>JARWLC010000001.1:72748382-73948382 GCA_033318265.1 Phyllotis vaccarum | reverse complement strand
CAATTGCTCTGGTGAACATTTGAAACCAGACCTACATAATGAAGCAAAGATGTTCCCTTGCTTTTCCTTTCTACTCGATAAATGGTTGCTTTGCAAGTATCTTTTGCCCCCTTTCTCCCCACCAACCAGCTACAGAAAACAAATAATATGTGTAAAAAATGTTATGCTTCCCATATTTGGTATACGAAAATACAGGATTTGTATAGTTTTGCTGTGTAAAATGTTGTAGAGGCTAGGAAGCCATCATTAGTGGACTGTGATTGAGTACTCAAATGATAAAGGGGAAACTGAGTCACTAGAGTCACTGGTGGCCTTCTTTCCGGGTTATAATACCATTGTCTCAGGGAGTACTTCAAATGCCAAAACCAAACTCTCTTTTGACTTCATTTAATCCTATTGAAAACTTGAATTCTGTGGCACAGTCCTCACAAATCCCTCAGTGAACACACATATCATCTATAATGAAACTTTACAAATCTGATGGGTGAGGAAATGACCTCTCCTTCTCTCCACAGTTGACATTCTAATGTATACTACAGTAAATTCTTTTTTTTTTTTCTTTTGCCCATGATGCTCTGAACCTTCATTCAGCTGCTAATTCAAAGGTTATCAGCTGAACACACATGATGCTTTGTGAAGGGAATTTTGAGGATGAAGAATGGAACTAGAATCATTAGGTTTTAATAGGTGAATTTTCATGAAAAGTAAATGTCCTGAGAAATGAAGTTAGAAAGAATGTGCAGTGTACTTTGGACAGATAGGAGTTACTCTAACAGAGACTATAATAGAAAAGTGAGAGAGATGCGAGGGGAATGGGCAGGGCCACGCTAAGAACAACTATCAAATTTATGGTTTATACACTTCAATGGAAGCAGCTAAATCTTTGGGACAAACCTGGTCAGAATTTCATGTTAAGAAAGTAACTCACTATAACTTACAGAGTGGGTTGGGAGAGTGAGCCTCATTAGACAGTCCATTTATAATGCACTCACTTAAACAATCATTCTCCCAGGCATTCAAGGGTAGCCCAAGAACACTGGCTCTTCTGGTGGCTTTCTGCTCCATATCTAATCAACAATAACATTTCATTTCATGTGCTGATGCTTGAATCAGCAAGCTCCCTCCATCATTAATAACTGAGTGACTTGGAAGAGACATAAAGTGAATGGGGGTGGCCAGCACTGCCAAATGGTTCTAGGACCAACTTGAAATGGCAGCATGGACATGTATACATGCACTTACTATGTACACATCATATTCCATATATCATGCAGTTCTTGCCTGCATTTAATTAACTTTCTCCATCCAGGTATCTGTGCATTTATTTACCGCTACCCTTTAACTACATACCTACTTTGTTCCTGGTGCCTCTTAATCTGTCATCTAATATGGAGACCTCTAAGCCACACATTATCAGTGTCATCATTTGTAACCTTCAGATCAGATGCTCTTCTTTGTGACAGTGTCAACTGTCAAGTCACCACTTTTCCCCCTTGGCTCAATGCCTGCTGCTGCCTAGTGCTGGTCCTAATGTTCAGTTAGTAATTATTACCCTCCTTTTAAGTAGTCTCTACCTGTTTACAATTCTACTCATTCACTTTACATCATTCCAGAGTCCCCTAGGAAACTGATTTGCTAGATATAATTTTACCCATTTAGGAGGCCAATATATTTATCAATTACTATTGACAATCAAGACCACTAAGCCAAATTCATGACAAGTTGTTCTTTTAGCAAGGAATGACTTTTACTAGAATGTCGACTGCAAAGCTAAATCTTCTAAATTGTTAAAATTGTGTCCTTTACATCATTGAAATGTTTGGGCCTGTCTTATAGAAACATTAAGTTTAAAGAAAACAGGAAATGATACATGTCTACATGCTTAACAGTATCAGTTTTCAAGGAGGCTTCTGTTGCATTTTAGATGAGTGTGTTGTTTTAAATGAGAATGGTTTCCATAAGCTTATAACCTTAATTGCTTGGTGCCCAGTTGGTGGAACTGTTTAGGAAGAGGTGTGAGATCTTCTTGGAGTGAATGTGTCCTTGTTGGAGGTGTGTCACTGGGAGGGGGCTTTGAGGTTTCAAAAGCCTATGCTAGGCCCTATCTCCACCCCTCCTTCCCTCCCCACCACCCCACACTCTCCTTCTGATGCCTCTAGATCAGGATATAAACCTCCCAGCTACTGCTCAATACCGTGTTGTCTGCGTCTTGTATGATGATCATAGACTGTAAGCAACCGCTCAATAAAATGCTTTAGTTTATAAGGGCTGCCTTAGTCAGGGTGTCTACATAGCAATAGAACAGTAACTGAGACAACACAGAAGCATTGTATGGGGCCTCATTTACTTCTTCATAATATCACTTGAGAAACACTAGAGCTTAGTACTTTTCTTTACCACCACTGAAGAATAACCTAAACCCAAGAAAGATAATGAAAGAGCTTAGTTTAATTTTGACTTATACAAGACCCTGTGCAGATGCATTACACTTTATACATGTTCCTTTAAAGTACAAAACTTAGCACAAGAGAACATACACACACACACATGTATTTGCTATATTTTGTTTGTGGTTTTGATTTTTAGCTACAGCAACAATCTCAGCTGATTAGGAATCACAATAGCAAATATCTGCCCTCCTGCAGGTGATTTTCATGGTGCACTGTCTTCGTATTGCTCAACAAGGAGGAGTGGTGGTGTATCTCGTATAATAGACACAGTCGTGGCGATGGTGACAGGCAGAGACAGCATTTGATCTTCATTTCTCACATTCTATTTATTACCACCTTCACTACCATCTTATTTGGTTAAAAACTATTCTGGTAGTAGGATCACATTCTCTTGAAATCTCACAACAGTTTAACGAGGTTGACGGTGCTATGCAACTTTCCCAAAGTAGTGGAATTTTTCAAGGACCTCAAGTAATGTATCTGTGGTTGTTGACAAGTCTAAGGTAATGGAACCAGGATCTGAATCCCTGACTTCAAAACTCCAGCTAAAATGCTGCCCTGTTATCTCCATTTATTCTCATGGTATTTATGAGCTCAATTATACAATGACAATGCAGCCCACTTTGGACCTGATGACAGGCTGTATAGTAAATCCACAGACTTTCTCTGTGTCATCCCTTGCTTCTTCCTGATTATTCAAATAACTGTCTGCTTTAATATCCTTTCTGACTCATGTGGGTATGTAAATAGCCTGCTAGTCCCATGACCACATGCCTGATGGCGGCTGACAAACTCCCAGGCGGCTCTGCCAGTCTTTGACATGGTAGAATGGCATCTAATACATTCAGATAATGTCAGCTATTTACTACTGCAGACAAAGCCCAGGCATAAATGGCAACCACATTCTCTTCATAGATAGCAAGTAAGCCTTCTTCTAAAGCACTTTCTCCCTGCTCATCTACTTTTACTGTATCACCAAAAGGAAAGTAATACACTAACTGACTTGAGTTGCTTCTGGGAATTGAAATACACACCAGACAGAGAACTGTGTGTGACTCTGAGATTCCTCACTATAAAAGGAAGCTTGAGGCTGTAGGTTAGACACAGACATCCTTTGATCACTTCCTTGTGTGCAAACATTCTTAAATCTGAGTGCTGTCTCGCTTAGATATGATGTCACCAAAGGACAGCAGTCTTGAAGAAAGAAACACATGTGCTTCTTAGACATGCGATTGCTTGTTATTTATGTCCTGAAAAGCTTATTACAATAAGATGGACTTTTATTAGTGATACTAAAATGTATATATTCCTTTCCCTTCCTTAGCTCATAATGTATGTACAGGATCATTGAGGTGCTCATTCTCTGTAGCTGTCACATGAGAACATTGTTGGGTGTCTCTACTGGAAGCCAGAAATCTGTTTCTCACACTGACTATGTAACATGCTGGGCACTGGGTTTTCAGAACACTGCAGGAGTCACTAAACTCAGATTCCGTGTGTGCTATTTCTTTCTTGGGGGTTCAGTATAGTGTCAAAGTGGGGATTTAAAAAATCCCTATTTCCAAAAGTAGCTCGAACACTACTCCACAAACATTTTCAGATCTGGAAGTTATGGAAATGAGGACTGTGAGTAAATGCTATTGGCATGATTAACTTTTGAAGTAGGACATCTTCATACCAAGCTGAAAGTCCACTTTCTGTCTATGCCATCTCAAGAGACTCACTTCTTTTTACTTTCAGGATCTCTAAAAGGCTTTAAAACCAAAGTGACAAATAACTCAGGGACATAGTTTTTTTCTGGGGTTAAATGGTGAAAAGAAAAATTTTAATTAACAAAATTTTACACTTACCCAAAGATAATTGCCAACTTGAAGGCATAAAATTAAAAATCTTATTTTGGGGATTGTTATTATGTTTAAAGGAACACATTAAATTTCTGAGTGTAATTCTCAACTTTATGTAAAAACACTTTGCAGCAGACACTTAGCTTAAAAATAAATGAATGCCTTATAGATGAACTGGATAGAACCAAAGATTACTTGCTGCCCTGTGGAGAAATGTTACTTGGTAAGAAAATGAAAAGAAAACAGATGAATAATTTATTCCATTGATTTTATTAAAATAGTTAGTTTTTTAATGAAAAGGGGCATTGACTCCAAAGCTGCTACTTTTGACCCCAGGACACAGCAGTTGACATTCCATGAATTGGCTGTTCATACAAAGGTGGTCTGGCCATCCCAATTCTATGCCTATGCTTTACATTTATATCTCTAGCCAGTTGCCTAAAATTGAGATATTCGGTGTTCAGAGGCTCACATGGGGATGACCTGTTTCTTTACAGTGCAATATTTGGTTCACCTTTGTCAAAGTTCACCTCTGCTCCTGAATTTGGATACACTCTCCCAAACTGTCCAGCTAATTCAGAGTGGTAGGATGCAGGTACATATTTATTGAATTCCTTGGTTGCTCATAAGTACTCAATAATTGATAACTATGTTCTTGGCCTAGCAGCTTTTCTTCCTGTCTGTCTGTATATTCTATTGGAGACTTAGCTTGCAACTGTATACATGCTAAGCAAGTGCTGCATCAGTGAGTGGTAACCTCACCTTTCCATACTCTGGACAAGTCTGGGATTGTAGGCCTGTGCTACCAGGCCTGGCTACCAATATTGTTTATATTATCTCTATTGCTGTATGGCCAGTAGACAATGAATACATTCTGTCTAAAGGTTTTGTTATAGAGCTGTGAGATCGGTAGTAGTGATAATATTGCCAATTAAGTAGATAAATATAGACTAATTATCTATGGCCATAAACACAACACTTCTACTGAGTAGGTGATGCTCCTGTTTTACAGTTGGGGAGACAAGTTAGAGGAGATAAATAGAGCACACACATTCAGTGAGGATGCAGTTGGGTTTTGAATCCAAAAGATGCGAGGCGGCATACTACAATCCAGTAAACACAGCAATGAAAGCCCTACACAAGGTAGAGGAGAACATTGATTGCCCAACCCTATTGATTTGTTGGAATGTCTTGAGAGCCTAGTGAGATGGAGAAGCTTGATGCTCCAGATCTGTGATGGAGAGGGAGGACAATATAGTATTCTAGCTGGAAAGCAGCGGAGTTTGACTTGCTTTCATTTTGACATCTACATTATATCCCCTAGTGTATCAATACCAACTACATCAGTGACGCACACTGTAGTAGTGCTAAGTGTTCAAAACTCAATTGTACTTTCCCTTGTATCTATATTTTCTAAAAAATTTTTTAAAATTTACATTTATTTATTTGTTCATCATTTCCACAATGTGTGCAGTTCACCTGCGCAGATCTCACTCTATTTGATTCAAACTTTAAAAGAAACATGTCTCTACAAGGACTTCTATCAGAAAGCCAAAGGTTAAAACCATCCCACTTAAGGAAAAATAAGCCCACACTATTCTCATAAACCAGGACAAATGCTACAACTTTCTATAAGTAAACAATAGCTGAGTCTTAAGATTATTCTGCCATGAGATAGTGACAAATAAAAACCAAGAGTACTAATAATTTCACACTTATTGTGTTATCTACTGTCCTAGGTTGTTTTTCATGTTTTAGTCTCATGAACTGTCTCACCATAGCAGGCTCTGGAGATAGGTTTCTAGGGAAATACAGGATTGATAGACCTACCTCAGAACAGACCCATCATAATTTCTAGAATAGAAGATGCTGGTACATATTGTGGGCTCATCAACCACAGGATGGTCTACAGTATGGGCCACACCTCCAGTTCTAGAATGCTGTATGGATGCTCCCTGGGATTCAGCTTTCCCAGAAGGTCACTCTTACATTTCTCTCATCTACTGTGTTACATAGACTCAAGTTTTCAAAGAGCTTTGTACACTCCTGGTCTGTTTTCAGAGGTGTGTACTTTGAACCCTTTGGTTAAATTTGCTCCTTTGATAGAGAGATTAATGAATTGTGCTGTGCTCACCACACCTATGTTGGTGAACACTTCATTGGACAGAGCATGAAATATTTTTTGAAGACTTTTATTCACACCTCAACAGAGCTTTTTTTCCAGTCAGATTATGAAGTAAACATTAAGCTTGGGGAAGGCATAGCCATTTTAAGCATTGTACACTAACTGTGTGGAGCCCATCTCAAAGATGGGAGGGCTTCTGAGAACATGGAGGAGAAAGGCTGTGTGTGGACGCACTTCCCCTATTTACATGATGGCCTACAGATGTTACTAATTGTTGTATTCACTTCTAGATCTTTCTTGGGATCAGATTCTGTTAGAGTTAGCTTTGAATATCTTCTGAAATCCTGAAAGCAGATCCCACTTCATCACTGAATGCTTATGTTCCAGAATTAATTTATGGGAATTCTACACATAAGAAAAAATATGCCACTTTGTTTCTTATATCTCATCTATAAAGATAAATATATTCAGCTTTATTCTGCTTGCTACACACTTACAAATTCAGCTACAGCTTTAATATTGACATGTAAAAAGATTGCTAGCGGTCTGTGCAGTCCTTCGTGTGGTTTACTTTTTAGGTTAGGGGTTATTTTTTTCCCCATGGATTTTAGTTAAAGTTTAACAAATGGCATTGTTTATGCTGAGTCAGAAATGTCTCACACACATTTCTTTCTGGGATGTGAGAAGGATTCAGGAGTGTCCACAGACATCATGAGGTCAAAGACATGTGTGATAAGTGATGATGTTGATGCAAGGGCATCTTCCCACTTCATTATCAGTTAGATCCATGTAACTCTAGTATGTTTTTTACCACTCTCTTTGTAAGATAAATTTATAATTTATATTTGGACATCAGTGGGTGCCAAACATGGGCAAAGAGGACATGATATGATGATTATGCACTGCCTATATAAGAAGATAAGGCATATATGTTAATAAGAGGACAAACCAGTTTGTGTCCCGTGTTTCTATAAAAGAGAAATAAAAATCTAGGTACCTAAGGCCATTTATGATGTAGAAAGCCATCTTCCCCATTTTCTCCCAATTTTAGTCCTATCTTCCAGAGACATTTATTTTATATTGGATTTTTCTTTTGCTCTGTACATTGAGCTGTTTCCTTTTCTGCTCCTTTGCCTCCTTTTACCTGTCAGTGGGCCCTGGAGGACACCTTAAGGAGTTCTTCTGCCTTCCTTATTATTATTTACCTAACGCCGTTTTGAACATTAAGGTTCTCTCTTTCTCAAGCCTGCCAAATACATTTCCTTCCACATTTTATGTAATTTCTAATATTTCACCTCATACATAAAGTCTTCTGAGATGATCAGAGATTTGCATGGACTTTTTTTTTTTCTAATCAACATTAGCACAAACACATATTCCCCCCCCCCTTATTTCCTGAGATGTAGGTTCAATAAATTTGAGACTTACATTTTGAGTTCTGGTAACATAAGTGAAGTTGGAATTTGTTTATTGAACTCCTGATAGAAGAGATGGGATATATATAACAGGTTACCATATAGCATGGTCAGTATTTGGATACTAACAGGCATATTGCGAATAGGTACAAAACAGCATGGTCAGTTCTTGGAGAGCACTGTTGTGTTTGAAGTGCACTATGAAAACAACAACAACAAAAACCCATCTACCTATGAGGGAAAAAGGAAGAGAGCAGCATAGAGGGAAGAGAAAGCCACTAAAGAAAAAGACGTGTGCATAGAAGCAGGAAAGTGTTACAAGGCATGTAGGTTTGGGCCATACTGCAGCAAAGCCTATATTCCACAGCACAGTGCAGGGTTCAAACACGATATTGTGCACGAAGTGCCCAATGCAGGTGATATCACAGAGGGTGATAAAATACACTGTTATTACTGAAACTATGATTTAGTTTAACAACTCAGAAATCAGAAACCATTGGAGGTTTAATCACAGCAAATGAATAGATGGCTCATACAGATAAAATAATAATTCTACCACCAACTTGGAATGTGGATTAGAAGGAGAGAGAAAAAGAGAGACAGTGGTTGGCAATTAGGAGAATAGTGCACAGGAGGTAATTATATTCTGATGACAAGAGTGAGCATTAATCCTTTTGCAGATCAGGTTCCTCACTAGTACATATCCACATTATAAAGGTTTCAAATTTGTTGGTTGACATGAGGATGAATGAGCCATGGTTTTCAAAACTCTTTTAGTTGCTTTGCATTGACGACCTCTGTATACTAAGCAGAATTTAAAGATAGACATGGTTTTATCTTCTGCTTATGACTGAGTCCTGGACTATGATAACTGGATGGGCACAGAATCTGGGCCATATCATTTACATAGTCAGTAGCAAAAGAACTCTTCTCTTTGGTTGATTATAATCATGACGCTTTAAAATCAACATTATGTGCTCCGTAATGTTACATTGATGTGTCCTGTCCTTTGAGTAAAAAAATATAGCAGCAGCAGAACCTTCCAGTTGTCCCTGGTCTACAGTAGTCAGGCCTTCTGAATTTCACACTGTAGTCTTTGTTGTACATCAAAAGTTCTACCATGTACATAAAATACAGTTTTGTTGTTCTATACATGATTGTCTTGGAAGTCATGTTTTTCCAAGGCAGGATGAGATGAGCTATACTGTTTTAGATGTACATCATAAGCCATGCTGTAGTTTTGGCAAGCACATTGAGTGAGGTATGTGGTCTAGTTAAATAAAGCGTATATGTTCACATATGGACTGTGCTCACATTTACCCTATAAAAGATCTGTCTTCACCTGGTCTCATTTTCTGGTTTTTAAGTGAAAGTTAGTTGCTGAGAGAGGATAAAATATTGGTCACACCTGTTGGAGGACTTACTGAGGTTCACTTGGCCTGAAGGTCTTTGTCACAGTCTTCCTTCAGGTCTTGTTACCGTTCTGATGTTCTGGGATAGCATTTCAAATTCTTGGTAATATGGGCACTTCTAAATGGAAGAGGAGCTGCCTGTTCATTCTTAATAGGATGCTCACAGCAGAGCTGGTCTTGATTTGTTACTTGCTGGCATAACTTTCTTACCAGTTTGACCACCATTATATCCACACACTGTCACTGGATATGAGAAATATTGGCAAAAAACATTCCCAGCTGAGAATCACTGTTCAACATTATGGCTAAGAAATGCTAAAAGATAATTTTTTTAAGTTATTTATTCACTTATACATGTATTCATGATTTATATCAACAATATCAGTGTTTTGTTCATTTGTTGTTTTGTTTCTTTATTTTTAACTTTTAGACCAAAATGTAGTTTTTGTCAAATTATATACTGGCTAATTAATATTTAAAGATCGCATTTGGAAATTTCTACCAAATTAAATTCAGTGAGTGACCTGGCTGTAGCTTTCTTTATTTCTGTATTCAACTATGTGAATCTTGTGCTATAAAACAAAAACAATGCAAAACAAAAGAGCAGAAAACAGCAACCAAAACAACCTCCTACAGCCTTGGTTGAAGACTAGTTAACTTCCAGGTATATTTGTACCAAGTGCTAGAGTGGCATTCAGTTAATGTGTCTAGACTGTGAATGCCTGAAAAATGGACCTCACTATGTATCGGTGCACTTAATCTGAAGGAATTAATTCACCACTCCTTTCCAAATTGATCTGCCTCGTAAATAAATTTGGAAAATGTACAGTTCTGTGTTGCACGACTAAAGGAAACTCAAGGTCAGATTTCTGGGAAAGTCGGAGATATCAGAGAAGAAACCCCACAGTCAGATCTCACCCAGCTGTCTTCCAGCTTCCTCAGCCTTCTCCACTTCTTCTGCCTGCTCTGTGTTTCTATACCTGCCTTAAATACTCTCTTTGCTCAGTTAAGGTGTGGCCCCACCGCTGCTTTCCTGGGAGCCTGGAACTCCTTCTCTAAACTAAAATGACCTTGAACTCAGATTGGATTAAGGGCATAGGTCACCACTCCCAGGATATTCCCTGTGCTGGGATTAAAGGTGTGAGTTACCACTGTCTGATCTTCCTAGACTAACTGTGGGTAGATCCCTTTGATATCTCTGAATGTCTTTATTATATTACAAAATGTCCCCACAGTTCTGCATACTTCTTCTGGTCTGATAAACAAAGGACACTGCCACTACTTTAATTTTTATCAGAAAAGAGGAGATTAATTGAGGTCTGAAGTTATAACAACATTAGATCTGAATCTGTGAGGTTTACAATGTCTACTTTCTTTTATAAAAGGATGTGACCAGTGACAAGCTGTTCCCTCATTTTCACAGGGCTGTGCTGACTCATCACTGGACCTTTCTCCTTGGAGATGGGTCTAAAGTGTGTTACCATGATATTTAGTACTTATTTATCTCTTCCAAGGCTTCATATGGTTTATTATTTGGAGGTCTCAAAGAATAAAACGTATCTGTGTCACACATTTTCATCAACTTCATTTTAAGCATAAAATATTATTTTTTCCAATAATCACTCAAATAACATTTTATTGGGAACGTGCTGTACTAATATATTTAGTCCTTTTTTCATTAAACATTCTGTGGGGCAATATGACAACTCTTCAATTACTTTATAAGCATTGCATAATCAGAAATTGTGTCTTACATCTCTATTTTTATTTCCCCAATTTAAAGAAAATAGATAAATGATATCCCTTCCTGTATTATAGAAGTCTGTTTTCCTTTTTATGATACATGAAGTGTATCTGTAGGAGTTTCTATGAGCATTTTTTGAAGAGGAGCCTGAGTTCAACAGCTACCATGACCTAGAAAGTAAAAATGTGGGATCAAAAGAAACAGCTGAAATGAGGATTTTAGCAAAGGATATACACACTGAATAGAGAGAGAGGGCATGGCTACTAAAAAATGGTGACAGTGGATTTAGCTATGTCTCAAGAGTTCCAGCAGCACCAGGATAACCCTCAGTGAATGAATACGTGAGCAATATAGAATGTAAGTTATCTATGCACAAGATTTTGACTGATGTGGGTGAATGTTGCATGAATAAAGGGAAACTCAGAGCCAGATCTCAGGGATAGGCTGAGATATCAAAGAGAAGAAACACCACAGTCAGATCTCACCCAGCTGTCTTCCAGCTTCCTCAGCCTCGATTCTCATGTCTTCTACTGCCTTCATCTGTCTTTCTATGTCTTCCTTAAATACCCTCTTCACCCAGTTGTTTCACATCCAGATTAAGATTAAAGGCGTGGGCTACTACTATTTGGTAGTTAGCCTTGAACTCAGAGAAACACAGAAAGATCTCCTCTGTCTCTGGAGTTATAGGATTAAAAGCCTGGCACCACCACTGCCTGCCTGGGAGCCTGGAACTCCCTCTGTAAACCAAGCTGGCCTCAAACTCAGATCTGCTGGGATTAAGGGTATAGGTCACCACTGCCGGATATTCCCTGTGCTGGGATTAAAGGTATAAATTACTACTCTCTCATCCTCCTGGATTGACTGTGGGTAGATCTCTCTGATATTTCAGACTGGTTTTTATTAAATATGAAACATATCACCACAGATGAGCATGTTGGAAGTGTAAGCAACTTATTCCCATTTGTACATGAATTCCAAGAATAATCTTAATTGTCAGCTTCTTATTGGCTCTAGAATGTTCATTGAGGAAAAACAAGAAGCATCTCATCACTTAGCATTCTATCACTGGCCTTGCAATTTATTTTTGCTT
The DNA here is from genome assembly GCA_033318265.1 of Phyllotis vaccarum. Taxonomy (NCBI): domain Eukaryota; kingdom Metazoa; phylum Chordata; class Mammalia; order Rodentia; family Cricetidae; genus Phyllotis; species Phyllotis vaccarum. The sequence goes on along the minus strand of JARWLC010000001.1, from coordinate 73,936,302 downwards.
AACTAAATCCATAATATTGACATCTCACTGATCTTTAAATATAAAATAATAAACAAACCAAGGAGTTGTATTGTATTTTCATAAGCATGCATTCATGGTTTATTTGTCTTCTCATAACAATTCTATAAAATGGATTTTTATTTTTTTCCATTAATATGAGAAGAAACAGCTATAAAACAGATCTGTACAGCAGGGCTTCTTCAGGCAAAACCATTCCCAATCTGGGCCTTAGTTCCAAGTTTCTTATGATTATTTTTATGTTTAGCATTATTAACTTGGAGTGTTGCTGCTGAAGGGCTCTTTGTGTAGTCTGTATAGCAAAACTGGAGATCAGATAAAGCTCATGAGCAGTAAAAAGTGATAAGACATAAAACAGAACCCAAGATTTCATCAAGTAGTGACTCAGTAATGCATAGGGATCAAAGTAATGGTGTATCATAGATTTTAGGACTTCACTTTAAAGTCGTGATGTGAAGGAAATTAAGCTGTGATCTAAAATGTGGAAGTGAGTGGGAGGACATTTCATTGGTCCACACGTTGTCTTTTTGTTTGTGGTAATTGTCTCATTTTGGGGTTCTAGTTGGAAATAGAATTCACCCTACGTCTCTTGACTATAGAGATGCGTCAAGTCATGAATTCATATTCCAACTGAGAAAGATAGAGAAAGATCTGGGGCTGAGTGTTATAGATGGCAAGTGGAGAATGCTAAATACACATGACCCGTACTGAAGACTGTATAATTGACTTCTACACAACACCTGTATTTGTGGCAACAATTATGCTTCTGTTCATGTAATTCTCTCTAAATAAGGAATGCAAGTGTGGTATTCTAAGCTGTCGTTCTTTGTCCACAGTTTGATTCTGTAGACTTTTGCCTCTCCATGTAGGCTAAGAAGCAATCTGACAGCACCTGTAATACGTTCTGAGATGATGGAGAAAAAGAAATACGTGCTGTGAACAACCCAGGAGCTGCGGAGCATCTGCTGGCACCTTGGGGCAGTTATTCTCACCAGCTTAGTATTTCCCACAAACACTCGGGCTCTTGGTGCTCAGACTGCTTATCAGCAAACTGTGCATTGACCATTCTCACCCCACAGCTGCTCAGAAGCCTCCGCAAACCTCAGTGGATAAAGATTTTTAGCTTGTCTGGTGCCTTTTGTCAGTGATGGAGAGCTTCAGGCTCTGGAGTTCATTCTGCTCACTGAGCAGTGGCAGCCCCCAGTGGACAAAAGCCAATTCCATCTACAAACTATGCTGACATGGGAGAGAAATCTTCTCAGCTAAGACCCAAGGTGACCTAAAACAAAGTCACCTTCAAGTGTGTGGCTGTGCTGAAACATAATAAACACCAAAATACAATGTCTCAGAGACACTGAAATAAAGCATATGCCAAGGGAGTCTTATAATAAAGCATATGTTAGTGGGGAGTCTTAAAAGGCAAGTGGGTACACTCACTATGCAAGTGTGCAGTCTTCTATGATAAACCCCAGAGGAAATGGTCCAGTTAGGCCAAACCTCCTCCTCAGTTCTGAAATAGTATCTTGACAGGGGCAGTTGTAACTTTTTATTGTCCTTCTGATCCATCAAGATAGTCCCCAGCTTTCACATCGAGGCTAGTTATACTTTATAGAAATGCATCCTGCACTTTCCCTATATTTTTTCTTTAATTTATTTTTACTTTTGATTTTAAACTTGTATTATTTTTACAGTCTATTTTGTTTGATAAGCTCAGTGTTAATGTCTAAACAAAATATACTGGGAAATGAGCCCTAGCATGCCCTGTGCCTTCCACTCTGTTGTTTCAGTGCTTAATTATATAAGCAAAATTAATTTCTAATGATTTACAGTACTCAGGTAAATCCTCTCCTAATTTGGAATGTGACCTTTTCTTGTGCTTCTTCTGTTTTTCATTGGTTTTGAGCCTGACTGTGTTGCTCCGGCTGGCCTTGAACTTAAGCCTCTCAAGTGCTTGGCAGGTATATACCATACCACCTGGCTTAGGATGAATTTTTTAATTCCAGAAAGCTGATTTTAAATATATAGTGATCTAAACTATATCTCTAGCCTCCTTTTATCACTGATCAAATGCAAAATAAAGTGATGTTGTTGCAAATTTGGTGTTATTGTGAGTAGGTTTAGATATTACAGCAAATATCAAGTTTAGATATTACAGCAAATATCAAGCACTCCTTCAAATATAGCAAAATTGAACTAAATGTTCTGGAATGTATAATGACAATAATTAATCAAAAAGTTCTATAAAGTCTCCAATTAAATGACCAGCCCAAGTTAAAGTGTGTTCTTCCAAGGGTGCAGAAGGTTTATAGAATTATTATAACATTAGTTAAGACCTTTTATTTTTTCAAAATAGGATTAGTCTTGTTTCAGCTTTACACATGTCAGACACAATAACTAGGAGAAGAAAAATGTGTAAGTCCTGGTTGAAGGACTAAGAAGAATTATTAGTGTAAATGGAATAAACCATCTAGGGAAGGCTGTGAAGCTGCTATGATTAGAGCATCAGAGCTACAGCGATCGATCATCTATCTGTCATTTATCAATTATCTATCTATCTATCTATCTACCTACCTACCTACCTATCTATCTATCTCTATCATTTATCATTTATCTATCATCAATTTATCTATCGATCATCTATCATTTATCATCTATCTATCTATCATCTATCCATTATCTCTTATCTATCATTTATCTATCTATCATCTCTTATCTATCTATCATCTATCTATCTATCATCTATCTATCTGCCATCTGTCTATTTTATATCATATATCTATCAGCCATTGGCTATAAAAATAAAAATAATTACCAAAAAGGAATGATGAATTTTGGATGACTTGAAAAGAAACCAGAAAAGAACAGTTAGGCTCATTGGATACCTTCTGTTCAAGTGATATTTGGTAACTATTTCATATAAATGACATGGTAATGGGCAAGTTTAGAACCCATAGGCATCAGGTTTTCCTGATTATAGTAGAAACCATTGGTCTGCTGCTTGGAAAGGACTGGGGGGAATAGGGGTGTAAGAGATAACAAAGGAAGCAAGGAAAAAAAATCAGTGAACTACCTAGGAACTCAGGATCCGCTGAAGGGAACTAGCATGAAGTAACTGTCTTCCACACTCTCCTGGTTCTTACCTAACTCTCACACATAAGGCTGAGCAATTTCTAATTGCCAATGTCAGATGTGGGCCAATTTAGCAATGTCAAAGTCAATGGCAAATATTCGCAATCAGTGATGAAATGATTGAGTGAGGGACCAATAAACACCTTTCTTTCAACTCAGAATCTTTGTGGCTAACATTGACTGGAATTCTGTTGATAATATTTATAAGTCAAAGAAAACACTATTTTACAGCTCTGTAACGTATTAAGTGGTACGCATATCTCCCAAAGCAAGGAGACAAAATGTGTGGACTATCTATAGGCTAATTCAAACTTGCAGTACATTATTTCTCTGTGTTCAATTGTAGAATGTAATTATAAAATGCTTGTAGATTCAGGTGGAGTTTTCATTGCTGTTTAGAAGCACAAAGATGTGCAATCTGAATATTCCCGTTTATTTATAGCTTTCCATAGATGGTAGATAAATTGCATCTTTATATCAAGAGAATTCTTGTATCCAAAATTATGTCTCACAATTCCAAGCCAAATACAAAGTAGCCTTATATGGTAGAGCATAAATGAAGTTCATTAAGTGTAAAACTAGCTATTAAAAGATGAAAATTATATATTATTTATAGTTGTATGTATAATTACATATATACTTATATATGACATGTTAGTCAGCTTACCATGACTGTGACAAATTACCTGAAAAAAATCAATGCACAGAAGGAAATTTACTTTGTCTCCTACATTTTGAGGTTTCCATCTACAGATAGTTGGCTCAGTTGCTGTTTTCCTTTATCACAAAACAGAGCATTATGGCAGGGAATATATGCTTGAGCAAATGTATTCACTTCATGACAGTCAAAGTGCAAAGAAATAGAGGGAAGAGATTGAGCTTGTGGGATACCCAAATCTCTATCAAATCGTCTCCATAGTTTTCTTGCTTCTTTCTATTAAGACTATTCCCTAAAGTTTCTATTACTCCTAAATGACTCCATATGTAGGCAACCAGCTCATGTGGATCATTGTGGAACATTAATTATTCTACCTGTAACATGTGGCCATATTCAACAATGCAGAAGTTGGCCACTCCCATATTGCTGGTACCATGCCAAATGAATTAAAGTTAGGAAGAGCTCAGAAGAGCATTAGAGACAAAATAACAAGTCTTCAGTTCACCTAAATTGTTAATCCTGGTGATGGTTAAAATGAAACTTGTAGAAAACACTAGAAGAAGATGGGTGATTTGGTTATAAGTTTCACAACAAATTATTATTATATCCAATTGAATAACCCTTATACTATTTAGTTTTTCACAACCTCCTTTTTCTATCATACCCTTGAAAGGAGGCTACACAAAACTTTGTCAAGAATTTTTCCTATGTATTTGTGTTTACAAATATATTCCCATTGCTACCATTGCAGCCTTAAAATCCTAGATGTCTAAACTTAATTTCCTTATCATCTGTTTTCTTGTTATTTTGAGGTGTGAGCACTGTAGTTTTTATTCACTGTTTATGTTTTGTACACTTTATATTTAATTAACTTCAATTACTCTAAAACCTTTTATTTAAACCCAAAAATCTACTACCACTCTCTAAAGTTTCCTCAGTTTCCTCAGTTTCCAGTCCTGACAATTGTGGTGAGCCTGGCTCTGCCCTCTTTGCCATGTGCTCTCACTCTATGTTTATTTTTGACACATCACTGACTTACTCCTTGGCTGTCGCTTCCCTGACTACTTCCATTACGTGGTCCATGGGTGTTAAAGGGCTTCTGCTTGGGTCTTCCCCGTTGGTAGCGTCCTGTGTCTTGTATTGTTTCTTGTGACAGAAAGACTATGACTTAGTTCACACCCAGGTGTTCAGTGTTCAGCGCTTACTCATGTTCATCCACATAAACAAACATGAGTGCATTTTTGATGACCATCTATTACATGCCAGCCAAACACTACTGCTCTTAAGGAACTTAGGATGTACCCAATGATGGGGCACTAGTTCCAAAAGCACACACATAAACATAGAAGTCTATCTGTGGCCAGTGTCACAGAGCAGAGGTTTGTGGTGGTGGGAGGTCATTCTTATCAGGACATGCAGTGAATGTTTATGGGAAATTTCATGTTGTAATTTTCATCTCAGTTATTTGGATTACTTATGCATGACTTTATTTGTAAATTACTTGTGTCATGTTTAAAGTGAAACTGACATTTCCTGATGGCCACTGTACCCAGGAATTTTAGATGGGTGAAATTTCAGTACTTCATCCCTCCTATGGTTTATTGCACAAACGCTGCATTTTATTCTTACTAATGCTTCTAGTGTGATTATGCATGTATGTACATGTTGTCTGTTAATCTGTTTGTTTAAGTGTAATGCCAAGAAAACAAGTCTGTATTTTCAGTATAAATTCTTCAAGTATTTTTAGTTCCTTGATGGCTGAATTTTTGTGTTAGAACCTGAAGTCACACAGGGTATACTATAAGCATGTAAGACAAGCAATATTTCTTTATGCTGGTTTTGTTGTGTAAACTAAATTGACTATAGATCTTGGAGAAAGTTGAAGAAGAATTGCCTTTTATAAAACTGTCAGTAACAAATACCATTATGCAGTTTAGGTGATTTGAAGGATATTGCATTTTTTGTAAAGTACAAAAACACACGGTTACATGTGTGATTGTTTATAAATATGTAGTGATAAGCTTGTTTTAAGATTTCAGCTCATTGGTAGTTTTATAAAGTTCTTCAAAATTAGTGTTGAAGGTCATAGAGATCTATTGAATTTCGGATGAGCACAATATAGAAAATGTTGAAGGTCATTACTGCTGAGGACCATATAGGGTACCTTGACATATTTCAAGAAGGTTTACTAGGAAGATCCTTATTTCCCTAATTTACTCATGGAAAAATATTCAGAGGAGGAAAATAATCAATAGTAAGTGCCAAGCTGTGTTGGAGTCTGAACAGCCCACGGTTGACTTGTTTTGAGCCTCCTTGTCTTTCCCATGGTTGCATGTGCTATGGTTTCCATGATATAGTCCTTGACTTTGTGAAGTTGCTTGTTAAGATAAGCCTGAATACTAACACACAGTTAGCCAGGTCTCCTTTCTGGTGCCCAAACATTTGCACTGTGACATTTTCTTCTCTCTTTGATATCAACTCTACTCTTAGGTAGAAGGTTCCTAATTTGAACACTAAGCCTTTAGTCTTAATGTGAGAAAAAACAAACAAACAAAAGCCAACTTAACTATGAAAATTTGTGGAGAATGAAGCAAGTTCCTTTGGGAAAACTAAAATGCCTAATTACTGAATTTTGATAATGTTGTCTAGCCTAGGCTGGGTTTAATATCTAGATAAAGTCTACTTATGTTGTTAGAATCCTTTTCCATGTTTTTCCTTGTTAGCATGTTAAGTTCAGAAAACTTTAAGGTCACATTTAACTCTTGGCCTTGGTGAGATGCTTTGTTGAAAGCTACACTCCTATCTAGCATTTGCTAGACCCCATTTCACTGATAGACAATGCTTTTATTATCAAAGTTTTGTTCTTGAAGACTGATTTGGAAATTGGGAAGTTTGTCAATAGTCATTCAAATGCTTTCAGGAGAAGCCTATGTTTGGTGTGTTTAAGCTACTCAGTAGAATAAAGTTTCATGTATACTTAGTGTCAAGATGACCTTCCTTCACTTCTGACACAAAGGTACTTCTTCCAAAGTGTGGACCAAGTTTGAAAGGTGACCAAATAATTTAGAGAACATAAACCAAGGAAACAAATTTAATCAGTCTAAACAAAGCCAATCACTAGTAACACTTTGGGAACAAAAAAATTCATGTTTCATTCTGGTGATCACCACTAACAAGGTGGCCAGTGCACCATAGAATATTCTACATCTTGGCCTACTGAGAAAGTAAACCTGGATAACCTGTGAGTACTCATTTTATGGTTGTGATTATACTTGAAACTCTAATTACAATACTTTAACATAGGCCTCTGAAAACATGACATCAGCACAAGAATATTTTCAGTTACCAAGAACATCCCAGTTCTACAGTTACATCCCGGTACTCACGGACTAGTTCCACATGTTAGTGCTCCCGTGTACTTCAAGATATCTACTTCCACCTTTTCCAGTTAATACTAATAAATATTTAATATGTGCAATAACTGAATTTGTGGAGAATTCTGGGACTGTACAAATGGTAAATATTTGATTGAATAGGAGAATTTATTTACAAGATGAGAAAACATCTACCTTTGACATTGGCAGTCTGTGAGACCAAAAGCAAAATACTCAGTTTGTCCGTATCAAAACACTAAACACAAGAAAGCATTTTCTAAAATCAGAATGAGGATGAAAAGCTTTCCTGTATTCTTTGCCTAACACAAACACTCAAAACATATTGTGTTTTAAATATTAATTTGTTTTCTGCTATACAAATATCACTTTCCCAATGTTCTTGCTTTGACTAGCAGGATCTCCATTTTTCATCATCACTTGCCACATTCTTAAAATAATTTGTGTAATAATAATTTAGTATTTATGGGAATTAAAAAATACACATTTGTTCCAGATCCCTGGCATGTACATGTATCAATATTTATAAATAAGCATAATCAATTAAAAATAAAAACTTGACTGTTTAAAAGAGCAGACAAGAAGAATATCCAGAGACTCATTTTAAATATCAAGACTAGTTCAGTCTGAGCGCTCTTCACTCCGTATTAAACAAGAACATTGCCCTAGTTTGGGTTTTTATTACTGTGACAAAAACACTTTGACTAAAGCAATATGAGGAAGAAAGGATTTATTTCCACTTATATGTCTACATTACAGTCCATCACTAGAGGAAGTCAGGCACAAACTCAAGGCAGGAGCTAGGAGGAAGGAACTGAGGCAGAGGTCATGGAGGAACAGTGCTTCCTGGCTTGTTCTCCATAGCTTATGAAGCCTGCTTTCTTATACACTCCTGGACCACCTACCCAGGGGTAGCACTGCCCTGAATCAATGAGGCCCTCTTATGTCAATCGATAACTAAGCCCACAGGCTTGCCTAGAGTACAGTCTTAGAGGAGCATTTTCTCATTTCATAATTCTAACTTGAGTTGAATTGAAAATAAGCTAGTCAAAACTACTGCTAAATTATCTATTTATCTCTCAGTAATAAGCAAGATGATATGATGAACCAACCCCCTAACCCCTGAAGTGATGGTCCACTTGTAATGTTACTCACTTGTTTCCAATGTTGTTGCTACTGATTTTTAGTTGGAGAGGTAAGCTAATTGTTACATGTTAGGATAGGGATCTAGATGTGGCCTTTGTGGTACTTTTTGGAGAAGTCATGGGTATCTAATCAGATAGGGACACCTGAAAATAAGGCTTCTTTTGAACATATTCTACGTAGTTTGACTGTATCAAAATGAGTGTGAGATGATGGTCAGCCTGGTCCCAGCATTGAGAGGTTGACTCTTTTGAGAGAAAATTTTGAAATAGGGGATAAAAAAAGAAGCCATCAATTACATGGACAGAGAAACTGAGGCAGCCATGTGGTAGGGTGAGTAAAGCTGCTGAAGGAGGAAGGGACTGGAAAGGACACAGTGAAGGAAGGTGTTAGTTGGTATATGTGAGGAATGAAAGCTAGCGGCTGACTCTAATTTATTTAATATCTTTAAAATGAGGAAATATAGTGGGATTCTGTTCTGGTCCATTGTAAATAATTGTCCCGCCTACTGGTTTAATAAAAATACTGATTGGCTGAAGGCAGACAGGAAGTGTGGGCAGAGCTACAAGCCTGGGGAAAACTCGGAACAGGAAGAGCACGTCAGAGATGCCGGAAAAGCCAGCAGATGCAGAGGACAACTATGCTGCTCTAAGAAAAGGTACCGAGGATAAGAATCATGGATTAGTTTAAGAGCAAGAGCTAGGTAGCAATATGCCAGAGATTACCATAAAATTAATACAAGTGTCTATGTGATTATTTGGGCCTAAGCACCAGTGGGGCTGAGAGTGGGTCCAAACCTCTGGGCTAGACCTGAATGTCTGAGCCAGAAACTTACTACAACAATGAAACTGTTGATAATGGGGATATTAACACCACAAGATTATGAATGGCTCCTGAATCTCAAGGCAAGCCTAAATGGTATTTGATAAGGTAATGAATTTTTTAAAACTAGTTGGAAATTGGCTACTTGTTTCTATTGTATTAGATGTTACTGAGCCTTATTAATCAAATGATGAGTCCATAAAACCTCATGTTCACCTTAGAAACCAGAACTCCCTACAATCCTTAAAACACATGTACTTATTTTTGCTTACATGTATTTACACATATGAGCTGGAAGGGGTTTCCTGCAGGTGTCATGGCAGGCAGAAAAGAGAACCCCAAAGAGGTAACAAATGAAAATTTAGTTCAGACTGACCACATCAACCTGGATCAAACTTCTGGGAGTCTGATGCGGGCAGTTTATTGCCAATATATTTAAACACAATATAATTTTATTAAAAAAAGGTTCCCAGTATACTATAATCCTCTGGGCACAAGGAAGCATAATTACACAAAACTCAACTCAGGGTACATGCTATGGGATCTAAAGATAGGATACCTGTGTTTGCTTATGGCCTAGAGAAGGATCTGGCATGATCTTGGTTATACAGTTAGTACAGAGCTCTCTTGAGCTATTAGTCACCTCTGGTCCTGATTGTGGGATCTTTGGAGAGTCCCTGTCCATACAAGTAATGTAAAGATCATTTAGATTACTAGCCACCTCAAGTCCTGTGTTTAAGAGCTTAATATGGTCTGACTCCTCAGATAACCATGCTGTTAATCACCCACAATTCCCAGCTTTCTGGGTGGAAGAGCAAGTTTTTCATCATTTTCATTGAAAAGGCAATCCTGCCTCCTTAATATTCCTGGTTTCCCTGGAGATCTGTGGGTGCAAGGACCTTTGTGCTCCCAATATATGCATACATACCTACATATGTGTAGTCCCTGGGATGGAATCTAGAACTTTGTTCATGTCAGACAAGAACTTAACTACTGAGCCACATCCTGGACCTACATTATAGCTTTTCTTTTATGCTAAGGTTGTGATTTAAGTTGTGTTAATATATTATAATCTTCACAAGTGTCATCCATTATGTATAAATTAATGAAGTTCTAACATAGCTCTGTGAAAAGCAAATGTTAGAATATCCCACCAATGGCTTGTTAATTTCTTCTTAGCATTTTATTTTGTCACACACAGCCTGAGACTTTGATCTAGTAATATTAAGCTTCCACCCCTTTGCTACATTATTCATTTCTTCATTATGGGGGAAATCCCAGGAAACATAAGATAATGGGCTATGTAAGCCTAAGGGTGATTCTGAGTAGTTTAATAGGAAAAGGGGCGGGGAAGGGGGGGGAAACAAAGTTAAAGATCTGGAGTGTAAAAGATGTTCCTATGTCTCTTTCTGGATGTTTGCAAATCACTTTTGCCTCTTGGAAATCTGCACTACTTGTAAAGGATTTTTGTCAAGACTCATATGAATTTGATAAGAGGTTGAGTGTATGTATGTGTGCACATGCACGCATGTGTGTGTGTGTGTGTGTGTGTGTGTGTGTGTGTAATTGGTGAGGCAATGTCTCTGACTGGGAAAATACAATAATTTCTAATTCTTATTCTTTTGACTTTCATCTTTCTCAGATAATTCCACTGCCAATTAAAAGCATCTTGTCTTAACATTTTTCAGTATCTAATTTTTTCTCAGCTTGGGAAAAATCATGCTTGAGTTTGGCAGGAGTAATTTCCTAGGGTCTAAGGATATCTAGCTGACCCAAACAGGTGACTATAGATACCGGCATCTAGAGTAATTGAACATATGCTACTCATATTATAATGAAATTTTTAGGTCTCGGGTCTTTGTTGTTTTCCAATCAAGATGACAGTGCTCTATAGCTGCTTCTCTTCATTGCTGTCCCACAGCTGTCCTTGCTGGTCTTCACAAATCCAGGAGAAGAGTTCAACTAGACTGCATCACATGATCATTTCAAAGCTGCAGCCAGAGCAGCTCTCTGTGAAGGAAACCTTCTCATAGAAGGTCTCAGAAACAAAACCAAACACTCAAAACATGACCCGTGTATAGATATCAAGATGAGCAAATTTGAGTGATATATCCATAACCTGAAGCTATGCCTGCAAACCTATCATGAATCAAAATCTAGATATCTGATTTTAGCTTTGAGTCTTAGTTGTAATGTTTTTGAATGCACAGGGCTATTCTATACCAGAGTTTAAATGATATTTGAGAAGAAATGATACAGACAAGTGACTGTAAACACAGTCTCCTTGGTCATGTTACCCATTGGACCAGATACTTATTTTTATTTTTAAAGAGCCACTTATTACCAACAGGGTTGTAGGCACAATTTTGCTCTCTAATTATAATGTAGAAGTAATATGGCATATATTCCATGTATGAAGTCTTGATTCAAGGACACAGCCACACATGCTGAAATATGCCAAGGCTCAATGCCTTATATAAAACGGCGTGCGTGTGTGCGTGCGTGCGTGCGTGCGTGCGTGCGTGCGTGCGTGCGTGTGTGTGTGTGTGTGTGTGTGTGTGTGTGTGTGTGTGTTTTATTCTATGGATACCACCCATTGCTATCATTTATTTAGCTGCTCAAACTATCCCATATTTGGCCAGTAGGAGCCACCTCATGGCATTTCTATGTTCCTTTATATTACCTGATAGTTTTTAAATGCTGCTTTGCTTTCTGCTTTCTGCTACTCTCTGCCCAAGTCCTGGAATCAGTCTTTAATCGGGGAGTCCTGGTTTTCTGTAGAAATGAGGAACATTTAGAAAGCAAGATGTGACTGATGGTAGAAGAGCACACATTTAATCTCAGCACTGGGGAGGTAGAGGCAGGCCAGAACTACATAGAGAAACCCTGCCCTAAGAAAACAGTAACAAAAACAACAGAAAGAAAAAAAAGAAAGAGAAACCAAGTTATGTACAAGTTGATAGAAGGAGCAAGTCTGTCTTCTAGGCCACCTAGAAGCCCAAATAAACATGTCTGGTTTTGTTTCTGTATCTACTGCAAACGGACTCCACACATCTCCAGTCCCAAACTCCAACCGCAGTATGCAGCCTAGTCCCCTAGGAAACCTGGCTTCCTACTGCTGTCAGTGCTGATTTGTTTGTTCAGTGTGGAAGAACAGGGAAAGGAATTTCAGAATTGCTGAACAATGATGCAGGAGAAGGGCAAATGTACTGAAATGGCTTGAAGAAAACGTAATAATAGTACTGATTTGTGTACACAACTTAGGCGAACAATTGTGAGTTTAAGCAAACGTCTGTGTACATGAAACTCATATCCCGTCAATGCTGTGTGTGTGTGTCACACAGAGACTCCGTGACTTGGCCTCTTTCACTTGTGACAGTGCGTGGGCTCATCTATATTGTAGACACTTACAGTCTTCTTTATTATCACCACTATTAGGGTTTACAGTTTGCATTGTGTGTTTACCTATTTATGGCTGTCATTTGAACTTTTTACACTTATGACTAATATTAAACAATATACATGAACATTGCTGTACAGATCTTCCCATGGACATATGGATTCCACTTCTTTATTAAGAATCTAGACTTGGAATTACTAGCTATAAGGAGATTGTTTAATTTTATATTACATTGCTAAACCTCTTGTCAATGTGTTTGCACCATTTACATCCCTACTAGACTGCAAGAAATGTTTGGCTATTCCAGATTCTTACCAAACACTTGGTACATCAGCATTTGTAAATGTTTCCCATGCACATGTATGTGTAGTGATATCTTATGGTGGTTTAAAAATCCATTTATTTGATATCTGGTGATACTGGGACATTTTCATATGATCCTTAAAGCTTTGTGTACTTGCATTGAAAAGGTCTTCTGAAAGCATATGGTTAAGTTAGGATTGTTGTTTTATTATTGACTTGTAGGAGTGCTTCATCATAAATAGATATCTGACTGATAGATGCACTGTAAAGATGCTATGCTCTCTGACTCACCATGCAGTGTCTTAAGGAACTCTTTGAACAGATAGAAAATGTTGTTTAATTGTCTATGTCATAATTTTATCCTGTGCTTTCTTTACCATTAATTCACTTCCTGTCCAAGACTGTGAATTTATTTGCCTATGTTTTATTTTCTATAGGGTTTGGGTTTCCTGTTTGGTTAAAGATGTATCTTGACTTAACATCCATTCAAAGTACTAAAGTGTGTTATCTAAGCCTTGATCTTTGTTATTTTATAGATAAAATTTCTCAGAGGAATTTTGGTGTTTCCTTTTACTTATATAGCAGTTTATTAACAGCAACTCAAACTGAATTAAGTAAAAGAAAACCCACTTGTTCTGTTTACCAAGAATGAGCAGTATTCCACTAGCTCAGTGGAAAGTAGTCAAAGACAGACCCGAGGGATCAGAGACAGGTTCTGTTATCCAAAGATCCCTCTCTGTCTTTTCTTCATACCTCTTGTCTCGGCATGCCTCTACTTTGTAGAAGCCTTGTCATCAGGAATGATGAATGCTATCAGCCTACGTGTTATTCTTCCTGTGTCTCTGTCACCTTCATGAAAATGTTCTCGATGACATGAGTAAGTCTCTAGGCATAGGCTGGCATGATTTCCATAGAGCTTAGGGCCTCTGAGTGACCAGGTGCAGGCATGTCCCTGACGTAGGAATCTCAGACTCAATCAGAACAAAAAAACACATGGGACACAGCATCCTCTAAAGAGCAGCTCTGGACGATCCAAATCCACACCACCAAGGGGGCTACTTTGTAAAAACTCCATTTTTTTTTTTAATGCATAGGACTTTTTCTTTTGAATGAAAGATAATTGAATATGGCTCATTATAGTAAAGCTAGCTTGCTATTTGGCTTATCTAAAATAAAACTTGCATTGCTGATTTTGAAGGATTTAAATGTGTTCAAATTGTGGGAATAATTAAATTTCATTAATATCAGAGATTTGACAAATCACAGCCCATTCTGACAGGAATAATCTTGAGAAGGTAGAATAGAAGTTGGGTAATTTTTTTCTCTCTACTTTCACATCATCTCCCTAGCTTGTCCAAACTCTGATGAAAAAGTTGTCTTGTCAGTACTTCAAGATGATAAACCACTGTGCAAGTAATTGAGGTTCAGTGATTAGGTCTAGATTTATATACTTTGGAAGCCTAATAATTTTCCTGGCCCGATAGAGCAAGCCGGGTGGTGTTCAGCCCACAGGATTAATTGACAAAGAGGAAGTAGTTCCTTATTGGAAATCATTAAGCACCTCAGGCTTTCATGTGAAGGGGAAACCTGAAAGGTCTCTGGAGAAAAATGACTATCTCAAGCAAGTTGCCTACTTGTCTGTTCTTTGAAGTGTGGTTGAATAAAAGGCTAGCCCCACAGAGAGGCTTTGGCGATAACATTTGATTTTCCCAGGTTGGATGTTCTAAAGGAAACAAATATTAAAGAAGTGTTTCATGAAGGCTTTTGTGTACGCTCAAAAATATGCCTAAAAGGGAACAAGGCTGGAGAGACTCTATAATCCTGAGGCACAAAGATTGTTTCTCTTATGAGAGAAGAGGCCCAGGGAGATGGTTCCCCCAGCAGGGCTTGGCAGTCCTTCTGAGAAGCCTAGGAACTTCAACTCCCTGTCTCTTTTACATACAGATTTCTACTTTATCTCCATTGCAGGCTCTCATCTTTGTAGCATAATCCCATTATGTCTTAGATTTAGATGTGGAAAACTTCTAGATACATTTTCAAGACAAAAGTTGACTGTGGACAAGAGGTGTAGGGGAACGCAAAAGGTCTAAGCTCTGACCTGTTTGTAAAATTAAGTTTTTGATGATATTTGAAGAGTGTAATGTTCTTCTCCTCCGCCTCTTCTTCCTCCTCCTCTTCCTCCTCCTCCTTCTTTCTCCTCTTCCTCCCCCCCCTTCGGAGGCCTGCCATCCAGCTTCCAAATAAATACACACATGGGGTCGTCTTCTTTCTTAGGGATGACCAGCCTTATCTTGGCTTGTTTTTAGCCAGCTTTTCTTAACTTAAGTTATCTCACTATGTTTTGCCTCTGGGCTTTTACCTTTTTCCATTTCTGACTATTTTTCTTTACCTCTTATTCCTTTGGTGGCTGGCTGGTCTCCAGAGTCCTTCTCCTTCTCTTTTTCTTGCTCCTTGCTCTATTTTTTCTCTCTTTTCCTCCTTCTATTTATTTTTGCTGCCTTTCAGCCCTGCCTATCCTTTCCCCTGTGCTGCTATTGGCCATTCAGCTCTTTATCAGACCAATCAGTGTTTAGACAGACAAAGTAACACAACTTCACAGAGTTAAACAATTGTAACAGAAAAGAGTGCAGCACCTCTTTGCACCATTAAACATGCTCCACAGCATAAACAACTGTAACACATCCCAAATTGATAGTTCACAACAGAAGAGTCTAGTCATACTAGTTTAATTAATATAAAAGAAGGAATTATTCAACACATATTTACTTTTCCTTGCTTTGAATTTTCCTTTTTTAGTAACTATAGGATCAAACAAAGGCAAATATTTTGCCTTTCATAAAACTCTTACTTCTCCTGGTGTAGAGAAGCTGACTTCTTCTATCCCCAGTGGTATTAATGGCATTCCATCGGTGACACACCTCAGTGTCCAGTGATAGTCAAGGGATACTTTTAGTTCCTCATTTGTTCACAGAATTAGAGTAAAATCTCCCCGTCCTTTCTGTAGGTGGTTGATTAACTTCAATTGCTTCGATTACCCAAGGGTTACCCTAGGGATTTACTTAAGCAGTTTATAATGTCTATCACGTGCTGAGAGAATGACGGGTAATCCACCCACCATGTATTTGTCAATGCTTTCTTAACTCCACCATTGATAATGCCGTCATCTTACTTGATTACCATCCCATTGAGGATACCTGCAGTGGGAAGTCCTTGATTCCCATCCCATTGAAGATACCTATAGTAAGAGGTTTCTGGCCCGGACTTTTGGGCCTAGCCTCAAGGTTTAGATCCGCAGACCCATAGACCCGCAGAGACACACAGATGCTTACAATAGTTTTAGGCTGATCAGCCTAAGGCCCAGGTATATAACTTGCTAACTCTTTACCCTCAAACTAACCCATGACTCTTATCCTGTTCAGCCATGGGGCTCAGTACCTTTTCTCAGAGCAGTATAGTTGTCCTCTGCATCTTCTGGCTTGTCTGGCAACTGTGGGGTCTCTGTGGGCATTTCTGCTCTGTTCTTCCTGTTCCCAGAGTTTTCTTAGTCTGGTAGCCCTACCCACACTTCATGTCTGCCTTTGGCCAATCAGCACTTTTTATTAAACTCATAGGTGGGACAATTATTTACAATGGAACATCACAAATCCCCTACAAATACCTGCAGTGGGAAGTCCTTGACTCCCATCCTGTTTGTTTATCACCTGCAGTGGAAAGTTCAATTGTCCTTATCACACTCTTTGATGGTGAAGTGAAGGCAGGAAATCCTTAAATGTGGATTAAAATCCTTTCCTCACTAATTAAGTAAAACCTCCTTATAAAGAAGCTTGTTCCCTCCACAAATATTAAATAAAATACAGTATTAGATATAACAAACAAAAAGGAACTACTTAAAGAGGTTATATTTTTATAGTTTTCATAGGAATAAATCTTTCCTTTCTAATGAGAATAATCACCTAAATATTGAAAATTATAACAGAAAATGTAGACTGAGTTTTATGATGCATTCTAACATTTACATATATTTTTATAAATGTCCATTGTCTGACATCTTTAACAATTTAATTTTAAATAGTCAAGCAGCAGACCCTTTTTGTGTTTTCTCAGTAATCCAGACTTACAAAGCTATTACCTTGAGTCCTCCAGGGAACCCTATTGGTGCCCATCTTAAACTTATCCTTCAAACTGCTGCTCTTCCTCCCATGCTTCTTGTTTTTCTCACAGATGTTTTCAGGGACTGTTATGATTAACAGTGATTACTGAGAATAGCATTCAGTGAAAACATGGTAAGTTTTTTTTCTCAATAATTTCTCAAGTTCAGTGTCTCTTTAAACTGCTGCATTTGAATCAGGTTCAGATGGGAGGGCTTGGCATGCACGGTCACCTAACAACTTTAAATGCTTTAGAACTCCTGGTCGGTGTTCTTGATATCACTTATTTATGTTCTTTGAATTTATTTTATGTGTATGGCTGTTTTACCTATGTATGTCTGTGTACCACATACACACAGGTCTCATGGAGGCCAGAAGAGGGCACCAGATCTTCTGGAACTTTAGTTAGAGGTGGTCTTGAGCCATCACATGTGAGTAGAGAATGAAACCCTGGGCCTTGACAAGAGTGTTCCTAACTGCAGAACCATCCTGTCAGCCCCTTCAGAACCTCTGGGGCTACAGGGTCAGTTCCAGTATACTACAATGACTAACTTACTCTTTTATTCTCTATTCACCAATTTGCCATTTGTTGATTTGATTTTGAGTGTTTACTGAATGCTGGCTGCTGTAGTGGATCCCGGGGAACTCAATCCACGAGTATGTGGTGGCTTTGTCTAGGATGATATGGGAGAAGATGAGAAGTGTTTTCAGTCCTGATAATGCCTCTCCTCCAGGGAAGCACAGAGAGAGATCAGAGACAAGAGAAATCAGCCTCAAAGACAGGGAGGAAATCACTTCTGACAAAAGATTTAGGTTCCTGAAATTCATCTTAGTGCCGACATGACCTGTTAGATGCTTTGCAATTTTAGGCCCAGTGTCTTTAGTCTTTGATTTGATCATTACACAAAGGAAGGGACTCTGGTAAAACAAGATCAAAAAGAAAAATATTTTACTCTTCAATTTTTATTAATTACCGTGCTATGGTTTTCTCTTTAAAGCAAACTGCTAGAATCTCATCCTTACATCTTTTCTTGGATGGTAAATGAACATATCTGCAGAGCCCTCTATACACCCAAACTCTTGTGTGAATCTGAAGCTACAGGATCCATTTTTTCAAAAAAAAAATCACTTTGTAGTTTCATGCTTTTTGACAGTTTTTGATCTCAGGGTGGTTCATGCTATGACACGCAAGTATGCATCTGAGGGTTCTTTATGCCCCCTCTGCTCTGTATAGTGAATAGAAGCAAGCAGTATTGGGTTTTGACATGTGGGAGAAAGACACAGTTAACAAACACTGGAGGAGGCAAAGATGAGTGAGGAACCCAGAGTCCTCAGGGGCAAGGTGACATTGGCATAGACACTAGCTGAGGATGAGCGAACCATTCAAAGCCATGGAGGCAGGATTTTGGAAAATGTAGATGGGATCATATAGGACTTCTAGGCCCAACCCAATGCTTTAGATTAAACTCTGAGGACTACTGGCATAGCACAAGGAAAAGGAAATCCTGCTCTCATGAATGGCATGTACAATATTGTTGCAATAAAAATGGACTCAGGGAGCAGATAGAAACTCTGTATAGTAATTTAGGAAAAGGTTTAGGTGTCCTGGAGTTCTACAGACTATTGTCTAGAATTCTAAGATGTTGCTCTGTCTCCATATACTTCATATGAATGAGTGTGTATCTGTTTGTATATGTGTATGTATGAGGCAGAGGTGGGTGGGCAAGAAACTTTATTTAGGATTGAAATATACAGTCATATTACACTGGCTTGTTTTCATTTATAAATCACAATTCTTGAACTTGGATTATTTATAAAGAATTTCTTTAACTCCTGGTGATGGATGCCAGAAGTCTCTGGTGAGCACCACCATCTACTGGGATCTCTGGTCTGTGCCTTGTGAAGCAGAAGGCATCATGGGAGGGGAAGCATTTACAGAAAGGATCAAATGAGATCCAGCAAGACAGAAAGCTGAGAAAGTCACTGTGACCCTCTCCAGGAATTGGAACTTGCTGTTTTTAGAATTTTTCCAGGGAGAGCTGCATTAGTTTCTTCAGAAGGTGACAATGAATCCCAGTGACCTAAATACCTCCCTTTAGGACTGACCTGTGGTGGGATTCAGGTGTCAGCTGATAAGGTCCCAAGACGCTTATCCAGAGTCCCTAAAGGGGGAGTGGCCAACTCCATTTAAAAAAAAAAAAAAAAAACCTACTAAAATCTTAAGGCCCTGTTTTTTTTAGTTCCTGACTACTAAAAAGACCAGTTCGACATGCATCAACCATCACATAAATAATCCAGTCTATCAGAAGCCTATGTAAGCTGTTACCTATATCATAAATATTAACTTATATTTCAGTAAATATTAATCTTAAATTAATAATATTAAAAAAAAAAAACTTCTGCCTTCATCTGGTGTCCAACGTGGCCAACAAAAGTAAGCTGTGGCAGACAGCTTTGAATGGCTTATCCTCCCATATGGTTAGGACAGAGATTGAAACAGGATAAAAACCTGGAAGCAGGAAATGATGCAGAAGCCATGAAGGGATGTTTCTCACTGGCTCGCATCCCATGGCTTTGGTCAGCCTGGTTTCTTATATAACCCAGGGCCACCAGTCTAGGAAGGATGCCACCTATCATAGGCTGGACCCTCAGAGACCGGAGAGTCCCTGGAACCTTTCAGGCCACCTACCCTGGCCCATGCTGTGGTAAACCAGAGACCTGTTTCAAAGTAGGCAGAAGGTGAGGACCACTGCTTGTTGTCACTGGGTCCCCACACATAACTTTACTCACACACAAACAGGAACCAGTGTGCATATGCGTACACATTGTACTCATCATGCTGCACACACACACACACACACACACACACACACACACACACACACAATAATCAGGGAACATGCAGACGGAGTGAGGGAAGATAAAAAGGACAAATTTAGTAGATCACAACACTCATTCAGAAGCCCCAGCTGAGCTAAAGTTGATGCCTAGACATCTTGAATCTCTACAAGGCTGACTCACATGAAAAAAAAATTACTTTGCAGTGTTTTTTTTTTTTTTCCTGAAATTATTTAACATTTAGATTCTTAAAAGACTCTTAAGGTTCTAAACCAGATGCTCAGATAGAGTTATTAAAGAAATTTTCTCTAAAATGGTAAAAATTATCCATATGAGATTTAATAATGGCACAGCCAGTCTCTCCATGACACTTTATATTCTTTTGGGCTCTTTTATATTCTTCATTTCATTAAAAAGGCCACATCTGCAGAAATTTGTGTACATGTCCTCCAGTGGCATGGCACTTAGCACTAAAAAAGGCAATAAATATATTGCCTTTAAATAAGTTTTTGTTTTAGGGAGAAGACCCACCATACATATGAACATATGTACAAACTTTGCTCACAAATGCATACTTGCATCAAGTAAATGATTTCTAATTCTTTGTGCATTGTTTTTATAATGTTAACTGTACAGGTAGGCTATGTGTTAGATTTTGAAACTCTAACCAACAAAATATCAATAACATGTTCGACAAAATAGCATGTTGTGAATACCTATAAAACAGAGTGAATTTTGTTTCTGTTTATTTAAGAACACAAAAGAGAGCAGAATTCAGTTAAATACTGGGTATTTGTGACCCCGTACTGTGTACAGTGGAGTAGTCTATTATAAGGGAGTTTAGTCTGAACATCTTTCTCCTCTCTGGAAAAAATGGTGATATTTGCGTATGGCCAAAATGACTCTAGAAAGCCCCATAAACACCTTGATAATTGCAGCGTTTTGCCAACATTGCTGGTTTTTATTTTCTTTCCCAGGATAGAACTGATACTGTTAGACCCACAGGGATCATTCGTTTGTGCTGAGGGTCTGTGTGGCGAGGGATCATGAGCATTTAGACTCCCAAGCTTCTGCCACTGCCGTGAGATAGCCATCTCATCATAGCCTAGCTGTACCTCAGAGGCTGCAGAGCTTCCATCCACACAGCTGCAGCCCTCATGTGTAGGGTGGGAAGCAAGCATCTCTGTGGGATTGCTCGTGCTTTTAAATTATTCTCTTTTCCTCTTTTCTGCTTCTGTTTCTTCCTTGTGTCTCTTTCCTTGTACTTTTTGGACATGTGTGGATGAATCTATATGGCAAAATTGGGATATATTACAATCCTGTAGCACTTGGCATCCTATTTATATGCAGTTTTGTAAATGTATCCTCTGTTGAATGATGTCACCAATCTAAGTTCCTCTTTGGGTCTGGAGTCTGGACAATTCTGTTAGGAGAATAAATTCCCTTCTTATCACACCACATGTTCCTAGTTCCTCTGCTTGCAAAAAATCACTACGTTAGTAGATGCAAACTCAGTTTTTGCCACTGAATAAGACTGACAGCCACAAGGTAATTAAATAATAGAGCATCCTGAGCAGTGATACGTCCTAGGGGCCATCATCTAAGCTTTCCCCAAGTGATATGAAAATACCAGTTAATTTTTTCAGTTCTACTTTTTGTTTTAGTTCAGAATGACTATGCCGTTACATGGTCGCAATACTGCCCTTTCAGTGCAGATCAGTGTTGAAGCTGGTGATCCTGTTTTCTCATGCACCACTCAGGTGCAATGCCCTGACTGTGAGGAAGAGCTGCTCCCCACAGGGCATCCAGTGAAGTTATGCTCCAGGAATGGGAGCATACAAAGCACACGCGTCTGATCATAAACCACCAGTGGTCCATGCATTTACTACCAAGGCTAGAAGGTGAAATTGTCAACGTTTGGTTCACATGAGCTTTGTTACCTCAGTTGTTAATTGTTTTGTTTTGGAAAGGGCATTCATGCTGACCGAAATCTCCCATGTCACAGGAAAAAATCCAAGTTCTTAGAGTATACACTCGTACGAAGGCATTAAATATCGAGAAAGAGCACCCTCCAAGACATTCTTTATAGGAATTATGCTGTGGTTGTTACATATTGTGCTAGCTAAATTGTGGTCTTTTTCACACAAGATAGTCATGTGAGGAGATGGAATTCCAACTAAGAAAATGGCTCCATCAGGTCAGACTGGTCTGTAGACAGACAGAGCACATGAGGGCATTTTCATGATTGGTGATAGATGTGGGAGAGCCTGGCTCATTGGGGAAATGCTCTTGGGTTGTGTGAGAAAGCAGACTGACCACAGCAGCAAGCAAGCAGCATCCATCTACAGCCTCTGCTTTCATTCTTGCCTCCAAGTTTCTTTTTTGAATTCCTTCCCTAACTTCCCTCAGTGACTGACTCTGATGGGTACATGTGAGCTATCCCCCCCCCCGCCCCCTCCACACACACAAGTTCATGCATTTCTTATGGTCAGTATTGTATGCCTGCCTGACAGAAGAGGACAGCAGATCTCATTATAGATGGTTTCGGGCTACCATATGGTTACTGGGAATTGAACTCAGGACTTCTGGAATATCTAGGTGGCCACTGGAAGAGGTGGATTTTAGACTAAGATTCAGGTGAAAGGCTGTGCAAAAAGACAGAGGCGGGGCATTCTGGAGGGAGGTCAGCATAAATCAAGACTCCAGACATAAAGAAGCTGCTTGGAGGTTTCTAGATTTAACAGAGCCTGCTGCACATATTGTGCATATGTGTGAAACTAGAGAGGGAGCAGATCAGGGTCCAGAGGTTTCAGGAGGCAATAATGTCACCATTAGTCACCCAGCATAAGATCCTAATGCAACATTGATTACTTCATCAAACATTGATTAACGTTCACCCTGTATCGGATGGATACTGTTCTGGGCATGAAAACTAGCTGGATATATGATGCCTCTACACTTACAGAACTGTAGATAGAATAAACTCAAAGGACCCATAGTCAGAAATGATCTAGCCTCCCTCTTTATTTTGGAGATGGAGAGAGGATTTGACTGACTCTGTAGATGTCTTCACCTCTCTACAAACACCTTGGGTATTTTTATGGGACTCCAATTTCTGTTTGCCTTTTCTTCCACACAGAAATAGCCATGGCATTGTTTTCCCCAAGGTTTATAATAAATCATGCTCATTTGCTTTAATAATGTAATTAGTGTTGCTGCGACACTTTATGATGTATTATAAAGTCATGAAATTAACTGTAGCTTTTCCAGAAGTTCAGCAATGCAGCACCTCCCCTGCCTTTAGCCAGACTTATAATCAACAGATGCAAGAAAGGTCATAAACCATGTTTTAACACACACATTTTCCACTAAGACAGAAAGAGTAGGAAAGAAATGAGAATTGGTTGTGCGCATTTCTATATTATTGATGGTAGCTTGCTAATTACCTTGGAAAGTTTTAGAGGCAGTTTTTTTTTTTTTTAAGTTAGTAAAATGCTTAAGTATAAGAGGGAAGATAGAAAAAGGCCCCAAAGAAAAAAATATGTTTGACTGGAATGCAACTAGGTGTGTGTGTGTGTGTGTATGTGTGTGTGTTGGAATATTTATTTTATGGTCTTATTTAACTTTACAAGTTGTTTGGCCAAAGGATAAATAATAGTGAAGAAATAAACTGTGTATGCTTTGAATGATTTATCTACCAAGAGACAAAAAAGAAAATAAAGGCTATTTAGGTTGGTCTAAATGAGCAGTCTTACTGTCTAAATTATATTACAAGATTTACTGTTCATGTATAATGAGGCTCGCCTGTTTCTGGGTTCTAGATCAAGTGGTATGGGAGAAAGAAGTTGAAAGTTCTTGTCCTCGGGGACAACAGATTTAAAGCTTCAAACATGATCCAGTCTGAAAATACACACATGCAATCATCTGTCACTGCAGTGGGCATGCCCCATGGAGGGGAGGGAGTCAGTCTGTTCCACAGGGGGAATTTCAGCATAAAAGGGCACCTATAGATGCTGGGCGAGCACAAACATACACAAATAACCCAACTAAAGTATAAAATTGCTTAAAGGAGAAATTGAAGGAAGGATGGGAATACTGAAGTGTCTGCCAGTCGGGGAAAAAAAGCCTCTTAGGAGATGATTGAACTGACCAAAATAAAAAGATCAGAACCCAAATTCAAGTCATTGCTGCATACTAAGTGTAGTGGATTTATGATGTTCCACTGTAAATAATTGTCCTGCCTATGAGTTTAATAAAAATGCTGATTGGCCAAAGGCAAACAGGAAGTGTGGGTGGGGCTACCAGACTAAAAATTCTGGGAAGAGGAAGAACAGAGCAGAATGCCAGAGAGAAGACAGAAGAAGCAGAGGACAATTATGCTGCTCTGAGAAAAGATATCAAGCTCCATGGCTGAACAGGATAAGAGTCATGGGTTAGTTTAAGAGTAAAGAGTTAGCGAGTTATATGCCTGAGCCTTAGGCCAATCAACCTGAAATTAATGAAAGCATTTGTGTGTCTCTGTAGGTCTGCAGGTCTAAACCTTGAGGCTAGGCCCAAAAGTCTGGGCAAGAAACCTCTTACTACAACTAAGTGACAGAATTACACCCAAAGCACTCAAAGAGCCCAGATGAGGGTAGGGAGGTAAGGGCCAGAGAAGAACACCATGAAATCTGTGTCTAGGATTCTGGACATAACAATTGCTTGAAAACCCAGTAGTGAAAATGAAGGCCAGTGAGGAAGCTTATATTCAGGTGAAAATCAGAATTATTGAAATAAAGGCAAGCATGAAAATGCCTTAGTCAGGATAGTCGGTGCTTTGAGAGTTAATTCTGTGTTTGTGTCCTCATATAAAGACCCAGAATGAGCTAACACTTCCTACTTCCCAAATGAATGCTTAGAAATAAACACTAGCAAGAAAGGGGGGGGGGGTCATCTCTTCATTTTTAACCACATCAAAACAGTCTCTTGATTCTTAACCACATTTCAAAGAATCTGTTTCTGTGGACACTCCTCCCCCACAAAAAGGCCCACCTCCTTCCTACCCTCCTGTGTCTACTTCCTAAGGGTGCTGCTGATTTTTCCTTCATCTGGCTCATTTTCTTGTTCTGTGTAGAGTGGAGTTCTTTACAAACAGCCTGAAATGGTGCTTAATATGTCCTAGATTTTAACCATCCCTCCTTTCTGAATTTGAGGAAGCCTCTGGAGAGAAGGATAATCATCTAGACATGAAGAATTTTTTTCTTTCTTTCTTTTTTTTTTCTTGTTTTCTCCTAAGCTTTTTTGACTGCACGTATCCCAGGCCAAGAAAACCTTCTGGTGGATACTCTGGAGGAAGCAGAGAACAACATTTTAAGAGATTTTCACATGTGCAAACCAAACGTCTTCCATTGAGGTTTTTTAAAATAGTCCCTCTAAGCTTTAACATGTGTGAGAATAGTGCTTGCTCAGGTAACCACAAGCCAGGCATGCACACACAGGCCCCCAGCACTGCACAGCAGACTCATAAGCCTAGATGCTGAAAACTTGATTTTTACTGCCTGTTTCTCTAAAACTTTCCAATTCCATAACTCTACTCGGAAAGAAAGGTTCTCACCCTCAGTGAGAAGGCAGGCAAGTATAACTCAATCTTTGGATGTACCATCGGCAGGTCTGTGGTTGGCTTCTAGAAATCACGTCAGTGAATTGCCACACAACTTTTATTAGTCTATTATTCCTTCCTTCCTTCCTTCCTTGCTTCCTTCCTTCTTTCTTCTCCCTCTTTCCTTTCCTTCCTCCCTCCCTCCTTCCCTCCCCCCTTTCTCTTTTTAAGAATAGTAGTGACTGACTACCTTATTCTTTTTCTTTCCTTTTGTTTCTAAACAGAAACATCCATCAGCTTGAAAATGGAGGAGAGCAGTGACTCCACGGAGAACTCCCAAGGCCAAGGGCGGCAAAACACCACCAAGTGTGGATGGCTGAGGAAGCAAGGAGGTTTTGTCAAGACTTGGCATACCCGCTGGTTTGTGCTCAAAGGGGATCAGCTTCATTATTTCAAAGACGAAGATGAAACCAAGCCCTTGGTAAGTAGGAAAGATAATCCCCGGAGACCGTAGAGATCCATGCAGATGATGGGATCTGAGGGGGCTCAGTCTCTCTGCTGGATCTCTTTATAGGAGTCTTTTCTGCTTGGTTTCTTAGATTTGGATGTGATGAACTTGCTAGTTGAGACTTGGAGGCAAATTATACCTGTCTAATGTTAATTTTGAGTTTTACTAAAGGGACAGAGTGTTTGAATCCCTCAGGCAAATGGACTTCATGGGAAAATATTAATGGGCATCTACTAAGGAACAGAGCTCATAGACAAGGCAGCTTTTCTTTTTTTTTCTTAGGAACTAATTGAAAATCTATATTTTAAAGGAAACTGCCTTCATAGTCACACTCCTCTGGGGATAGTTTCTGTGTTTCTCTTTGTTCCTTAGTGGTCATTTATTTCCTTATGTTCTTAGTCACAAGTTTTAAAACTATATATAACAAAAAGAAAAAGCTCTCAAGTTTTCCCAGTTATGGCCATTGCTTATCAACGGAAGAAAGATGGACAGAGGCATCATCCCTGAGTCTCTCTTTTATCTACATCTAGGGAATATAGAAATGAGAGAAGTGTTTGAGATGGGCTTGTAGAAGCTCCTAATAGCATGTTCTTGAGGCTGCTTCCTCTCGTGTTGAAAGTTCAAGATCTTAATTAGGAATTTGAATCAGGACTCACCTGGAATATTTTAAGTTCATGAAGCATGATAGTTTCATAGTATTCTCATTCCTGCAATTCAGTTAAATCAAAACAGTATAAGTGCATACTCTGAGCCCCAGTCATAATACTAGCTTTTGCATATTTATCAGAGTTAAGAATTTACATTATTGTCTAATAAAATACTTCCTGTTTATATATCTGTATCTATTTACCTATTCCCATACACATGCATACACAAACAATTGGTACTGCCTGTATCTACATGTGCTTAGGGCTAAACACTTGAGATTGGACAATGTGGGAATTCATCCTTGAGAAATTCTTTGTCCCTCAGTGGTGGCCAGATCTTCATCTAGAAAAGGGACCTGATTGAGTTTCCCACATCCATGTTGGCACATCAACCGCCATTGTCATTACATGGGTGTTCTAGCAACCATATCTTTGAGATCTTAAGAATTCAGGTTCCTGAAGAAGAGGCCATATGTTTGGGCAGGAGTAGCAGAATAATCTAGATGAAGTCTTCATGTATGAATTTCTCAAAAAAATTAAAACCATATTACTAATAAAGATAAGTATTCATTTATTGTTTATATTACTATTAGCTAACTAATTTTTCTTTTATTCTTCTCTTATTCGTGTATCTGAAGTTTCTTTCTGAAAGTGATGTTTCCCCTTTCTCCAGCTCTGCCAGTCTCGACCCTCCTCCACCTTCTTCTCTCACCCATATCCACTACTTCTCCTTTCCCTTCAGAAGAAGAGCAGGCCTCCTGGGGACATCAACTGAAAACAGCACAACAAGTTACATAAGCCTAGGCACAAACTTTCAAATCAAGGCTGAATGAGGTAGACCAGTAGGAGGAAAAGGGTCCCAAGAGCAGGAAAAAGAGTTAGAGATACCTCCCATTGTAAGGAACCCCACAAGAACACCCAGCTACACAACCATAACATATATGCAGAGGGCCTAGTTCAGACCCATATAAGGTCCATGATCGTTACTTCAGTCTCTATGACCCCCTAGGATTCCTGCTTAGTTGATTTTGTGGGCCATGTTCTCAACCCCTCTGACTCCTGCAATCTATCTCCCTTCTATGGTATTCCCTTTGCTCTGCCTAGTATTTGGCTGTGGATCTCTGCTTCTGTCAGTTTCTGGTGATGCTTCTCTGAAGATGATTGGGCTATTCACTGATCTATGAGTATACATGAATATCTCATAAAATACTTAAAACAACCCTGGTTTTTATATTATTCTATGATGATGATTTTATTAGCCTTTTTTTTTTTTTTTTAACACAAAGAAGACAAGGTTTGGTATGCAGTTTGCCCTAAGTGAAAATGGTGCTATTGATTTAACTCTAGATATGTCCAGTTCTTGTAGCCTGTGTCAAAGACCTCTGAGTCAATGAAGAAGAGTGCTTCATACTGGTGATGTGATAATGAAGTGCATTTCTAGGTCTGTCACGTGACTTACCATGGCAAACCTGTGAGGAATATGGGAATCATTATAGAGCTGAACAAACTATGGCTCGATGTCCTCTCCTATGTCACTCTTCAGTGTTCCTTTCTGTTGCACAGCTTGTTTTATACCATGTAACCTTCAGATTAAGGCATTCTCTTGAATATAGAGTCATTTTTACTAAATTTAGAGAAGGGATGAAGTTAACATGTAAACACTACTACAAAAGAATTCAACAAGAAGACTCTGTCAGGGAAGGATTGTGTTGAATATAATTAAAATATGGGTAAGAGTTAATGTTTGGTTTCCTGGAGGCATATCTGACACAACATTGGATGGATAAGTTGTTAACGAGAAGAGATTCAGGTTAAGTGATTTCTTATGGCATTATCTAAATGAAAATAAGCCCCTAATGGAGCAAGCAGGGAACTTAGTAGCTACATGAGTAGAGAACGTGAAGTAGACTAAACAGAGGTTGAGATTTTTCATGGCAGAGTATCCTTTCTTAATGAGGATTACTTCACTGCCTCAAGTGTGAAGTTATTGTTTTTAAAATGTATGAATTGTAGATGTCAGAGAAAGTGATCTTAAACCCCAGTTTGGGGACTTCTGCTCTAAACTGGTCAAAGAAGTTGTTATCATGTTACTTGTGCTGTGCTACTCAGTGTCATTTCTCACTAGTAATATTCAATAGTTTAGTTACTTTGATTTTAAAGACTAGAAATACAATTAAGATAATGTAAAAAAAATGCTTATAGTTAATTCAAATAAACATCCCTTAAGTTAAAATTGCCTTAGTTTATAAAATCTCCATGAAAATATTCCTCCGTTACTAATAATAAATTTATTATTTGCAGACTTACCACTTAAATGAACAAAGAGGGCTTAAATGTTCCAATGAAGTACCAGTTCTCTTTACAAGGCAAACCACCTTTATCCACTATCCTCCATAAATGTTAAATTTTTTTTCTTTTGACTTATTTGTTGAGGACTAGAAATTAATAAGGCAATTAAAAATTGAGATTAAATAACCTTGAATTATCTTTTTTAGTTGTTTTGATCATTTTTGTAATAATAAAAGCACTGGGGAATATGATACTTTAGTTTTTAATTTCAACAGTATTTTTCCATCTGTATATTCAATTTTCATCTCTCTAAGAAATATATGTTTGTATGTAAGCAGGTATGTATGTAGGTATGTATTGAACTACAAAACAACATTGAAATGAGGGCATTCTTTATACTAGGAACTACGTCTCCAATTTAGTATATCCAGGACTTGGTTATATAGACTTAACATTATTTTACATAATCTTCCTCAAATTGTACTTGACTTTCCAGGTAGTCAAACACCTGCCCAGACTGGAGGACTTCAGAAGTCTCCCCAGTGGTGTGCTGAAGCTCACCTTAAAAGTAATTGCTAACTTACTCAACTTAAAAATACATGAAGCTAAATATCTTTATCATATGTTATGCTTTTTTTAAAAAATTGGATAATCAACCTCACAGTTTTAGTTCATCAGAGTAAAATGGTTGAGAAACTACTAGCTTCAAGACATGCTTTATTCAGTCAACTGAACGTTTTACAGTTGATTCTGGTTGCTTCTGGATAAAAAATAGAGGAGAAGTGATTCATGTGGGCATTTGTGTATCAACCATTTTATCACTCACAGACGTTTCCTGTCAGCATTTTATATATCTACATTTCCATATATTTTCAATTTTAATTTTTAATCTTACAATGAAAAAGATATTATATGGAGAAAAGTTAAAGAAAAAATTAACTATACAAAAAATTATAAAAATACTTCTTTCACTCTACATTCCTAAACTTTGGAACAATTGTTTTGAAGGGTGTTTTAAACAGATTTAAACCAAATTCATGAAACTGTTTCCTTGGCATCTTTTGCTAATAATTATGGTGGGCTGGAGAGAGAACTAAGTGGCTAAGGGCACTTGCTACTTTTGCAGAGGACCCAGGTTCACTTCCCAGCACCCATCTGGCAGTTCACAACTCTAATTCCAGTTCCAAGGGAATCAGGAATACATTTGGCACACGTACACATACATGTAGGCAAAATACTAATGCACGTGAGATAAAAAAATAAACCTTTTTAAAAAACATGATCAAAGGCTGAGGCTTTAATTTTAACTATCATAGCATGAAGGAGGAAGAGTTAGAGATTTTACATGAGTATTATTATTTCTAAAAATAAGACAACGCTATGGATATGTTAATACTCTCATGGGGCAACCTGTCTGACTTCTCTCCTGAGAAATCTATATACTTATATATTATACATATGTGTGTGTGTGCATGTGTGTGTGTGTGTGTGTGTGTGTGTGTGTGTGTGCATGTGTGTGTGTATATATACACACACACTTTATATACTATAATGTAAAGAAAAGCTAAGTTTTGTCTTGGTCAGTGCTGGTGAATTCCTCCTACACAACTCTATGTTAGAAGGATAACAGGAAACATTGATTTTTAGAGTCTAGTCTGAGACTTCTGAGAAAATGGCTAAAAGCCAGAGAGGCACCAAGACAATTAATATAGTTTAGACTTTCCACCACAGATATTGATCCAATGTATGGGGAATGGTTTTTCTGAGTACAATGGGGGTGGCGCTATATTAGATCACAATAGATTTTCCTAGCTCAGAGCACAAAATGATGTCGAGTATTGTAACCTGAGGGCTGACCTCTAAATGTGCAGAATTGATTGCTGATTAAAGAGTAAGTTCTAATTTTATATACTTAATGAAACTCATGAGTTCATGAAATCTAGAAACCTCTCAGGCACTTGCTGATCCCTGTTACAAGATAGGAATTGAAAGAAGCCAATACCGCAGCTAAAGGCTTGAAGTAATAGGGCAAAGGTAAAAGAAATTTCACTGTCAAATCTAAGACAGACTTGTGTGCAGCAACTGAGACACAGAATTTAAAGAGAAACATAAAATAGCATTGCATGCTTCATGAGTATTTAGGGATCCTCTGGGATTTCATAGACATTGTTACATCAGGAGATAGAAAATACAATTAATTCAAATTATTTTATTCCACCATTGAATAATTTCTTATTATCTCTTTCCATGTATCAAAGTAAGTGTAGTATTTTTCATTTCAGACAAAAAGACTTTGGAGCAAAGTTCTTTGTGTTGAACTTCAACTGTCTGCTGACAAATTGTGACACATTAGGCAAATGACTAATTAAAGTTTTGATGAACTTGTTTGTGTAGTGAGATCATGATCATATTCCTTACGGTGTTACTATGAAGTTTAAACAAGACTAATGGACACACAATCTTAGCCAAAAGGCTGAGAAATGGAAACAATGAGAGAATTTATGTGGGTGATTTCAAGATGTGATTACATATCAGAGAATCAGCACCAACTGTCCAGATGTGAATTTTGTTCTCTGATGATATCCAAGCTACTCCCATCTTACTGATTATTTCTAAACTCAATGCATAGGTTTCTAGTGTCCCTACATGTATTCTAAACTCAATGCATAGATTTATAGTGTCCCTACAGACAGTTAGAGAGAGAGAGAGAGAGAGAGAGAGAGAGAGAGAGAGAGAGAGAGAGAGAGAGAGAGAGAGAGAGAGCACTTTTAAAAGTAGCAGACAGCTTATTCCTTTCTTGGGTAAAAATATGAACAGGGGCGAGCAATCTGCTTCAAGTAGCACTTTAGACACTCGGGTTGCCAGTTATTCTGTACTTTTAACTTTTGATTCCAAATGTATTGTGACATCCTTTCTCCCCAAGCCATCCAGGAAAAGGATAAAAATGGATGACTGCAAAGCTGGATTAAGAATGCCTCTTATCATGCTCATGTACCTTTAGTTGATGCAGTGGATTGCTGTCATAATTACTTTTCAGTTGCCATGATAAAATACCCCAACCAAGCATCACTTAGGAAGAGCCCATCACTGTAGGAGCATATAGATCCGTGTGCTCATAGAAAAGCACTAGGAAAACGAGGAATGTTAAGCACAGGGTTGTCACTCCAAAGGGAAAGGCACACAACCTGTTTTCCACCCAGAAGGCTGGAAACAGGTGTGGTTAATAGCATGGTGACATCTGCGCTGTTTGTATGACCAGCCTACACCAACTCCCCAGACTCATATTAGAGTGTTATTCTCTACAAGAACCATATCAGGAACATTGTACACCTTATCCTGAGTGCCTTGTTACTCTGTAGAACCTAGCTTTATAGAAGATGTTACTTGTGCTTCACAAGAGTTTCTTTGTAGCCTTGTTGTAAACTTCCCTTGTACATCCAGGTTTGATTTAAATTAGTTTCCAAATTGTACTGCGTTTAAATATGGTTTGAGTTAATTATCACAGGAAAATGCTTTTCCAAATTGTATTGTGTTTGAGTTAATTATCACAAGAAAATGCTTTTTCCAGTTGCACAAATAAACTACCTAGTATCAGACTCTTGACATTTGAACAAATACCAGCTACTGAGTCATGTTGAACCAGATGCCCTTCTTGCCTCAAGTGGACCAACACTCTGCTGTGGTGTTTGCACAGACTCCACATGGGTGACGGGAAGAGTCCATGACAGGATCAAGAAGCTGGATGAGTACATTTTCATCTACCTAAAGGTTTCATAACCTCCCCAAACAGCACTACCATCGGTGACCAAATGTTCAAATACATGAGCCTGTTGGGGACATTTCTCATCTAATAGTCTCATAATCATACCTCATTGCAAAGGAAACTGAACATACGATCTAGCATGTAGCATGTTACATCATGTGGAAATGAATAAGGAGTGTCCATCACGGGTGATTAAAGTATTCCTTTTAAAAAAATATGTTAAATTCTAGTACCTGTTATGGACATTTATGGTTTCTACAGAAGGCCATATATATATATATATATATATATATATATATATATATATATATATATAGAGAGAGAGAGAGAGAGAGAGAGAGAGAGAGAGAGAGAGAGAGAGAGAGAAGGAAAACAGCAAAAAATAGGCCTCCCAGAAGAAACACCTATTATTACTTCAAGATTTATCAAAACTTTCTTGAAGTAGGTGTTCAATATGAGAGTTAGAAAATGATGCCCATGTCTGGAGTTATACATACAGTGACTGGGCTGGGTAGTGTTTTGTAGACTTGATACAAGCTAGAGTCATCTGAGCAGAGATAACCTCAACTGAGAAAATGCCTCTATCAGATTACCTGTAGTCAAGCCTTTAGCACAACGTCTCCATTCATAATTGATGTGTCAGGCTTATCCACTGGGGGTTGTACCACCCCTGTGTGAGTGTCATGGGTTATATATGGAAACAGGCTGAGCAAGCCCTGGTGACCAAGTCAGTGGGCAGTATTTTTCCACAGCTTCTGTTTTAGTTCTTGCCTCTGGATTTCTGCCTGAGCTCCTGCCCAGACGTCCCTCAGTAATGGACAATAGCTTAACACTTTCCTCCCAGGCTGCTTTTGGCCCTTAGTCTTGGTTTTATCACAGCTATAGACTCTAATTAAGATGGACGAAAAGGTGTGGTGCCGACTTTTTAGTAGCTTATTAAAGACTGGAGCTTGACTATGTATTTTGGTGTGTGTGAAGGAAGGCACACTAGGAGAGAGTGCTTTTGGCAAGACATACTAGGAAAGAGTTGAGTGGTACAAACATAGTTTTAGAATTTCACTCCGATATCTTCTCTGCCCCCTATGTCATGTAACTGTCTTCTTGTTGTTATTTTGTTGTTGATGTTTCTTGTTTTCTTTTTATCCTTCTTCTGCTTCTTAATGTAAAGGTAAACAGTCAAAATAAGCCCCCGTCTATGCTGTGGTCATTGCAAAAGAATCCAAGTGTGTACCTACACATTCAGGACCCCTTCTGACAGATGTAGAACTTGTGAATATCCAGCGGAATTACTATTTTATGTTATAAAAGCACCCAAGCCATATAAATACTCTTGGATTTCCATCATTCGTTCTCAGAAGAGGAAGAATTACATGGACACTCATCAAGTCACAGTTGTGTGTAAGAGGAAGGGCTGAGAGTACCTGTTGGTGTGTGGAGGGCACCTCAAGGGGAGCAGCAAAGATGTGCTAAAATAGACGGTTGGGTGGAGGGCTACAGCATGAGGCAAATAGCCTTTCTCCTAACATTCTGTACAGGGTCTTATCTACTCTGAGCATTTGCCTGGCAAGCAGTTGACCTCAGCTGCTTTGTGTACATGTTCTAGAGTCATCCTGTCTGGATTCACTGAAGGCTCCTCCAATGGCTACAGGCTTTGGATAAGCTATTAAATGTTATAGATTGTTACTGATATAGTAAAATATAAGTAATCAAAATATCTACCTGACAGATTGTGAGTTGTGTGAAGTGTTTCGAGATGTAACACAGTTTGTAGTTTCATTAAGTGCTTAATATATATTATCTATTGTTGTAACCACCACCATCAAATCATTACCATCATCTTCATCGCTGCTAAATCTCTGACAGTCATAAGGCTCCGTCATAGAGTGTAAACTATAGTATACATCTCATTATATATACAATGAAGAAAATAATTTGATGATACATCCATCTTAGCTTCAACAGTTTTTTTGTTTGTTTGTTTTTTGTTTTTTTGTGGTCAGGCTAATTTCAGAGCAGTAATGGACTTGATTTGATTTGTAACCTGTGTTGTCAACATTCAAATCCCATGCAACACTGTAGCATAAGTAGTGCTCACTCAACTCATCTTGTCTTCTCTTTGTTTAAATAATTTGGGGGCTCCTTCAGAGTTGGTAAAAATCATGATTAAATCCAAGAAGACTTAGAGAAATCTCTGATATTTTTCAGAGAAAGACAGCCATGGTTTTTCAGTTTCTCATAACACAGATTTATCATCACCAGTCTGGTGGGAAAACTACAGGGGTAGAATCCCTTGGGTTTTACCTCTTTTACTCATCATGGCTGAAAGCGCTCGTGTTCATGATGCAAATCAACGTATGGAGCCAGATGGTCCATATTTTCCCTGTCTCGTTAGCAGAGACTTTAGCACTTCACCGTATGCCACGGCAGAGGACAGAAGGAAGAGCAGGAAGGGAGAGGGTGGGAATTTCATTTGAACATTTACTTTTGGGTGCTTGCAACAATGTCTCTCAAGGGCTGATTTTGTCCTGGCCTGAGATATTTTATATCCATTTGTAACCTCTTCTCTTTAAGTCGATCTTCCCAGCTTTAGCTTTATCCCTGTCTATTTTCCCAGAGCTATTACCACATGTTTCTTAATCAGGGACTAGTAATCAATGCAAACTACATAAATTGTAAAAAAAAACAAAAAAAAAAAAAACAAAACAGAAAAACAGTTGGTTTTTGTATATAGAAGAAATCTGAAAGCAGTTCTCATATTCTGATTTTTGGTGGATGATATCTAGTATTTTTGTGTGTGTGCGAACATATAATTTTATTTCTCGTAGAAGTGAAGTTGCTGAGTCAAATGTTAATTCTATCCAAGTCAACTGTACTGGTGATTTTTAATTGTTAAATTTTAATCTAATTTAAGCTTCGTTTGTGTCTTTTCACATCTGCCCAAGCATAGACCTATTTTGACAGCTTATTATTGTTGATAGGGCTTCAACTTAGTGTAAAGGAAGCTATATTTTCTCCCTTTTTTGTGTATGTGTTGTGTGTGTACATGCAGAGAGAGAGAAAGCACATGTGTGTATTATGTGTGTCTGTGTGTGAGAGAGTATTGTGAGTGTGCAACTGGGCATATGTGTGAGCATACTGAGTGTGTGCGAGTGTGTGTATATGTGAGTTGGTGTGTGCATATGTATGTGTGTGTGTGTGTGAGCACAGAGGAAGAGAATCATCTCTTTGGGGTCTCTTGCGCTAGGCCTGGCAGGAAGATATGATAGGACATCAGGGCCACGTGTTTTTGTGGTTCTCTCTTGCCTGTTGAATTTGTTGCTGGAGACTACGATCCCAGCTGCTTTAATCTCTGAAGTTAGGCGTAAAATTGTATCTGGTTCTTTATTTTACCTTCTAGCGCTGATATGGCACGTTAACCCTCTGGCTACTGGCTAATCTGGGATACCATTACCAAAGGGTCTACATTCCATCATTTCCCTAACCGTGTGGAATGTGGTGTGCTAGGACTTTCTGCTCCTTTCTATCTTGCACTAATTCTCCCAACTATGTCCCAGGCACAGGGCAAACATCTTCAGCATGTGACTGACTGAGGTACAGGTCACAGACCCTCCCTGGTGCTAGTGGAGTGACTCCAGCATTCACTTCTCTGGATGTTTTGTCCTGGTCTGATGGTGAGTGCAGGCTGATGCTGGCTGTGGAATGATGTAAGTGTAAGTTAGATTCACTCTGGTAGCTCCTAAAATTGTGGGAGTCTCAGAGCCTTTCTATTTCTCATTTTAGATTCTAGAAACTAGTTTAAGACAGAGTGTAATGGCTATTCAGTACATATTTTAAAAGATTGTGCCATACTTTAACATTTTAGAAATTATTACACTAAATAAAATGTGTTTGAGCTGTACCCTCCTAGATAAATTGGATCAACATTCTCTCATGAACTATTGTCTGGTTATCAAAATCTGTTATATGTTTGACTTCTTATTATTAACTTGAAACAGTGTTCCATTTATGAACTATATCCATCACCTTAGGCCCACATGCAATTTTTATATTTGAAAAATTTAAAGTACTAAATACATTATAATAATCATAAAATTTATGTTGTGTAACCTTTATCTTTAGTGTACCATTCCTTTCTATGCCGTAGTAACTGGAAGAGATTTAGCAAAATCAGTCTTTTTGTAGACTACTCCTTAGCTCAGTTTTTTACAAACCCAGATGCTTCATTCAACAAATTCTATGAATACAAAGTCAAATATACTCGAAAATATGCTACAGTTTTAAACTCAACACAGATGAATAGATGCACACCCTCCTGCTTTGCCAGTCATGGAGTGGGGTGACAAGGATAAGGGATGGAGCCTGTAGTCCTGGCCTCATGGGTCTAGATGTTTGCTTAGAATGCTGTCATCTTGGCCTAGATTGAAGTATGCAGTGCTGTTTGAATAAATCAGCACTGTCCTTAGTTAGCTATGCGATTTAATATTCATAACTCTCTCCACAGAAGACGGGGAACCGAGACACATCACCAGGTAAGATGCTCATGAATTGTTCTGGCAGCTCTGCAGGACCAAGTCTGTTTGTCTGTTTTGAAATGTTTTCCTAGATACTGTTTTCTGATGCTGTGATTTATATTCTCCAGATTTTAAAAATTTGCAGGTCACTTTTGCTGTTTTAAATAACAAAGGTGAGGTGGCTGGAGGCGATCTTTATTCTGGCAGTCATGATGAGCCTCACCTGTATCTCTCTTCCTTCCATATTGTTCCAGTTCAGTGCAAAGATGAAACCGATAGGCTTCCAGAATTGATCTTCACTCCCAACTTTCCATAGGTTTTGCTTAATATCATATTTAATCTTATTTTCTAAAAATTAAATCATTGCGATTCTTGTAGAAAAAATTATTTTCCAAACCTTACTTGTAAAATTTGTACCTCAATATCCACAGATATTTAGAAATCGGGTCTTCTAGATTTTGGGGGAGATGAATAATATTTTAATTTTCTACCCATATAGATTTTGTAAATATTCTCAATTAGATACATTTTGAATCAACTTTGATGAAAGCAGTTTTTACCAACAAAACAGTGTTGCTCACTGAATTGCTCCTCATGGCTTGCTCAGCCTGCTTTTTATAGAACCCAGGACCACCAGGCCAGGGATGGCACCACCCACCATGGACAGGGACCTCCCCCTTTGGTCACTAATTGAGAAAATGCTTTACTACAGCTGGATCTCATGGAGGCATTTCCTCATCTGTGGCCCTTTTCTCTCTGGTGCCTCTAGCTAGTGTCAAGCAGACACAACAATCAGTTTCCTATGATTTATAAGACAGAGGAATCACTGTAGAGACTGCAGCTTCATGTCACTGTCCAAAAAGTTTATAGAACTATTCATTTGAAAAATTGTGGATCTTTGGAAATCAAACTGTCACCTTTTGACATATCTAAAGTGTTTATCAGTGAATGTTTACTCGACAGAGGGAAGAATTTGTAGACACTACACTGACTGTCTTTTAAGGTTAATATTTCTTAGCTATCACCTCAGCAGAAATTTCACTTTGCAAGGCCTTGTGTTCCATTAGAAGCATGGAGAGAGGACATTGTTTTCTTTTCTTGTGAAATGGGTTGTACAGTGCCACAACCCAAGGACTCCTTCAGAGGCATGCCCACTGCTGATGTCTTTCTAACATTCCTGTTTGGGTGGCATTGTGGACGTCCCAAATCTTTATTGTGAAATACACAAGCAATCTTACTCAAGTCTCCACAGTGAAGACAATAAGCCTTCTTATTTTAAAGTGTAAATAACTTAAATCATCGTTCAGCTTCTAATATATATTTTTAGATTGACAAGTGAAATGAGTTCCATCTCTCATCAGTGATAGATTCTAAAGGAAACCTCTGATTGTAGCCTCCCCCCTACACCCCAGAATATAATAGTGACATTGACTTAAGTATGCATTCTGCTTTCAGTCCTTGTTAGATGATTATTTCATTAATTTTTTTGGTGCTTTTCTATAGCAATTGGCAAAACCATGTAGAGTGGTAAAAGTTAAACAGCATAAGTAGCCTTGAAGAAAAGCAAAGGTTTTCTTGAAGGTGGACAGGAGTAACCTCATAGGATTTCTGAGGAGATTTATCTGTCAAATAATAAAGGAAAAGAAGGCAGCCTGGCGTTAAGTTTAAAAAGTAAGAACACAGCTTTCAGAAAGACCTGTTGAAAAACCATGCTTTCAAAACAATAGTCACAAATTAGAGGCATCATGCCATTTATGCAAACCGTGTTAGTAACTCAGAATTCTCATATTTACAGAGAGAGATAGGGAGTTGTTGGTTTTATGAAGAGTATGCTTAGCTATCAGGGATGTGTGCTCCTTATGTCTAGACCACAACGTAGGGCCTGATGAAGCCCAACTTCCCATAGTTAACATGGAGTCCTTGGAGTCATCAAATGAAATTGTAGTATCCCTGATAACATTCACATTCCTAGACAGCTCTTGTTTCATTGTTTCACCTTACACTATTCTGATGAGTTAACACTAACAAGAGCCTAAGTTTCGTTTATGGATACTGTTACAACTCATACAGGGAAGAGGATTCATGGACCAAAGCAGATGATGGATGTATGTTTAACACAAGAGAAAGATGTTAGTGGCCTGCAGCTGAGGACTGCAGCTGAGCTGCTGGAGATGGAATGGACGTGGCTCATTGGGAAGCATGTCGCTGTTTTTCTTCTTAGCCTGAGACAGAGAAATAAAGCGAGCCGACCTGCCCCACCTTTGCCCTCTGCTCTAGCAGACAGAAATGAAATGTATCATAGGTAGATATGGTCCTAGAAAAGACTCTGAACAGTGTGACCGGGGCATTCTTTCAATCTGTTTGCATTTCAGGGTTGGGATTAGCAGGAAAAAGGCAGTGGGATTTGAACACTACTGAGAGGGGGGATGCTGGAAACAGACATGGCACCAAGGAGCGAAAGGAGTGAGTGATGTTCTTCAAGTGGGATAAAACGATGTGTGCCTTTCCTATGGACCCTTTCTTCTCCGAGTGGACAGGGACTGCCTGGGGGGGGGGGGTGAAAGGGCTTCCTCACTGTCACTGTCCTGGTGACAGATCCCAGTAACTAATGAAATGTCTTGTCTAAACTTTGTTCTCTTTTTTTCCTACCTTTGTCTCCCCAGGGTTTCCTGTCAGTAAGAAAAGGCTGCCATTTTCTCCTTATCCTTCACATCTAATTTGTTCTTTCTCGGGATCCCTTGTTAGAGAAACAATTTATGGAACCAAAATACGTTTGTTTCTCTTTCCTTTTTTAAATTCTTTCTTTCATTCATTCAGAGAGGGTCAATGGAGTAGTAGCTATATTGGAGATGGCTGGAATTTGGTTCCTGAGTTCAAATAGAGGACCTCAGAGGCTGTAGTGCATGGTCACTTGCAATCATCTTAGACAGGGAAAAACATCAATTGTTTACTAGTGATCTATGTAGGGCTTATGATGCAAAGCCTGAACCAGAAACTAAATGTGCCTCATCTTATAGTAAAAAATGATTGGGTGAATGAATCTTAACTGTTCGTGTGGACTCTGCCAATTGTCAGTGTAATTCTGTCTTAGCAGTATGCCATTCCCTGTAGCTCAAACAGAATGGAGCTTGAATTTCAATTATTCCAAATCACTTAATAGAAGAGCATTCTGGGACTCCTTAAAGTTTAAATTTCTATATAGAGGATTCTTATGATTAATAAAGCTGAGAAATATTTATATTTACATAATAGCTAAGACTGTATTTTATTTTTTTGTCAGAGTTTCAAATCTAGGTCTTTTGTAAGAAAAGGCTGTGATCTAAGATGTTCATCCTTCTCAAAATAGGAAGTTGCTGACTTCTCAGAATTCAAAACAAAAATTAAAAAAACAAATAAGCTGGTTGAGTGTCACACACCTTTAATCTCATTACCCTTGTGACAGAGGCATGTGGATTTACAAGCTGGAGGCCAGCCTGCTCTACATAAGTAGTTCCTATCCAACCAAGTCTACATCATGGGACATTGTCTGGAAAACAAAATCAAGCAGTAGCAACAACAAAAAACTTATCATGGCAAAATACTGTCACTGTTACATAATGACAACTGCCTTCTGTTTTTGATAGCCCTGTACCTTTTCTTTTTAGTCACATTGGTACTAGTGGTTACTTCTTGATTTCTCTAACTGGAAACCAAATGTTTATTTAGATCAGAGAGTGATTGCATTTGTTTCAAGAGAAGGCCAATTTGTGTCAGCCCACAGAAGCCTCTTAACTAGTGCTTTTCAAACTTCCTAATGTTACAATCCTTTATACAGTTCCTCATGTTGTGGTGACCCCCAACCATAAAATTGTTTGGTTTTTTTTTTTTTTTGCTACTTAATAACTTAATTTTGTTACTGAGTGGTGTCTCAGGCCCTAAGGCCATCAGAAATAGGTGTTTTCAGATGGTTGTCACCCACAGGTTGAGAGCTGTCACTCTACAAAGGTTTTTAGCATCTGGAATGGGGATAAGAGAGCGAAAGTTGGGCTTAGGTGCTCCTGTGCTGCAGAAAATGGTCATCATTGTAATAATCATCAAGCAAGCTGTGTGGAGGTTGAAAACTTAAATTTTTACTAGATTTTAGTTTATAAGTATACGCTTATAGATTACTTTAAATTTTATAATTAATATATTTTAAGTTTGAGTTAGTGAGCAATTCTGTTTTTCTCCTAGAAGTGTACACATGAATGAAGTTTGACAAAGAGTGAGAAAATCAAATATCATTTTAACAGAAGAAACGTAGTTGCGCCAATCCCTCATGTTAGAGCCCTGAACTTCTTTGCCTTCCTCGTTTTTCCTCCAGGCGGTCTTCCTCTGTGTCTGTTCCTGAGCAGATTTCTGCACGCTGGTATTGGCTGGGCATTTGTTTGTTATAAAGTAAGCTACTATTTTGTGATGTTCTGTTGTAAAGAGGGCAATATACATGCAAGGAGTAAAATCAAGTACCATGAAAAACTAGACAAGAATGTGATGGTGTTAGGTGCAGAGTGGTGGTCAGATAAAGGCAAAACACACTTCTATTTATAGCTGAACAGTGAGGAAAGAACTCACAGAAGGGGAGAAAGTCTGTTGGGTGGATGACCGGGAAAACAACCTCGTTTGTGGATTAATTGTGTTAACTATGGATTTCTCGTTCAGACCTTTCCATCTCCCGGACACAGCTAGTCAGCCACTGGTTTAATGTGATGTGAACACACAGCTGAACCCTCCACAGAGTTTTCTGGTTCTTTTTCCTCCAGTGTTGATGCTTCCTGCCTGCTCAGCGCCTTGTGCTGTCCTTCCACATAACGGCTTTTGTTCATTTACTTAGAACGAAAAGGAGAGAACTCATGTTTTCTGTCTGTCACTTCCTGTTCATTCTCTTCCCAGCCTGGAAAATGGGGGTGGAAATGGGAGGCTCTTTTGTGAACTGTATTTGAACCCTGTAACTCTCTGTTTGATGGCTCTTTCTGTGTAGAAATCCTATCCTGTGAAACTGTGACTTGAGTCTAGGGATCCTCGTCTATAGCAAAATGCGCTGTCTGTACCCACTGCATTGCCATTGGCTGGAGAAGCATCATAAACTCCTGTATAATAGTGAGAGGAATTCTCTGAAATGCAGAAAAGAGGTTCAGTATGGCAGGGTTCCCCTTCTCAACATGACTCCCCCTTTACAACCAAAACAGCTTTAAGTCAGTAATCAGGACATGAGACATACCTAACAGTTTAATGAATTTATGTGGTGTCTTCTTTCGCTGCCAAATGTATAACTGCCCCTCCCCAACAAAGACAGTAACTACTAAAGACTCTGTTCCTAAAATAGTTAATTCTTGTTCCAACCCAGAGCATTTCTAATTTAATGTTGACAGTTATTTAAAATGGAGGCATAGATGGAATTGCCTATTTTAAAGGTCACCAAAATACTGCTAAAGGCAAATCAACATCAAGATGAAATTTTAATAAAAGACAAGTCTGTGAAGGGGATCACAGTGGGCCTCCGAGCCATCAGGGGATACGAAGCAGCCTGTAGGCTTCCCATTTTTCCTCCACACACCTAAACTTCTGTGGACACTTGAGTGCCGGTGACTTGTGTTGGTAACAAATGCAATTGTCATCTGGCAGAGTTAGAATCCCTAAACACAACATCGAAAACCTGGCCCACTTTTCTCATCCTGAAATAAAACAAGGTGTTGTTGGATGGCAGCTAGTCATCCAATGGTGAGGTTTATAACCCCTGAAAACCCCTGAGAATTTGACACAGTGGTAATGGTAAACTTACTTAAAGAAAAGAAGTTGTGTGTGTGTGTGTGTGTGTGTGTGTGTGTGTGTATGCAGTATGTGTTCACTCTTATTGGCTTGTGGATGCTACAAGCTGATGTCAGGATATTTTCAGAATTGCTTTCAACTTTATGTTTAGAGACAGGAATTTTCCCTGGACTTAGAGGATAGCATTTTAGTGTGATTGGCTGTCAAGCTTCATAGATCCCCCTCTCTGCCTTCTCTGTCTCTGTGCTTTGATGATAGGGAGACCATGCATGCATTGACATGCTTGGCTTTTACATTGCATTCCAAGGACAGAATTCAGGTCCTCATGTTTATCAAGACTTTGCCCACTGAGATATTTCCTCGGCTCTCAGAAAAGAAGTTTTATGTGGACTATTTAAACAAGTTCTCCATATTGTTGAATCATAGTCCAATATGGTATAACATGATGAGACCATGTTTGAAGAATTACTAACCAATGAACCTGGTTCCTGTCCATATCTTCTAATATATAAACCTTCAGTTTCCTTTATTTTTCAACATCAAGCCGCCTCTGGATCCTCTCATTCCTCCTGGGATGTCCCAAGGGAGCTGTTTTTAGCGAGACTGGAGCGGAGGCTGTGTCTACCTCAAGGACACCAGCTCAACAGATTTCCTTTGCCAATTTTATCTCAAAGAATTCTGTCCCTTACAGCAATAGGAAAGGGAAAAATGTGATTTTTTTTAAAGATGGAATTTTATATTTTGTATTTTTATGATTTTTTGTGCTACTCATCTGAGATAGCTATCATGGAAATACTCTGAGAAACAACAGCATATACTAAATCTGGATGTTAAGGGATATTTTCATCATGTTCTGAATTAAAAAGTACAGTGTGGTTTTATTTTATGTATGTTTCTCTCAGAATTGACATGATATTTCTGAGGGGCATTTCTGTACATTTCCACACCATATG
The DNA here is from genome assembly GCA_033318265.1 of Phyllotis vaccarum. Taxonomy (NCBI): domain Eukaryota; kingdom Metazoa; phylum Chordata; class Mammalia; order Rodentia; family Cricetidae; genus Phyllotis; species Phyllotis vaccarum. The sequence continues at coordinate 73,892,418 of JARWLC010000001.1, read as the reverse complement.
TCTTGCTTGCCCAGCACTGTGATACGCAGTCTTCATATTAATTTAATAATTTTTCTGTTTTAGAGTTGAGAATTACTCCTAAATAAATTCTTAATGTGTAATTGCAAGACAATGACTTGCTAGCACAATGGCGCTAATGTTTAGAAAATAGCTATTTAATGTAAATGAGATTTTAACTTTAGAATGGAAAACATTTATTTCCTTCAGTACCCCCTTCTTTCTGCCTTTATGTCCCTTCTCTCTCTTCCTTCTCATCCTTCCCTGTCTCTTTTACTTTTTTATTTCCTTAATAAACATTAAACTTCACTGGCCTAATGGTATAACTCTCTTAGCTATCTGGGAAGCTGGGTCAGGAGGATATAATGTTCAGGGCCTGCCTGGGTTGCACATGGGATCTAAGATGAGCATGGGAAACTCAGTGAGACACCCCCCAGTCTCAACCTCAGAGGGTGCGAGGGTGAAAAGAGAGCTAGGGATGTTGCCTACTGGTACAGTGTTTGCCTGGTGTGCGGATCCCCTAGTACTGCCAACAAACAGGCTAGCAAGCAAACACAACGTAAAACACATACCTCACTGGCTGGTTTCTGCTGTACTTGTCTCGCTGTTCTCTGTGTTCACAGATCCTGCCCCCACCACACAGTGGTCAATCAACCATCGATGAGATTTGCTCCTTCTGCTCCTGTGTTCCACATTGTTAACTGTCACTGTGTTTCTGCTGAGTGTGTAGGTTCTTTTCATTGCAACGATTACATAACAATGACTGTTTCCATAGTGATCCTACTGTGTTGTTACTGTGACAGTTATTATTCACTGTTAACTTTTCAAGATCAAGCCTCATCTAGGAGACACACTTCCAGGCATGCCTGTGAGGGAATTTCTCCATCCAGGTAACTGAGGTGGGAAGACACACCCTAAACACAGGTAGCATCGTTTTATGGGCTGTCCTCACAGACTGAATAAAAAGAAGAAAGTGAGCTGTACATCTGTATTTATCTCTTTGTGGCTCCTGGTTATAGATGTGATTTTACCATATGCTTCACACTCCTGCTACGGTTCCTCCTTTTGGCTCGGTGGCCCACACCTTCAAACTGGAAGATAAAAATAAACTCTTCCTTCAAAGACACTGAGAGAAAGTTATGATGATGCAGGAATTAGAAGTAACCCTGAAATAGTTTACATACGTGAGATGTAGGTATGTTGTGTGGGAATATAATGTTTTTGTATATAGGGAAATTCTAAATACTCAAATTGTACAGTGTGTGTGTGTGTGTGTGTGTGTCTGTGTGTGTGTGTGTGTGTGTTCTACAGTGTGCGTGTATATATACATGTGGGAATATGGACACCTGGGTTAGCTAGTTTTAATGCAACTCCATACAAGCTTGAAACATTGAAGAGGAGGGAACCTCAATTTAAAAAAAAAATATCTCCATAAGATCCAGCTGTAAGGCATTTTCTTAACTAGTGATTCATGGGAAGGCCCATCCCATTGTAGGTGGGACCATCCCTGGGCTGGTGGTCCTGGATTCCATAAGAAAACAGGTGGGGGCAATTCATCAGGAGCAAGCCAGTAAGCAGCACCCCTCCAAGGCCTCTGCATCAGCTCCTGCCTCTAGGTCCTGCCCTGTTTGAGTTCCTGTCTTGACTTCTTTGATGGCAGACAAGGCTGTGGTCAGTGTTTCGGCACAGCAATAGTAACCCTAACTAGAACAGTACCTGTGCTCACGACAGAAAAAGACTTTTGGTGACCTCCTCTATCATTTTCTGCCTTGCTCCCCTGAGACAGACAGATTCTCTCACTGAAACTGGGGCTTTCCAGTTTTTGACTGCGGCAAGCAGAGAGGAAAGCTCCAAGGACCTGTTTGTTTCTTCCTGGCTGGGCAGGCATCGCCTGGCTTTGGAGCATGTGCAAGTGATCCAAACATAAGTCTTTGTGTTTGCACAGCGTTAGCCTAACCCTTCAACCCCTCGTGAATGGCTGTGATGTTCCTGAGAGACTTCAAAATGATTACTTAAGTCCTTTATAGAAGACCCAATTTATGCCAGAAAATTCACTATAATTTACTGTTAACATGCATAATGATGAGTTTCATTACGATGTTTTCATGCACATATACTTTTTACTTTGCTTAAATCCCCCTTGTCTTTTTTCCTTCCCTTCCCAATCCCATTATTCGCTTTTCTAAAAGAATCCCTTCTCATTTCAGGCTGTATATGTATATAGAAATATTTGTGTGTGTATGTGTATATATATATATATATATATTCAGATTAATATATTGGAAACAGACTTAAAGATGTGTTATTTAAATTTAACACACAGCCCTGCCCTTTCTTAACACATTTGCCCCAAGTCCTAATAAAAGCTGTTGGTCTTAGTCTTCACATTGCAAGGTCAGCAAGAATAGCTTCTCATCCTTCCCATATTTATTCTTCAGTGGATTTTCTAGGGGCCTTTGGACATCACCTTTTTATTAATTCTTATATACCGTGTACTTCTATCAAAACACACATTTCTGTAACATCCAGCTGATATCTGAGAGAGAGTGTGAGTCTGAAACACAATAATGGATAACTGAATATAATAAGGCAGTCTCACCCTGTGTGTGGACATGATCATGCTTTATAATTGGTCGTTTGTCGAGTTACAAATCATTAGATACACATCCAATAGAGCCATAAATCCTTAGCTCCGGCATTTAACCTTGATAAAAATTTACTCTTTATAAACTGCCCTGCATTTTAAAGTCTCCCTATTGTACTTATGTTCTCGGCTCTGGAATTTTCTTCATTAAAAGAGGAAGAGATGACGCCACCTACAGAGCTGAGATTTGAGGCCTCGATCAATACACAAGTTACAGGAGTCTTGTGACCTTGAGATGTGCTACTCCATAAGAGAGGACTTCCATCTACCTGGCATGTAGGAACCACTCAGCGTATGTGTTCACAAAGTCACTTTATTAAAACCGAACACCCCACAAATCCCACTACCACTAGCCATCCTTTCTTGCTAGTTTTATAACTGGGCACACCAAGGCAGACGCTGAAGCAAATTTTTGGTCTCTGGCCTAATGTATAATCCAGCCCCTTAAGTCACTACATCTCCACTCCAGCCTCCTTCTTCCTGGTGTAGGAATGACGTTAGAGGTCCTCAAAACAGCATTAGGGGGCTGCAGAGGGACAACCCAGAATTAGTCATCTGTCAGCCATTGCATTAGCTTACTGCTCAGTTCATACTGCAAGGAATTTCCTTTCTATCTATCTCTTCTGAATCCCATGATCAAGTGTCATTTGGCTTCCAGTTTTAAGATATAGACCATCATGCTGAGGAAGGCGCTAAGTTTCTGGTCTGTCTGGCTTTTCAGGCATAGCCCTAAGGTTCTGACCTGCAGAAACACACAGATGCTTGTATTAATTTTATGCTGATCAGCCTATGGCTCTGGCATATTGCTAGCTAGCTCTTGCTCTTAAACTAACCCATGATTCTTATACTGTTCAGCCATGTGGCTCGGTACCTTTTCTCAGAGCAGCATAGTTGGTCTCTGTATCTGCTTCTCTGGTGTGTCTGTGGCATCTCTGCCCTGTTCTTCCTGTTCCCAGAATTTTCTTAGTCTGGTAGCTCCACCCACACTTCCTGTCTGCCTTCAGCCAATCAGCATTTTTATTAAACCAGTAGGTGGGACAATTACATACAATGGAACAGAACACAATCCCACTACAGGATGGCATTGTGGTAGGAGCGTGAAGAAGCACCTGGTCATATTCTAAGCACAACTAGGAACCAAAGAGAGATACATTCTAGTGCTCTGCTTGCTTTTGTTTTTCAACTAAATTTTCTTAGTTTCTGTCTTCTGAATCACCAGGAAGCAATGGTGGTCCATGCTGCTTTCTGGATATGACACAAGGAGTCTCATATATATATATATACCAGTTCTTTCACATCTACCCCTAAACTGAAAACAAAACAAAGCAAAACTGAAAGCATTGTATAAAATTTATCTCACTATCCACGAGACTCAAACAGGGTCTATATAGACCCCAAACTATTTTTCAATTCATTTGCATCAAGGAAGTAGTCACTCTGTCTGTTGAATGCTCCTGCTGGGGTATTATTTTCTCTTCTCCTTGTCTCTTCCTCCCTGTGGGTCCCTTCACCATCACCTGCCATCTGCATCTATGCTCATCACAGCCTACCTTTCCTTTTATCTCAGGCTAGTACAAAAAATGCACTCTGAAAGTTGAACAGATTTCATAGAACATGATCAAATAGCTCCCTGTGTACTGAACTAGTTAGTAACCTGAACCCAGCAAGAGAGTCCCATTTTTGTGTGATGGAGCATGTGGGGGAGAGGAAAATTTCGTTCATTTGGTGACTCACAAATGAAGATCCACTCTAAAGAGCATGCCTAAGAAGGCACAGGGTGCATCCTGTGTGCTTTGTGCTAAACCCAGCACTGTACAACACTCAAATGTAAACTAATTGAATAGTATTTATATGTAGTTTTCCTGTTGGCACAAGAAAAAGTGTCATATTTCCTCTGAAGAGTCAAGCCAGACTGACCTGGGTTGATATTCAGTTTGATTTTCTGACTGAGTTTCAGAGTGTATCAATTGCTTCTAAGTTTAAAATACTTCTGCTGAATTAGGATACCAGCCTCCTCCTTCCCTGTGGATTAGGTATAAGACCTTGAGGCCACTGAGACAAGCTGCCTTTAAACAGCCCAAGTGGATAGAGATATAACAATGGGCTGAAGAAGAACGAAAGAGTAGCCGTAGGGAGGGAAAGGAGTCTGGTGACATGGCAGGGAGGCTGGGTCATTGGAAAGGAATCATTTCACACAGAGATGTAAAATGTGAATTATGTGAATAATAAGAACCACATTCACTTACTGAGAAGTCTAATATTGAGTGCTACATGTAGGAATTCCAGCATAAGTCTCAAACTGATTGGCCATGTTAAAATAACCGGCATAATTTCAGGCACTTCCTGGTGCTTATGATCTGTCTGGAAGACAGTAGAAAAAGTGTCTTAGACAGATTGAACTTAAGAAGAAGAGACAGCTCCATTCTCAAGTGCCAATGCATGTAAGTGACTATTCCCACCAAGGGCTGCTTTTCTTTGAGTCAAAAGTTATTCTCATTGTCACATGGGTGTTTAGGTTCAGGGCTAGCAGGCTTGTCAACCTTCTGGATGTAGCTAGAATGGAGCACAAGTACAAATCAAGCAGCGACTTGAAAAGTATTTGACTTTCTTGGAAACTGTGACACTTTTTGTCCAGGATCATCTCATGACCTCTAACTGTTCTGTGCCTTGTGGTCTTTGTGCTTTGGGGTGGAGCCAGAGCTTCGCCAACACTGAAGGTCATGCATGGCTTTGAGAGTGGGTAGCTGGGCAGCTCAGCAGTCAAGGTCCTGAGATTCATAGCAGGACCATTGTGTGAAAACAGCTGAAGTGAAGACAGTTCCCAGCCTTTGCTTTGTCTTCCATCAAAAACGTTTTTGTTTCAGTGACGTTTGGGTGAGTGCTAGATGAGGCAAGAGGTGAAAAAAGAGAGGGAGCCTTTTCAGGGGTTCGGACATCTCTCTTGAGTGGCTGAAGATGCTTGTAGTTAAGTACAGAATGCTGCCTCTTTCCCTGCTCTGACATGCCTCTCAGATTTAAGACCAGCTTCTCTAAAATAGAAAAACCATTTCATTTTCACAGCCTCTTATGTGGGTTCTCACAGAAGATGCAGCCCAGATTCAAGGTGGATATTCTGACCTCAAATGATCTAGACTTAGGGTAGGTCTTCCACCTCAAATAATACAAGAGAAATTCCTCACAGGTATAACCAAATGCTTGAGTTTTAGTTAATTCTGGGTATAGTCAAGTTGGCAACCTAGATTAGCTGTCACAGTATCAATTATCCTTTTTATTTTAAAAGCTCAATTTGTTTTTTAAATAAGATAAAATATTACCTGTGTTTCTTATAGTTAGTAAGTAAGTAGAAGGCCTGGCATTTTCCTTTAGAAAGAGTCAATTTAATTGACTTAAATTACAGAGTGCTTTTACTTCTAGCTCCCTGTTTACATCTGCATATTTGCATTTATGGTACTTTTCTATTTGCATTCTTCTCCATATCCTTCTGCTGCATCATCTCTAAGATCCTAGAGCACAGAGAGTTAATTACTTGTCCCAGATCACACAGTGTTTATGGCCAGTGTGTGTGTGTGTGTGGGGGTGTATACTGGGTATACTAGTAGTATGTGCATGTATTTATGCATGGGTTGTATGTGTTTATGTGTGGTTTTGAATGTGTGTGCACTTCAACGTGTGTATGTCCATGGATGTGTATATGTGTGTCTCTGCTTGTTTAATTTTCTAGTCCAGTTATAATTTGATGTATTTCAGTAGATCATCACTATGAATGATACTGATGGGTGGTAATTTCCTAAGATTATTTATACTTGAAATTAAATAAGATGAAGAGGTTAAAATAAAGAGTCGATTAATGGTATAGGGCCCTATGTAGGGCTATGCATGACACTTAATAGTAATCTTATTTGGGTGATCATATAATTTTACACCATGGAAATTTTTAAAAATTAACACCTGCAGAAATTTTGGGAATAACATTTTAAAAATATTTCTGAAGCATAACTATAGACAGAAGAAATTAAATCTAACTTCTCAAGAGAAGCATCAGACCTAAATAGTCAAGCTTTGTAAATGCTCAAGATTATCCAGAACCTAGATTTAAAAGAATATGATTAACTATAATTTTAAAGTATTTACTTTTTATGTATAAGTATTCTGCATATATACCTACACACCAAATGTCATAAGATCCTATTATAGATGGTTATGAGCTTATATGTGGTTGCTGGGAATTGAACTCAAGATCTTTAGAAGAGCATCCAATGCTCTTAACCACTGAGCTATTTTTTATTATTAATAATTTTTTTATTATTAATAATTATATAATAATAATTAAAGATCATAGATGATCTTACAGTGAAGGTACATTGTTGATATATGTTAGAAGATTTTGGTCCTTTACGAACAAATAGAAAGTACTTAAAGTAAGACAAATTGGCCATCACTGGGCACCATAACTCATGGAACCATGCTCATCAATATCAGATTTAAGATATTTTACATTCCTTTGAGACCAATGCCCAATTTACCTTTAAAATGCTTCCACATTCAGCATCACGTTTCAAGTGTTCAATCTGCACTTATGACTCAGAGACCTCATTGGACAAGAGGTCTAAACTGTTTCCTGCACTGTTTTGGTGACAGCACATGAGAGAGGCCATAAGACCTCTTGTGAGCAGCCATGTAGAGAATGGGCTTTCAGGTGATAACTACATGAGAGGCCAACATCCTGTTTTGCAAATGAGAAAGCTGAGACTTCCCTGTTGAGCAACCTGCCTGAGAGGTCAGAACTATGGAAGTGGTTATGCTACAAACACCGGGTTCATATTATATGTCATCTGTCTTTTCCCTCATGAAAAACTGTGTCTTCTCCAGGACACAAGAAGGCAGTACAAAGTAAACATCACGAGGAATATTGTGCCTGTGTTCTTAACTATATAGCAGTGTGAGTGGAAGGGGAGGTTTATTAGGTCTTTTGCTCAGCTGTTCCCACCATCACCACCAACAATGGTTGTGTTATATGTATTACCATACGTTGTGATGTTGGGAAAACAGACGATTGGAGTTCACAATGATGAGGGAGGGATGACAATGTTGAGAGGTACAGGAAGGTAGCACACAGCAAGGAGAGATGGGATCCCCAGCTCCTAAAGCCTTCTCCCAGTGATAGACTTCCTCTAACAAGGCTCTACCTCCTAAGAGTTCTAAAATCTTCCCAAATAGCATCACCAACTAGGGGCAGGGTGTTTAAATACATGAGCCTATGGAAACATTTCTCATTCATACCACCACACTGACTTTGCTATTTATATTGAGTGTTTTATTGTATATCTTAATAAACTCTCTCATTATAGAATTTTTGAGAGCTTCGCATATTATAGACTACAAAGGTCATATTTGTTTTTAAGTTCTGATTTTTTGCTATTTATTTATTCAATATGCATTTTTATGGTGGTAGGGACGGAAGCCATTGTCTTGCACATGCTAGACATGTGCTCTACCAATGAGACAAGCCTTCAGCCTCCGAGGAACTCTATTCAACACTTGTGGCATTCCAAATAATTGGTTTTATGGTATTCCTTGGGGAATTATCACTCTATTTGGGAACATAGCAATAAGTAACCATAAGTACATAGTTTATCAACTGATGCATGATCCTAATTAGATTTAACAATAAAAATCCAGAGTCAGATATCAAGAGTGAAACCTGAAAGATCAGAGAAACAGCACACCAGCCACTAGAGCCTTCTTACCTCTATGAATCCTCAGACCAAATGGCTCCTGTCCCCACCAGCCTTATTTTCCTGTCTCCACCTCCCCAGTGATGGGATTAAAGTGCCTTCGAGCTCACTTATCTCCCTTTGGGGCTATGAGCACACAGGTGAATTTAGGTCACACATGCAGGGCCTAAACATTTCAATGGAAGGTGATTATGGGAAAAGTTTGTGGTGCTTTTTATTAATGCCATAGTCTCTAGCATTTGAGGCTCTGGAGTGATATTCTGTGCTTACTCTCTGTCACTGGTGGCACCCATGAAAACTTATAAAAAAATTAAACTAAAAAACCACCCAGGCACTGGATTCAAATCGATACAAGCCTTGGAAAACTGGTTCTATTCTCTGATCCCCTCCTAGGAAGACATATAACAGATGAATTCTCAAATGAGACCTTCTTCTTCAGCAAGCTCATTGGTAAGTTACGAACAAAATATAAACCTGTTGTTAGCCTAGATTTAGTAGCACAAAAAAATATATTAATTTTGTCCAAATCCTGCAGTTATGTTATGACACATTGGACATATTTATTTTATTGTTTCTATTGTTATTTATTCTCAACAACTTAAAGCCTTTCGCTTCTTTCATTAATGCCACTCTGTTATGCCTCATAAGCGTGAGAACCCCAGTTCATATCCTCACCACTCTGCCCAACTTAACCCTGGGTGCTGGGGATCTGTACTAGGGTCCTCGTGCTTTTGAGGCAATTTTTCTACTGAGTGCCAGTTCTCCAGCCCTGTATTCTTAGTATCTCAATACCCTTTAGGAGAAAACCATTCACCTCATTTCTGCAGCAGTCTCTTATTGAACTTTCCTTGAGTTGACTCTTTTCAAAGGCTAGACAGTCACTGTGTGGATGTCCTATGCACTGCAGGGCATTTTCGCCTTTGTGCACTAAATGCATAGGATACCTCCATCTTGACATGCAGAAGTGGTTCCAGATAGACTAATCCATCCAGCTAAGAAGCTTTGTGGTCAGGAATGACTTCCTCATATGCAACTAGTAATGCTAAAAACACCTGGGTTTTGTATCACTCAAAACTAAATTTTAATAATCTTCTATGTGTAATGTCCTATATTAATTAATAAAACTTATTGTATCTAATTATAAGGACACACACAGAAAAGTCTTTTCTTTGCAGCTGAATGTTCACTTGAAAAAGCCACTTCCAGAGCTCCTGGAATATCTGGGGAGCTAGTTCCTGGGAACTAACGAAGAACAAATTGTTAATGTAAGAATACAACATCCCAGGATGAGGGCATAGAAAGCCAATGACCTGGTTCAATAGCAGTCATTAGAGAGAGCTATTACTTGCTCAGGAAAAAGGAAGAGGAAGTGAGTGAGTTAACTAACAAAGACCTGTGATTTCTAAGTTTGGAAGTGAGCTGGGATATTTTTGTGTGTTTGAGCTCTTCCTACGATATTTGCATGAAAACTGACAGAATTCTGTCTTTCACTAATGACAAAAGCTTTGCATGGAACGTAATAAAGGAAATAGCACTTGAAGGGGAAAATCTCATTTTACTTCTCAAGACTTGATAAGAAACCAAAGGGACAGCATATGTGTGGTATTCTCATTACCAAGGAGGAGATGTGGGTAGCTGCTGAGGGTGGCTTCAAAGTTCGTTGTGCCTGATCACTCTCTACAAGGGATTTTGGGGTTTTTCTCAGTTTGCTAATTTGGCAAGTCACCAAAGCATAGCTTCATTTAGGACTATGTCACTTGTTATCAAAGGACCCATTTTCACACTCATCAGACAGTCATTGTTTAACTCAAAAAAATATAATAGTGTATCTCAAAATATTCTATAAGTATGTTTTCAAATGAAGAATTACAAAGTGAAACAGGAGAGCAATGTTCTGAGAGGTCTGATGTTATGGCCTGTGTTTGGGAGCTTGGGTCTCAGGGCTTAGATTCAATGGAGCTGTGTAACACTGGATTATCTTCTGTTGTGGCCTATGTTTGGGAGCTTGGGTCTCAAGCATTAGAGAGCTGGTAACAGTGGGGTTATCTTCTTCCATGACAAGATCTGCATGTGTGCTTTCCTGATCTTATTCTAAATTCTTCGGTCTTTGACAAAAGAGATTTTTATCTATGGTTCCAAACATTGCTTATAAAGAAAAATTTTGCGGTGTGTGTCCTGAGATGGTCTTGAGAAAGCCATCTTTGACTGATCATGCCCAACCTCAGTGCAATAGCGTACCCCATGCTAATGTCTGGTAGCTGAGAATATTGCATGACACACACCTTCAGCGGCATTCATAAACAGACAAGCTGCTTTCCTAAATGTGCTGGTCGGTCCATTTACTTTGTTCCAGTGTGGGAGACTATAAAGAAATAAAAATAAACTGCTTAATCTTTTGAAGCAAATGAATATTTTTTATATTCAGATGAAATTATACTTTAATAGTTAATTAACAGAGCCTTTTACTGTATTAACTGGTGAGCTAAAAATCGACATAATAAACTATCTTTACTAGAAGTCATTTATTTGCAGTGCTGAGTATTTAAGAATGCATGGAGGTGGTTGAACTCTTAAGGTATTTCTCTTCATGGGGACCACCCCCTTGGGTACCTGTCTGCTGCTAATAGTTGCAGCTTGGATGTGATTCATTTATCTTTAATACCTCCCATATATTAACCTTCTTCTTTAATAACATTTTAGACACACTTTTTATTACATTTCTTCAGATCACCCTTATAAAGATTATTTAAGTACCAAATACCTTTAGCTTTACAGGGGAGTAATATTTCTGAAGAAGAAAAATAAAACAAATGAAAATTTTTAAGATCATCAGACTGTGTCGATCTCCTTGTTTCTTAGAGGATGGTGAAGCTACGCCAATATAGTTCCCATTTGTGTGAAGTGGATAAGATATGCTGGAAAACTCGGTGCAGGTAAAGGGTAGAGATGGTTTGCTCACTCAGTTACTCTTTCTTTAATGCTTTTATCTGTCAGGTTTGTGGTGACATTTGTGAGATTAGCAGCTCACGAATGTGAAAGTGCTAATGGACCTCATAAATAGACTTCTGAGACAGACACAAGTAACTTTATGCAAAGCAGTACGAGAAGGCATGTTCTAAGGACAGAACTCCTTTACCCCCCCTCCTTTTTTTTTTTTTTTTTACTGAAAATGAATTCTGCTCCATACAATATATCCTGATTATAGTTTCCTCTCCTTCTTCCCCTCCCATTTCTCCCCACCTCTCCTTCCCTCTGTATCCACTCTTTTCTGTCTCTCATGAGAAAAGAACAGGTTTCTAAGAGATAACAATAAAATGTAAGAAAACAAAATATAATAAGATCAAACAAAAACCATCCCATCAAGGCTGGGCAAAGCAACTAACAGGAGGAAAAGATTCCCAAGAGCAGGCACAAGAATCAAAGACCCATTCGTTCACACACTTGAGAATCTCATAAAAACACTCAGCTGAAAACTACAATATATACACAGAGGACCCGGTGCAGACCCGAGTAGACCCTGTGATTGCTGCTTCGGTCTCTATGAGGTCATACAAGCCTTGCTTAGTTGATTCAAAGGGCCTTTGTCAACAGAACTCTTGAGACACTAATGTGGCTTAAATTGGAAAATAGAATGTGTTCATTAAGGAAATGGTATTTGAGGACAGATATTAATAAACAGAATAAATTCAAGAAGACAGATCAAGGGCAGGAAGCTGGTCACAAAGAAGGAACAGCATAGAATAACACAGACGCAGATCTTACTAAAAGCAGATCGGGGGTCACATGGGCAGGAAAGAAGTAGCATGAGATCTTTTGGAGAACCTTGTATAGATGGCCCATAACCAAATAAAGTTATTCTTTGGTTTTCTACCATTAGGAAGCCTCCATGACATAGAGAGGGGTTTAAAAGCTTTAAAGCTCTTATTATCTTAAAGAGAAGAAGGACCCCCAATATAGCTACGAGAGTATTTGGGGGAAATTATAGAGATATAAGGTTAAACCAAAAAGGTGGTAGCTTAGCTGCTATGAAGTGGCTTTTATCTTTCTGTCCAAGCTAAGAATAAAGGCCATACTGCACAGGCATGAGTTTAGTTCAGGACTAAAAGAGAGAAGCTTGGGGACCAAATGGCTTTGCATCCTGTATCATTAGAAATAGAGTATTGTAGGAAAACCAGTTATTTTTCTTTGAAAAGCCAGATGTCTAGATGACCAGAGAATAATGGAGTAGGTTCTCTGAATCTATGAAGTAGCCAAATAGAGTTTTCATCATTCACATTGAATTTGCATTAGGTCCACAGCATAGTACACAAAGCAAAAAGAATACTTGCTCACTTTGACCCCTGCCAGTCAGTAACTGTCATGGCAATTGGAATTTGTAGAACAAGATGCTGTTCTAGACTATGAAAGCTGATGATGTCAGAACTGGACTGGAACCTGAGATTTCCTGTTTTCCAGTACTCAGCACAGATGACTCATTAGGACTGAATGAGATGCTTTGAACTGGAGTAACAATGACTCCTTGCTATATGCAAAAGTGGAGGAGGCTCCTCGGCTTCTATATCTTCTCTGTCATATGCATTTTTAGTTGATAAGAACTTAGATGAAAGCCATGTTTATGATGTTTGTAAAGAAGTGTAGATGAGATAACCCATTATAGAATCACCCATGGTCAGTAAATATGTGAAAAATGCTTTTATGAAGTTTACACAAACTTGACATGACGGAAGTTATTCAGAAATAGGGACCACATGAGTTAAGTTCTATTTGTAGTGAAACCACTAAAATGTTCTTGTATATTAATAGCTAATAGTAAATGTATTTTAGTAAAAACAAACTTGTATATATTCTCTGACAGTTTTTAATTACATTTAGATACATGACTGTGACATATTCATACACGAAGGAATGAGGCTGAAGTAGTAAGAGATTATTGTTTTAGATTACAGGTGCTTTTTCATTCATTTTATGCTTTTCATGTGTTATGTAGTTAACACATTATTCTGTCAAAATAAATTGAGTTGAGAAAAGATTTCCATAAGGTTTTATACTTCAATTCTACCATTTGGCAGAACTCTGGGGCAGTGCATTGTTAGAGCCTTATCGAGTACACTCTTGGAGAGTGGCCCTCAGTGTGCCTCACAACCTTAAAGGATCCATATCTGTTGGCCTAGCAAGTCCACAAAGGGAATTAATTCTAAGGAAACAGTACATTTACATCTTTACTTATGTAATATTTTCATAATTTTTAAAGTCAATAATTCTGGAAATAAAATATATAAATATGAAGAGAGGTGAACTGTATACTTTCCATTTAAAGAACAGCTGTGCGCTGACTCTGTGCTGTATGGTAGGAATGCACAAGGAAGCTTTGGGCTTCTGTCCTTCTAGCTCCATAGCCCAGACCCACGCTTAGGAGAACCCTTTTCTCTACACACTGCCCGTATTTCTATCACATACAACAACAGCAGGATAGTGTTTGAGAATACTAAGGCAGGGGATATACAACATGTACACTAAAATTCCATTTAACATATATACTCTGTGGCAGAGACCAGTATACATAGCCAAGCTGACAGCTGTGTTTGTTCTGAGTAATGAGATTACATGCAGGGGATTTCAGTTTCCTTCTTAGGTTTTTCTGTGTTTTTTTAAATTTTTATAGAATCACTCACCAAGTTCAGCACACACACACACACAAAATACATCTCATTTCACAAAGGTCAGAGGGGTAGAGAGGGCCAGCGGAGTGAGAAATAATCAAAGTATTTAGGGATCTCCATGGATTCCTTCGAACATTCATCCTTATTGTTTACAGCAACTGGCTTTTTCTAATTCTTCTTGGAAACTCCCTCTTCCTGCCGAAGTACTTTCAAAGGCTTTTAGATATGGAAAATTATAACTTCTATGCAGTCTCAGTTACCAAGAGTCAGAGTCAAGAGTGTTCACCAACTACTGGCTATGTGGCAAGCACCTTAGGAAGTGTTTCCCCACTTCGGTCATGTGTCCCTCAGAGACGCTGTTAGGACATCTACTAGAAGGAGCCTAAGATAAAAATTTCCAAGTTTGAGTTTGAATCTGGAATCTATTGCCAATGAGCTTAAGAATGTAAACAAGCCCAAGTCTTTATGTTCAGTGATCCAGTCATTCTTCATAACTAATACTGAGAGCACATTACCTAGAAGTTTCACAATCATCAAGGTCAGACCATTGAACAAACCATAGTAACTCTTCCAGAGGCAGAAAATATTATATTTTATATTAGTGTGTGAACATATAACATGCCAGAGACAAGTGAGTGTTACAGCAAAACTCAGACTGATGGACAAAAGGGCACAAAGCAGACATTGGCTTACAATGGATGAATTGCCAAAGACAGACTAACACATGACAGGAATGACCTGGCACCTGGGACAAGCAGTCATGGCCACCCTTTGCAAAGATGGAAAATTTGCCTTTGTTAAGAAAAGGGCCAGAGTTTGCTTTGCTCTGTTGGAGGGCATTCTCCCTCTGGGTATAATCCCCATAGTGAGTGGCACTTGCACAGCCGAGCCCCTTCTTGTCCTCTTGCTTTTAGCAATGTGGTTCTGTACAAAGCTATAGTTTGGTAAGAACAAGAGACATAGTCAAGCAGTCTACTGATATCAGCTCACAGACGGTCATACTGCAATCATTGCTATACACTCTCCTGACATCAGTCTTTAGTTTTTGCACTTCATTGTGTAGCTCAGATACTAGATACACCAGGCCATGTTCCCGGGGGGTTTCAGTCCGTTGTCCTCAGGTGTTGATGGACTTTGGTGAAATGGGATGTGAAAGTGCATGGAGACTCTGCTGGCTTCACGCCAACCCAAAGCTCTAGAGCTGCTGTTTATCAAAGAGCATCCAGTGTTTGCCTCCAGCTGTGGAAAGGAAGCTGCACAGTGTGGCAGAGATGGGGGCGGGGGTAGCAAATTATATTTCATTGGGGAAATGAATAAATATCTTTTTCTGGGGGGTGCTTCAAAATACCAATAAGATTGAAGAATTAAAGAAGAGACAGAAAATACTGAAGAGGGAGGGAGAAGCTGCTGAGATCCGTGGCTCTTAGAGAACATACATAGGACATGTTCTATACGGACCCTTCAGGAAGGCTGGGGGTTGAGTGCCAGAGTTAGGGATATGAGGCAGCCAGTTTGGGCTGACACTCCTTCCTGTGAGCACCACACTGAGATCCACACAGAGTGTGTTCATGAAAGTGCTTACTGTCTGCATTAACTATGTAAACATCAGGGCCACCTCTCCAATTCTAAGCTGCCCATAGCCTTTTTTTAAGGCAGTGCTCAGTACATGTTCTCAAATGTGAATCTATTGGTATTAAGAGATGGACCTGGTAGCTGGTCCATCTAGGTTTAAACCCTAACTCTCCACATACCACTTGAGTGACCTTCCACTCAGCATTCAACTTTTCTGTTGTTCAGCTCCCCCATTTGTAAGAAGAATAAAAATATTACCTACCACTAAGAATTGATATGGTGATAAAATAGTACATATATGATCTATATCTCATTTGCTAAGTGCTGGCATGATCTGATTGGTTCCATCCAGATCCTGACATTCAGGTTCTGTAGTCCTTACTTGGTGACTAGAACCCGGACTGATCCACTGGGTGCTGTTGTCAGCTGAGCTCTCTTCACAGAGAAAAGGATGGATGCTCTCACTAGGGGACAGTGGGCTTCTATCCACTGTTCAGAATGCCATGCCTCTTCACATTGCTCTGCCTAGTCTGTATTTGTTCAGGGCCGAGTTTCTGTCACATTCTACAAATGCTTCAGGTTTGCCATTCGTGATCATCCAAGGTGACCTTGTTTTTCTTTAAAATAGTCTTACTTTATCCTGGGAATATTTTGACTTCTTTTATGACATAAATTATTCAGTGTTTTGAACATTCTTCGCTGGTCCTATTACCTCAGAGGAAAATGAGACCCTGTGCGCTTTCCGTGTGGAGACAGTGGCACGTTTGCTTCTGTTACAACTTGAATAAGAGATCTTCACTGTTTGGCATTATGGTAGTCTCAGTATAGATGCTTTGCACCTTTGCAGTGGTTTGCCTTTTAACAACTGCGCAACAATAACTGGGCACATGACAATTTGATGAGCATTGTTTATCCATGCAAGCAGAATGTGCACATGGGCCTAGTCTGAATTAACTTAATGGGGCTCTGGTCTAGCGGGGCACTGGGCATTGCTGTGGTCAATTGTACTGAAGAGGCAACATAGAAAACCCACACTACAACAGAAGCATGATTCAGAAAAGAATGTGGGCTATCCAGCTACACTGATAGATTTTAGGGCATTTGGGTCACTGTCACCAACAGGTAGGCCAGACAGAGGCAGAAGCTCTGAGCTGAGTGAAGCTGAGTAGGAAAGATGTTATAGACTGTTCTCTGAAAGTGGTGCCAGGCTTCTTAGGGTGTATATGTCTCCCTCAGGCTTGCACTACTGTAGTGAATAGTGTTACTAGCTATGAAGGATTTTATATTATTCAAGTTCTCCAGATTTCCATATGCAAGTACCAGGAGTCAGTCCCTGTGTCTGCCATTGTTCATTATTATTATTATTATTATTATTATTATTATTATTATTATTATTATTATTATTATTTGACAGGGGGTTGCTCTGTAAAGTGATGCCTCTTACAGTTTTTCTTTGGGGGGACTCTTTATAGTGACACTTCAATCATAGTGGTACTTCTACTGTCTCTTGAAGAGCTTAGCTGCAAGGTGGTTAAAAGCATTAATTTTGGACCACATTTGTCTGGGATCCTGATGTGGATTCTTATGAGTGTAAGAGAAATAATCAATTTATTCATGTCAAGGTCATATTCATGGAATAGAGCAAGTTCAATACTAAGGAAAATTAGAAATGAAAAATAAGCCTATTTGGGAATTTGGACCCAACTTCATAGCAACGAGCAAAACATAGATTTTTATTAGGACTTTATAGTAAAATTGGGATTTTTGGACTTTATCTTAAAAAGGACATCTATGTAAGTAGTTTATATAATCTGATATAAATCAGGTCATTATATCCATAGGTCCTGCTGGTGTTGAGCTGATAAATATTTGGAGGTGGACTACTGTTGGTGTTCCTTATGTTTCTCAAAGAGAGAGCGATACAATGTAGAACTATAATCTAAAATGTATTTTTTAAAAAGGAAAAACCAGCCATAATTATTGTGTGGAGGATTTAATACACACAGGCCACATTCGCCTCATCTTGGGTAAACAATAGTCACCGCAATTGTAATAAAGCAGTGAAATTTTATTATAAAATTGTAATAAAACACAATAATAAGAGTGACTGTATCCCCGTAATTATCTATAAAAGGAAAAAGAGTTGCTCTAAAATGTGTCTGTGTTTTTAGGGTTTTAGAAATTTTGTTTTACCCACTCCTAAAAAATAAAAAAAAAAATCTTTGCAAAAACCTTTATGTTTTAGTCAATATTATAAAACAGTAGCTCATCCTCCGAGCTTCTCATTAGGAAATGCCCCTCCCCACCTCCACCTCCTCATCATGTATCTACAAACCAGATCTCCCCCTGTGGCCATGTTTTCCCTTCCCAAACAATTTGGAAACCTGAGAAAACACAGACTATCTTTGGAGACTAGGAAGATCTTTTGAGTCCAGTGCAAACACCTGATAAAAATCAGAACTGCCTGCTTGCTGCAACTTGATGGGCTGAAGCAGAAAAATGTGAAAGCAGCTTGCTTGCCTCTCAAATCTTGCCTGCCTCTGTGTGGCATACACATTTTCTTCATTTAGATATTTGAGAACAATCCCCTGTTTGAACTGTGTTTTTTTCTCGGTTTGGGCATGATGCCAGTGAGGATGTTATAATTCAGGACATGCACTGGCAAAGAATCCATTAAAAATAACTGGTGCAAATAATTAGGGTTCTGCTTCTTCTTAAGGGGATAGTCAGGTAAGCATATGGGTGAGCTAGGTTCTCTCTCATTGTTTGTTCATAGTTCACTATGTGGATGCTATCTTATTTTTAACCTGTGAATAACGGGTCTGGGGCTGTGTACTGGGACACATGCTTTTTGTTTTTTCCTATTCAATAATAGTCATTTCTTTAATTATGAGTATCTCATAATCAAGAAAAGTAGGCTGACTTTAAGCATAACAATGACCTATTAATGCTTCGTATATTTTTTCAAATACCATTTATGTAAAGAAACAAAATGCCAAGATACAGCTAAAGGATCCTATCTGTCTCCCATGTTTCCACATTAGTATTAGCTACAGTCCTAGAGTTGATGCTTGTAATAATGCCGACGCCTGCTTTTGCAGGTTTTGCAGATTCATTTCTGTATAAATAACAAACACTAATTTCAGGATTTGAAAGTTCAAATGTCATCACAGTCTTTAACTTCCTTTGTAGTTTTATTACTTAGAAGAATATTTTTAAAAGATCTGTTAATAAATTCAGGGTATAGTTGGTCAGTTTCAGGTGTGGCATCATTCTCCATTGTGGGAGATTATGTTGTTACATTGTAAATGATTGTCCCACCCACTAGTTTAATAAAAAGCACTGATTGGCCAAAGGCAGGCAGGAAGTGTGGGTGGAGCTACCAGACTAAGAAAACTTGAGAACAGGAGGCACAGAGCAGAATGCCAGAGAGAAGCTGGAGGAAGCAGAGATCAACCATGCTGCTGTGAGAAAAGGTACCGAGCCCCATGGCTGAACAGGTTAAGAGTCATGGGTTAGATTAAGGGTAAAGAGTTAGCAAGTTATATGCCTGGGCCTGAGGCCAATCAGCGCTTTTTATTAAACCAGTGAGTGGGACAATTATTTACAATGAAACAACATAATCTCCCACACTCCATTGAATGATACTAAATACAATCTAACATCTTAGATTACTAAATACTTCCTATCAGACATTCTGATAAATATTCCCATGTATGTGCAGCTTGATATTTTTCCCTTTATTTGGGACGTTTACAAGAGAAAGCCTAAGTATTAACCATATTGTAATTGTGAAACAAATAAATACAAACTCCTAGAGGGGATGCCAGCAGTTACAGAGCCACTCACCTTGATTTCAAATCCTCTTCACGTAAGAATTAGGGAAAAGGATGGTTTGAAAAATCCACTTTGTCAGGAAAAATTTGTTTATCAGAAACATATTTGTTTATTTATTTTTAGACTAGATCTCAATGGCCTAGGCATCCCTGCAACTCACTTTGTAGCCCAAGCTAGTTTCAGATTTGCAGCAAAGCCTCCTGACTGTGTGTGTCTCTTGAGGACTGAGATTAAAGGCTTGAGTCATAATGTTCATTTGTTTGTAACGTTTTCTAAACACTGAGAGGGTAATTCCATGTAAGTATGTGGTCTTTGAGGATGTTTATATTATTTATCTTCAGGAAAAACACTCATGTGTACTATAAAGCAGGACCCTTGGCTGGTTCTGCTCCATCAGCTTCATCTCTTCATCTCATGCCTGCACTGTGCCCATGCTGAAGGTGCAGTTTTTAGTAGATGTCTGAACACGAGCTGCCATTTCATAAGCTCATGCTGATCCTTTCACAACCTGAGAAACTTTGACGTCTCATGTGAAGCTTTTTCAGACTAAAAGCAAGGCATGCAGCTGTCTATCCCAGCAGGAGCATATTCACAAGAAGGATTAGCATTGCCTTTGCTCTAGTCTCCTTCCCTCACCAAGTCCACAGCATTGAGATTAGAGTGGCTGATCAGCTGCTAGCGAAGCTGCTCTCTACAGGATAAATACAAATTTCAACTCCAGATTTATTTAGTATTTTTGTAATATCTGACCATTGAGAGGAGATATTAGCAGATGACACAATGTTTTTATTATGACTCTTATTTATTCTGTATCTGACATTTCTGAAGTTGGAAACTTCCCAAAATCACTTTCTATCATTTTATTATTGGTCATGACTTTGTGTCAAGTATAAAGCCTAAGAAATAGACATTACAGAAGATACTAAGTAAGTACTCTTATTAATTTCTGTGTGTCCATTTATATCAAATCCTAGTTTTTTACAAAGGTTCTTAATATGACTTACTAAGGAGATTTTTCCAAAAATCTCATAAGAAATAAACCTTTATATTTACACAGATAACCAACAAATAGAAAGTAAAAATTTCTCATTTGCATTTCAAATGCAAATATCTATGCATTTATGTTAACTGTATCTACAGATTAACTATGTGTGCCTGTCTAACTGTATGTTAGATATATTTAAATGTTAAATATGCCTATATACATTTATAGATTTGTAGATATATTTAAAATACACACATATATTTATATAGATACTTACCTTTAGAGTACCTGTAATTCACACAGGCTTACGTTTTGATATATAGCTACACGTAGTGGAATTGTGTTCCATTCCATTGTAAATAATTGGCCCGCCCACTGGTTTAATAAAAACAATGATTGGCTGAAGCTAGATAGAAAGTATGGGCAGAGCTACCAGACTGGGAAAACTCTGGGAACAGGAAGAGCAGGGTAGAGATGCCAGAGAAGCCAGAAGAAGCAGAGGACAACTATGCTGCTCTGAGAAAAGGTACCGAGCCACATGGCTGAATAGGATAAGAGTCATGGGTTAGTGTAAGAGAGCTAGCAAGTTAAATGCCAGAGCCATAGGCTGATCAGCATAAAATTAATACAACCGTCTGTTTCTGTGCGACTGTGGGTCCGTGGGTCTGGACCACAGGCCAGACGGGCCAGAAACTTCATACAACAGCTACATTTGGAAATAGTTGAAAATAATTGAGATGTTAGAAGAGTAGAAAATAAACTAAGTACGTTGGCAGTTATACTGCCCTTAATTGGCGGTTTCCCCTTTGAATACATTGCTTTTCCCTTTAGCCTATAGTTCATCCTATTGAGAAATCACCCTAGCATCTGTTGGGGGTCCTCTTGACTATGATGAGGGGCTTTGTTGCTTTCAGTTTTCCTTGCTTGTGTGATCTGTGTGAAGACTTCCTTAGATTTGAGTCCTTCAGCCATCAGAAATCAGATTTCATTTTCCTTGACAGACTTGAGTTTCCTTCAGTAAAATCTCTGTCCTTTGTGGTGATACATTGTGTATCAAATAAAGATTACCTGAAGATCAGAGGACAGAGTCAGTGGCAGAGTTAACCATAGAGGCCAGGCAGTGGTGGCACGGGCCTTTAATCCTAGCACCCAAGAGGCAGAGGCAGAGATGCATCTCTGTAAATTCAAGGTCACACTGGGCTACACAAGATTAATCCAATCTAAAAGAGAAGCAGAGCCAGGCAGTGGTGGCATATGCCTTTAGCCCCAGCAATTGGGGTCACACACCTTTAATCCCAGCACTAGGAAGGTTGATATAGGAAGTGATATGGCTGGGCAGAGAAAGGAATGTAAGGCGGGAGGAGACATGAGCTTAGTCCTGTGTTTCCCTTACCTTTTTGGCTTACGACTCTGAGGCATTTAAGTTTGAGGATTCGTTGAGACAGGATCTATCCCTTTCAGCCTGAGGATTCAACAGTGGTGAGAAGTTTCTCTAGTGGTTGTTCTTCTGCTTCTCTGATCTTCCAGCATTAACTCAATATCTGGCTCTGGGTTTTTATTCGCATCAATTAGGATCCGGGGAACAGTCCATCACCTTCAGCCTCCTCCTGAGACAACCACACGTTTATGTTTTCTCACTTGCATGGTCTTCTCTCTCTTTCCTCTTCTTTTCTCCCATACCCCTATTTTGTTGTCGCTTCTGCTACATTGATATTTTATTTTTTTGTTTTGTTTTTAATGGCTTGAATGAGAGATTCTTGAGTCTCTGTATTCTGAATTACTGAAGTCTTCAACTGCAAACTTTGGTTGTTTTGTGTGGTGTTCTCACTTTAGATATGTACTATTCTTCTGTTACTATTTAGTCATGGTTTTCTTGGAGTTAACTGGGTATTTCTGAGACTAATATTTTGAATTATTTGTCACATGATTTTGAGCTCTTTGTCACTCAGGGCTGTTTTCTGTTGCTCTGTTTTATTCCCTTGACTGCATCATATTTCCTTTGCTTTCCTGAGCTGTGACTTTTCATGTGTGCATGTTCTGTTGATGACACAGGTAGCTTTAGATACTTGTTTTTGCCAGGGAAGGTCATTTACCTTGCAACATATTGAGATATTCCATTGCTATCTTTGTTTCTGGCTTGCTCCAGTTGTTCTGAAATAATTGTAATGGGCCTGGATTTACAGAGACGCTTCAGGGTGCCATCTTCAGGGTCCCATCTGGAATCTCCGTCCATAAGTGCCAGCCACCGAGGAGGTGATACTTGATTGTTGTTTAGTGATGATCCTTTAGTGTTGTGACGAGGCATCCTTTAAAATCTGTCTTCTGTGATGGACACCATATAAACCCAGCACCGGGGAGACGGGGGCAGAAGTGTGAATTTTAAGGTCATCTTTAGCAGTGTAGTGATTTGCAGGCAAGGTTGGTTTCTATGGCACAGTGTCTCAACTATATATGCATACTCTATTTCATCTCTTTTGTAAATATTCAGTTAGTTCTCTTAGATGTAGCAGTTAATCAATCATAACTGCTCATAATTTTTCTTCCTAATAAATTTATTACAAACTACAGAAATAAGTACCAAATTGCAGTGGTTTGTAAATTCAGTTTTATTTATAGCCTAGCTTGGAGTGATATGATAGGGTACCTGTACTCAAGAAGTGATTTAGAAACCTAGACTTCTATTAGGTGAGTCTTAAGCTTTGTCTACTACCTTGTCCTTACTGTTACCACTAAGTTCTAGTAGTAACTTGAAAGCAGTTGTAGATGTGCAATAAACATGGCAGAACACGCTAAAACATAATTTATGGCAACAGCTGACAGGGTAAGTTTGCCCATAAATATCATCCTCCAGTTCTTCCTCAAAGACATGAGAACTCTCTTCTGTGTGCTTTGAATGCTGCTGGCTCTCCAAGGAAAGGGTGAGAATCAGTTGTAATGTTTCTGATAGACTCCAGATCAACACTGCTATCTACATTCTGGTGGTAGAACTCAGCTATTTGACATCTTAAATTTACATTTGCATCCACAGAAAATCTAATTTTCTATCTACTCTCTACAATGCTTTTGTTTAAAAACTTTTTGAAAAAGAGTTTATTCCCATTCATAACTGTTTGGGCTTACCATCATTAATCAGGGAGTGTAAAATAGCAGTATTTATAGTGGACATGTTACCATTGCTTTTATTCCTAATGTTCATGACCCACTAAAAACAGTCATTAATTTTAATGGTTAGTCTAATGACTATGAAAAAATTGATTGTGTTATGAAGAACCTGTGTCCTTGTGTTTGTATTCTAAAGCAAATGTGTGTTCCCATAATTCAGTGCAGTGCTGGCATTGGTAAGGCCCAGGAACTAATAATGGTTTATGTATTTTTCGAGAGTTGTAAACTTAATCACAGGAGAATGTTTAATACAAGCTGTATGTGACCCATAAGCTCAAAAATATTTGCTATTTGATTCTTAGGGATAAGCATTTTCAATCGCTGATTCATTATGCTCAAATTGTACCTTCTGTTGACTTCAGCAGCAGAGCTCCAAAATAGTGACAATCTGGGCTCCAGCCCCCTTTGTGTGGGAAAGAGTACTCTGTGCATTGTAGAATGTCCAATGGCATGTCTGGCGACTACCCATGGTTAAAAAAAAAAAAAAAAAAAAGGCTTCAATCATCTTTGGGTTATACAGTCTTTAACTAGTTATAAGATAAAGAAACCTCAATTTCTTGCCACCTTCCTGTACCAAACTATTGTATTGTCCAGTTGTAAACATTTGTCACCAGGTCCCCACGTGATCAAATAGATTCACATTCATTTATGCTTTGCTATATTTTCTTCCTTCCTCTTTCTTATTAGGCAGAAATCATCCCTCAGTAGGTTCTTCAAGATGAACCCATAGCAACCCCCTTTGGTTTCACTTATTTAGATGTAGTGACCTGTCTGTCATGTAGCAGTCTGTATGTCTGGGAGGTTTTTTGATCACATTTCACACCTTTGGATGCCTTATCACTTTTCCTGCTGTCTTCCAATGTTAACTGTTGTGATGATGAAGACTATGGTCAGACTGATTTGGACTCTTTAAAAGTGGCTTGCTCTGGCTGCCTGACTTCCTGAAGAGGATTTTCCTCATCGACCAAATGTAGACAATATTTGAATTGCAGTTGGAATTTTCAGTTTTTGACTTTATAAAAACAATAATTAGAAAAACTTTACTTCAAAGTTTGAACTCTTCTAGGCTGACACTAAGGGTTAATGTTCTTTTTCATTGTTGGGCAGGGCAGACAGCTCAACTCTGAAAAGCCATAGTCACCAAAAAAAAAAAAAAAAAAAAAAAAGAAAAAGAAAAAGAAAAAAAATGTGTTCAGCACTCACTGTGTTGAAGATTTTTGATGTTCTGTAAGCTAGGGCTAATAAAGTATTTTCCACAGTCAATGGACCATAAAAGAGTAAGCCAAGGACACCTGTAAAATAAATGAAAAGTGTCACAGTGTGAAATGGTCCTGAGATAGTCTAGATGCTTCATATCCATAGATGTAGTTCTTACTTGTTTATTTTAGAAGATATATATTTGAAGGTAAGGTCTTCTGTAGCCTAGGCTAGCTTTGAACTCATGAATTTCCTCTTGTCTCAGCTTCTAAGTAGGAAGATTACAAGTGTGCATCAACATGCCTGACTTTGAAGTCTTATTTTAGTAGCATGTGTTCCTTTAATTTCCACATACATCTTTTTAACTCATGTGGTTTATGTGTATTTGTTGTTTCTAAGCATCTGTCTTCAGACCACCATATATGTTGCTGTATACAAGAAATATAAAGAACATAGAGAAAGACATGACACTATTTATAAATTTAATTCATTAATAATTTAATAACACAAATATTTTTATTTTTAAGTTTAAAACATCATAAAGTTTGACCTATACAGAAAAAAAAATTCTTCTAAAATATATTCCATATGACTAGAGAACCAGAAACATGATAGCTAAATAGGAATGTTGTGATGGTGGTCATTTTCTTTGAGCTGAGGTCTTAGAGCTGAATTCGGCTAGATTCTGCCTTAGAACCCAAACCTAAGGTAGATGCACACATTTTTAGAGGAAATATAAAGTGAAAAATGCCCTCATGACCTCACCGCATTGTAAGCCTTTTACTTGTTTATAGATGGTAGGATTTAGGAGCCAATGTTCTGCTAACAGGTAGACAAATTCAGCAGCCAGGCCTGACTTAAATACTAGCAAATGGATGCCTAGTAACAGGGTCCTATAAAGCATTAGCTCCGAGCTCCATTTGGTTTTGCAGTTGTAGCTACCCTATGTGCTTGTTTTTCCACAGCAGGAAAGCATCTTCATGTGCACGCTTATAAGTGTTTTGGACTGTCAGGAGTTAAAATTAGACTCCATTTTGCCCAGTTAGATAACAGATGTTCTAAATTACTAATTAGGAAACTAACTAGGAATAGCATCATTTATCTAGAAAATATTAAATTCATTATAAAAAAATTCCTTTTGGTGTTGTTTCAACACATACCATTTTCAACTTTATATATGCAAGAGAAAAATCATAAGAACACATTGTTGTCTGCAACAAATCTAAGTGACAGAGCCTGGTTTTTCAGATGTGTAGTGTGTATACATGGAGCATTACCAGGCAGCCTGTGGGGACATTTGGGAACCTGTCTCATTACCAGTCCATCTGTGGGCTGGCTGTCTTTCCCTTTGCTTTTTCCGCTGTCTGAAAGTTTTTTTTTTTTTTTTTTTTTTTACTTCATCTCTAACTTTCTTTCTCCTAGTACACATCTTTGGTTATCTGTCAGTTTAATTACAGATTCCACAGAGGCAAGGCATTTTGCCTTGGGGCAATTCCAGATTGGGCTGGAATATATAGAAAGCTACCTAGTGCAAATTGTTCTTGACAAACTAGCATGTAATTGCAATTTTCTCATCAAATATTTATTTAGTGTTTTCTTTCAGTTTGGGACTGTGATATCATATGCTTCAGTTAGGTAATTGCTTATGACTCTGGGCACCTGCAAAGTTCTACAATTCTAGTGAGGATTGCTCTGGGCACTGGCCTTCCGTTTATTTTAACCCCATGTAAAGTAGTTCTTATCAAGAAGTTCTTCTAGTTGATACTAATACTAAAAGCCATTTGGCATTTGACCTTTTCATCATCCACCAAGTTGCAAGAAATTAAAGTACAACGTTCATTGAGTTTTTAGCTCTTTTTCTCTTGTAACTAGCAATTACAAGTGGAGAGTCAACAGGACTCCATAACAGGTCCGGCTCTCATCTGTGGATCTCAAGGGTATGATTGTTCTTCTCTAAAACTAACATCAGAATGGGTTTGATTTCTGACACCTGCAAATCAACACTCTTCCTCCGAGTCAATGTTTCTCTGACTTGCATTGCAGATCTTTAATTCTTTCCCTGTCCACATGTAGCAGGAACCTCCCCACTTCCGAAGCTACTGATTTTTGTTTCTATGATTTCTTCTAAATCATTTGACATTGCACTTGAATGTAAATGTGTTTTGGCTGTAGGGATTAGCCATTTCACTTAACTTTAAAGGATAAGAAGTTATCTCCCAAACAGTGAGCTCCCCTTTAATTCTGTATTATATAGTGCCTTGTCACGGATTGGCTAAGAGTGGCCTCCATAAGCTCATGTGTTTGAATGCTTCATCTACAGTTAGTGGAATTGTTTGGGAAGAAGTATGGCCTCTTGTTGGAGACGGCGTATAAGTGGGTATGGGCTTTGAGGTTTAGAAAGCCCATGACAGACCTAGTCTAATTCTCTCAGTCTCTCTCTGCCTCCTAACTATGAATCAGGATGAAAGCTCTTAGTTACTGCCCCAATACTATGCCTGCTACCATGTTTCCTGCGTGTAGCCATGAACCATGGACTCATCCTCTGAAACTATAGACAAGCTCCCAGTTAAATGCTTTCTTTTCTTGATTATAATGTTTCTTCTCAGTGATATTACAGTAGCTAATAAGACAGTGCTGGACAGAATATAACATACAACAGAAGGATGCCTTCCTTGTCTCAGTCATATTTTTGCTTCAATAAATTTATGAGCTTTAGAACTGTATATTCCATATAGTTAGTTCAGTAAATTGTTCACCCTCTAATTGTCATTAAGAGTTTTTAGGTTTTTTTTTTTTTTCATTTTGACAGCTCGTAGGCAAGTTAAATAATCATTACAGTATTAAATTCTGTTGATTTTTTTTTTTTGGCTCAGCTTTCTTTCAGCTCTAGAATGTAAGTATTTCCAATACACGTCTTTTTGTGTTTGTTCTTTTGGTCTTAAGTTTTAAACTACAAAGCTATAGTTTCATTTCTTTTCCCTCAGCTCCAACATTTTACTTGTTAGTGGACACGAAAGTGTTACGATTCCATATTGCTTAAATAAAAATGGCACTTTTGATGCACCCGGGCACTGGACTTGACCTCAGTGCCTAGGTTTCTATCATCCTTGATGAAGGGTAAAGAGTTGGCTGGCTTCTATCTGTTCTTCTTTTGTTCAGAGTTAATCCAGGAGTAACTCAGTAATCAAAGAGAGACTTGGATTCTGTCTTTAAAGGTGCCAAGTGATAATATGAGACTGTGGCAGAGAACTCAAACCATGGTTTTGAGTCTCATTCCCACCTTATCTACTCTACTCTCGCTTTGCCCCGTCTCCCAAGGAAAGCTTCCTAGGCACAACTCACCAAGCCAGTCATCCCACATGTTTATCCCGTCTACATCCTTAGTAATTGGCACCTTCAGGGTGTGGGCTCAGCCTCAGCACTTTGTCCTTGACCTCTTTGGAGCCTGTCTCCCATACCTTCTGGTCTCACCAATCATGATCTTGTACACTCGTGACTGTGAATTAGCCCCAGTTTAAGAACTATGATAGTCGTTTTGTTAAGGAAACATTTTTGTACTGGTCAGTTGCTATTTTATTTTAGAGCCAAACATCACGTTTAATGATGTTTCTTACGTTCTTGAGTGTTCCGTGCTACAATTTCTTTTGAGTACAATGCTGGCTGCCTTAGGGGTTTAGTCAGCTGTTCTGATGAATTTTGAGAAGAACCCTCTGCAATTTATTATTGTTCTTTCTTAACACCTTTGGCTCCACTTGAGCAACTAGAGGAATGTGTTCTGTAGCCAACATGTGATTTTTCAAAATCCTCTGAGAAGGGAAATTCTGCAAGTGATGGAAGTTCTCTTTAACCCTGAAATAAACAAGAGTCCATTATTCACTGTCTGTTCATGTTTTTCCCCTCCCTCTTTAATATTAACTCTCCCCCCCACCCCATCCATCCCATCTCTCTCTTTCTCTCTCTCTCTCTCTCTCTCTCTCTCTCTCTCTCTCTCTCTCTCTCTCTCTCTCTCAGTAGCCCTTGCACATACAGGTATGGCAATACAGAGGTCAGATGTCCATGTCTGATGGCTTTTTCTCATCATTCTTTCTGTCTTGAGTTTGCCCTCTCATGGAGCCCATAGCTCTGGTTGTCTAGATTAGCTGATCATGAAGGCTCAGGATTATTCTTGGCTCTAACATACAATGTTGGGATTGCAGCATGTTGTCATTCCTGGACTTCGACATGGATACTAGGGATACAAACTCAGGTCATCGTGGTTGTACGACAAACATGTTATTCGCTGAGCCACCTCCTCCCAGTTCCATTCGGTGTTCATGTAACAAGTGTTACTCTGAGTATATATTTATAAAAATTCATTCAGAGTTACAGAAGCAAAGTTCCATGTCCTAAAACACAGGCAAAGATAGGAGGAAGGATATTACCTGGAGCTATTTAGATTTTGTCTAGTGTTCAGTAAATTTAAATAGATAATGGATTCTCACATTGGCACCAAGACACATACATTCAACAAAATAATTGCTAGCATGCCATTTGAGTCGGTGGGGAATTGATACCCCCTTAAGGAATTATTTTATTATTTAAAATTTTTATACAAAAACTTGTAGAAACAAGTAATATTAAATATATGTTCAAGTAAATACTTTTCCCTCAAAGAAATATTTTAAGATCCTCTACAGGTATGAAATGTTTGCTGAGATGCTTGTAGATTGTGGCAGCCTTGAGTAGTAAGTCTAGTGCTGAAGGTTTGATGGAAAAGGACACCATGGTGAGAGACCAGGGACACTGGGGAGTTGTTGAGTGCAATCCTGGGAGGAGAACCAGCAAATTACTAAAAATGAATCAATCCCTGTCACTGACTAATAATCAGTTATGTCTTGTTGTTCTAGTGTCTACTGGTAGGGGCTTACCCTAAATCAGGCCTTTCAGATGTAAACACACAAATCCAGAGGCCATACCTTCCCACTGGGACCTTATACTCTAGATACCCCTAGGTACTGCGTTCCCAGCCAGGTATCACAAACCTCTGATGGACCCTCAGAGCTCACAGCTATTCATACCAGCAAGCAATTATGGACTGGTTTACCCTGTACTATGTGGAAATCTTCAGAATGCTCAGGGCCACATCGTCTTAATCCTGCATCCTTTGCCTTTGGGATAGCCCTGTTGATGCTTTGTGTGGTGCTCATGGTACCTCACCCGTATCTTTCCTATTGGAATCTGTGAATGTAACAGACTATCTCTTCCAATGACACACACTTATCTATCGATCTACACTTAAAACAACAAAGATAACTACATTTGAAAACATTCAGTGTTAACTTTAGTATTAACATAGGAATTTTATAAATATTTTCATAATTATGCATTTGTATATAATTATGCTTCTACTAGGTACAAGTTCCTACTAGGTACAAAACTGCTAGATTTCATATGATTTTTAAAGATTAATATATTATAGTTCTAATCCTTCTGTAGGGAGCCATACACAGTTATCTGGCCAAGGTGCACCTTAGAGTGTAATTAGATAAAATAGTGTTTTCTATAGTTTTGAACAAGTTTTTCTTAACATGCCATTGTTTCTAAGTCAACCCATATTCATTAAGAACATCCCACTAGTGGGTGCCTAAACTGGCCTTTCCCTATTATCATATGAATGACCACCCTAATCGCCATTATAGAGCCTTCATCCAGCAGCTGATGGGGGCAGATGCAGAGATCCATAACTAAACACTGGGCTGAGCTATTGGTCCATCTGAAAAGAGGGAAGAGAGATTACATGAGTGTAGGGTTCACGATCATGATGGGGAGACCCATGGAGTAAGTAGCTTATCCTATGCGTTGGGAGCAGCAGACTCTGAAATGACAGCTGATGAACCTTCATAGAATGGATCTCAACCCTCTGAATGTGATGTCAGTCGAAAGGCGTGAGCAGTTTCTGGAGCCTCTTGCGCTTGGACCAGAGTCTGTCCAGGATCCATGAACGGGCTCCTCAAATCCCATGCCTAGTTGGGAAACACCTTTCTCAGCCTTGTTATTTGGGTGAGGGATTTGGTCCTACCTCAACTGAATATGTCAGACTGAATTGACTCACCTTGAGATTCTTTGCCTTCTCTGGGGAGTCAATGGGAGAGAGATGAGAGAGGAGAGGCTGGAGGAGGACTGGGAGAAGGGGCAGGAGAGGGAAATAAAGAAAAAAAGTTAATATAAAAATTATATATATATATTACACATATATAAAGGGATGGGGAGAAGGACCATGAAATGCCACCTTTCTGGATAAGACAGACACACTACAATCATGAACAGAGACCAGCTCAGGTATTTTCTCTGAGCTGACCAATATTGGACAGATCAAGAATTGGGCTAGGATAAAGAAGCAGCTTACCTCTCACTGAAGAACTGTTGGCTACAGATAGGTCCTGGATAAAGGAAGTGACTTTAGTAAGAAGTTTTTGATCATTCTGGCCCAAGGTCAGGGCCCATTTACAGCTGTTTAGTCTTTAAAAGTGATTTTGATGCTTATATTAATTATAAGCTTTTTGGCTTAGGCCTGTTGTTATCTAACTCTAATAACTTATTTTTATTAATCTGTCCTACCATATGCCCATGGCTTATTTGTAATTTATTATATTTGTTTATTGAGAAGCTAGATCGTGTCTCTCATAACTCTGCCCTCCTTTTCCTATATTTATCCTTAAATTTCCTGCCTGCTTCTAAACTACTCTGCCATAGGCCAAGACAGTCACTTTATTAACCAATGATATTCACAACATAAAAAGAGACATCTCACATCAACTGTCTTCAATTGTGTATCCACTCATGACCTCATCAGACACCAATGGATAGTTCTGATCCAGTCTCAGAGCCCCCCCCTTTAAAAAAATATAAAGTGGAGGTTGGCCAGTTGGCTGGGGGTGGGTGGCAGGGGGAGAAAAAGGTGATATATCTTGCTTATTCTTTAACAGAGGGGGAAAAAGGACCCTGGAATCCAGCCAGACTACCAAGTTTTCACAATTTATCTTCCTGTACCTGCTTGCTATATTTATTTATTTTTTTGGACCTGGTCAAAGAAAATGGGATTTAAATGAAAACAAAGTCATTTGTCTAGAAAAGTGACTGGGAGAGATGGGTCAGGGTTTGATAGGAATGAGAGAGGGATAAACAAGGGTAGAGAAGAGAAAAATCATTGGAAAACATTGTTAGATACATAAAGCTTCCAAATAAATGAATAAATAATAAAATTCCTCAAACAATGTCCCACTAAAAAAAGTCTTGTGGTCAATTTTACATGGTATGCAAGCAGGAAATTGTGAATATTCATGACTAAGACAGATTGATTCACCTCAAACTCTGACAACAGGCAATTGGATTAAGAATTTAAGGAAGAAAATGTTTAATTCTCACTGAACTAAAGAATTGGGAAAAGATAATCTGAAAACACTAGAGTTAAATGTTAGAATTTGAACCACATTTTCTATTAGATAGAGTGTGATCCTCACAGATCTAAAAGGCCTATTATTAGTGTTTGCCGAAGAAAATAATTGGATTTAATTCTTACAATCGATGTTTCATGAAGTATGTTTACACCCTAATTGCTGAGCAGCACTGTGAATGCAGATAGGATTCCTGTAACAGTGAGGTTTAGGTTTCTTGATCTTGGGCTGCCTGAGGTCCAGACCCACAGACCTGCAGCCCCAGACCCCTTAGCCACCCGCTGCTGCTTAGGCACCCACAATTAATTCAGACACTTATATTATTTATGGCTCAGGCACATTGCTACCTTGCTCTTTCATCTTAACTCAACCCATTCTCGTCAATCTGACTACCATGGCCCGTGGCTCACCTGTGTTCCTTACATGTTTCTTTTTGGGCGGCTGGCTCAGTCTGTCCGACTTCTCATACCTGTTGTGATTTCCCCTCCTACTTTTTCTATGGTGCCTGTCATGGGCCAAAACAACTCCTTTATTTAAAGATTGATATTCACAGCATACAGAAAGACATTCCCGCATCAGATTCCCTAATAGCACAGAGCGTGTTGGGTTAAATGGTCCCAGGCCTCATCCTCTCTTCTTTCATTGTCTTTCAGCTTAGTTTGGCCCCTGCAGGTCATGTTCTGCAACTGTCAGCTGTGGGGACCCACTAATGACACTCATGCTGTCATAAGAGTATAACTTCTAGACCTCAGTCAGTGTCCTGGGCTTGAGTCCTAACTCTACACCTTCAGGAGGGAGTGGTGTTGACTGAAGGAATTATTTACGCTCTTGTCACTTCCTTGTTTTATATAGAGACTTTTGGAAAGTGTACTCACCTCAAACAATAGACTTCAGTGATGGCTGTAAAATGTAACTGTGATCATAATGGCCACGTGAAAGGTCAGGTGAGGATGCTATCTAATAGACAGAGACAGAGGCCTGTGCTCTGGTGCTATGTTCTAGTAAAACTTGGATGACCAACATTTCAAAAAGCCTAGGCCTCTCCATGCGACCACACTCTTTAAAAAAAATTCTTTATATTTATTCCTTGTGGCTTTCACATCATGCATCTCAATCCCATTCATTTCCTGTCTCTTTGTATCTGCCCTCTGTTTTTCTAACCTCTTCCCAAAATAAAACTTAGGAGAAGAAAGAAAAAAAGAAAAAAGGAAAAACCTCATCATGGAAGCTGTAGTGTGGCACAGTTAGTCATGCATTAATCCCCTTATCCATATATCTTTACTTACAAGTGTTCATTGCAAAGAGTCATTGGTCCTCTGGTTTCTGATTGATAGTGTTATCAATTCTGGGCCCTCACTGGGATTCCTCTTGGGTATCCTGTTGTTCTGTGTTGTGGAGATCCTGCAGCATTGAGTCTGAAAGACCAGCCCCTTCATGTGCTCCAGCAGATCATAGATGGTGTAAATGTTGAGGTGGACCAACTTATAACCCTGGTTCTGTGCCTGAGTCATTGCAGGTCAGCCCACCAGACCTCTCCTGTTCTTAACACCAGAGTGAGATCTCCAGCATTACCCCAGTCAGTTCATCCCTTGCAGGGATGAGCAAGGGGTAGGGCCCTGGTTCTCCTGCTTTTGCATCTTCAGGGTTGAGGAGAAGGGACTGTTCTCCCAAGTGCTGCCAGTAGTGAGGGGCAGGAACAGTTCTCCTGCCTGCCACAGGCAGTGAGAGGTGGGGAGAGGAATGTAATTTCTCCCCCACCCCCATCACCATATGGCAGATGAGGGACAGTGGGGTGACATCTCTCATGCTCATGTTCTCAGGGAGGTTTCCAACACCCTCTCTCCCCTGTTAAAAGGTCAGCTCTACTGCACTTTCCAGGTGAGGATCAGGCTCCACTTTCCTGAGTGACACAGCTCACAAGCATACTCTTGATGAAATTTTTTGTCTTATTTTTTATGGGGCGTATAACCATCTGGTGTTTTATACACATTGTTCATTTTGTGTGTTTCCCAAAATAAAATGTAATCTGTGTGAAAGAAGAAATTATTTTTTTGTTTATTGTTATGACACGAATCCTCGAGTGTCTGTCTTTGGATATTTTTAATTAATCAGTTATAGAAGTGCCTGTTGGTATATCTAGGAACTGAATACTTTCTACAGGTAAAAATATTTATCTACAGGTAAACTCCCACATGCGTGGGCATGTGGGAGGACAGTGAGGTACTTCTAATCCATCACATCTTATGAGAGTCCAGACAAGTATTTCTGGCATGTTTTATTTCTGTCTCTGCTACCTTGAGTTTTTAAAATGAATAACATGTATCATTTTTAGGTATTCAATATGGTTAAAAATGAGTTTGGTATATCACACTGCATATAATTAATATAAAGAGGACACTAATTATTTAAAACAAGCTTAGGAAGAAACAATGATTTTCACAGATAAAATGAAGTAAGGCACATATTCTTTCAGAATGAAGGCAGTTAAGCATTATTAGACCTTGAGTTTTATGGAGACCCACTTAGACTCATCCCTCTCTAACACAGATGACAGAATGGGCAGATCTGAAACAATCAAGGTCAAAGATTCAGAGTCACCTTTGTTATCACTGATAGGATCAAAAACACCACACAAGAATACTATTATTTTCTCTGAGCTTTTAATATAGGAAGGCTTTCTGCAAGACACTGGGTGATTTACATAGAAGGAAAGAAGGAAAGTATTTCTCAACTTGAGAAAATTCTGCCTGTTACATTTTAATTGTTTAAAAATATTTTTACTTTTGTTTCTGGAGCTGTAGACACTCTTGTCCCCTTGGAACTTAATTATTATGTCATGGTACAGCTTTCTGGCCTGCTTTTCATATCTCATATGCAATATAAAGCTTCCAGATAAATGTCCTCAGATAGAATGTGGTATTGTTTTGTACTTTTTAAATATTGCCTATTAGAAATTAATCTTCTTTGCATGGGTTGCACATGTGTCTTCAGAACTCTGGGTAGAGCATGTATGTGTGTTCTGTCGTGGAAAGTAAAATGTCCCATATAGCTACAAATGAGTTAACTAATTGGTTGAAATAATGGAAAATCACTTTTGTGTGATGGCCCATAGTTTTATAGTAGTTAGTGACAGTTTGACCCACAAATGGTCACTATATGCTATGAGAATAATCATTCTCTCCCCTAGCAAAAACCTGGTTTCAGTACAAAAGCCAGATCTTATTCTTGCCTGTCTCTTCACTTAAGTCTTAGTCAGCAAGTGGCTGTGTGTTTCTAATACCCTACCCTAGTTCATGCTTATAGTCCTGTGGGGATCTGTGTACTGATTTTATTATAAGGGGGAAATGTCAAAATGTTCAGTCTTTAGACTAAATTATCATAGCTGTAAATGGCACAGCCCGAACTCAAGGCCAGCCATTCTTTCTTCATTCAGAATATAATAGTGTCCATTCTTAGTTACAATGACAGTTACAGTATTATAGAATATTCTATAATCTTCAGTAAACTGTTTTTAATTCACCTAGAGGAAGTTACTGGCTTATCCAATGGTCTGCTGGAGGGTCTAATGCATAGATCCAATCACTGAGATTTATTCTCCAATTTTGATGTATTTTAGTTCTGAAAATATCACTGTCCAGTGAAACCAGGACAAATTTTATGATGGAGTCTACCCTCTGTCTGTCTCTACCTCCATCCTCAGCTTCTTTCATCCCTTCTTCCCTCCATCCTTGCTCTGTCTCCTCCTTCCTTCATTTGAGAAACACTAAAGTCTTCCTGCTTGGCTCCTCTGCTCCTGTCTCCCTGGAATCATTATCTTCTTGTAAGGACATGGCCACATTGGGTTAGGGACCTACCGTTTCTGGCCCCGTTCAACCTTTGTTGTCATTGAGAAGTTCTGTCTCTAAGCAGAGTCAAATTTTGGATTAGGGTTTCAAAATTTAACACTTTTAGGGGGGAGATCAGTCCTTAATAAATCCATTTATGCAGAAACTTAAAAAAAATCCTGCTGTATAGGATATATCACCCTTACCCTGTTTTCAAATGAGAGAGAATCTGTGGCCATAACACAAACTTTGATAGTTATTGGATACTCTCACCTATATCCAAGTTCCTCGTGCTGCTTACTCCAATCTTTTTACATGCTTTTATTTCATGAATTAAAGCAAATCAGCTAATCTGTAAGTTGAAATGGACAATTGGGGCCAATTGACATTACTGATGAAACACTCTGTATCCTATAGAGTGGGTTTTGGAACATTGGTAAGCCTTCCACTGCAGATTTTACCCCATCTTTTGAAGCTTTAAAAACATATTATTCTATAGTCATGGTGATATGTAATATAAGTTTCTGTATGCACTTTATATGTGTCTTAGAATCATGACGTGTATATGAGAGAGCACAGGTCTTGAGTGTTAAAAAAAATTCACATATGCTATAATTCAGTCTGTGTTTTATATTAAATATACACAAATTAGCTGTAGTTTGATAAGATATTCTGTTTTAATTTTTCTCAACTGTTAGTGCAAGAGACTTTATAATTAAAATTCTCAATCAAAATATTTCCTGTATTTTGAGTTTTCACTAAGGAAACGTATGTTTTTGGACAGCCATGTGCAGACTATGTGAGCAGTAAGCACTGTTCACCACAGCCAAGTCGATTGCATCACTCTTGGTCACATGCAGAATGATCTATGTGTGGGAACCTAGGAAGGCACCTCACAGTTCAGCTATTGTACCCATGTGTTTAACTGAATGGGTTCAAAAATCACACTACTTTAGTATTATTATTAAGAACTATCTGCCCTCCAGGTGTTTGGTGGTGCAGAATAATCATTTTATATAACACAGCTGAGTTGGAAAAAATTTTTAATCATAAACTATTTAAGCAGGTTGTTTGTTTTAAGATCTGCCAGAAGGAAATCGTAAGCATAATTCTCGATCATAGACATCACATTTTGAAATGCAACTTTAATAATATCATGTCTTAAGAGAGGAAATGTACCGTGTGCCTGAAGAAAATGAAATGAAGCTTTCATTAAGACAAAAATAAAACAAAAATATTTAAAGGTTTCGGTCAGTATAAAATTAACAGATTTTGTCAACCACTAGAAGAATATCCTTTACTGAGCAACTTCACAATAGAATAAATTTCTATTTCTTTTACAGCTAGACAAATTCAGGTTTCAAATGTTGATAGCTTTGACACCTGCAATGTCTCTGGTTGTTATCTGGTTGTTATTTGGATCAGGTTTATCCTGATCTAAAGTGTTATTTCATGAG
This sequence comes from Phyllotis vaccarum, assembly GCA_033318265.1. Taxonomy (NCBI): domain Eukaryota; kingdom Metazoa; phylum Chordata; class Mammalia; order Rodentia; family Cricetidae; genus Phyllotis; species Phyllotis vaccarum. The sequence goes on along the minus strand of JARWLC010000001.1, from coordinate 73,854,915 downwards.
CTACTTACTCATTTCAGATGACCATAAATGCTACTACTTCCTGATCTTTATAAACAATTCTGAATTGCTTTTTAAAAAAAAAAAAAAAGAAAGAAAGAAAGAAACAAGAAAGAATTTATATAATCACCTAGTTTGAAATTAAAATTTCCAACCACCTTCAAAGGAGACTTTAAGAAAATGAGAATTCCTATGTTTGCCTGATATACTTCGGTGTAAAAGTACTTCATTATGAAAAAACAGATTGATAGGGTATAATATTCCCATTTTGGAATGAAATAATTCCTCACATGTGAATGACTTACTTCAGGTTTGTTAATACTAAGGTTTTATAAGGTAAAGATGGCAGAGGCTGTGGTCACATTTAACATTACTTTGCTAATGGTGCCGGGATGGCAGTTCAGGAACGTGCTCCTTTTAGGGCTGACTGAGACTTATTCTTGGCTAACATGCAAACTGGTTTGAAAAACAGCCCTCCCGCCCCTGTATTGTAGTTTAATGTAGAACAATGCAACAGAGTCAAATAAAAGTAGGTACATAGTTCTAGTGTAATATTGCTATTTGTTTTAGGGCTATTGACTCAGACAAAGAAGATATTTTTTCTTGTTATTATTCTCTTTTTTACGTGAAAATTACTAGATGCTATTTTCCTCTCGGCTTTTTATCTTTTCCCCTGGGTTATGGCTAAAATTTTCCATCTCCTCTAGCATCTACTTGCTGGCTGTGAGCTGGGGAAAGAATTTCTTGGCACCCAGTCCCACCTGTGTTGTAATCTAGTACTTAGGGCACACTGGAGCCTCGAGGTCAAAGGGCATGCATTCTCATACTCTGTTCTCTTTTGATTTCATAAGATGTAAGAAACGTTTTTCTTAGAGAAATGGGAGACAATTTCTTTACGTTCTAAACCTCCATAGAATGGGTGTTTTAAAAGTAAAAGAATAGAATAACGTCTAGCTAGCAAGGAAACCTTCGCTATGGCTTTACAATAAATTAAGGAAGCAAAGGTTAATACCAAAGTCTTTTTGTTTTTGATGTTTTTATTTGTGTAGGGGTAGGTAAGAGTGGCTAGGGTGTGTGGATGTGTGCATGTATGCATTCCCATGTCATGGTCAGAAACCTCCTGCCTCCATTAGCTGAGTCTTAGGAACTGAACTCAGTTTATCAAGCTTTTAGCAAACACCTTTACCTGCTGAACCATTTTAATGGCCCAGAATAGTCTTTAGAAACTGTTAGTTTGCTTGTCAAAGGACAGGGTTCAAGCAAGTTAAAAAAAACAATGCCTTTTCCTCCAGGCACTTTTAAAAGGAACTAACAATACAAAATTAGGTTCTAAAACATGTCATGACTCCAGTAATGATTGCATCCATTTTATGTGTGTGTGTACACGTTCATGTATGTGTGAACACACTTGCATGTGTGTGTGCATGTGTTTCAAGGTCAGAGAATAAGCATGTGTACGCATTTTGGGGACAGGGCTTACTCATTAGCCTGGAGCTCAGCGCAAAGGCTACACTTCCTAGTTAGAGAGCTCCAGGGATCTTCCAGGCTTTGTTTCCCTGAGGCAAGCACAAGCCAGCTCTGCCTGGCTTTTTATGTGGGTTCCGGGGCTTGAACTCAGGTCTTTGTGCTTGCAAACACCTTACTGACCGAGCCATTTTCTCAGCCGTTGAATTTTTATTGAGCTGTTGACTAATTCTTTTTATTTCGTCTGGCAAAAAGAAGAAAAAACTCTTCTCAATTGCTTTCATAGGTAAAATTTAGAAAAGATGTATTTTCAGTTTTAGGAGGGTAGATTCATCACTCCTGGGACAGTGGGATCTGCCACTTTGGCTGTTATTGTTAGCCAATGAGCACAACAAACTTATTAAACTTAAGGGAACATAGAACCAACCTTTCTTTAAAATTTTCTACCCAAGATCTGAGACAAAGTTTTAATGATTTTGCTGGAATAACCAAGCCAAAGCAAAGTACTTCATTGGAAATTATTTCCAGCCCATGGTTTGAGCATCCTTCTGTGAAGATTATGAATGTATTGTGGCTTCAAGTACACAGAATCATCTTCACAAATCTTATCTGAACTCTAAGCCCTTATAGTGAAATTCCAACCTATGTATAGAATTAAGTACACAATGGATACAATAAAACTTGCTTTGCATTGAGCATGTGGGTGTGAAAGTGCTTCACAATGTGGGGTGTGGAGTCCATCCAGAGCTGTAACATTTAGACTGACATCCAGGGTCGTTTTTGTCATGCTCTTAGCATGTCAACCAGTGCAGTCATAACGGTGGGCCGTGGGGATCACCAAAGCCTCTTTAACTCTGCGCCTGGCCAAGTATCCGTTCCCTTAACAGGCTGTGTGGGTGCGGTGTTGGCAACTTGCATGGGAAAGACAGCCTCACCCTACTAATGAGGTAAGCACAAACATTCCAGCCCTGTGGCCTCTCATATTCAACACTCACAAGAGGAAATGAAAAGTTTAGTTAATTAAAATATGTCCCCTCATAAGCGAGCAGAGGGGAAAATTAAAATGCTCTCAAGGGCTTTCACTAGTCAAGCAATCAAAGGATGTTTTCATGGAGGCCATTTTGATTTACGAAAGGAATTGGAGGGGACAATGGAGAGTGACACGTGAGCATCACAGCCCCCGGCCAAGCCTCTCAGAACAGCAACAGGGAAAACTAAAAGGAGGGTAGGGGAAAGACAAGAGGAGAAAGTGAAGGAAGAATAAGAATTTTCTCAAACTCCACAATAAGTCAACCATCGCCTGTTGTAAGTTAAGTAGAGGAAAGCTCGTGGGTCTAGACTGTGTTAGAACTTGAAGATTCGATGTTGATGTTTTTATAAAATGTTTCATTTTAAAATTATTAGAAAGTATAAATAAGTTCTCATGCCTCGGTGAAGTGTTAAGACAATAATTTTTATCACCTTGCTTCTTCAGCCATGCTTAGAAAAATTTTATGACTGCAGAATACTTTCAAATTTTAAAGATATGCTACAGATATCACAAAGATTAGATTTTAATTTTCCAAGTCAGTAATTATACATAAATAAAAAATGTTAAGAAAACCAACATCCCTAAAGATAGCTCTAATAATAATTCTGTAGAGACCTTATATTTAACATGTTTTAGAAAGAATATCGGTGTCCTGTGCAGAGGCTGTTTTTGGCTGTAGGGTAGACAGTGATGGTACATAACTAGGGCCGAATTTTAGCTTGGGGAGCAACGAGTTGTGCCTGGAGAGGACGATGGAAGGTACTGGAATGGGAGTCACAGGGACAAGTGTGAAGAAGCCAAGGATGCTGCTCTGAGCCCATCATGTACACAACAGTTCTTGCAACAATAAAATTGTTAGTTCCAAACACCCTCCGAGCATGTGAAAAGGATGCTCTGAACTAACTGAGGGGTGGAACTGAGAAATCAGAGCAAGGAAGTTGCAGGTGCTGTGGTCTAGGGGAAGGAAGTCAGGAGTTTTAGTACTTTGAAGTACTGGTATGAGGAAGCCACTATCATCAATATTACTTGAAAAGGAAATAATATTGAAGATAATAAGAAGATAGTTTATTGTTAAATTTGTGTGTACATTTTTTTTTCAAATTAAATTCACACAGACAACAAATAGGAAATGATATCAAGGAATGTAATAGTAAGAAAGTTTATTGTTAAGTTTATATTTGTATTATTTATTTAACAAATTAAATTCATACAGAAAACAGAGCGTGTCTAAAACAAACAGTGCCTTCAATCCCAGTGCCTTCTAGGAGGGTTTCCTGCCATTTCAGATACATTGAGGTGAGCGTCGATAAAGGACTGTGAGCTCCCTCATAGTCCTGCTGTGTTATTTGAAGTGGCATTGTTCTTCGCTGGAAAACCCATCTCTTGCTCTTAGACCATACATTGTGCATCTAAGGTGCAGCAAATTAATTTTTCTTCATATAGTATATTTACATTATCTTTTCACTGACTTTCGTGAAGGGAAAGTTTTCCAACTATAAAATAAATTAAATGATTGTTTTTTGAATTTCCCCCCTCATTTTGGAACCTGTAGACAGAAGTTTCTGGCCTGTCTTGCCCAAGGTTTGGACTTAAAGCCCCACAGCCACTTAGCCCCAAACAATCACACAAAGGCTTACATTAGTTGTGAACTCTTTGTCTTACGGCTTGGGCTCATTATCAGCTAGCTGTTATAGCTTAACTCAGCCGATTTATAGTAGTCCATGTCTTGCCACATGAGTAGTGACTTTACCTTTATTCATTACATCTCTTGAGTGGCAGCTTGCAGCATCTCTGTCTGACTCCATTCTCCTTCCCTTTATCTATGCTTAGGTTTCCTTCCTGCCTATAAGCTGCTTTGCCATAGGCCAAAATAGTTCCCTTATTATCCATTGTTAATTCACAGCATATAGAAAGACATCAATCTGGAACCAGTAATAGTACTATAGTTTTCATCAAGAAGCATTTTTGGTGGTTTGGAATTTCTTCATGAGAACAGTCTAATAAATCATACCTCAGTGTGTTTCATTTTTATTTTTATCTCTCAGCTCTCTGAAATGGCTTCATTCAAGCCTGGGACATTTACATCTGAATAAGCACCTCAAGGCAATGAGACACAGTACTTGCCAGCCCAGTACAGTGGGTTATATAGACATATGAAATGTACTTAACCTAATGGTTTAAAGTTTTTAAGTTTGTAATTGGTACCTTTACACTGTATTTAATTTGTGTGTGTGTGTGTGTGTGTGTGTGTGTGTGTGTGTGTGTGTGTGTGTGTGTGTGTGTGTGTGAATACACATGAAAACAAGAGGTGTCTTCTTTCTACCTCAATTTTGATGTAGGGTATCTCACTGGATTGAGGTTTGTAGATTAGTGTAGCTGCCTAACAAGCTTCATTGCTTTCAAATGTACTGAGATTTAAGCTGGATAACAAGGGATCTGAACTGAGGGCCTCATGCTAATTCAGCAATCACCTTACTGACAGAGCCATCTCTCCAACACCTTACAGTGAATTCTTTGGTTAACTTTTAAGTTGAAACAGCCACTCATTACCTCCTATGTTCATTCTCTCTAGGGGAATAAATCATTCTGAAGTTTCTTCGTCTTGCCCATGAGGAAGCATGGAGAATGCACATATGAATAGTTGGACTGTTTTCTACACTTTAGTTAACAATGCTCAATATTTATTGTTCTTATTTCCAAAATGTCTTTTTTTTTCCTTTCTGAAATTAAAATACTATTTTAAGTGTAACTTTAAAAATCAATGTTTCTTGTAAATGTACCAAACAGAACAATTAATTCACAGATACAGGTTTTGATAATCCAGATGCTCCGGGGATACTACTCTCAAATGATGAGCAGGAGAAAAAGCGGCAACCCTGCCGAGTTGACTTAAGAAAATCTGTAGATGGGAATTCTTTTAGGCAGCTGCTGGCAGGTGGCAACAGCTGTTATTTTAGAATTTCAGTTTCTTGCCCGTTTGTTGTTGCACGGTTTTCAGCCCATGTTCACTTAGATCACTCTCATTAAAGCTTCAGAACTGATCAGACTCAAATGCTGTGATGGACATGACTTAGTTCTCTTTTCAGACTGGAACAGCTGGAGTCACTTGATCATAAACACAAAACAGAGGGATTGACATGTGTCTCATCCTAAACAAGTCGTCAGCAACACACCTAGGTTTTGTTGTAGGTATGTTTTGTGATAAATTGATCTGAGTGCTTTTTGTAATTGAAGGCAGTGAATGTCTTCTGTCAGAAATACACAACCCAGGCTTTTTCCTGGGTTAACAGCATGGAGAGAAAGCTGCTCAGTTGGGTAATTGTGGGGTGATTTTGTATAAAGAACCAATATTTTTCTTAACTGTGTCTTAACCTGTGTGATGAGAAGCAGATTGCTCATAGATTCGAATCTATTACAGCCCGCTTGCTTTTAAGTCCTGTAAGGTCGTCCAGGCTATTGTTATTGTTGTCTTAAAAGAAAGTTAAAAACAACAAGGTACATGACAGTTTGCTTTAATTTACCAAGCATGTGAAGTTCAATTGTATGATTTCTTCCATATTTCCCTCTCATATCTACCAATGAATTTACTGAACTCTTTATCAGAAAAAATAGGTATTTATTTTTATATCAGTGTTATAAATCAAAGCAACACAATGATTTTCAAAAACCTATTATCTAAACTAAGAAGATTTTCTTAATCTTATTTTAACCTATTATATTGTTATTTTTGTGCATGTATGTGTGTGTGTGTGTGTGTGTGTGTGTGTGTGTGTGTGTGTGTGTGTGTGTATGTATTTCTGTGTATGTTAGTTCATTCTCTTCTTCTATCATGTGTGTCTTGGGAATGAAGCTTAAGACATTTGGCTTGGTATCTTTACCCACTTGGCCATCATGATAGCCCAAAGAAGTCCTTACTAAATACTCATTGAGTTATATAATTTGTGGTGATATATTGTAGTAAAATCAGCCTGGAATATCAGAGAACAGAATTGCTCACAGTCAAGCCATGAAGGTGAGAGAGTAGTGACCCACATCTTTAATCCCATCACTCAGGAAAAAGAGATCTTTCTGGATTTCTCTGAGTTTAAGGCCTAATAGTCAAGTAGTAGTAGCTCACACCTTTAATCTGAACTCTAAGATTATGATACAGAGTTGAACCCAGAAGTGAAACGACTGGGTGGGGAAGATATGTAAGGTTGAAGAAGGCAGAAATTCATCCATTCTGTAGAAGTGACCAGTCAGGCTGAGGAACCATGAAGATAGCATTTACCCTGCTTAGTCTGAGAAGTTGGTTGGGTGAGAACTGACTGTGGTCTGTTTCCTCTCTCTGGTATTCCAACTTTTCCTCCAATATCTGGTTCTGGGTTTTTATTATAATACTAAATTAAATTTGTGCAATATTAATTTTCCTTAGGTTTTTAATTGTTTCTGTGTCAAGATACATAAAATAAACTCAGATTGAAGTCAATGCATCTAGTAGCACCAAAAAAATGTATTAATAAAGGTAATAAATGAGCACCAGGTTTTCTCATATGTGGAAAAATATACACTTCAGGCTGTCCAGGCATTACCTCATGGGTTTCCCTTTAGTTCTGTGGCATCTATTGTTGACCTGTGAGCAGAATAAACACAAGTCAGAGGAAAAGCAGGACTTTGCAGTAAATTCTATTGATTCAGCTTCTTGGTGACTTTACTGTTTTCACTTTACATGGTGTTTATGGACTTTGCTGCATTTATTGTAATTTTCTCTGATGTCAGCTTAAAGATAATTCAAATCAAACAAAAAGCCATGGACAATTTTATTCCATCTGATTCAACAACCAGAACTTTAAGATTCCTGTGAGCATTCTTAGAGATAGATAGCAGGACTTCTTGGACATTAAGGCCCACTTTATTACCTAAATTGACATGGGGACCATTAATGAGCTTAGGAAGCTGACAGAAATTATGATGCATTTTCAAAGAGCTCCAAATAAATTCTGACAAGTACAAGAGATTAAAGTGCCAGGGGTATCATCATCGAAGAAATACCCTCTAATCTGAGATTAAAATATGAGCCTGGGAGTGAGAGTTATCTACAAAGAGTGTTGATGTTCTGCACCTTACTGTATCTGAGTCTGGGAAAGAAGGTCATGAGATAATGTTGTAGGCATGGGAACCAGATCCTTCATGACTGGCTTTGTGATTCAGTCCATCTCAGAGCACTGAGTCTGCCTCTGAGGGTCATGGAGGACCACAGGATTAAAGTGTAAACCAAAATAGCAGTGTGCTTTCCAGGGGATTAGTAAGTTTTATAGAAAAGGAGAGAGTGATCAGCAAAGCAAAGCAAGGATAACTTATCCAACTGTAAACAATGCTCAAAGCCAGTCTGCTTGTCGAAACTGAGCTATGGAATTTCTTAAAGACTTTGTTCTGTTTTTCCTGTGTTTTTTATTGCTAATTGACAAGAATCGCTCCAAGATTTAGAGAGCCATACTGTCTGAATCAGTGACCATGAACCTTCTTCATGGTTATGTGGATAGAATCCAGCAGTGATGCGCCTTCAAATCCACATGCTATAATGGTGCCAAGAAAGAAACTGCCTTTAAATTCAGTCTTCTCCTTAGAGGCAAAATGCCTAAAGAAGAGCCTGACCTTATTTAATTGAGCAGTTCTAACAGTAGTGTGTCTTTCTTCTCTCTGAAAGAGTCCAGGACCACACTTCCCTCAGATTTCTATAACACATATAGTTAGGAACACAGGGCACACTTTTATTTTTATTTATTCATTTTTGAAGCATGGGCTGAGGTGGTGAGTAAATAGATCTGTCCTCACCACTGTGAGAGCAGGTGGTCCCAGCCAAAGTGCTGTGAGAAATGTGATACACTTACTGATATCTATGTGTATGTAAAATACCTAGACACAAAAGGTAGATGCCTTGCCTTGCCCTATAACTTCTTATATCTATTAGATCTGTTTATGTATGAAATGTTTATATTAAGTGGCCTAAACTATCCTCAGAAGATACTTATAGACAAATAATATATCTACCTCTCTACATAGAACTATCACAAAATAAAACATGCATCATTCAGAGAAACTTGGAAGTTTCAAAAAAATATATTGGTAAGCTAAATTCTGCACTTGTGGTAGAAAATTCGTCCACAGCCTCTTTTCATGGCTTCCACACAAGTCCTCAGAGCACCGACCTATAGACGAAAGCTCAGGAATGTGAAGAAGAAGAAGAAGAGAAATAGTTGTGGAAATGAACATGTCTAAGAATCAGAATAAGGAAACTACACCTTCAAATCTGACCCAAGAGCTGGTTTCCTATACACAGCTATTTTCCCCTATGTGCAATATTCTGCACACTGCCATTCTCCAATAAAATAGTTAGGTAAGTGTGTGCTTTTGTGGGAAAGTCGAGCATGCATGCCAGTGCTAGAAAGAATATGGATGAGACTCCAGTGGGAGAAGGTATCTCTGGTTGTTCCGGCCTTCTTCCAACCTTCAGGGGAAGTGGAACAATTCCACTTGCCATTTACTTGCATCCGTTGTTAGAATTGCAACTTGCTTCTGGGTTTGGAATTGTGAGAGCGCTGTATTAGTCAAATTAAATAAAAACACTCCCAAATTACCAATAGTGGAGAGGAGAAAGCTTTGGGCCACATTAAATTAATACCTTCTCAGTCTCTTACATAATTCGTATTCTGAACCAGTTATGAAGATAAGGGCATGAACTCACTTTTGTCTCTCTTCTCCCTGGAAACCAGAGGGGAAGGAGGATGTGCAATTTCAGGTCACCCTTCTTTGTGAAATAATTCCTGTCCTTCTCAAGCTTGCTGGACCCACCTTCCTTAAGGTGCTGCTCTTGGATGTGTGCCCCTTGCAGGGGTTCCTCCACATTGTCCCACGAAGGGACCTATCCACAGTGAAGCTGAGGGTGGCTTTCTATGTTTAGAATCTCAAAAACATTGTTGTTGTTGTTTTTTTTGTTGTTGTTGTTTTTTGTTTTTTGGTTTTTTTTTTTTTTTTTGAAAGCAGTATTGATCAAAACATTCATCACGGATGTTTAAGAAAGTGTCTAGGAACATGTCAACCCCAAATCCATGAATTGGAATCTTCTAGGTTAGGATACATATCTAGGTCATTCTAATGGACACACACAATTGGCAATAGTTGTTCAAAAACAAGAATTATTTTTCTGGGTGGAGGTGACACATGCCTTTAATCCCAGCACTTGGGAGGCTGAGGCAGGTGGTGGATCTCTCAGTTTGAGGTCAGCCTTGTCTCCAGAGTGAGTTCCAGAACAACCAGGGCTATAAAGAGAAACATTGTTTCAAAAAATTTCATAACTATAAGATAAAGAACCCTTAATTATTGGGTTCTGCCTCAGATATTTTCTAATGCCACCTCGTAGTTTTGCTCTGAAATGTTTAATGAGGAGAGTACAGTCTTTTTTTTTAATACCTTGGTGCTTTTGTACAGATATGACCTCTGAGTAGCTTGTACTTTGTAACATGGAGGTTTCTGGCCTGGACTAGCCCCATAGTTCAGACCCACCTGCAGCTGCTTTCCTTCCCCCCAAAATGACACAGACACTTATATGAATTTCATGTTGTTTGGCCTATGGCTCAGGCATATTGCTAGCTAGCTCTTTCATCTTAACTCATTTCCACTAATCTGCACTGACATGTGGCCCATGGCTCACCTATGTTCCTTACACGTTTCTTCCCTGGGCAGCTGTGTTGCATTCCTTTCTCACTCTGCCTTCCTTCTCCTACCTATGCTGACTTCCCTGGTTACTTTTTCTATGGTGCCGGCCATGGCCCAAACAGTCTTTTAGTCACAGCATATGGAAAGACATTCCCACATCAGTATTTATGTTGAGTTGGAAAAAAGCTGACTTACTTTTGATTTGGTTTTTGCTAAGCCTTCCTATCTTCTCAAAATAACTGGATGATTTATGTTGTGTTTTATCCATATTTTGACCACGTGTCTATTATAACAGTTATAATATTATAAATATACTTTATATTTGTATAGAAAACTTCCTCTCTTGTAAGAAATCAAAATTTAGTTTTAAATGTTTCTATTCAAGTAGTCCAGCTCAAAAGAGATAGTAATATAATGGTAATATTGATAAAGACAGTGTGTTAAGAGATCGCTATAAGTCGCAGGGAGGTGCCTGCCTCCTTTTGGAGATATAAGAACAGAGTATCTGTCTGTTGAGGGTTTCTGGGGTTACTCTTCTCATCCCTCAAGAGGCTCCATAAACCTGTCACCTCGTGCCTAGTGAAGTTACATGCTTGAGAGCAGTGTTTCCTACAGAGCTTTACTGGCCCCAAATTCCGGGCTTAGAAATGACAGTTGAAAGTTGAACTGACTTTTAAAAATGGATATATCTACTAATGCGAATATATCTATCAATGCTTCCTCTGGAAGGAAGGATGTCTAAGAATAGCCTGCCAGCAAACACAGAAGAGTCTGCAAGAACAGGCATTGGAGGAGCAAAAGGGGCTAATGTAAGTGGGTGCTTTTCCCATTCGGGCTGAATTAACTAAGCTTCAGTGCATTCCATCCACTGGGACGCCTGTCCATGGGATGAAACACAAAACTTTGGAAGGGAATGATTTCGATGAAAATATAGCACAGTTTTCTGTTCTAAAGAAGAATGTCAGGTCAAGCATTATTCTTCCTAAAGCCACTCATTCTATTGTGATTTTGAAGACTTTTATTTGTGTAGATGACTCAAAACTATGTGAGCTGTTGTTATTTTCTTTAAGAATACTTAGCTTTATACATTGAGAGAAAGTTTAAGTTAAGTTAGAATAAACGAGGAAAGAATGTTTAATTAAGTCTGTGTGGCCTAGTGTGACCTATTCAGTTTCTGGCTATAGTCTTTCTTGTTTGTGAAAATTTTTCTAACTTATACCACTTCTAATCAAGGCTTCCTTTGGGGGAGTGCAATTGTTTCTCAGCTCTGTGGCACTTCTGACCTTGTTCCAGTCAAGGCATTGTATAGACATAGGAGTCTCAATGGAGACATTTGTTTGAATGACTGTGTTTGAGAATACTGCTAACATCACACCATTCCACCATTAGCTGGAGTTATACAGATGGTCTTAGCTACATTAGTTAGAAAAGGTAAGGCAGCCTCTTTTCTGTTATCAGCTCTATTACTGCTCGGTATCAGCAGACATGCCTCAGTTACCCATCCAGAAGAAGAGAGTTCTAAGGACAACTGAAGAGACAGGCAGATTCTAGTCTCAAGTTGGACTTTATGTTGAAAGTAGAAGCTGACTGTGTGGATTTTTCCATCACCAGGCATCATGAGGAACCAAGTCAATCAAGATAAGACTTGGGAGACACGTTTTATTTTAAAACGTTTAAAGATGGAAAAGACTGGAGCTCTATATTCTCGAGGAATGGCCGCCCTTCTTGGACTTGGATATCTCTTCGGTTAAGAACTTCTCTTTCTACAGATGCATTATCTTGATGTTCTGTATTCACATGGCACACAAGCACACTGTTTTTAAAGATACACTCAGTTTCTGTCATTTTTTTTCTCTCTCAAAGGGTGCTGGTGGTCCAGACACTGAACTCTTTTTTTCTCTGTCTTTGGGGAAGTATGAATTTCACTTTTACTAGGCTAGCAGTCAGCTGGCAACTTCAATAGATAATGCTGGAGAGAAGGCTGTGTCCTGGCAGAATAAAGAGCTGTTCCCTGTTGCCTTTCTTTTTGTTAAAGCCATGCCTCCCCTAGTGATCTTGATTCCTAGGTTCCCTATGGCAGCTCCACACTTGTGCTGTTCTTCTTGGGCAGCTTTTCAGGACCATTCACAGTGGTACCCAAGCCCCCGAGCTATCCCAGTCACAGACTTTCCTTAAAGAATGAATGCAAGGCACTGTACAGTGATGCAAGCAAGATGCTCTCATTCACTCTTCACAGCTCAATTTAATTCTCCTTTTTGATTTTGTTTCCATCACTCATGGTGTGTAAAGAAACACATCTCTCTGTGTGCCTTCTTTTTATGTATTCTTAGGCTAGTTTTCTTTCTTGCATTTCTCCTAATGCTTCTGTCCCATGAGCAGAACTTTCATGATGAGAATGGAGGAGAAAGACAGAGAAGGAAGAAAAAGACCAATGGAGAGAGTGGGGAGAAGCAGGCTACCACCCTAGAGCAGCTATCCATGACAGTCACATCCACACATGGAGGAGATGACTCCCGAACACTTGTCAAGAGCTTGTCACTATCTGCCTGATGCACCTAACCTCCTAAAGACACCGTTTCTCCTTCAACTAAGAGAGGCTATACTTTTGGAACATAACTCTGGCTCCCCAGTTAGACAAAGCGCCTTTTATGATTCTTGTGGATTTACTGATACAAAGAATACCTGCAAAGGTTTACAGACTTCACTCCGTCACTCAGATTTCACGGAACTAACATGGGGAGTCTGTATTGATGGGAAAGCTGAAACAACTTGTTCTTACTAAGAACATCCTGCTTCTGGCTCTGAAGTTACTCACCAAGTTAGCAGCATCTGCAACTAAGCCTAGCTGATTGATGGGACACTGTGTTTCAAATGTCAGGATTCCTCAGAACTGCTGGGGGACTGACTCGGTAGATCTATCTGGAAGGGGCTCAGTCACTTGTATTTTCTGGATGCCATGTTACATTGAGGTTTCCTGGCCACAGGCAGCCAGAGGTCCAGACCCACAGACCTGCCATCCCAGACCACTTAACCTCCCACTGCTTCTTAGTCCTCCCAATACCTCGGATACTTATATTGACTTCATGCTGTTTGGCCTATGGCTCAGGCACATTGCTAGCTAGCTCTTTCATCTTAACTCAACCCATTTCCATTAATCTGTCTGCCACATGGCCTGTGGCTCACCTGTGTTCCTTACATGTTTTTTCTTTGGGCATCTGGCTCAGTCTGTCTGACTCCACCTTCCTTTTCCTACCTATTCTGGTTTCCCCACCTACTTTTTCTACAGTGTCTGTCATGGACCAAAACACTCCTTTATTCACAGCATATAGAAAGACATTCCCACATCAATGCCACTTTGCTAGGGACCGGTGATCGTGTCTGAAAACCCATTGTCACAGTTGAGTTTGTTTTATTTATTTTTTACTTATTTACCTTACAGTCTAGTAATTACAAGCAACTAAACCATGTACCTCAGCCAGTCTTGCTGACCCATCCTTGGCTATGAAAGCCAGGGCACTTATCTTCCATTCTTGAAGGATGCATGTCTTTTAGAGGGGATCTTAGGCATTGTGTCATCACCTATACCCCCAAATATGATGTCTTTTTATGGTAGCAACAGGAATTTATTTTAAAATTGTTACAATGATTATGTGTGTGTATATATATATATGTGTGTGTGTGTGTGTGTGTGTGTGTGTGTGTGTGTGTGTGTGTGCATGATGCTGATGTGGTGGTGTGGCGTATCAGCGTGAGCATGTGGAGATCAGAGGATAACTCAGTTAAAACCCAAGTTATCACATTGACATGTCAGACACCTTTATTTACTGAGCCACCACTTCAGACCTTACAATAAAGATCTTAATTCACTCTTGTGTGTGTGTATGTGTGTGTGTGTATATATATATATATATATATATATATATATATATATATATATACACACACATACACACACATATATGCATTGCTGTGTCTGAATATGATTTGAAATTTATGTCCAGGTTTTGTTCCCAGTGGAGCAGCGTTGAGAGGTCTTTATACTTTTAAGACATTATTGAGTCTTGGAGTTCTAAGAGTCATAGGAAATAATACCAAATCTTGAGGTGGGTTAGGTCCTTCAGAGCTGGGTTAGATCCTGGGAGACTGGCTCACTCTAAAGTAGGCTGACATGTCCCTCACCCTCCCTCCTGTATACTCTGTCCATGTGAGGCCATTTATTAGAATTCCTGACGACAGTTGAATAGGTGCTGGCACAGTGGTCTTCTGTCTCTGGAATTGTGAGCTAAATGGAACTTCTTTTCTTATAAATTATCTAGTTCATTATAGCAACAGAAAAATAACCCTAGACATATTTCATCCCAGAATCGATTCATCTGCAACTTCTAAGACCGTGGGTGACTCGTAATTACAGAGCTCACAATTGGAGAAACAACCACACATAGAACACTTAGTCTTTCAAACTTCAGGTCTAATTTACTCTTCTGATAGAGGGCTACCAGTGAAATTCAGTGTGCTAGTAGTATCTCACTACTGTATAAAAACAGGATAGTCTGCAAAGCACTGCTATGCCATGCACTGGATGCCTGAGATTAACACTAAGCTTGAATTTAATTATTCATATTCCATGACTCTTAGAATCACCTTGAATTTAGTTGTAGGTTCTTCCCAGGATGAAATTTTTGTTACTCTCGTCTGAGAGTTCCTCATAGACATGAGAACAAAAATAGCCACAAAGAACTGCATATTTAGACATCTATTTACAGGTATCAATGGGCAGGTAACAGTTTGTAATCCGAACGAAATAAGGAATTTATTCCTGAACCAAATTTTGGAGGAAGGCAACTAACTGATGTAGTTAATAACAAGAAGAAAAGAGAAGCCCAGAATAGCAAAACAGAAGCTTTCTTTGGAAATGAAACCAAAGGTTTGAGTGTACCAAAAAGATTGGGTAGTTGTGTGAGAGGTACTTAGTTCATGGAACAGTGAAGATAACCATCATTCCCCAATGAAAGGCAAGAGTCCTAATAAGAAGAAGAGATAGGCTCCTGCCCTGGCATGAGCTCTCTGCGTGTTTTCTTTAGAAGAATACAGAGGTTCAGCACATACTCTGCACTTGGAAGAAGTGGCATTATCAGGATGAAAATACTAAAAGTGGCTGGTAGATTATTGCATGTGTAATTCTCCAGATCACAGCAAGTCCTCTGATAAGATGGACTGTGGGTAGCCATGCTTATACACTGATGGTAAAAGATATTTAGAACTCTTTCAAGTTCCAGAGACACACCCACACTGGTGGAAACTTCGAGCTTGAGGAATAATGATGACATGAGTTTGAGGGCTCAGGAAAACAACACAAGATTTTGATGGTCACTAAAGTGTGCCCTTGGTTTCACCTGCCATTTTGTTGTGCTCTAGTTAGATCATAGTTCATCTCATCTGACCAAGCAAAGCTCTTTCCATATTCAAATATGCTTGGATATTCACACACCCTTATCCACTGAAAGTGATCGTGCAGGATGCTTAGAGCCACTGCTATCCATATTGCTTGCTTTGAAATGCATACCTGGTTCCCACCTTGAACCACTATGACTATTGTGGCATTCTGCATGCAGTCTCTATTTTTTTTTTTTTTTTTTGGTACTGTTTTCCATATGTGGGTAAAAAAATACCTGCAAGACACTAAAATTAAAATGGAGAAGTAATGGAAAGAGTTTTCCTGAACTATAAATAATTGATGCTGATTATAAAATTGATGGTAAGGTTTCATTGCATAATTTGATTGATATAGCAGTTATCATAGCAGCCTTGAGCAGAATGCTCCTGTGAACAAGATAATTTATCTCACTGAGCCTGTTTCTGCATAAATATTTTAAAATGAGAAGCATAATAAATCTGTCCGTAGCACACACACACTGGGCTGCCAAACATGCCACCTGTTTAAGGCTTTAATGAACCATTCTGCATTTAACAAAAAGCCACAGCAAATTAATGCTGACATTTTGCCTTGCTGCTGCTGTTCGTGGTCCAAGAACTCTGTGAGATAATTTTGCAAAAAAAAAAAAAAATTATATTTCTATCTGCAGCTCAGTGGTATCTTGGGATGTGGAATTTGGGACTGAGCTCAGGAGGGTTGAGTAAGTAGAGAGAGACTGAAAGTAAGGATGAAAACAACAGAATGAAACCAAGAGAACCCTGGACTGGGGGTAAAGGCCTGTCAGTGCTGTCATGATTGTCCCGTGGGATCAGGTTTCCCTTTGACGCCTGGAAATTCGTGGTCAGGCTGGAATGTACAGTATATACTCTGGGTCAGAATTTAAATGGAATCATTCTATGATTATAAGACAATGTTCCTATTAGACATCACATTCTAGCAAATAAAAAGTCCTTTACCAGGAATGAAGTTTGCTCCTTTGTAGCCGTTGGTCAGTGGGGTCCTAGACACCCCAAATATCACAGGCTATTACCATTGCTATTGCTCTTGGTTACTTTCCAGAGCTTGATGGTAAGAGCCCACTGTTGAAGACACCACACACTTCAGTCACACAATAGGGAGAAATGAAGCAGGTACTAACCCTCAAGCTTCATCCCTGTTGGCTGGTTTTCATAGGGCTGGAAGCTGTTACCATGCTTTCAGAAGGGAGAAAAGCTCATTAATCTATTCAGCAATGATCCCTGTGAAGTGAAGTACAGGACCTCAGTAAAATACAGTAATAACCGGCCTGCCAAGATATGCTTATCATTTCAATAGTGCCACATATGTTCTGAAACTAACCAGGGTGAACCCATAGCTAGCACCATGAGTGGGGCCAAGAGCCTGTACCTAGATGGATCATAGGCTCATGTCTCTCTCAATTCTCACCAAAGACACTACTTGTGGTAGACAGAAACTAACAATGAGACCCACAAGTGGTCAGTGTACAGAGAATAAGAACCTGTGGCGTGTCAGCCACAAATCAGACATCTGTATTTTTATGGCTCCCCCATGCAATGTTCAGGGGTCATCACAGACTAAGAATCAGTAAGAGTATAAGAGCCAGAGGCAATGGATGACTATTAGGAAACAGTATTTTTGAACAACAGGATGTTTTTATATATAAACCCACAGTGGTGGTAGCAACGTGCATAAGACCTGGACATACCCAATTCAGACACATTATCTCAGCATGAAGGAGTCAGGTGGTCACAGTAAGTCCCACCCCGTGCTGAGAAGTTATTGACAGTGGATTACTGACAAGAAAAGTTGGTTTTCATCAAGGGTGTGACCGCTGGTATCAGCCATGCTAAAGGGGTCATCTCACCCCCCCCCCAATAGTATTTGGGTGGTATAAATTAAACTTGATGGGTGTAACTCATTTTAGAAGGATATTAGGTTGAATGGGCAGGGGCATGGAGCTGGGATCTAGGAGGATTTAGAGGAGGGGAGGTGAATATGATCAAAATACACTGCATGAAATTCTCAAAGAATTAATAAAAATGTCTAAAAATAGAAGGAAGTTGAGGAGAAGGATTATGAGGAGATCAGTGTAGTGCAGAGGAGTCAGACTGCTCCCCTATTCATCATTCTAAAGTCCTGCCTAGACTGGAACAGCATGATCTCATTCCCTAAGTGGATTCCCTTTTGTCAAAAGCACTGGCGCTTTTGAAGCAGTATGCTAGCATGCTAAGAGAAGCATCTCCAAATCTCCTGCTCCAATGTCATTAAAAGACACAAGTAGCAGCGAGGAGGAAGGACAGAGGCTGGAGTGAATGAAGCAGTGATAGGGACCTGCTGCTGAACTTCTTTACCAGAGCAGCTCGCTCTCAACAGCCCAAATAGCCAAAGAACCAAGGTGCTTTGATTAAGCAAAGACCGTTAGTGACAGGCACAAGCACCCGACTTCTCTTCTGCCCTGTCTTCCTATTTATCTCCCTGTGAGAGCTTAATGACTTTTCAACCTTGTATTTATCTGTTAGCCTAATATCTACAGAGATTTATCTGCGAGTCTTGACCTTGGCAGAGAATTCACATCCTGAGAGTGGAAGGGCTTCTAGTTTGTACCCAAACTCATTAGGTTCACAGCCTGAACCTCGGGTTGTCCCTTAGCGTGGCATCCAAGGAGCAATAGACATAACAAGCCAATTTCACATTCAGGATACATTTTCAGAGTGCCTTGGACCTGCCAGGACACTCAGGATGCATTCATTACTGCTGCCATTGTGGCTGTTGGGTAAGTGGCTTTTAAATCACAAACTCTTAGAAACTCTCTGATAACATTTCAGTAGAAAAATCTCTTTGATGCTTTTGCTTCTTTCCATCATGAGCCTAAAAAAGAAAAACATGTAGTGTTTTTAAATCAGTCATGCACTTAATATCCAGTACCAAAAAAAAAAGAACAGGAACCAATAATATGTTGCTATTTTATATTAATATTTAGTATTGTAAGCTATATTTTAATACATTACTTTACAAAGCTTATATATACTTTAAAAATCCATGAACGTTCAAGCTTGTCATCAAGCATTCTTTATTCTGGAATCAAATTCACTTTGATTTATAGCACTTTGAAAAACAGCTCTGAATGTCCATTATGGCACTCTCTTTTCACAGTGGTCAAGTTATAAAACCAGCCCAGGTGTCCATCAGCAGAAGGCAGTACTGTATAATGGGGGTTATATTCATCATGCAAGTTTGATTGCCATGAAGGATTATGTGATGATACCTCCAGGCCAATAGGTATAACTGGAGAGATATTAGACTAATCAAGTCAGTCTTAAAATTGCAAATATCATATTTTCCCTTTGTTTGTGGGTCCTATATTTCTATATAAGTATATTAAATCAAAGTAGAAGAGAAACTCGGTGAACAATAATTATTAATGAGGGAGGGGCACAGAAAGAATAAGAAGAGCAGGGCATGAGAGAGGTGGGGTGTGCTCAATACACACATTGTATATTTGCATGGAAATGGACTTCTGACTGTAAAAATAAATAAAATGAAAGACGGAAACATCAAATCAGAAGCATAACATGTGGAGTAAAACACCGCATGCCAGGAAGCCCGGGCTTGTCTGTACTGCAAGTCTTCAAGGTCAGTGCTGAAATGAATGATAATGGTTTCTCTCTTAGGGTTTCTGTTGCTGTGCACAGACACCATGACCATGGCAGCTCTTATGAAGGAAAACATTTAATTAGAGAGGCTTAAGTTTCAGAGGTTCAGTCCATTATTGTCATGGCGAGGAACATGGCAGCCTGCAGGCAGATGTGGTGCTGGCTACATCTTAATCAGAAGGTGAAGGAAGTGGACTGTTTTCACCGGATATGGCTTACGCATAAATGAGACCTCAAAGGCCACCTCCATGGGCCTTCCTCCAACAAGGCCACACCTCCTAGTAGTGCCATTCTCTCTGAGGGCCATTTTCTTTTAAATCACCACAATTCCATTCTTCTCTTGGCTCATACTCAGGACAAAATTAAGTGTAGCTGTGTTTATGTGCATTTTATATTGGTCTGAATTTCAAATTCTTGTCCCCACTGATAATCTAAATGAGATTTTCACAGTCTTAGTCATTCCTAGATGGTTCCCTTCCCTCTTGGTCTCCAGAATGGGCATTCTATTCCAGGAAGTCAATGAAATCATAACAACATGGTAGCGTCAATTCCTTTAGTCTATGAATTTCTGCCTCAGGCATACACACATCAAGCTGTGTCTACTTTTAGCCAGCCAACATTGCAGTACGTATGTACTGTACTATATGGAAATAGGTAGGTAATGCTACCATTTACTTTATTGATAAACCAGCATGAGAGGTTCAATAGCATCTACCTCTTGTTCCATCTCTTCAGATATCCTCTACCTTTACAGCTCAAAACATGTTCTTTTTTAACCTAACTGAATGTATAAACAGGGTAGTGAAAAGAGTATATATTGTTTCTGCCAAACTGGACTTCCTAGTGTAAATGACACTTTTTGTCCGTACAGCCTGGTCCCAAATAACCAACTCAGAGGCTAAATATTAAGTATAAAATGCTCAGCCAATAGCTCAGGCTTGTTACTAGCAAACACTTACATTTAAATTAACCCATATTTCTGTCTATGCTTTCCCATAGGGCTCCCAGCGTTTACCTCATTTTTTTATACATCCTGCTTGTTCAGCAGCTGGCTGACATCTCCAGACTCTACCCTCCTCCTTCCCATCATTCTTAGTTTGGTCACCCCATCTATACTTTCTGCCTGGATACTGGTCAATCAGCATTTTATTAAACTAATTTGAGTGACAAATATTTACAGTGTACAAGGGGAATATTCCACAGCATTCTAGTGTATTTTTGGTCTGAAGTTTTGGAACTTTGCCTCTAATTTGTAGTTTTTCTCAATTTCATTCTTTCATGAGAATATGAGTCTGGGCTGGTGGGATCGGCCTGTAATTCTAGCTAACTAGATTCAAATGTCTTAGTGGTATAAAGGAAGAAGCAAGAAGGAGAAGAGGAGGAGATGAAGAAAAGGGTATGAGAGGAGGAGGAGGAAGAGGAGACAGAGAAGACACAGAGGAGGAAGAAAAAGAGTGGGAGGATCAACGGAAGATAAAGCAGAAACTTCCTGTGCTAACGGAGTGTGAGGTGGTCCTGCCACAAGGAGGCTTGGTGACCGCACCTCCAGTCATGTCCTCCAACACTGCGACCTGACTGGCTCCATCAGCACCAGGTCTCAGTCTAGCCTGTGTTTAAGCAGCAGGAAAGCCCCAACATCTTGAACTCTTTCTTTTTATCCTTGTCTGTTCTCTCTGAAAATGAGAATTCATCTGATATATCTGAAACTGGAAGGCAGTGGGAAGGATTTTCCAATGTCTGACCTTCCATACAACACAGACACACACTTCCACAGAGTGCCACACATGTGGAGACTAATTAGAACAGAAGCTAAAACGACCCCAAGGAAATTCCACCCGTCAAAATTTGAATTGTTACATTCAAATGTGGATATCACTAGACCGCGAGCTTACAAGGTTGGAGGCTTGTGACGTCTTCATCCAAAAGCACAGTGCCTCATTCCTGGGGTTTGTAAGATGGACTTTGTTCCTATGTGTTTCAGAGCAAACAGGACCGACAGACGGGTGGGGTGTCAAACCCAGGTTCTCACAGGAAGTAAATGAGCCAGGTAAAAGGCTGACACGTCCTTAGTAGCAGTCCTCTGGCAGGGGACATCTCCACTCTTTCTTACTGTAATGAACACAAGACTGTGTGCACCATGAATAAAAGTCAAACACTTAAACTTTACATGTTTTCCAACGCTCAATCGCCATCCCATCAAGAATGAAAGGCGCTCAGTGCTGAGCCTTCCTTTATATTACCCTGATAATTTGCCTAATGTAAGGCGACAAGTAGAGTGGGAAGGGATCTGGACTCACTTCTTGTGTAGAAGGCATCTGGCACCCCAAAGTTTGTTTTTCACTAATCTACCATATGCATGTATGTATGTGTGCATGTATGTATATAAAATACTATAGGGTTTCAATAGTCAACTACTTTCAAATATTGAGAAAGACTCCTTGTGGAGTTTTAAGAGTTGACATTGAGACAGTATTTTAATTCTTACCAAATCTTACTTTCTGAGAATATGAGAATATTTCCCCCTGTTTTTATCTAGTGAGGCAGTGAGATTAAATAAGAACATGCACATTGTGTTTTAAGATGCCAAAAGAGCCCAGCTGACTCCAGCATGAATAACTTGGCAATTCTATGACTCAAGTCTAATTTGAGGTCTCAAATGAACAGAGATTTCTGGTTTTGTTCAAATGCCAGAAACTTTTCCCCTTTTTTTCTTCCTTCAAGAAGCACCACAGACCTAAATCACATAATGAGCAGCATTTGATACAATTAAACATGATGTAAGTTCAGTAAAGCCAACAACTCATGTGACATTCAACTCTGCTTCTCTCTCAGGGTTGCTTCCTGTTGGGAAAGTTGGAGCCAGGCCTGGCTGGTCAGTAGGAGATAACAGCTGTTTTGAGCTATCCAAATGCATCTGGAAATCACACACTCATCCTACCAGAGTGCCCAGTTTTTCTAGGAAAGAGGCCAAAGACTTTATGTGCATTAGGTTTCGAATGTAATGATTCAGAAAAACCTGAGTCTTCGGATGCCTTATGCAAAAATAACATGAGTAATAGTCACACCGAATCTTCCCGGAGGAACTTGAGCTGCCTAGGTTTGGTAGAAGTGAGAGGCTGGCTTAGTTGCTCTGTGGCTGTTACTCATATGCAGTATTTGCAACATTATGGAATTTTTGACAAGATCAAACCATTTCTTATAAAGAGAAATAAATGAGCAAAGCAAAGATTATTGACACTTTCTTATCACCTATGATCTTATCCATGATGTGGGGTAGCTATAGGAAGATGGAGCCTCCTCTCCCGAGGAGCTTATCTATAATGTGGAATTCTTCATAGGGAGAGGCTTTCTCATCACTCAAGATGTTTGTCTACAATAAGCCATGCATAGAGTTTTACCTTTTCTTTTCACAGTTGCCCCTTGAAAGAAGTTAAAACCTGAAACTTAACATAGCATTGTCAGAATTCCTAAACATACCTAATTTGATAAAAAGAAAATAAAGTTTTGTATGAGATACAACCTTATTAACTTGCAACCTTTTATTCTAACATAAAAATGACATTGCTGTGGCAACTGTGATTAACAGCATAGGCTTTATATTTTGATTGTCACTGACATATTGAAATTAATATGTTAAAACTCTGAAATTAAAATAAATCAAATCTCAGTTATTTCATGAGTTCTATCATCAGGAAATCAAGTGAATTAGAGATGAATGTTTTCAATTTTACTATTTGTTAATATTCATTAGAATAAGTCCATTTATTTTTCTGTAAATCAGCTGGACTTGAAGAGCAAATTAATTGTTATAATGAGCTGTGCAGTGCTGAGCACTGTTCTTTCTCAACCCCTTCTGTGTCTCGAAGAAAGTAGAATTCCAGAGAGGAAGCACATTGATTTAGCACACCCTGAATTCATTTACTCAAAGGAAGTAAACCAGCAAAGCTACAGATAACTAAAGCAAGCAGGGTGGGTCGCTCTCATTGATCTATATTTCACCTCACATAGAGGAAAGAAAAGAAAGCATTTTGAATGTAATAGAATGATTTTTTTCTTTTGGATATACAGAGTAGTTGGTAGATCTGGGTCTCATGGGGACAGATAATGTTCAAATATTTAATTTATTAAAGTAAATGTGTATTGAGTATACTCGTTTTTTTCTTGCTCTAAGGTGACCTTTTCTACAGGAAGTCAGATCCAGACCAGTATACAACAGGAAGGAAAGGGGTCTCCTCATCAGAACTGGGAAACAAACAAGCAAAACCTAAGAGCACACGTTCCAGAAACATACAGTTCTACGCAGAGGCAGGAAATGGGAACACGTTACTGAATTATTTCAGACTCGTGATTTCTTTCCAACATTTTCACTTTTATTGTTGAGTAATTTTATGTTTTAAGTTGAAGGCCCTTTTAAACTTCTTTAAGCCTTGGACTACATGGCAGCTTGGTTTCGAGAGAATGGCTCACTGGCATCACACATGCAAGCATTTTATTTCCCAAGCAATTTTTTTCAGCTTAACTCATAACTGGATTTTATCCACTGTGAATAAAATATGTCTAGCAGATAATCCTGTGGCTGAAGCTGGAACAGCACTTTTGTCTGAGAAGAACACATTGCCAGAGTTCTTTCTGACTTACATAGAAGGACACCATTGCAGAGCTGGAGAAGGTTTGTGGGGCTGATAGAGAGAGACATTAAGAATTCTGTGAGTGAATATTTTCCTGGTAGATTGTGTTCAGAGTGCTAATGAGATAAAATGGAGGATCAGTATACTATTTCCTAATTCATTTTATCAATCAGAATGTTCTTCTATCAGCAAGCATTTATTTAAATTATTTAATGTAGAGGGAAGCAGTTGTCCTGAGCATTGAGTTGCATCCCAATGATGTCTTAGAGAATAGTGCAATCATGATTTTATATCAAGGAGTTTGGCTATCTAGAGGGTAGAAAGTATGCATGTATAAAACCAGGATACAAAACGGTTGTAATAATAAACACAACTCTGCCGTGTGGTAAAACTTAAAAATATATGAGTCTGTTCTATGAGATAGGCTAACAAATGAAGGGAAATGATAATATATTAATCTGAATTCCTTATCTCAGCAGATTGAGCTGCTGAGAAAGAAATAGTAGACAATGGAGAGCCTGAACTTTAAAACCGTGTCCAGTGTTGAAAAAAAAAAAAGGCTGTATAAAGTACATTCAAGGTTAAATATAAAGCATAATGCACAGGAGGTGGATGGATACCCTTGTGCAGGGTGAAGGAGGAGTCAATAGGCACAAAAAAGAAGCCTTGACCTGGGACGATAATAGGTACTAGAAAGTTATTCAGATTAAAATGCTGTAAGCGTTTATGGAAAGGCTGCAGGAAAATGATGGAAATTCCAAGTTCATGTTTAATACTCTTTCTTAATAAGCACAGAATGTTTTTTATAAATCAAGGTTAGGCGAGAAGTATGCAATTGAGAGGAGAGAAGCTATTTAGAGAGAAGTAGAAGAGATTCTAGCCAGTCGTAGCGACTACAAGTCACCACTAAAGCTCTGTGATAGTTTTCTTCATTGGGACAACTGGTGATGAAGGTGAACTAGGTCATGCACATATCTGTTTCAATATCGGTAACAGTTCTGAGCCTATATTCTTACCTGAAGCTCTTCATGTTAAGCCATCTGATGAGCTGGTAAATCATAGATGACTGTAGTGAGGGTGCTGTGAATAAGCACTTGTAGAAATGAGAGACATGACTGGGAGACAAACCAGGAGGCTACCACGGCAGTAGCTCTACATAATATAGGTAACTATATAGATCTTATTTTTTTAACAAGGATACTTGTCATTTTGTGGGATTAATTAAATACTAAATGCAGCTGTGAGACACTGAACTTTTTAACCACAGATGTTTGGTTCAGTTTCTTATTTAAACTGCGTAGGGATGCAAGAGAAACCACTGGGAGACCAAGCCAGATAGTACAATAGTGTATCTGTCAGATGTCAAGAACGAGGAAGTGTTTTATAATGTAGTGAGTCTAAGATGACCTTAATAAACTATAATAGACAGGAGGGCTTAGCAACATAGATTCTTGTCTCACAGTTCTGAGGAGGCAAGACTGGCAAGAGAACCAGCATGGCAGAGATGGTGAGGGGTTATATCCTGTCTCACAAAGGGTTACTTTTGTGCTGTGTGAACACATGGTATAAGTGGAAACTCCTTGTAGTTCCTCTTGGAAGAGCCCTGCTTACAACCCTATCTCATGACCTTATCTGTAGCTACTTTCTAAGGATCACATCTCAGAACACTGCCATGGTGGTTGTTAGATGTTAACGTACATTTGAGTGGTACACAAATACTCCACAGCAAGGGGCTATTTCACAGTTGAATCCCTTATCTATTTCCTTCCTTCCTTCCTCCTTTCCCAACATGACACTTTGACCTGTGAAATACTTAAATATTCATTTTGAGAACTTCCTTATTAATCTTTCTGCTAGATCTGTCAAAGGAAATGTCTGTTGAAAATGTCTCTTTTCAAAACATTTTACAACCTGACCCTCCTATTTAGTAGTTTCCTGACACCTGAACCCCTTTATAACTCTGGTCTCATTTTTTGTGCTCTATTTTCCCATATTAATAATTAGAGCTATATTCTATGATACTCTGCAATACTCTCTTGTCATTTGTTTTACTGACTGTCTCCCACTCAGTGTAAGATCCACTGACAGGAAGCTTTATTCTCTTCACAGATATATCCGAATTACCTAGACTAACACATGACTCCTACACAACACTTAAAATATTATTACTTAATGACAAAAAATCAAAACCAAAGCTAACTGAGTATATCTGTCTGTTGACAACTGACACATTCAGGGAATGTTCTGATGTATTGAGTGAACTAAGTTTTTTAGAACCCAGGCCTCGTAGTGACTTTTACTTGCCTAGAGTGACCATTCACTTGAAGCAATAAGAAATAACTAGCTATGAGTCTGTTTTGAAGACATGGATAGCCAAAATTGTGGTCATGGCCCAAGTGTGGGGGTAAACTAGCTTTTACCCCTCACCAGAAAAGTGTATGTAGCAGACAGAGACAGAAAGTCATAGCTGGTCAAAACCCCTAGGATCAGTGACCACGGAGGTCAGCTTTAGCTGATGCATCTACAATACAACCTCCACACATAAGGTTTAAGGAGCATCGCAGATTAAGAGCCAGAGGAATAGGCATCTACTGAAAGATAGTGTCTCCTATAAAAACAGGGAAACTTCATCCATGATACTTCATCATTGTGGCTGCCTAAGTAGGATCTGAACAATGACAAAACCAATAGACTTGATAACTTAGATGAAGAAAATCCAACAGGGCCTCAAACCACAAGAACCAAAGACTGCTGAAGAGGGAAATTAGTCATTTCTAAGAATGAGCCCACTGCATAGTTATCTAATACCAAGAGGTTATCTCTGAAATTACTCACAGTGAGCAACACTGAATCAACTCAGCAGGTGTGTGCATGTGTGTGTGTTGTGTATACACGTGTGCTTGTACACTACTTTAAGAAAAGGAGGCCATAAATCTGAGAGGTATTTAAAAGGATTCTTAAAGATAAGTTTTTGTAGAAAAATAATAACCACATCCTGTAAACTCAGCCCCCACCAGGTCTTTGGTTCCTGCTTGTGGCCACACACCAGACCACACTTCCTATTTTTATGACATTATTATTGACCCATTATAGTCATTGTCTAACAGCCAATAACAGCTTATTTTGATTGGACATTTTTACTGTAACTGCTGCATCAAAAATCTGCATCTTTTTGCATGACCGCACCTTTCTGTAAAATAAACATTATTAACAAAGGAGGCATTTGGAACAGCTGTCGGGAAAGTGATATCTACCCTTTTAATTATGGTTAGATATTGACTGATTGCAATTTTCTCATTAAGGACTAGGAATTGCTTGGGTGGTCCTGACAGATGTTCAAAAAACCAGTAAACTCTCAGTACAAACTAAAGGCTGAGTGGCATCAAGGTCCATAGACTGACACATGTGTACTGTATGTTTTTTTTAGGAAACAGAGGCTTTGCCTGAATAAAAACACATGGCAAATAGATTTTATAAAATTTTTTGAACACTGAGCAGCCAAACCATCTGCAGTGTGGTCATAGTGTACTCTCTGTACTGTTGATCTGAAGGGCCAAAGTAATCAGAGATCTGACCCAGTTGTTCAGCCGAAAGCAAACCATCTAAACAGCCCAGCAGCCCCATGGACATATTTCACCCCCTCATGAGTTATTTCATCTCCTCCTCATTTCACTCAGCACGTGATCTGTGCTTTTCTCTGCCCTTCCCTTCTGATTTTAACTCCTATTTGTAGTAAATAATGCACCTACGTATAATGAAGCTTCTCTTCGTGACTATACAGAGAAAATAAAGTGAGGGAACTAGAATGGGGAAGTATACTTTGGTTTTGTAAACAAGGCAGAATAAGATGAGGAAGTTGAATAGGTTTCTTATAAAAATAAAAAATAATAATAAAAAAACCTCAACTCTTATTTTAATTAAAACAGATCGCATTATATTTACATAGATGTCGTTTTTGCAAAGTTCAAAGATCTCAGCTCTTCGGTGGTTGTTTCAAAGTCATTATCACAGTGATAATAGCCCTGTAGCTTAGGCCTCATAATTTATTAATACTCTGTGAAAGATATTTCTTCATTTTTTTTAAGACAGAGTTTCTCTGTATAATGGAAAGACATTTCTTAAACACATATTAACTTGACTCCTTCTGTAGAAATTAATTTGTACTAGTGTTTTTTATACTTTTCAATTGTTATAAGAAAAAAATATTAAATAAAAGAATTAATCTTAAGCCAAGCCATGGTGGTGCATGCCATTAATCCCAGCACTAGGGAGGCAGATGTAGTTCAAGGCCAGCCTGGTTTACAGAGGATGTTCCAGGTCAGACAAGGCTACATTGAGAAAACAAACCGAACCAAAAATGGCCCCGTTTCAACTTTTGTTTAAGTACAGAATGTCATAAGTTTCTGAAATTTTTTTGTTTGCTGTAAGATCTTAGGAATTTTGATTCTAACAGGTTATTTGCACAGGGTACGGCTGGACCATGACGATCAATGCATTTCTGATATGTGGTCTCAGTTACACTTAGTTTAGTTTAAAGGATTTTTCCTCACCCTTCTTTATTGAGAAAATGCTGTTAGTTGCTGACTTTGACGTGACCCGGGCTTCATATGTGTATATTGTTTGTCTGCTTTCTACAATCTCATGACTATTTGGCCTCATTTCCAACCTATGTGAAGATAAACTGATATTTAATGTGTTGTAAAAGATTCTCCAGGGCCACTTTTAAGTCCCAAAAGTGCAGAATATACTGCAATGAGTTGTGGAGAAGAATGTCTTTGGCATGGGGTAGATGGAGGGGGATCGGTGAAGCCCTGATGTGGGGTACAGGTAGGGGAGCAGTGAAGGTACAACCCAAGGCTCACAGGGACATGGTCTGAGACATGCCTGTGTGAAGTCTTACATATGAAGAGTCCAGCATGAGAAAAGTTGTCGGGGGAAACACAGCAAACAGACACTAAATCCTACCAAGATTAGAATGGAGACCTCTGGGTCATTGTTGACATAGAGGAATCTGGGAAGGAAGGAACCGTGATCTTCCATTAGGTTAAAGACACGCTCAATCAAGCCAATAAAAGAAACATAATTAAATAAAATTTGCCTGGTCACCCATGCTATTATGTAAGAAATTCATCCACATTTTAATTCATTTATTCAACTACTCATTTCACATATGCTCTTGAGTTCCTGACATATGAAAGACAGATTTTTTTTTCTGTATGAGTCTGATAAATACTACATAAAATGTTTACAAAAATGTATAATTGAACCTATAACTTAGGTAAAGACCAAGTCAAGTCCTAGGCACTGTTATTGTGAGAAACATACAGAATGAACTTACAGGCATAGAGCAGATGAGTATGGCTGGAGTATTGTGTGCAGAGGATTCCAGTGCTCTGGCTAGGCAGCGCATTTGGAGAATTGTTAGGGAAAGATGGAACACCATCTTACTCCTAACCCTAAGTTGACATTATTAGGAAGTGAGCTATCCGGATGTGATTTGGTGATGAGGACAAGGTACTCATGAGTAATATTGGGGCTCTTATAAAATGATGCCCAGAGAGATACTGGTCCTTCTAAAAAAACTGTGAGGACTAAAGTTCCATGATTTATAAGCAGGTAAACATCTCATATATGGCTAGCATACTGTCATGGTAGCATGACAGGCTACAGAGCTTTCCAGTGCTGCCAGAGAGGCTCAACAACACTACGTTTTTAAAAGTCTGGTTTATTAAAGTATAATTTACATATAGCTATATAATTATGACCACTCAACTTCTCTCTCCAAATGACTCCTATTCTCTTCTTGTCGAACCACACTTGTGGTTTCTGTCACAATTCTATTTTCTCTTCCCTTAGTTTTGTCTTTTCCAGAGTAGTGTGTATTCGGTATGCAGTATGTAGCTTTGAGCCCAGCTTCTACCATTAAATTACTATAACTAAATATGAGCACCTCTCATACTGATGATGCACCTCTCTTTGTACTGACAAAGTGTTGGTGTGGCTGTAATACATCCATTCTCTTGTTGAAGGACAGTAGGATTATTTATTAATGATTATTGGTAGATTCATGTCCTTTCACACAACACTCCATCTTCCCCCCACTATTGTAGCTGTCAGCCTGTATATCAGTAGTCTCATTTTGTCTTCAATTCAGGCTTAAAGTAGGTGCATGAGAATGGGTTAAAAATTGTTAGCATCGAATGCCTTATCTATAAGATAAAATGTATAGATGACATGATAAAATCATTTTTATGGGATCACTTTCAAATGGAGGTCATAAGAACACTCACAGAAAGCGAAGGCCTGGTGGAGAAAGTGAAATCAGAGGAACTTTTGTCAAATGGACAGTCAGATAGACCAGAATCATCTGCTATTATTGTTTACAAGACTGTGCTCTGTGAACTCTAAGGGGTGGGGATGTGAAGCATGATCCTAATTAGTCTTACTAACGAAAACCCAAAGTCAGACATTAGGGTTTAACCTGAAAAATCAGAGAAGCAGAGCAGCAGTCACTAGGGAATTCTTACCTCTAAGAATCCTCAGACTAAATGGGCCCAAGATCCTGTCTCCACCTGCTTTGTATTTCTGTCCCCACCTCCTAATTTTGTTTAAACCTCAGATAGATCTTTTCTGTAGAACGATTCCCTTTTTTCTTCCTGCTTCCTTCCTTCCCTACTTCCCTTTTTCTTTCTTTCCTTCCTTCCCTCCTTCTCCCCTCCTTCCTTCCTTGCCTTCTTCCTTCCATTCATTCTTCATTTCAGTCCATTTTAGAAATGAGAAAATAGAAGTGAAAACATTTATAATAACTTTTACAAAGTCACATACCAAGTAAGAAGTTGGATTTAAAGCCAGCTCATCATATGCCCACACCTACCCTCTTACCTGCTCTTCAGTCTACTGTGGAATCACTTACATTCCCAGCTGATTACATCACTCTGGCTTTCAGTTAGGAGACCTAATGTTAGACAGGAATCACTGCTAGAGTTTTCATCCTAACACCATAGGAGCTTTGCAGATCCTTCTGAATACCTCTGACAAAAGAGAGCTCAGTTCACCTAAGAAACCCAATTTAAGTTTTCACTATCTATTATCATTGGTCAAAATGAGTTTTGATGGGAGCCTGAAAGAACAAAATAATCTTTTCTATAGTGTTTTACAATTTATGAATTAGAAAAGCTGCATTTAATCTCCACATCATCCCCTGTATTAGTTAAGTGTGCACTGTATTATAATTATCCTCACTTCACAGATAATGAGGCCCACTGAAAGATTAAATGACTTTATGCGTCCCATTCAATAACCTTTTATCTGTGCTTTCTACTTTCCTGGTACTTTCCTAACTACCAGCCACACAGGAGAGAGACAGCTCTGTCCTTGAGATCTTTGCATACCACAGCATTCTAGACCTTAAATTCCTTCAGCAGTGTTGGTGATGAATTGTCATCATTCAAGAATTCCAGTAGTATTCATTATGGTGTCATATGCAGCTGAACATTTCAGAGCTTTCAGAAGTTTATAGTACTCTCCATGCATCTGTAAATATGTGGTTACAAATATTTCTAGAGAATTAAGTACACGCACATGTGTGTATACACACACACTTTCATGTGCAAACACACAAACTTATGCCTGATTTAAAATACTTAGTTTGTGGGTTTTTGAACTGAGAACAACTTTTGCCAAATACAGTGGGGAGAGACGGGGAGGTGATGACTAAGGTTGTTTCGTGGCTGAGTTTGGAAGCACAGAACTTTCCCAGCCTTTTATTTATCACAACACAGTCTCATGGTCTCTCCTTGATACAAAAACATTTGAGAAGTGAAGCTGCCCATATATATGCAGAAAATGAAATAGTTAAGGTTTAAAAATTAACCATTACTATGATAACAAGTTGCTGGTGAAAATGTGATTACCTCTGTGAAATCAAAAGAAGTCATCTAATAAAACATAACAAGACTCATGGTGCTAAAAGAACAGCCTCATATGAGTAGAGGGACCATGAAGATAAAAATGATATATATGTTAAGCCTCTAGCTAGGGTTGTAATTATCGTCTATAGAATGGGGTTGAGAATATTTGTGATCATTACTTCAATTCACTGCCTTATCAATGATTCTATGATAGTACACAAAAGGTAAAATAAAAGACCTGTTTAAGAATTGAAAGGAATACTCATTGCTCCTATTTTGTACACATGTATTCTTAAAATATTTTACAAATTATTGAGCTTGAAAAAAATGTTGTATATGAAGTCAATATACATCCACATATGCTAGCAATAAGTAGTCCAGTACCACATTCTAAAATGTTGTCACAAAGCATCAAAGTATATAATGTTAATGTATATTGTGTATGTCTAAAAATTTGTAAATAAGCATATATATGTACAAAATACACTAATTTTAACTGTTGGTTAAAAGACATCATGAATCCTAACTTAATGGAGGAATATAGCATGTTTACAGGTTGGAAGCCAATTTGATGAAGGTTCTATTAATATATAACATTTAGTAGATTTTTTTTTTTAAACAGAAGGTTGCCATGTGGCCCAGGTTAGTAGATTTTTTTTTAAACAGAGGGTTGCCATGTAGCCCAGGTCAACACTGAATCCACAACCCTCCTGCCTCATTCTCTGTATTGCTGGGCCGGCAGGACTGTGACACCTGTACAATTGCAAGGTCAATAATGTGAGAGGAAAAGTTTGTGGATTCAATTTGGTGCCAATAAACAACCCAAGAGGGCTTTCTGGAGAGATGTATTACCCAGCAGTTTCTAAGGTATCTGGAAGTATAAAGGGTAAGTAGGTGGGCTATTTACAATGGTGGATATATCATCAACTATGAAGGTCCAATAACTAATATACTATAGCATTAGTTCAGGAATAGAATAGAGTGTGATGTCACAGAATAATGAGCCTAGAAACATGCTCACATGCGTAGAAAGTGAGAAAACATCAGATCTGCCAGGGAAAACCACTTGAAAGAAAAAGGCTTCTCAAAAAATTATTTTGGAATTTATTTATAATCTCTCTTCCCCCTAGCAATATTCTCAGCATCAGAAAAATCTGCTCTATTTTACCCTTTCATAAAGCAAAAGGGCACAGAAGTGCTTTGCTTGCCGTATCTTTCAGCAACCCGCTCATTGATTTGATTGCCCTTACATCAGAACTTTACAATCATCTAGAGCAATTGTCTTTGCTTCCTCATTTCCACTGATATGTGCTGCAGCCCTCTGGAATTGGATTACTTCTCTGCCAACACAATGGGACTGACTGTTCTTGTTAAGTTGACCCGTGGCTTCCTTCTGGCCAAATCCATTTGCTAGCTCTCTGATTATTTCCTCACTTGACCATACAATATCGTTGACCTGGGTAACTGTTTTTACAGTGATTTCTTGTCTTGCATTTTATGGTTCTACAGCTTCCCCTTCATTTCTCTTATCTCTTCAGACTTCTTTAAGGACCCCTCTCTGTTGAAGATGCTCTAGCTGGAAGCATTTTCTAGACATCTTGTCTGTAGCACCCACTTTTTCTCTCCTTTACCTCCTTAGTTTATCTCAATTATGGCCATTGCTTCAAATAAAAGTTTTGGTTTGATGAATTTTCAAACAAAGTTTTCTAGCCTGAATCATGCTTTAGAACTTGACACTCATTCATACATAATGTTCTATTTTGTGATTTCCCTGCATGTAGAGGAGGCATTTCAAGTATGTTCTTAGTCAATTGTTCCTTTTCCCTCAACTTTTCCTCTCCCTCTCTGTTCCTCATCACAGTTCTGTGCCTCTCTCAGCCTTATCCTCACCCCCCCCCCCAAGCCTCATAGCTAACACCATCCTCTCCTATCTTTCCTGTAAACATGCTGCAACTAATTCTTCTTTTCCTCTGCTTAGACGTTACTGGTTTTCTGTATAACAAACTCATGGAAGCTCTTGGTTTTATTCTCTTCCCTCTTACAGATTTTGCCTGCTACCAATTCAATACTGTTTTCTTTGAAAAATAAAAATCTGTGATCCCGTACGCAAAGCCCTTCAAACGCTTCTTACTGCACTTAGGTTAAAATTCAGCTGAAGTGAACCCTTCATTCAGCTCTCTCCCTTTCCTTCTCAGGTGGGCGGGCATTTCTCAGCACTGAGCTCTTAGCTGACCTGTCAGATGATCAAAGGACTTTCCTGAACAGTCGTTCTAAAGCAGGTGCTTTTGGACCCTTCTAAACCTAAGCACTCTTCTTATTTAATTGCATAGTACATTGTTTAATAATTTATTTTTGTTCTAAGCTAATTTACATATAAAAGTGTCTGTGCATGTTTTCCTAATCAGAATGTTAGTAGCATGAGGGACAGTGGAGATATACTTTCTTTACTCTTTACATCTTTAGCTCTTAAAAACATTGTCTGATTTCAGAAAGGGATGGATGGAAATTCAGGTTTTGTCATGTTGCAACACTAATGTAGGGAAATAATGGTGTTAAAACTGCAGCCAGGGAGGGGACTGGAAATGTCATTCAGTGCTGGATATCTGTCTGGCATGTGCGAGGACCTGGGCTTCACACACTCTTACTGCAATGAAAAGCAGCAGCTTTGAGAACGACATCAGGAGAATGTCTCAGTGGGTCTGGGAAGTGGGAAGATTGAAATATTAACATCAATGACAGTCGAATGAAAGTAGACTTTAATTAGATGGCCACACTGCCTCTGCTTATGTGTGTGGGGCCTGGTATGTGGAAGTCAAGTGTCTTTATCACAGTGGTCAGCACCCACTGAAGGAGAAAAAGAAATTAATACCATTTGTTAGGTTGGAGAAGACCCCAGGAATTCACATATATCATATGATATCCTGTGAGAACATCTATGAGGTCAACAGAACTTCTGAGATGTGAAATATTTAACTGTTGAACTTCGACCTTTAGTCTTGAATAGTCTCTTGAAGATGTTTCACTAAGCAAGAAAAGTAGGAATGTTTGCGGTTTTTTTTTGTTGTTGTTGTTATTTATTTGCTTTGCCAAGAAAAATAGAACTAAGTAAAAAGAATACTGTATCTACACTTGATGTTCTTATGCACAGGTGCTTGGGTATCATCATATTTTTGCATTTGTTTAAGCTGGTATTTGTAGCTTCTCGATTCGCAAGTTCAGAGATCTGCATGTCTATAGTAACAAAGCCTGCATACTGCATCCTTACTCTGTGAATTAACTGAAACAGTTTTGGACATAATAGGTTCACTTTTATATATATTTTTTAAAGTAATATTCTTGCCAACTAGAAATTCTAGAAAAAAAAAAATTAAAGCCATCAGGATAACTAAAGAGCTTTACTGTTTCTGTGAGCTTTTTACCCACATAGTGTGCTCATTTGGGATTTCATTGCCAAAAACATAAAATATTAATGTTGTTCAGGGTAACATTTGTGTCCCAAGTTGACATTGTCCGGGTTTTCTCAGGAAGAAGCTCAGTGTTAAAGATGCCGTTATCCGTCCTGAGATGACAGCTTCCTGCTACAGTGTCTCTTCTTCCTCTTTCAGCTTCCTCTTTTAATATGAAAACAAATGGCATGGCCCTGAGGAAATTTAAAAAATATTTTTCCTTAGTAGTTAAACAACGTTTTGGATCATTGCAGTCAGTGCCTTCGGTTATTTTGGTGCTAGGCTTAGCTGCTAGACAGTGTGCCTCTCAAGGTTAACTTGAGGTCCTTTTCACTGGAATTTTAAATTCAGGCAAGGTTTAATTAAAATAAGGCTTAAGCTGGGGCTATTTTACCATCAATTTTCTGGTCCACTGATGATAGCTTATTGGATTATTTTACTCTGGGGACTCAGAGTTTTCCCCCTAATAAATATTTAACAGCAATGACACTTTCTTTGTTTTTGTTTCATAAAGACACATGAATTCCCAAAGCAACAACATCCCCTCCCCCGTCTCTCCCTTCCACTTTCTCCCCACTTCCTGCTCCTCTACTTTTTCCCCTACCACAGACTTTACTTCAACTTTTTACTTTTTAATTTGAAAACCTCTTGTGTGGAGATATTTTGTACACATTCTAACAAGTAAAGCTTGTCTAAAGATCAGAGGGCAGAGCCAGTCACAGAGTTAGCCACAGAGGCCAGGCAGTGGTGGCATATGCCTTTAAGCTTAGTACTCAGAAGGCAGACGCAGATGGATCTCTGTGAGTTCAAGGCCACCCTGGGCTACAGGAGATTAATATGGTCTAAAAGAGAAACAGAGGCAGGGGGTGATGACTTACACCTTTAATCCCAGCAGTAGGGAGGTGGAAACAGGAAGTGACATGGCTGGGTGGAGAGAGGAATATAAGGCAGGAGATAACAACCTCATAGCATTCAGTCTGAGGATTCATGAAGACAGAATCTCCCCCTTTTTGGATGAGGAGTTGTTGAGGTGAAAAGTGGCTGTAGCTTGCTCTGCTCTTACAGCTTTACCATGATATCTGGCTCCTGGTTTTTATTATAAGATCAACTAGGATTTGTGCAACATCTCTTAATAATTTCATATATGAAGGTAGAATTGATATCATTTCCAATCCTCTAGCCCCCTCTCTAGTTCTTCCTCTGTTCCCTTTCATTTCCTTTCTAATTTATAACTTATTTTTTATGTATACATACAACACACACAGGCGCGCGCGTGCGCGCACACACACACACACACACACACACACACACACACACACACACACACTCCTAAGGCACCATTTGGCTTTTCCCTCTTTCTGAAGAGCCAATATTTCTTTTCAATGAGAAATAATAAATATTGCAAAGTGACCATGTGCAAGACAAGGCTTGGCAATGGATGGGAAAGGACAGCAGTGGAACCCGGTCTTCTTCAAGTAAGGACTCATAAATGTGCCAAGGACTTTCTGCCCTGTGGCTCCAAACCTGAAATGATGCTGGTTGGATAATTTCATCCTAGTGAGCTCAGAGGGCTGAGTGAAGAGGGATTTTCCCAACTGCAGTCTCTCTGGAAGCTGCTCACACTATGGACTTTTCCCCAGAACAATGGGGTTGTGAAAGTTAGGTATTTTTTGCCAGCTTGAGAACTGGGCTTCTTTGAAACCTCAGCAGTTTGCAAATTCCTCCGAAGGGTCATTGGAAAATTAGTTTATCAGTCTTTTCCTGAAGTCATGGCTTCCCTTACCTGTTGCAAATAATTACAAGTTTATGGCTTAAGAAATGAATATATTTTCTCGTAGTGTCAAGAAGTTTGAAAGCAAACTTCATAGATATTCATGGATATCTGAGATGAACTCAGAAAGATTCTAGGAGAAATTCTTGTCTCTTGCCTCTGGAGCTTTGGGAGACTCTTGGTGGGCCCAGGCTGTGCTAGTCGCTTCTGTCTGCCTCTGTATTCACAAGGCCCCTCCTCTCTCTGTATTTAATCTCCATGTCTTGGCCCCTCTATTCTGAGGATCCTTGTGATTAGAATTAGGACTCACTTAGACAGTCTACAATAATTTCACATCAGAATCCTTAATTTGATTTCATCTGCAGAGATTCTCCTCTGAGATATTTCCATTTCCAAAGTCCAGGGCTCAGGAGTTGATATCCTTGAGTGATCATTATTCAACTCCACTCACCCTACAGTAAAAACAGGCATCACATTTTCTGCATAGTTCGTTAACTCAATTAGATAATAATTCAGCCAACATAACCTTTACTACAAATCACTAGCCATGTCATCACTTGACAATTATAAATAATAATAATTAATAATAAAGTACTCAAAACATCTATGATATAAGGAGGTTTAAAAGGTTTCAAAACAGCTAATCAATGTTGTATAGCAAGAATGTCCCACCAGGTTCCCTTAGTGTTTTGAGGTAGGTTCTTGCTTAATGCAGCTGAACTGAAGGGGCCAAGCAGTGGGAAAGAGTATTTTGTGTCAGTGATGTGGCTGACAGAAGAGTGGACGTGAACCAGGCTGTCTCACCCCAGAATAGTCTTTCTCAGCCCAAAAAGTACTGTTATTGTCATATGACCAGAGCACTTGTAGACACAACCTGTTCTTCTCTTAAGTATCCAATATCCCGTTTTTATAAGGCCTTGTGTAAAAGTTTTATGACCTGTGTCTTACTTGAGTAATTCTTAAGTATGGGATACAGAGTAAAGGACTTCTGTTTATATTTTGCTTTTCTTGTTATTAAAATCTTCATGCCTAAAATGGGCTACAACTAGTGATATACTGTTTAGCATTAGCTGAATAAATTTTTTAAAAAAATGCTTACTACAAAAATAAAAGAACCAGTTTGTGTTGCTGCAATGAAAACTGTTGAATTATGTTTATTTTCCTTATCTCATTTTATATTAAAAAAATCTCATCAAAAATTCAGAATGATACTAATTTCTTCCTTAAGCATTCATGATTATGGTTTATATTAGCAAAAGAATCTTATAATAGTGTTCAAGAAACAAAGTGTGAACATATTTGCTGCACAGACATGCTTTTCTTCCAGCCTAAATTCCAAAGGAAAATCCCTTTGTCTATTTTCAACATCTATCCTTGCTCTAAGCTCTTGTGGCTTTGGCTCTCTAGTCTGATATTAAGTAGAGAGGAGATTTCTTTTTAATAGCAAGTTAAGCTGAAATCAAACTGACAACGTACTTCTCAACTCTGTTTTCCTTTTGCCAGCTCTAAGCTGCCCAACTATAAGGGTTGAATTATCATGTTCCATTTCGAAGTTACAGAGATACTAGCTGAAAAGGGTATGGTGCTCAGTAATAAACACAAATAAAATTTCAGTCTGAATATGCTAATTGTTAGAATGTAATTATTTATGCATATTCTAAGCTATCAGAAATGTTATACTATTTTCTTCTAGACCACTCCAGTCTGATGCAGCATGTTGAACGTCATGGTATGGTAGAGAAGCCTGACATAGAAAATATGGACCATTGTCTGGTATATACTGGCTATTGTATAACTCAAGATTCCAACAAAATTTAAAAATGTCATTTCTAAATGAAGAGTATGTAACAAACTCTTAGAAAGTATTATGAGAGTCCGTGAAACTAAGGGGGGGGGTGAAAACAGAAAGGACCTTTACTTTGTGTAATTTCTGGAAAGTCTGATACTTTAAGAACACGGACTAGCCTTTATCACTCAATGTAATCCCAGGAGGGAGCTCTCTGAACACAGTAATTTTCTGTGCCAAGCTAGGTAGGGTAAGAGCCGAGGAAAAGTTGAGTTGGACTAAATGTTACTTCAGACTGTGGAAGGAAGATGAAATAGCACAGAAGGCAAGATCCTGGGCTTTGGAATCCAGGCTGCTTTGAATATGGCTTTTAAAATGATTTCTGTATTTTATTTTTAATTATGTCTGGGGGTGGCATCTGGGGGTGGAATCATACATGAGTAGGTGACTGTGGAGGCTTGATGATTAGGATCCCTTGGAACTGAAGTTACAGGAAATTGTAAGCTGCTGAACAAGGAACTAGGGAACTAATGTATGTTGTCTGGAAGAACAATACACACCCTTAACCACTAGAATATGGCTTTGTAACACTAACAGTCATTTACATATATATACTTAGTTTTAATTTTGTGCTGATAAAATGTTGCTAGAGACTAGTGGCAAATTAAGAATCAATAAATGCAAAATTGTATGTAATGTCTATCAAATAACCAGAGAGAGAATATCTTAGTATGGTTAGAACATGGTAGCCTTTCTTTAAAAGCAGTTAGGTAGATAACAGAAAAGCAAAAGTTTGATGAAGAAAAATTATCTCAGAGAAATGGGTAGAAAGAGGCTATCCAGATCTTCATTCTCGAACAAAAGCCAGTCTAGCAGGTACATACATAACCAAGTATAGCAAAAGAAAAGGATAATTTGAACATTGACTTAGGTTTTTTTTTAATACTTTCCCTGTATTTTTATAGCCCTAAAATGGAAAAAGTAATACCTACTGCTTAAGATTTTTCCAACCATTGAATATTATAGGGTCTGTAGAATGCTCCTTAATTTACTGACATGTAACTCACTTCAATTGATACTCAAAATGAACCTAAAGTCACTGTTGTCTAATGCATATAAGATATAAAATATGTGCTACGTATAAATGAATGTAATTATGCCTTATAGAATTTGATTATCATAAGTAGGGGGTTTGATGAACGTGACCACTTACTGGGTTGCAGAAATAACTTGGACACTGAGTTCTGCTACTGTGTGGAGCTTAACTTTATGTTGATGTTTGGGGCATTTGTGTTTACAGGGTACTATTTTTCTGCCTGGAAATAAAGTCATTGAGCATCCATGCAATGAAGAGAATCCAGGGAAATTCCTTTTTGAAGTAGTTCCAGGTAAGATAAATTTTCTGTTTGGTTAAATTATTGCTGTTCTTTGTTGGGAAGATGTGTCATGTTTCGATAGCCTTCAATTCTGGCTGAAAATATTGAGAATTCAAGAGCTTACTTTAGCTATCGCTTACACAGACAATGCTTCCACATTTGTACGCCAATACAAATAAATGTGTACACATGCTACAGGATGATTCAGTGGCCTGCAAGACTCTTGATTTGACCAGAACTGATGACGTAATATTGTAAAGTACTGTGTGAGGTGAATCTAATTTTACAGGGACCTTGTGATGAAAACTTGACACAAGTTCTG
The DNA here is from genome assembly GCA_033318265.1 of Phyllotis vaccarum. Lineage (NCBI taxonomy): Eukaryota > Metazoa > Chordata > Mammalia > Rodentia > Cricetidae > Phyllotis > Phyllotis vaccarum. Next base: position 73,814,403 of record JARWLC010000001.1, on the reverse strand, counting down.
GCCAAACTCTTCCCAGAAAATCATCTGATAAATTCCCTTGCAAAACTGCTTTTCGAATAAGGCACGTGTGTGTCTGTGTGTGTACAGATGTATATACGCATTATAACTCTGTGTCTTCAATTTCCTTCCAAGCAACCACTTCCACATGCTTGGCCTGTGGACCGAGGACATGCCTCCTAGGTCATCATGGGTGCCTCAAAACCAACAACATGTGTTCCCTTTGCTTTGCTCATTTTGCTTGGCCATCGGCTCCCACCCAGTTTAGCAGATGTATTCCATACTTCATAGGCCCGGAACTGCACTTCCAAAGCACAGCCTGTCTTTGTTCAGCTCTTTGGTGTCTTCTTATCCCCTGAGAAGAGTAGAGGGGTAAAAATGTGTTTTTTATAGAGTTTATAGACAACCTGGTTGGTATGATGTTGGTACTGATTTGCATGTGTAGGGTCGGTGTGCACTTAACTGTGTGTGTAAATTGTATCAATGCTGGCACAAAAGCAGCCAATCAAACCTACTTTTCCAGATTCGTAAGGGCTGGGAATCTAAAATGTGAGAGCATATTTTCTTCCTCCATGAAAACAGCTGTAGCGTCAAGTTCATCCGGCTAAAGATGGAATCCATGACTAAATGTTAATTAATGCAGCTGAAGTGCAGGAAGGTTAGTCCGATGTGTTGCATTATTTGTTCTCCCCCAGGGAGAACACATTGTAAGAAACCTGACTCTTGTTTGCCCTACTAAAGGCCTTTTGTTCTGACTTCTTAGAGAAATATCTCCTTATGGAACCAGATTCCAGATGTTGCAGAGGCTTTGATGTATCAGTAGGCAGAATTTCTCTCCCTATTTATTCTCTCACACCAGGGCCTGTTGGCTTTTAAACCAGTGTGATATTAAATGGATGGCTTTGGCTTTTTATCTCCAGTCATAGTGTTAAGCATCTGTCTACCCAGTCAGTCCACTGGCTGCCCATCAATCACAGCTTCTAGAGAAGGCTCTGACATCAGGTGGGGATTCTTGAGCTTGTGTTGGAGAGCCATGTCGTCAGGTCTAAGGCACTGTCAATAAATCTCTCCAATATGCTGTGTCTGGGACACACGTTTACAGATAGTGTACATGCTATATATAGGGCCTGTGATTCACCACAGTTAAGACACTCACGACCATGTGATAAGACGTCTGAAGTTACAGGGAGTCGAGTCTTGTTGCCATGTTCATAGTAGTACGTACAGTGTGCTCACAGCTCCAGCTACATCGAGACAGGTTGTTGTATCCATCATCAGTGCTGAATGGTCTTACAGAGCAAGGGAGAAAATTGTGACAACTGGGTCTTGCAAAGAATCCCAGAAGCACACAGATGGCACCGAAAGTCAGCTGTGTTTTTCCTAACTTCAGTGACTGGGGCTTTCTTTCTGCCACTTTGAGACAGAATGACATTTCTAGGCAAGTACCTGTGTACTCAATGTAAGAATATGGAGATCTGTTGCACATAGTTAATGCTGGATTTTTCCAAAATTAGGATTGTTTGCAAACAGCAAGATATTTGTTATATCTTTCCAAATGGGAATGACAATATGATATTTTTCAGTTTTTCCAACTGCTTAATGTTTTACCATGGGCATGTGAGAGGTTACAGTGGAATGTTTCCATTAGTCAGAAAATGAAGGAAGAAAGGATTGCAAATATACAGCTGGCACTTTGTACCGACATTTGTCAAATATGTATATATTTATGTATACATGACAAATCTGTATTCTACATTGGTTCTTTCTGCAGAATATTTAGTTGACACTTAGGGGAACCCACCATACATGCTACACATAATGATCACAGACCCCAACATACCTATCTTTATGGACAAACATGTCAAATCCTAACTACCCAAGATGTGTAAATGAATATGTGATGCCAAATTCCTTTAATCCCATTGGCACATGGTAATTTCCAGCAAAGTTAGTAAAAGCCTCCAGCAAGCTCTCTGCTGTTTATCCTAACACTCTATGTATGTATACAGATTTGTGTGTGAGAGCAGTTTGTCTTCATATATAAATATATCTTTTAATGTATTTCTATGTGGGCATTTCTGTTTGTTTCTGCATTAGTTTGACATGTCTAAACCAAGAAAAACAATGAATTTTCAACAGTATTGGGAAACTTGCATCTTTGTGATTTACTAATTTATATTCATTTGCATACTATATTTCCATGCATATTTTAGACTTTTGAAAACCTAACTTGGAAAACAATTCACTTCAAATTAGTGTAGATGTTTTTACAGATTTATTATCCATGAAATGAATTATCTTTTGAACAGTTCCATGATTTACAGCATCTCACTTCAAATTCTCCAATTTCTCTTCTTGTTTTATTCAAAAATATGTCTGCCAAATTGGCAAATTTGAAGAATATATGGTCAGATGTGCCAAATTTTAGACCGGAGTGAACATTTACGGCCAAGTATTAAGGTTTTGGAAAATGTGATTGAGAAATGAATGCTGGCAGATCTTCAATGTAAGGTCCTAGAAGAAAGAAAACATGGCTGGTTTTGCTTCTTAAAAAAAAAAAATGAACAGAATAGTGAATGGAATGATGATGTATTGATTTTCTTGGGATACATCTCGGGAAGAATAAAGGGAAATGGAGAGTAAAGAGGGGCAAAGAGAAAAGGGGGTCTTTGCAACACCTCAGCAGGAGCAGCATCTTCCCTGCTTTGGCTGCAACCTTAGTGCTCAGTACCCCAGGTATCCAGCTGTGTATCTGTGATGCTGCTGAAGACAGAGGCCAACTATGCAGCCATAGTTGAACTGTTGCTGCTCCATGGGGCCTTCCCTTCTGTTCTGGGACTAGTAGCTAAATTAGGGGAACTCCTGATGTGCCTCCTTCTCCTTCTTCTATACCTTGGTCTCTGGATTTAGGGAACCTGGTCCATGGACAATGTTACTGGAATTTGTGATATTTGTGCTCCAAATGCTGATACATTCATGGAGTAAATTCATAGACTTTACCATGTCTGTGGGATTGGCAGCACACTTCACATGGCAGGCTACTCCCACTGTGGACATAGTCTTTTTGGATAAAATACAAGAGGAATTGATATCCAGTTGCTTTCTCTTAGGGTATATAAGTAACCAGCACATTCATGTTCCGAGGCCTAAAAAGGGAGGGAAACAAGGATCTCACATCTGGTGCTTTTCACCTAGAGGCACCAACTGCAGTCCCTAGCTCAGTAAGTGATGTGTCAGCTTCAGGTTCCAGCAAGACGTCTTATCTAGGGAGGAATAGGGAGATTTCAAAATTTCATGTTGTGCTCTTGTGCCTTCTGACTTTAAAAAAAAAAAAAAAAACCCAAAAAACAAAAAAACCAAAAACCAAACAAATTATGGTCATTTTATGTGATGAGTGTTTTGTCTACATGTATTATATGTGACATGTGTGTATCTGGTACTCATGGAGGAAAGAAGGTGATGGATCTCCTGGAACTGGAATTAAGAATGGAGGCCTTGAAAGTGCTGGGAACCAAACCTAAGTCCTCTGCAAGATTAGTAAATGTTCTTAACCACTGAGCCATCTCTCTATCCCAGTCTCCCTGCTTTTCTATAGCTAGCAGATAATCTTGTTCCTATCATGAAGCCATTATCTGGGAGAATCATGTCTAGTTTCCTAGTCCTGCCTTATAATAATAGCCATGGCAGGACTCCATCTCTAATTTGATTTCTGTCAGTGAGCTTGGAAGGGATGCATCTCCATACAGCATCAATGGTCAGCCAGAGGCAGGGCTTCATTCCTAACTTGGTTTCTATCCATAAGCTTGGAAGGGATGCAGCTCCGTGCAATATCAGTGGTCAGCCAGGGGCAGGGCTGTATACACCACCACTGGTCTTTTCAATTTAGAATCTGGGCCTTTAACAGTACTTCTCCAAGGCTGAGACCTCCAGGGCAACTCTAGGATAATGTAGAAGACATTTTAATAGAGTTCCACCTATAATTGTAAAGCAAGTTTCTGAGAATCTCATCTAGATGGAGAGTAGTGTTCAGGCTTTTGCTGGAACTGCTCTATGGAGATGGCTCATTTGAGGGAATAAGGGCAGTGGACTGGGACAGGCAGAGCTATCTACTTGCCACTGCAACTGAGGTTATTCCTTAGTCTATGGAGCTCTGAAGATGGAATGTCCCCTAGGGTTGCTGAGACACATGATCTGGCTTTTATTTCCTAAAAACAACTATACCTTAATTATAGAAAAAAGATAAATCCAGCACCGTGATTCCCTGATGCATAAGAGAACAATCCAGCCTCTTCAGCACAAATCAGTCCACTTAATTCCTACAGGTCCTTGATGGAAGGAATATGATTACCTTCATTACATATATGAGAAAATTGGTACATAGAAAGATAATTTGATCAAGGGTGACAATCTGACACCAACTACACCAACTAGGGTCTATAAATACATGCATATATTCTTCTACTTGCCTGTATGAGAGGTTATATGTATGTGAATATAAAAGAGTATGTTGGTGATTTACAGGCAAATTTTCAGGAGACTATAAATGTGGATAAATGTAATTATGAGTACTTTAAATGACCCCACAGTATATTAGAATCTGGACCATGTTTTCTGGAACATAGACATGTGAAGGTACTTAATTTGGACATAAATAATCCATAAATAAAAATCTCTCCTCATCTCATCCATTAATTGAGAATTTGGACACTTGAGGTGAGAGTAGGAATTCTAATTTATTTGAAGCTATTTACATATTTTAAAGGATCATAAAAATGAACACTGGGTGAAGATGCCTACAGACTCGTTGCAAGTATTATTATTATAGAATAAAAACACAGTTGCCAGATGGTCTTATCCAATAACATCACCGAAAAGCAGTCCTCCCCAGGAGCACTGTTAGATGCCGAAGCCCAGAGAATAAACACTGAGGGAGCTATTCTTGGGGTCTTCATTCACTCCACATACACACTGGGTAAGAGATTGTACATACCCTATTCCTCATAGTGGGTCACCTTGTCCAGTTTTATTGCAAGGGGAGGTGCTTGTTTTTACTGCAACTTGATATGCCATCTTTTGTTGATTTCCATGGGAGACCTGTCCTTTTCTAAATAGAAGAGAAGGAGAAGTGGATGTGGGGCCAAGGGGAAGTGGAAGGGACTATGAGGGGAGAAAAGAGGGGGAACTGCAGCCAGGATATAAAAGAAATAAACCGGTTTTTTACATTGAGATTGCTCATCGTCTAGTCACCAAGAACAACGTGTGATTCCAGTCATATGCTGGGAATCATTCCCTCAACCAAGCAGAGCCCCATTGTAGATCTCAAAGGCAATTGCGAGCATCCCAGATTCTCATCTCCCCATCTGGAACCAGAGTCTAACCAGAAGTCAAAGGTGTCTTAACTCTTTCCTTGTCCAAAGACAGAAAGGAAAAAGTGGATATCAAAAGAAGTGGGATGAGGTGTTAAAAAAAAAAAAAGTTCCAGAAAAAGAAAGGCCAATGTGACCTATCCAAGGTTGTAGTATGAAGTTTCTGGCCTGTCTGGTCTGTGGTGCAGACCCACAGACCCTCAGACCCACAGAAACACACAGACACTTGTATTAATTTTATGCTGATCAGCCTATGGTTCTGGCATATTGCTAGCTAGCTCTTGCTCTTAAAGTAACCCATGATTCTTATCCTGTTCAGCCATGTGACTCCATACCTTTTCTCAGAGCAGCATAGTTGTCCTCTGCATCTGCTGGCTTCTCTGGTCTTTGCTCTGCTCTTCCTGTTCCCAGACCTTTCCTAGTCTGGTAGCCCTACCAACACTTCCTGTCTGACTTCAACCAATCAGCATTTTTATTAAACCAGTAGGGAGGACAATTATTTACAATGGAAAAGAATACAATCCCACTACTCCAGGTGTTCATCTTCCCTGGAAATTAGTTAAAATCCTTCAAGAAGAGAACATGTTACCATTTACTTTACTTTTTGTCGTCACTATGATAATTATTTCCAATACCCTCACACAAGCACACAGATTCTACAGATTAGAATGATGATATATCCATTTTAAATATTCTTCAGAATTTCATAGGCACTAAGTGAAAAAGTAGTAGGCATGAGTGTTTAGAAAAATAGAATAAATGTATTAAAGATCCTTTTAATCAAAAATGTGCAGAATCATGGTTTCTTTTGACTTCATAAACTTTCTTTCCAATCACAGACATGGGTAAAATACAATGGTTTAAATCAAGAACCAGAGACTTTGTTAATCACTGTAATCACTATCTTTTTCTTTCAATTCCTATTCCTCTGTTTAGATCTCTCATCCCTCTATTTTCTGTCCTAGCTCTGTAAGATGCTCACATAGATGTGATAACTTCCATGGATGCTAGTTACTGACTAGTATTCTTCATCAGACTTTAGATGCCCAATTTGATGGTTTTCTCATCCCACAATGTGAAACTCCTTGGATCTATGTCACACATTTATAAGGGAATGTGTCCTGGATAGAACATTTCATAGGTCTGGAGTTTATAAAAGTCTTTATTTACTAAAATTTGAATCTGCTCAGACAGTCAGTACAGCTGTGTTATGTTACAAGCCAACTGAGAAATAAATAGTTCTGACAGCTATTCATGGTGTCTCTGGGAAAGAAAATACTTGGCTAATTGTCTAGTTTAAGAAGTTAATTATGCAATATTGGAAATGAAAGTTTACCAGTCGTCTCTGTGTTTATGACTCCTGGATTGAACAGATGACATCATTTGATATATTAACTTGCTATCATTTTAAAATATAAGTCACAGGCTAGAGAAATGGATCTATGACTAGGAAGTTTTGTTGTTTTTCTAGAGGACCCAAGTTTGATTCCCAACCCCCATTTTGGGTGACTCACAATTGCCAGTACCTTGAGCTCCAGGGGAATCCAGTGCCTCTGGCTTCTGCAGGTGCCTCAACACACACATGCACATACCCACAAACAGATGCACACATATACATAATCTAAAATAAAATAAAAATTCTAAAATAAGTCAATATTTGAAATCTATTTTATATGTAAATATGGGGATACTTTAAAAATATTTCATTTTAATTTCATATATTTATATGTCCACTACAACAGGGATACACGTCCGGTAAGTGGTTTGGTGTAAGACTTAGTCATTGTCTCGATCACTATTTCAATATGCTGCTAAGGCATCTCCTTGTACAATAGTGGCTGTGTCTTAAACTCCCCCCTCTTATTTCAGAACTATGCTAAAATCCATGCGGCCATATTTGTCACTCGGTAGCAGTGGTGATAGTCTCTGTCTGCCCAGGTCCGTAGGCAGCCCTGCAGTCTTCTGAGGGCTGGAGTAGGAGTTACTTACGCTATGAAAGCTGTGTGTGCGCAAGTGCCTGGAACATGAAGTCAATGCATGATTTCACTCAGCATGCAGCTACTCTGCATTCTTTTCTTTAGAACGAGTTTGGAAATTTTGTTTTGCTTCCCAGTTCTCTTCCTACATAAAATACCTTGAAGTGTGACTTTGAAAGAAGCTATTTGCATGGCACAATGGGGGCATTTTAGATTTTTCCCATGCTTCTGCATCCTTCACTGTGTGCTAGATCAGAGATCAGTGAGCATTTTCTAGAAAGAGCCAGTGAGTTAAGATTAAAGCTTCTCATAGCATAGGGTGTCTGCCCTCACTGCTACACTCTGCTCTAAGGATATCAGCGAAGAGCTTGGCTGGCCTGGTCCCGATGCAACGGTTTTCATCAACTCTGTTGGCTTCAGGTGAGATATGTCAGTAACTGTTATCCCATTCCATACTCAGAAAGCTAAGGTAAAAGGATTGCCCTAAGTTTGAGTCTACTTTGTGACACATAGTGAACCCCCATGGACTACAATGAAACTTGTCTTAAATAAAAACAAAACTAGAAAGTTGAGAAGATATGTCAGTTGGAAAAGTGCTTCCTGGTGACCTCAAGACCCGAGTCGGATTCCTAGCACCTAATATGAAGCAGACCATGGTGATATGCTTGTAATCTCAGGTCTGGGAAGACAGGGGGAGGAGGAGCTTGGCAAATTCACCCTTGTAAGAGATACTGTCACAAAAACTTAGGAAGATAGCTCTTCTGAGATGTGATATCCAAGGGTGATCTCTGTCCTTCATATAAATATGTACAGATGTTCATATGTGCCTCCTTCCCACATGAGCATACACCCCCCACACACATATACACACATGAGACAGAAATAGATTGCTGTTAGTTTGAGGTTAGTTTGACTATGCCATATGCTGTCCTAAGACAGCCTTGGCTATAATGTGAAACATTATTTTAAATCAACCAAATAAAAATGAATAAATAATTTAATTAAAAAATAACCATTATTTCTCAATTACTCCTGTTCTAGCTATTTAAAAATGTGAAATGTAGACAGGCAGTGGGCAAGATTTAGCCCGTGGCCACAGCTTTCTGATCCCTGTGGCAGATAAAAAATAAAAGAAAAAATAAAAAAAAAAGAGGCTATAAAAAGCAGGATGAAGACACTAATAGAAGTCTTCAATGATGCTACCAGAGCTGGAATTAGACCTCCTCCGAGACAGTCTGTCTCGGGCACAGCATTGCCCGGAGTCAGTCAGGATTGGGAAAGTGACCATCAACTTTTATTTAGAAGGACCATCTCTGAATAATAGACTTAAACACCACGATGAAGCTGAAAATATCAACGACCAGACTTAGTTTGTCTCGGTCATGATCCAGCTCCTTCAAAACTGTACCTTCTGACCAGAGCTAAAATCTGTGCGACTGTCACGAATAGTTGACAGAATGTGATTAGATGTGAACCATTTCCCTCACTTCTTACAGTCCACCTAACCAGGCAGTGATTCCTGGGTATTCTGACCTGGAAGCACTCGCAAGGCTAACTGAGCTCAGAACATCTTCTAAGCATTCGCTTTGGCATATACATCAGTATCTTATAGTAATCAGGACTTCCTATAAAATAAAAGTGTAACCCTTTAGTGGGCAAATCAAGCGACTTTAGCAAATTTCTCTTCTGAGACGTTTATTACACTCTCTACTAGTTGTCAATCTTCCCCTGCCCAGGCCTCACCCCACTGAGATGCTTTTAGCGCCAGCTTGAGGAGCACTTCCATCATATTAATATACATGTAGTACATTTGGGGAGGTGGGTACCGATATGTCACGCTTTACATACAGTGGTTTATTTCATGTGATACGATCAATAAAACTTCCCTGACAATCAGCAGTGCATATCCATGTACTTAATGCTAATACTATGGCTTCACATCCATCTGAGCCCACAAGCCAACATGTGCCCCAGTCTTCTGGCACCAGGGAGAACAGAGAGAGGTATATTCTTTAGATCGCAGAGGCCAAACAGCTAAGAGCTAGGAACACTGAGGATGGCAAGAGAGAATTAAGTTAAATGTTTAAAAGTCAGAATCAAGATAAGCTATGACTTCTTCTGTTCCCATATTTACTTTTGCTGATTTTTTTTAAATTCTCTTCTATTCTTGGATATTATTGAGAATAGAAACTTCTGGCTATCCCCAATGTTTACTAGAGTGCCAGCATATAGTAAACAGTTGATGTATGTCTACTTGTTTAGTGAGCAAATATGACCTTGGTTTTATCTGATGGAATGACTATACGGGCTAGTTAAGATTAGGACCTTTCAGGTCTCAGTTATCAAACTGGGTCATAGCTGCTTTTCCCACTGCCTTAGGACACTGGGGACTCAAGAAATTCATTAATTGCTCATATTCTTTTCTCTTCAAAATCTAATCCCCATGGCCTCACCATTCAGTCCATGACTAATACTAAAGCCAACCTTGTCTTTAGTACCTTGGTGACAGAAGCTATTTGTTAATGAGTTATTTGCTTGAGTAATTGTATTTTCCTTGCTCATTGTTCTTAGGGCATGGTTCTAATTATGCATGCTCAGGCTGTCTGTGCCTACCTGCCCCTTTCATCCAATAATTGAAAAGAACTCTGTAATCAAATAACGCTGAGAAAACAGACACTGAAAGACCCAAACAAATATCAGGACTGTTCAGGTGAATAGATTTTTGAAGTGGTTTTCTGCTCTGGACATGCATCTTGAAGGGGTTTAGCTGAAAAAAAAAAATCTGATTTGAGTGAACTGATGGCTGGCAGAGAGAGCAGCTAGTAATTTAGAGAAAGCATACTTCTCAGGAAATAAATATCTGGGAAGAAGAAGGATGCAGCAAACAGCTGCCGAGGAGTATGGGAGAATGAGCTGTATACAGAGACTGGCAAATCAGTTCTCCCTCCATCATCGAAGCCCCATGACATTAGTCCTAGAAAGGATAGTGACATGGTTCAGTGGGAGTCATGGGAGGTCTTGTGAATCGAACAATGTGTGATCCTTCTTCTGAATTCCCTGCATCATAAATAAGACAGTTGGCAGCTGAAGGTGAAGCTACCGAAGACCTGCAAGAACTATGACTTTATTTTCAGCTTTGCTTCATCCTTAAGTTTGCTTGAAGTGGGTATGAGTAGAGAAGGCAGACTGAGCCTCACCTACCGAGAATGGGAGTCATTTGTGTAAGGAAAGTGATCCAGGCTCCCCGGAAGACAATGGGAGATAGGGAGCAAAGACAGCTGTTCTATATCTACAGGATCAGTGAGGAATCCCTCCCCCCCCACCTGGAGATGGGGGGGTAAGAAGGGAGGGGAGGGAAACATGAGTAGCACCAAGCTCTCAGGACAAAAGGCCATGTGGCACCATGCCTATGTCCTGGTGTAGAGACCAAATAGTATTTATTGCACTGGACCCTAAATTTGGGATATAAAAGGGCAGTGAGGACTTCCCAGAGGCAGTGAGTCTGCAACTGGGACTCAAAAGCACTACTGGATTTTGATTTGATAACTATGATGTTAAGAATTTCAGGCTGAGAAAATACTGACAAATGTGAAGAGACCTAGAAGTGGTTAGAGCGCCATGAACGAGAAAGGGTGGTATGGAGGAAGTACTGTCAACTCTGGTGTTTGTCTATCCCTAGACTGCAGAGTGTGCATGGGTCCCTTTTTATAGGCTCCCTTTTTATAGGGCCATCCAGAGGAGCCCTGAAGGTGAGCAGGCATTCAGCTAATTTTGTAAAAGAAACATACAGGTGTGTGCTCATGAAATGTAAGACCAGTAAGCTCAAGTTTAGACTTCTATATTGTATTCAAATATTATCAGCCAACTGTGAGCCACAGACCTGTGTGGGGAGTCACTGTACCATTATCAGGGAATGACCTTGTCTTAACTGATCATCTGATCCCGGTGAAAGCAATACAGGGTCCAGAACAGTCTTGTGTATTTGCGACTGGAGGATGTATAGAGTGCAGAACATCTGTTCCTTCCTAAAGCTTCAAGAACCAGGTGATATAAACTGAGTTCTAAATAATAGAACTGTATTTTCCAAAATTCAAAAGTCAGAACCCAGCTTCAAAGTACTGACTGGATCATTCCTTCACTGAGGTCTTTCCTTGCATTATAGAGCTACCAGCTCTGTCTCATTGTGGCTTCACAGCATCCTGGTTTGGTGCCTTTCAGTATCCTGACTTTTTCTTATGATTCCAGATATATTGGATTGCCATTAACCCACACTGACCCATTCAACTTAGTGACCTCTTAAAAGACCCTATGTTCAAATGTAGTTTGTATTTATTTTTTAATTAAAATTTTTCTCATACTTACCAATGCTCTCTCCACCCCCCCCCCATCCATTCCCCAGGGAGGGCAAGGACTCCCAAGGTGAGTCAGTTTGGTCTGGCATATCCGATGAGGTAGGACCAAGACTCTCCCCCCAGCATCAAGGCTGAGTAAGGTGTTCCTCTATAGGGAATGGCCTCCTTGAAGCCACTTCATGCATCAGGAATAAACTCTGGTCTGACTGCAAGAGGCTCCTCAAACTTCTCATAATATTTGACTGTCATCTACATTTATCCAGAAGGTTTAGTTCCATTTAATTGAGGTTCTTCAGCTGTCACTTCAGAGTCAGTGAGCTGCCAATAGCTCAGGTCAGCCATGTCTGTGGGGGTCTTCTCTTCATGACCCTGATCCCTTTGCTCATATGCTCTCTCCTCCCTCTATTCTGCTGGACCAGGAGCTTGACCCAGTGCTTAGCTATGGATATCTGCATCTGCCTCCATCAATTGCTGGATGAAGTGTCTGTAATGGCAATTAGGGTGATGAAAAGAGAACATGAGAAATGGGATGGTTGAGTGAGGGAAGCACAGAGGGGGAGAATAAAAAATAGATATCTCGATAGAGGGAGCCACTGTGGGGTTAGAGAGAAACCTGATGCTGGGGAAACTCCCAAGAGTCCACAAGATGATCCAACCAAGACTCCAAGCAATAGCGGAGAGGGTGCCTAAACAGGACTTTCCCTATAGTCAAAGGAATGACCACCCTAATTGCCATTACAGATCTTATTTTCAAATTTAAAACTTAGAATTCTTAAATTCAGTGTGTATTTATTGGTAGGAAATGCACCTCAGCCAATACCAAAATACCCAACCCAAGCCCCAAAGAGAGATGAGACCCAAATACGCTTCTAGAGACCCTTCCTCTCTTAAACCAAGACCTTGACATATGTGTGTCAGGCTGCAGTTCAGAACACAACTACTCCCTTCCATAAAGACTGTGCAAGGCCAGAAATACCAAGGATATAAAAGGGCCTGCAGGAAACACCTTGTCTTAGGTACATACTTGCTCTTTCCTGAAAATGACATCAGATTTAAATTTTTTAAGTTTTTTATTTTTAACATTCTGCCTACAATAAGTAGACCAGACAACTAGTATTCTTGGTTTGATCATTTCCTCTTGTTTAAGCAAGACTGGTTTTATTTGGAAACAAGTTCCCTTTTCAAGTGCTACACAGTGCATTAAACACCACTGTGCTATGTCTAGTCAGGGACAAGCAAGCTAGCAGGAACGTTCCCTTCCTCTTCTTACCCAGCAGCCTAAATCACCAGCGTGTCACTGAAATGTTGAAAAGCATCAAGACAGGCTATTAATGATTCTGGAAAATGATTAGTGCAGGGGCATGACATGATGTAGGATTCATTTCTTCAATGCCAATCACAGTGTCTTCCACATGAGTCATTATTCCTGATGTGTCACTTGCTTACAGGATCATGGAGAGATAATGACTAAGTCGTGCTTGGAGGCTGTTTGATCCTGATCTGGGCTGTGATTTTTCATAATGGGCTCTTTGACTGAAAGATAAATACCTCATTTTACAGAGGCAAATCAGTTATTATTTCAATAGTTTATTTATTGTGTGTTTTATTTTCCACTCTCACATAATTGTATGACCCACTTAATTTTATGCATATTCCTCAGATTTCTTGGAACTGAATAGACAGACTACTTGTGTTTCCTGTTTTGATCTCCTTACCCTCTGTTCTAGCTGAGAAGCTGTCTTTTCCATTCCGTATCCACTCCTCCTATCTTTGAAGTCTTCACTCCATAGTTTCTTCACTTCTGAGGGAAACTATGATCTGTTGGTGTCTTGTCTCTTTTTATGTAGTTCTGCTTTCTATGCTACATTACTCTCAGAAGCAATTCTATTGAAAAGAAAATTAGTCTCACATATCTCAAATTTTAAAGCTGCCAGTGTTCGGTAGTACCTCTGATTAAATCTTGAGCTGTCATCTCTTGATTGTTCCCTCAGAACCATCAACTTAGCTTTCTTTTTGCAACAAGTATTCTTTATACTCTTCTAAGATTCACGCTGGTGCTTCAAGCCACTTTAGCTCGCTAAGAAGGCTCTTTCTTATTAATATCATAGCTGAGAGCAAAGGTTTCTGGGTGTAATTATTATTTTGGTTCTAATTAGATCTCCCCATTGTAAATACTTGGCATAGCCGATAGCTCCCTAATTCTCAGTTCACATTCTTTTCTTCCATTGACTTCAAGGGCATCACACACTCCTGTGCATGTTTGTGTATGACATCAGTGAACAATACAAATGGAATTATCAGATTAATTCACAGTGTATGTGACTGTCTATAGGCCAGTGCCACTCATAAGGATGATGATCTCTGTCTATCAATCCCATGAGTCTCTGCCCCCTTGTCTAACTTCTCTCTCATCTTTATTGTGAGAGAGGACCCTTTAAATTCCGTGTCCACTTCTTTTTGTTCTTTAACAGTTGAAATCCCTCCACTCTGCTCTCTTTATCTGGTACATTATTGGCAGATTGAGCTTTTTAGACTTGGCCTCACTAGGAAATCTTGAGTTAAAGATGCTCCTGCCTCTGCCTCCCTGCAGCTGGAAGCGCAAACATATACAAACACTCTCAGCAGAACATTTTTATAAGCTTTTACTTTTAAGCTATTTTAGGTTTATATAAAAGATAGAGAGAGTCGGCCCTCCCATCCTATTTGAAAAAACAAAATGAAAGAAAGCAAAACAGAGGCTAGAGAGATGGCTCCACAGGTCAGAACACTGGCTGCTCTTGCAGAAATACAGATTAGATTCCTGACACCTACATTGCGGCTCACACTCATCTGTAACTCCAGTGATGGGGTCCAGTGTGCTCTTCTGAACCTCATGAGCACTAGGCACACATGTGTTGTACAGACACACGTGGAGAAAACACTCAGATAAATAAATCTAATCATTTTAATGCAGACTAGAAAGCCCCTATATAAACTATCTCTGGTACAGTTTTCTTGTTAGTCTCACATCTATAGTCACAGTAGGCTCTCAGAGATCCACACTCTACTTGTGTTTGCAGCCTTTGAATGTGCCCATTCTTCACTCTAGACTGGCTTTTTCCCAATCTAAATGGGGAAGGCTAGCTTGAGCTTATCTCCCCAACAGGACCTCAACTGTACTCATATATATATATTTTATTTATGTGTATATAAGTTTGTGTGTGTGTGTGTGTGTGTCCCCATGTCTATGTCTATGTCTGTGTATATGCACGTATATGAAGATGTCTGTGGAGGCTGGATGATGGCGTTGGAACTAAAGCTACAATTGATTGTAAGCTGGCAAATGTGGGTTCTGTGAGCCAAACTCCAGTCCTCTGCAAGAGCAGCAAGTGCTCTTAATCACTGATCCATCTTTCCAGGCCTCATCTGTGCCTTTATAGGCAGCATTGAAGGCCCATACTTCTTGTCTCTCCTGACAAGAATGTTAGAGAACTTGAAAGACAAATTACTAATCAGCATGTTTCTAGCATAGCAAACTACTCAATGGTGTTATTTAATAAATACTTATTAGACAAAGGAAGGAAAGAAAGAAGGAAGGGAAGGAGGGGGGAAGACATGGAATAAAATATGTAGATGGTAGACTATGGGTAGATAATCAGAAACCCCAAGTACTATAGTATCTTGGTGATTGAAGTCAGGCCCAATTTTGTTTTATTAAACACTTAATTAGAATCAGGTATGTGTAGAACGAGGCATGGTGATACATGCCTGCAATTAGGAAGCCAAGGCAAGAAGATTTTAAGAGGCTTGGGAACATGGTGAGGACTTGATTCAAAAATAAAGTAAATGAATCAGCCATAAACAGACATTATAAGCCAAGTTCATGTCCTTTTAGAACTATTGTTTACCATCTGAATGAACATCTAGTAGAAGTAGTCTCACATAAAACATTTCACAAACTTTGATAAGGCCCATTTTGGGGGTCTCTAAATCTATTAGGATGAGCAGTTAGGAAAGGTGGGGCTCTTCCTGGGCAAAGTAGTGTATGACTGCCTTCTATCCATTGCCACATAAATGAGGATGACGAGGTGAAGAGATTCCCCAGAGCCTTCTTCTCCCTGCCTCCAGGAAAAACAGCCCTAGTTATTTCTAATGTGCTGAAACCAACCGAGGTGAGTGTTCCTAATGTCTTCCTGCCATTTTTCCATCTGTAAATGTGTGAATTATCAATTGGTGTGAAAGCACTCGATAGAAAAGAAATGAGATGATTTATATTCTAATGTTTAAAAAAATGAATTCCTTTGGTTAGACTCCATTTACTTCCTTTCTTTTGTGCTGAAAGCCCATCCCCGGGCCACAAGATGACTGCTTCCTGCAATCAGGATGAACTGGTATCTGCCTTGCTTAGTCCATTTTCTACCTCTTGACCACCAGCACATTTACTTGGCACCTCCTATAAAGTGAGTAGTTCCTTCTGCACTTCATGGCACTAGAGGTGCCATTTCATCCCCTGTCTAGGACACAAAGTCTCAAGAGCATCATGGATGCTGTCAATAATACTATGGCTGCTAAATTAAGGGTATTTGGGAACTGCAGACAAGAGTCTGACTAATGACCAATGACTCAGTTACAAGCCAGGAGCAGTGTGACTCAGGATACTGCTCAGAGCTGAAAATACCACCGTTCATCCTAGGAAATTACTTGGAATGAGAAGGAGGTGGTAATATAGCAACTGTGTGCACACTAGACCCTTTATGTACTCTGATAGCCATAGCATTTACACATCTTCCTCATCTGAGAACAAGGAAGAGATTAGACTCTTGGAAACTGGCAACAGTGTAAAGAAGTTATACTGGAAAGGTCAGTGGAGAAGGTTCATGACAAAAGGATGGTTCACACTCACAGCTTGACCTCTCCTATATTAGAAACTGATTACTGTGTGGATAACCTGGCTGTCAAGAGGCTGCTGAAGCACAATGCATCACTGAAGCCTGGAACTGTACCCTTTGAGCCAAACAAATCTCTAGGAGTCCTTGGCCAAACAAATATTGAAGAATACTTTTTAAAAGTCACCTGATAAAGTAAAGTTTTATCTTTAACACCAAATAACAAAATCAAATAAGAGTATAGAATTTTTATTGCACATCTCATCAAGATTTAAACATATCCCTTTTGTGATATGAGCCACACTGTGTACTTTTGAAAGGGCAGTTTGCCTGAAATAGTTCCAAATTCAGTGCTTACTGCTTAATTACAGAAAAATAGAACACATCAATGAAAAAGCCTCTGGGTGTTTTTTTGGCAACTGTCATATATATATATAATCTAGAACACAAATATACAACAAAAATTGTAGAGGTCAAACTCCTTAGCATGAATAGATGTCTGAAGTTTTAGATGTGACTAAAATAAATTAAAAGATGTGTTTTTCTGTTGTAAAGACTTCTGCAACCTGGGACAGATAAAATCTCTTGCCTTTCAAGGACTAGAAAGGTTTTATTTTTTTTTAATTCATGCTGAGTATATACTGTGCTATATGTCTTTTTAATAACAGGGAAATAGCCAACAACCTTAGTTACTGCTTCTATTACATTACCAAGATTGTAGATTTAAATTCACTAACAAAGTGTGTTCGCCAGTGCTGAAATGATTAGCCATTGTATTTCCATTCTTGTATTCCATACATGGGTGACCTTTGACATCAGAAGTTTAAAATCTAAATTTTAAACCAAAACATTTAGAAGATCTATGAAAATGGAAATCAGCACATTGCTTTTCTTGTTTGCTCAGAAGTTAATTTTGTTCAATTTACAGAGGTGGAAAAGCTGTGTTAGGAAGGTTTTCATGGCCAGCACATGCATCCCCAGATTCCTGATTGAGCACTCTTACATACTCTTCATATTCTTTTAAATTTGCTGGTTGGGGAACAAGACTACAGCCATCCCAACCCACTCATTTTAGTAGAATAGTGATGGCAACTTAACAGTCATTTTATTTTATGTATGCTCCGTGATAAATATAGCTTTACGCTATTTATCTGTATATTTTTCCCCACATGATAAAGTAACTCAGGTTCAAAAGTCTTAAGGAATTCCCAAAGATTGTGAAACAAGTAAGCAAGTGGCATGGGGTTTGAATCCAAATTATTTTTTAAGGTAGCTTGTTTAGGATGAAAATCAAGAAATAGAAGTAAAGGAAATCTAAAAACTTCCCCCTTTCTGGAAAAAATTGATGATATCATCTTACATCTTGTAAAATGCTATCCAATTTGCAATGGTTTGTTTTAGCAATTTTCACCTTCCCTGTGATGCATTGATCAAAAACTGTAATAGAAAAGCCTATGTATGTATAGGATTTGACCTCTCTTAACACCCTGAGAAGGTTGTTACAAAGGTCATTATAGTTTTGAGATTGGTGCAGGGAACAGTACACAGTTGCAGCATAGTCCTCTGTGTGTGTGTGTGTGTGTGTGTGTGTTTGTGTGTGTGTGTGTGTGTGTGTGTGTGTGTGTGTGTGAGAGAGAGAGAGAGAGAGAGAGAGAGAGAGAGAGAGAGAGAGAGAGAGAGAGAGAGAGAGAGAGAGGAAAGAAGCCCAATCTCACTCTTCTACATTTGGGTGTCTAGCTATCCCAGCATCTTGTATACAGTTCTCTGCTGGAGCTACCTTTTTAAATGTTTTTCTTAAAGATCTCTTCCTCTGTCAAAGTCAGCTGCAGATAACACAAGACCAGGCACGTCTCTTTAAAGCCTTGTTCTTTAATTTCCAATACTTTTCTTCTTGGCTCTTTGCTTTCTATTTTATCCCCAGGTTGGATGCCCAATTTCTATGCTTGGAACACCATGGATTGACTTTTGATGTTAGTAAATACTTGAAAATAAAAGGAACATTTGGAGACCATGCCACACCTGGCTTTCTGTTGACTAATTTCCTTAAATGCCTTCTTTTTGTGTCTAGCTTTGGTCTAGGAGGATCATTTGAACTTCTCACCAGCCTATCTTCTTGCTTGCCTTCCCCTTCTCTTGCCTTGCAAGCATTTTTGGCCTTAAATAGCTTGAGTTTCCTTATACTTTTTTTTTTCTATGCAATTTCTTTGATGAGTGGCAGTGTGTTTTAGTTACATAAAGAACAAAACATGTGAGATTCAGAGCATTTGGCCAGTAGCGCTGCTTCAGCGAGCGAAGGACACCTATACTCTGTCTTCTGTCCACCGCTGTCTCCTCATTCTCACAGAAGCCACCACACGTCTCTCCTAGACCTTTTCACATCCTCCCTTGGAATGCATGTTCCACCCAAATTCTAGAAAGATCATCCTGAATTAACCTGAACCAAGGCTCTAGCTGTATAAAGCGTTCATCATGTTGCCTTCTAGATAACATTCACTCCGCAGCTCCTCATCAAAGCTTGAAGTCCCACAGAACACTCTCTACATCCTGTTGCTGCCCTTGTCATGCCTTCCAGTCATACTGGCTTGCTTTTTATTTTCCAGATGATGTAAGATTATTTAGATAGAAGAATTTTTATACCATGTTTTATTATTATTTGTATAATGTAGCCATTTAAAATTATAACACTCTCGGTATATTGTGATGGTGTAACTATTATGGTCACTATTGTCATAGATTTTGTTGAGAAAAAACTGGGTGTGAAACTTAGAGAAACATCTGTGATGGGGTCTTATTGCCTTAGAAGTAAAGACGAAGAGATAAAAGCCGAAAATATCTTTTAATCCAGCTGAGCATGATGGCATACACTTAAAACCTCAAAGCTTGGCAGAGAGCAGAGAGTATGGAACTCAAGGCCCGTCTCTGGCATGTAGTAATCTCTAGGCCAGTACCGACTACATGGGACTCTATCTCAAAAAATAAAACAAAATGTCAAAAACTCTCACAATGTCTGTGTGCTTTCTATGGCTGTCTGGTTCTGTGGCTCATGTGGGGAATCAAACTCCGGGCCTTCCACACTCTAGTCATACACTCCCCTTTGATTTACATCACAAGCCAGGCCTTTATTTTCATTTGATAAGATATATGAAAGTCCATGGTTGAGACCAGTATCATTAAGATTGTATATGCTCTTTAGGACAATGCCTTTATGATGTTCTAGGTTTAGTCTGGTTCCGTGTACCTGGATGTGTGTGGCTGAAAATGAACAAGGTAGCTGCTGTGTAGCTGGTAGAGCAAAGAAAGGAGTCTTTCCCACTTGAATGTAGCCATTTTTTTTCCTTGGAGAAATACTATGGGTATCTAGCCAGTAGTTGAGATAGAAACAGAATTTGTTTGTTTGGTGCCTAATTCTCTGAAACTACAATTACATGATAGCATTGATAATGAAGTTAAAGACTAAAACCAAATGAAAAACTAAAGTCTGCTCCTTAAAACCTCATTTTAATGAAAGTATAATGGAAAGCATGACAGCGATCAAGAGTCGGTGTTCTGTTTGCCAAAGTTGAGGAGAAATGAAAAAGCCAATGGCTGGAATGAATCTGCTCTAAAGGAGCCAGAACATTTGCTCGGTTACCATGTGACTCACAGACATCTGGGGGGGAGACGCCATCTGCCACTATTTGGCAGGACTTGGTTATCAGAGTGCAGACAGAGCCAGTGTCCTCCACTTCAGGGGCAGATGCTAGGGCTGATCAAGGTTATATATGCTTTCTACTGGAAGATATAAATGTTCCTTAAGGTGAGATATCGATGGTATCTCCCTGTTCCCCACACACTAGGAACAGAGAGAATGGAAAGAGCAGAAATGTAGGAATACAGACAAGAAATACTGATCTGTTTTTTTAACCTGTCCACTCACCCAAACACTGGATTGATTTAGCTCAGAGGCTGAGTGGAACTGAGCACCTGAATTGGCTAAATAACAGATTAATTACCATACGTGTAAGCAAAGAGTAAAACACATATTCGTATGGTAGGCGCTTGGATAAATAGTGACATAAGAATAGCTATACATTAAATTAATTTGGTAAGTATCTATAAGAGGCAACAAAGCAGTAGGCAAACTTTCATAATAATGCCACTTGGGTAGACTCTTTCATTAGTTTAGGTTTGTAGCCATAGACAGTGAGATGGGCTAAGAATGAGCAAGGCTGCATCTGTGGGAAGGGTCAGCCCTGATCTGTGTGGTCCCAGAGTGTGTAATGTTGACTGGTTAAATTGTCTTTATGATGAGCTGTTTCCATTTCTTTGCTAGTTTATACGTCTCTCCAATCCTAGACTAACCAGGTATGACCTTATCTTGCCTATTAGCTCAGAGGAGGTCAGGTGCCCTCAGAGTCATATGGCTGAAGGCAGTCTTATACATTACTTAGAGGTTAAAATACTGTTTTAGTTTTGTTATGGGTCCTTCCTATTTTGCACATACCTTATGAACAAATAGTCACCTTTGTGGCTTTTAGCATGTTGCTTAAACTTGTTACTATATAGATGTTTATGGAAAAGAATACATGAAATTTTCCATACAAACACAAATTAATAAAAAGTTGTAAACTTTGTGGCTTAGATGATGCTTGGTACCATAGTCATGAATAATTGCTGCTTATGTAAAGATTCAGTGCACAATCAGGAACCCTGCATATCGATTACAACAAGAGGTTGTGAATCACTAAGAAATGATGGGTGGTTTTGAAATTTAGGTCCATCAAAAAATAATTGAAACAAAAGACAGATGGCATTGTAAGTTGCTATACATGGCCACCCAGGAAAAGAACTACTACACAGCACCAAAGTACATTGTTGTAATTAGATTTCTTGGTCTCAGGCGGCCTGAGGCCCAGACTCACGACCTGCAGCCCCAGACCCCTTAGCTGCCCGCAGCTACTCAGGCCCCCAGAAATGATTCAGACGCTTATATTAAGTTCATGCTGTTTGGCCTATGGTTCAGGCACATTGCTAGCTTGCTCTTACATCTTAACTCAACCCATTCTCATTAATTTGTCTGCCATGTGGCCTGTGGCTCACCTGTGTTCCTTACATGTTGTTCCTTTGGGCTTCTGGCTTGGTCTGTCTGACTCTGCCCTGCTTCTGCTACCTATGTTGTGATTTCCCCTCCTACTTTTTTCTATGTTGCCTGTCATGGGCCAAAACAGCTCCTTTATTTAAAGATTGATATTCACAGCATACAGAAAGGCATTTCCACATCAGTACGTCTCTGTTAGTAAGATATTTAGAACAGAAAGACTGGGACCCGGGACATGAAATTGAGAAAAAAAAAATTAAATGACTTCCAGTAAACTGTTTAAAATGGTCAAAAGCTGGAAAGATGGTTAAGGGCACTTGGTTGCTCTCTAGAGGACCCAGACTGCACTCCCAGCACCCTCCTGGTAGCTCACAGCCATCTCTAACTCCAATCCTAAGGAATCAATTGCTCTCTTCCATCCTTCATGGGTGCTGTAGATGCATGGTGTACAGACATACATGCACAGGAAGTACCGTGTAAATAAATATAATTTAAATTACCCAGAACATTTTGTAAATAATGGTTAAAGAGAAAGAAGAATTTCCACTACCTTCTAGTCCTTGCTGTCCATCTTATTCTATCTACCATTGTCACATAGGTAAACTGAGGCGGCCTATAGGTGGCATAAGAGTTGACTGACTTCCACGCCATCCCTTCTATATGTATCCAAGGAAACAAAAAACCTGAAAGGAGATGGCCTTATATCAGCTTAATTCACCAATCAGCAAATGTCTTAGAAATGTCTCAACTTTCCATTTATCTCAACAGAGTCATGTGATCTTGAGAGTGAAATCAAATTGATAAACTTCTGGAATAATTTCCAGCAACCCAGATCCCAAGCCAAGTATCACCAGAGCTATGTCTTGTCTATAAGCAATTTTCATCCTTAATATTAAAGAACACATTCTTTAAGAACCCACTCATTTGTAAGTCCATCAAAGCCAGTGGTTCTGCTGTGTCCATTCTGATTATCAACCATGGTTTCAGCCCTATCCAAAGACTCATGAAAAATATAGAAACCATTTTTTCACTTGAAAAATGTTTTTCATTTTGAATGAGGCCAGAGTGTGTCACTTATAATTCCATAATTCAAACATATTTGGCATCAAACTTTAATGGTGGAGGGCCAAACTGCTAGCCTGCATGCTTCGGGTTGGCTTCAATCTCATGACTCCTGAATCTACGGATTTCTAGAACTCTACTTTTAATCTCAGTCACATCCTAACCTTGTCAGTGCATGAACTTGGAAAGACAAGTCTTACAAACAATGAAAGCAATGGTCCCAGAACCCAAATTCAATGAGAATACATACTTAACTATATTGGTTATCGGATGGCACTCTGATGTTGAGAGAAGGGATAAATTATTTGAAGCTGAAAAAACTAACTGACTGACTTTTCTCACAACCCCTCACCCCATGTCATTAGAGGCAATCCACACAGTGTGTCCTCAGCATTCTTGACCAATGGAGTGTCAGAACAATCCATAACAAAAGAGGTGTGCCTGTGTTGAATCAGACAGTGGTTCCAAGAGACTCTCTTTCACTTAGAACACTTGCTCTTTCATGATTATTTCATCTTTCAAAATACATAATTTTCCATGCATCCCACTGTAAACTTTTAATTTAGAGAAATTTTAGTAAGAACCAAAGTAGAGGAATTAGCCAGCTGATGCAGAATATCATATGCAAAGGTTTCCATTAAATATCCAAACAAGTCAAAAACATACCATTCCTTTTGGAAGCTTTTTGTCCTTTGTGTAGCCTCAGTATTTTCCACTGTTGATTTTACACAGCGTTTAAATGTGGATGTGAATTTAAATCAAGGTACTTTTGTTGTTAAAATAGTTATCCCAATCAATAAAAGTATATTAGTTACCAGTCAAAGAGGAAAGCATGGAGGCTTAAAAATTCAAGTATTTATTAGGTAACTGTTTTCATACTACATGGTATAGAAAACAGGAGAAGTGAATAAAACATAGTCATTGCTGTTATAACTGAATAATGATCTGCCTGGCCACAGAGCACCAGTGTAAGTGTAAGCCTGCGGGAAATGCTCTCTGAAACGGTATCCATAGTCTTGTAGGACAGTTCCCATCAATTCCACAGGTTATCCCAATACCTAGCTAGTTTAAAAGTTAGATACTCTGATATTAACTTTCCCAAATTCAGACCCTCCCTTGGAGACCGAGACAAACTGACCAAGGGAAACAATCCCATGTAAAATGCATGTTAGCATGCAAGACGAGGCTAGGGTACTTCTGTGTATTTTATTTTGTTCCACTGGAGGCGTGGATATTTTCCAGGATGGTTTAAGAGGTACAGTGGGAGCAGTGATGTGGGTGTTTGGGGGGTTTCACTATGTATATTGCTCAAGTGAGCAAGATTGAACAAAAGAGGTAATTAGCAATCGTGTGCTCAGTTTTTAGGAATGGACAGGCTGGCCCAGAATACTCATTTTGTCAAAAGTTTCCCCTTAGTGATTCAGATACCAATTTGTGTTATATAGCTCTACATTCTCCATTTTCTGGCCTTCAGATTTAGCCGGCCACCCTGTAGACCCACCCTTCAGTTCTGGAGTCATCCAGTTTCAAGAGATGCATTTGTTCCTGTGGTATTTGTTGTTTTGACTGCTTTTCTTCTGCATTATAAAATTTCATTCTTTAAAACATTCATCTTATACCCTAACCTCCTAGTAGACTATGAAACAGTGAAACTCTTCTATGTCTCTCTGGCCCTTATGAAGTAGCCTGCATTGTTGGGGCACTAAGGTTGTATAGGTCATTTTAATGAGAATGTAGAAACTCAGATCTTCGAGTCTCTTGTTTCTGTGTGGCCAGATCAAGGCTGCACCTCTTTGCCAGTGGGTGCAGATGACCATGGTGTAGCTTCAGCTTCCCTTCATTTAAATTCATCCTGTTCAACATTTGATGCTATTTTTCTACTTTCAAAGAAATGCCTAGAGCAAGTTGAGCAAATCTGTCTCTAATGTAAGCTCTTTGATTTTGTTATGTCTTATCTTCAATTTGAGGTTTACTTTGGTTTCTAAGCACCACAATATTAAATATTTTCCAAGGACAATGGATCAATTTAAACACACACACACACACACACACACACACACACACACACACACACACACACAGAGAGAGAGCCACTCTTTGTGCTTGTGTTGAGAAAATGGGAGCACCAAGGACACAGCAAACAAAAAAGATAAACAGAACCATTGATGACCTCACAGTAGCCTGGGACTGAGGTGGAGTTTAAAACAGAAATATTTTTAGGGTTTAAAACAGTTGTCAGAATAGAGCAGTCTACAGTGGAGTAAGTGAACAGGGTGTTTGGTAGAGGGTTGGTGTTGTAATATATTATAGAATACTTTAAAATAATAATAACGTTAGTATCCTTTAAAAAAAAGTAATTGCACTCTGAGATGTCCTATTTCTTCCCATTCCTGGTTGTGGCTGTGGGAGAGTACAGACTGCACATCAACACTGCCCTCTACAGGTCCCTCCCAGGCAATTACTTGACTGTAAGTGGGGGTTTTAAAGACTTCGAGTGTATCTAATACTAATATATGTCTTTTATCCATTGCACCCTAAGTCCTCTCCACCTTTATGCATTGAAAACAAATGCTCCAAACAGTTACACAAATTCTTGTTGTTTCTAGGAACACATGATGTTAAGAGTTCGTAAAAGATTTTTTTTTTTTAATTTTTATTCTGTAGTCCAATAGGAATGTATTAAGAAAGCATGGGAGAATGATGGAGAAGCCAGAGAGTAGGTAAGGTCTACAGAATGATCTAAGACAAGGAGCTGCAATGTGACCTCGAAGTCGTGCATTTTCCTTTTGCAGAGAAAACACTGAAAGCACAGTTGCCCTGATAATTAAAACTGGAAAGTAGGAAGTATATGTGACCCATTTTAGAATGCTGGTCAAATATTGGGGGTTTTAGGTGGAAGTTGTTTTTAATTGTAGGTGCATTTGAAAGACAATAGATGAATAATAATATGGTTTAATACAGGAGAACTTCAAAACTGACTGGCAAATAAAAAGTTTCTTGGGAACAAAGCTTGTTTCACCTCATAAGTGTAGAAGAGGACTGCGCTTCTCAATTCACATAGCAAAACCAAAGGGGACCAGGTCAGAACTGGTCCATGATGTGAACCTAAGCAGTACCCAAACTCCCTCTTTTATGAAGTGGAAATAGAAACCCATAAATACTATGTAAGTGCTGTTATTTGTCTATTATTTTAGAAGGGCTTTTGTATGAGTTTGTTTGTGTGAGCTTGTGGGTTGTAAGAAATGGAGAGCTCAGCTGTTGCCATCACTAGGATACTGGCCATAAGTGGTAGAGAACAGAGCTGGAGAGACAGCTCAGTCCCAAGTAGTTGTCATACAAGCATAAGGAACTGAGTTAGGATACCAGGACCTACTTTAAAAAGCCATGTGTGGAGACACAGGGGATGAACTCTGTACTGAGGATGGGTGTGGGAAGAGAAGGGGTGGAGTATAGACAATAGGATTATGGGAAACCAAGAGCTCATTGGCCAGCCAATCCAGCCAATTAGTGAGCTCCAGGTCCACTGAAAGACTCTGTCTCAAAAAATAAGATGGGGACAGTCAAGGAAGATATAATGTTCACCTCTGGCCTCCATGTCTGTACCTGTGCATGTGGCCACACACCCACGGGAACACTTACAGACAGACACCACACACAGTTCACACAGACTAGCATAATACAGTTGACAGTAGTTTACAGATGGGGAAGGGTGGTTAGTTCTTCTAAAGTATTCAGAAAAACTTGCCTTGGGTCTCAGGATAAGCGAGCCATTCACTGACAGCTCTTTGGCGGTGGTAAGAATTTGTCTTAGTGTCTTTTCTTTATCTAGTCAGACTGACAGCCTCCTTCAACATGGCTGGGCATGACAACCACAGTTCTGCAGACACCTTAGCCACCTGGCCACATAGAGACACTGAAGGTCTTTGTCTCAGCAAGTAGCCAAAGACTCCAGGATCTGGATTGCAGCCCAAGATGAATGAAATACAACAGCTGTGGCTAAAATGCTGTAGCATCAATTAAGAATCAACAAGCAAAAAAAGAAAAAAAAATAGACCAAATGCATTGCCTTTGTGTTGTGTTCTAAATGTGGATTTAGAAGTTCATTTAATTTTTGTTCTATGGGCAATTTCAGTCCAGTTTGTTATTCAAATTATTAGTCATTGGTTGGAACTCTATAAGGTTTCTGTGCCCTTGGCATTCTGTGCCCTTGGCATTCAACTATATGCCATAAGGTTATGCCCTTGTGAGAGCCCCCTCCTTCCTACTTCCAAAGGTAAGCTAACTTGCAAGCTTAAAACATGGGTAAGTTATTACTATAGGGACGAGGAGATAGATCAGTGGACAGATAAGCTGATGGTTGAACAAATGTGAAGACAGGGGTTCAGATCCCCAGAACCATGCTATCTTGATGTCATAGCATGCATCTGTAATTCCAGCACCTCTGTAGAAAGATGGAAGGCAGGGACAGGAGAATCTCTGAAGCTCACAAGCCTGAGATATGCCAGAGCAAACAATAAGAGACTCAGACCTAAAGAAAGTGGGGGGTAGGGCTTATTCCAGAGATTATCCTCTGACCTCTACATGTATGCCTTTATACTGATTGGCCTATAGCTCAGGTATATTCCCTAGCTCGTTCTCTAATCTTAGCTCAACCCATTTCCATTAATCTTTTTAGCTATGTGTCTTAGTACCTTTTCTCAGAAAGCATTTTTACTTCTTTCCTCTGTGTCTGCTGGAGTTTCTATACTCTCCTCTTCTTCTTCCCAGAGTTTTATTAGTCTGGTAGCCCTACCCACACAATCTCTCTGCCTTCTGGACAATCAGCATTTTAGTAAACCAGTAAGAGGAACAAATATTTACAATGTACCAGAACATAATCCCATAGCAGATGGAGCAGGAAGCTGGCTGATTACATTTTATCCAGACACAGGAAGGAGCAGGGAGGGGAGGAAAAGTGAGAAAGACAAACACACACACATACACAGAGTGGGTGAGGGAAGGAGGGAGGGAGGGAGAAAAGGAGGGAGGGATAGAGAGAGGGAGAGAGAATGAGAATGAACAGAAAGAAGAGCTAGTAAAAACTTTAAAAGTCTACTCCCGGTGACACATTTCCCCCAGCAAATACAAACTCATATAAGTCCACAACTTTTGAAACAGTGACATCAATTGGAGGTCGAATATTCAGACATGAGCATATGGAGGACATTTCTTTTCCAATTCACCACACTAAAGTGTCCATGTTTGCTGAGCTAGATACTCTCATCACATTGTGAAACTATACACTTCTTTAGATCCATCATTTTATGAACTGTTCCCTACAAACACAAGTTTAGCACAAAGTAGGGATTACTGGTGTGAAGGATTAGTGCACTTAGAGCAACAGAGTTCACATTCTGCTCCTGCCTCTGCTCACACAAGTGTACAGATGTGTATAAATACCTTTGTCTCTCCATCTCTATGGGATGCTGCCAGGCATTATTCTAGATTCCGGAAGGCGAAATTTTGTCTCTGTTATAAGAAAAGGCAAAACCAAAAAACTCACAAAAATGTATTCAAAATCAACCATGTACCATAAATGAAGTAGTACCATAAATGAAGTATTTGTCCGTGATGAACACATAACTGCGGACTTACATTTGCCATGGGAATGACAAACTCCTGTCATCTAGTGACATCGCAGCTATCAAAATGTCAAAGTGTTTGCTCTCATGTGTAGTGATGCTGGTGTAAGCCAACTTAGATGCTGTCATCTGGAACTAATACATCCAGGGGCTGGGAGATGAGAGATGGCTCAAAGTTAAGAGCATATATTCTTGCAGAGGATCTCAGTTTGGTTTCCGGCACTCGAGTCAGCAGTTTCCTATAATTGCCTCTCTGGGGTTATCTAACACCTCACAGGCACCCACACTCATGCCTGCTCTTAGTCACTGTTGAGATTCCATGACTGCACCACCTCTTATAGAAGAAAGGCATTAATTGAGGGATAACTTAGTTTCAGATATTAGTCCTTTATTCTCATGGCAGGTAACATGACAACATGCATGTGGACACAGTGCTGGAGATATGTATCTCAGAGTTCTACATCTTCATCCATAGGCACAGAGAAGTGGCCTGAACCTGGCTTGAATTTTTAAACCTTAAATCCCAATACTAGTGACACACTTCCTCCAACAAGGCAACACCTCCTAATTCTTATAATTCTTTCAAATAATACAACTTCCTAGTGAATAAGTCCCCTAATATATGAGCCTATGAACCATTTTTATTTAAACCACCACAATGCCCACAATACATAATTACAAATAATAAAAATAAAACTTAAAAAATTATACATAAAATTACATGCAGTATATGATACTTGTAGGCAGAGTTCTCCACCAGAAGCCTCTCATTGAGGCTTAATATTAATTATAAATGCTCTGCCAATAGCTCAGGCTTAGTACCATCTAACTCTGACACTTAAATGAGCCCCTATTTTGTATGTATGCTTGGCCATGTGCCTTGGTACCTTTTCTTAGTATGGCATGTCCATCTTGCTTCTCTGCATCTCCTCGAGACTCTCTTGACTACATCCTTCCTTTCCTTGGTATCCTCAGTTTGGTTGCTCTGATTATGATTTCTGTCTGGCTCCTGGCCAATCAGCATTTCATTAAACCAATCCAAGTGACAAGTCCTTATAGAGTACAAGATGTATATTTCACAGCAGATACCTTCACTAATGAATCACTGTGTTTTATTTATTTCTAAAAATCGGTTGTTATTGCTGTTTTAGTCTGGGTTCCTCCTATGTACAAAGCAAATGTTACTGGAAGCAGCACTGTAAGGCTGGAGAGAGAGTTTGGTGGGCAAAGCACTTTATATATACGCATAGAAACTAGAGTTCAGACCTTCAGTGTTCCTATAAATGTTGTCTTGATGTGTCAGCCCATCTGTGGTCACAGCACTTTGGAGACTAAACTAGGACATCTCCAGATCAATCTGGTTATCTATGGTTTTGGTGAAAGACCTACTTCAATATATAAGATGGAAAGAGACTAAGAAAGGCATCCAATGTTAACTTGTCTCCACATGTAGACACAGGCATGCATACATGTAAACATGCAATTATACATACATATATATATATATATATATATATATATATATATATATATATATATATATACACACACACACACCACACAACACATGTACACAGCCATGATATAGCACTATTCTGCTAGCATGAACCTTCCACTTCTCATCACTGTGCCTGTTCACTGCATTAAGAGGACATGTAGAATGACTTATATGTAAGTTATCCCCACAATGGTTGTACAAGGACAAAGTCATTTAGTGACACAGTTCTCAGAATTCTTCCCCATTTGAAAGCAGCAAATTAAAGCATATAGATAAATAAGGCACCTGTTAATATATAAGCAACAGACAGTAAAAAGTTATAGTGTGAAGTTTCTAGCTCAGACTAGTCCAAAGGTCTGGACCTGCACACAGCAGCTTAGCTCTGCCTAACTTTGAGGTCCAGACCAAAGAAACACACAGAAGCTTCTATTAATTTCATGCTAATTGGTCTATGGCTCAGACATATTTCTAGCTAGCTCTCTCATCTTAACCCATTTCCATTAATCTCTTTAGCCTTGTATCTTGGTATCTTTTCTCAGAGAAGCTTTCTAGTCTTCTTTCCTCTGTGTCTCCTAGCATCTCTGTTCTGTTCTTCTTACCTGAGTTTTCTTAGTCTGGTAGACCCACTCATACTTCCCTTCTGCCTTCTGGCCAAAAAGCATTTTCTTCAACCAGTAGGAAGGACAAATATCTACAATGTACAAGAGTGTAATCCCACAGTAAAAGGTGGTCCTTATTGTTTTGGGATGGTAAACCATAATGACTGGGATATCTCAGATTATAATTTAATCTTAGACTCCACAGAAATGGAACATAGTGTGCCGAGGAAGTAGAGATTTAGGTCATAATCTCCATGGGATACTTCCCTGACACATGCCTCTGTTCACCCTCTGTCTAGAGCCCGCCTGGATCCTTTCATTCCTTTCAGACTCCAGTTCATGCCTCCTTCACTCAGATATGCTTTCCTAACCTACTGAAGCCATAATTTCCAGCATCTCTCTTCCTGTCTACAGAGATTTCCCATGGCTTTGGGGTTGTCTCTGTCTACCATTAGCATCTTTATAGACTCAGACAAAAACAGCAAAGAAAATGAGGATACTACCAGAAAGCATACATAAAAACACGGTGGATTATTGAGTTTTGTTTTTATTTTATTGATTTCAGATCATTAGTTTACTCTTTATAGATATACATATGCATATATATACATATACATATATATATGCATATATATATATATATGTACCTAAGCTCCCTTTTTATGATGTGTAAATAGCGACCCATAAATACCATGTAAATATCTGCTGGTACTTGTCTATTATTTTAGAAGGGCTTTTGTGTGAGCTTGTGGGTTGTAAGAAATAGAGAGCTCAGCTGTTGCCATCACTAGGAAACTGGCCATAAGTGGTAGAGAACGGAGCTGGAGAGACAGCTCAGTCCCAAGTAGTTGTGCGCGTGTTGTATGGTATTTTGTTTGGGTTCTGGCACATAAAGCTTGTCTGTAGGTCAGAGGAAGAGCTAGCCACAAGTTAGCCATAGAGGTCAGGCAATGGTGGCACACACCTTTGATCTTAGCACTTAGCACTTAGCACAGCATTAATCCCAGAACAATCAAGAGAAGGAATATAAGGAATGTAAGAGACAGGATCTTGGCCCCTTTTGGTCCGAGGATCCAGAGAAGTAAAAGGAGGCTGATTAGGTTCATGCTTCAAGTCTCCTCAAAGGATATATTTATGTAGTTATTTGTAAATAAATAATCTACACATTGGTTTGTTTTTCTTTTATCGAAAATAGATTTTTTTCTCATGTAATATGTCCTGATATTATCTGGTATTAGTTTCCTTCTCTCTGCTCTTCCCAGTTTCCCCACACCCCTCCTCCCATCCATACCCACCCCTTTCTGTCTCTCATCAGAAATCAAACTGTATTCTAAGGGATGATAATTAAAAAAGGAAATACGAGGTAAAACAAAAATGAACACATTAGAATAGGGAAAAACAGACAGAAGAAAAAGAGTCAAAGGAAAAGCGCACGAAACAAGTGTAGATGCAGAGACCCATTCTCTGCATACGTGGGAGTCTCATTCGGAAGCCGTAGTACAAACCCAAAGGACCGATGCAGATCCTCCTCACTCTGACTCAGTCTCTGCGATTCCGTATCGATAACACATTCATTTGGGAACATTTGTGCATATGGCTCCTGCTCCGTAGCTTGTATTTCTGTTTGCGTAATTATAGATCTATGTTTTCAGACATCACATATAGATTTTGTTCTTTTTGGTAGTTACATAATATTTTATTAAGTGTATGCAAAATAATTGTATTTATAAAAATTTGGACTGGAGAGATAGCTCCAAAGTTCAGAGCACTGGCTGCTCTTCCGGAGGTCCTGACTTCAATTTCCAGCAAGCACATGGTGGTTCACAATTATCTAGAATGAGATCTGGTGCCCTCTTATGGTGTGCAGGCAGAACACTGTATACACAAAAAATAAGTAATTTTTTAAATTTTTTCATTTGTTTTTTATTTTATATGTGTGAGTGTTTTGTTTAGAAAAAATGTGGCCTGTCATGCCTGTGGAGACTTAGAAAGGGCATCAGATCTCCTGGGACAGGAGTTCCTGATAGTTGTGTACCAACTTGGGGATGCTGGGAATTGAATAATGGTTCTCTGGAAGAGCAGTCAGTGCCTCGTATTCTTATCCCAGCTGATAGTAGATATTTTTATTCTTTTAGTAGCGACTATCATAAGTAAAATATAATTTCTTACAAATATGCCTCTTCACAGTAACTGCTTCAAATATTATGTGTGCGTTGTTTTCATTATTATGATGACCATTAATAATTCTGAGGATTGGGTTTTAAAAGTGTACAAATGGTTTAACCATTTATTTTTGCTTAATAGATAATGCCAAATTCCTCTCCAGCCCAGACTGTCAGTCCAGCTCTGTTTTAAATGCTAACAACTGTTGAAACAGACAGGAAATACAGATGCTAAGCTCTGCTGGCTAAAATGGAAAAATATGTGGATTGTTATCACTACAAATTTATGTCTTCCTAATTAGAGCCACATATCTGCTCAGGAATGTTCCCAGGAAGCACCCCTACCCCATCCCCTCTAGCCAAAACACTATTGCAGGACTGTGTGGCTGTGTAGGGAAGAGAGGAAAATATGGACAGAGACTAGGGGGGTGGCTTTCAGTAGAATGATGCTGGGAACTTTATTTCACCTCTCTACTTTGACTGAAGCAATCACAGCACATAGACCACACTTGAAACAATAAATAAGATAATGCCTATGGCACTAGCTGGCAGAATATGTAGTTGGCCTTAGCTTCTCACATGAGTAGATCAGCCTCTGACCTTTCCTTTTCTCCACTTTAAAAGACACGGTGAAGAAAGTGTGCTTCTTTGGTCACATAGTCACAGATCCCATGAGCAGGAATCTGAAAACCAGTTCTGCCCCGAGACAACATACTACTCTGCTTCTGTTACCCAATAACCACTCTTTCTACTCCATCAACCAAGGGTGCAGGGCAGGCCCTCAGGTCATGCACTGGCCTGAATCCAGTCCCAATCATGCACAACAGGGCAATCCAGAGGACAAGCACAACTTGTTCCGATGTCACCCCTCACCACCTGCAGAGTGTTCTGTACCCCCTGGGAAGTATCTGTTGAAAATCGCCACTCAGGACATATTTCTAGCCACCTTTGTTGGACCCTTTTTACTGGTTTATTTTAAATAAAACGTTCACATGCTTTGTTTGCTAATCAAATGGTATAAGAAATTTTTGTGTACCACATTTTTACAGACAAGAGGGACAAGAAGCATGGTACTTCAATGCTTTGGGATGGTGGAGGGGATACTATAGGATCTTGGAGGGTCCTGCTCCATGAGAAAAGTGCATCTTTACCATGATCATCCATTTTCCTCTTCTACAGAACAGTTAATAATGCTCATTAAAGTTACTGGGTTGTGTTTCCTGCGTGCTGTGAGAGAAAAATCAGCGTAAAATGCCTAATACTTTTTCTGGCAGGAAAGAAGTCTGAAATAGATGAGATTTCCACCATGCATCATTGTGTTAGCAGTACTGCAGATGCTGCTGCTGCGGCATGCATGAGTTTCAGGATGGTTTGCAAGGCTAGCAGCATCAATTTTCATGGGATCTAACTAAAATGACCTTTAGAGAAACCTCTCTGGTTGGTGTTTAACTCAGGAACCATTTTTAAATAGATGTGAGAGGATAGAGAGTTTGATGCCAAGGCGGGCTCTCTAGACACTTCTTGTCGCTGATGGCAAAAGAAAAGGACATGTCCTTCTGAAGCTGTTGCTATACTTCTTAGAAATCCCAATCTCAGAAAGAAAAGACTGCAGAGTCTGCTGAATAGTCCCAGAGGTTTGCTCATGGTAGGAATTTATTTCAGAAACTATGGGTTTTGATTGATTGGTTTTTATTTTGTTTTTTTCTATTTTTCACATAATTTTAGGTATTGGGTATTTATTGTAGACTTGATTGTAGTAGGAGGTTTCTGGCCTGGACTTTTGGGCCTAACCTCAAGGTTTAGGGCCCCAGAACCACAGACCCACAGAGACACACAGATGCTTACAATAGTTAAGGCTGATCAGCCTAAGGCCCAGGCATATAACTTGCTAACTCTTTACCCTTCATCTAACCCATGACTCATCCTGCTCAGCCATGCAGCTCGGTACCTTTTCTTAGAGCAGCATAGTTGTCCTCTGCTTATTCTGGCTTTTCTCTTGCATTCTGCTCTGTGCTTTCTGTTCTCAGAGTTTTCTTAGTCTGGTAGCCCGGCCCACACTTCCTGCCTGCCTTTGGCCAATCAGCGCTTTTTATTAAAACAGTGGGTGGGACAGTTATTTACAATGTAACAACATAATCTGCCACACTTGATATCAAGTACTATCAAGTGGCTGCTGGGGATGGAGAGATGGCTCACAGTGGTTAAAAGAACTGGCTGTTCATCCAAGCACACAGATCCAACCCCCAATACCTACACAACTGCTCACAACCATTTGTAACTTCTGTCCCACCAGTTCTGACACTCTCTTCTGACCTCCAAGCCACCAGCCACACACATGGTTCATGGCCATAAACACAGGCAAAAAAAAAAAAAAATCCATGCACATAAAATAATTTTTTTTAATGTGCCATTTTCATTAGGACTTAAATCAAGGAAGAGGGATTTTTAAAATCTGTGTATTTATGATTCTCAGATAGTGAGTCACACCAAACTATCCAAAGCCTACCTGTTCTTCAAGTAATAACAAGATTTTCTCTTAATGCCAGGGTATCACTCTAGCCTTTGAATAGGTGCATGTTTCCAAGTCTTGTTTGGAAGCCAGCACTTCAACAGAGTGACCTGTGAACCTTCCACACAAGTTTATGAGCCAGCCAATGAGTGCCCAAGTGCTTGTCAGCTAAACTGGCTTTGCAAAGAGCAATGTCCTGTCTTCTGGCTTATTTTTAGACCATCAGTCATTCTGTGTGATAACAGGTTCTGTAGAAATGGGTTTATTAAGTATTAGTAGTACCTTTTCCTAACTTTTAACTTCCAAATGGCAAAATCCTTTTGAGAGTGTGTGCAGACACTTCTCATGCGTTGTTCTTACTAGAATGCCATCCAGGGTTTTCCGCTTTCTGTTTCTCCCTTAGAAGGGCATAGCATGAATGAATTCTTGGGAGACAGTGACCATTTGTGTCTTTGGAACATTGTTTCTTTCTGTCAGGAATCTTTAAACTCCTCTCCCATATCTGTTTGTTTGTTTTAAATATTATGCATAGTAAGCTTCTGCAATCTCCAGTTGACCTTTTTGTTTCAGACAGTAGGGAGTACCCCACCTCACTGTTCTGGGGTACCATTGTGAAGCCTTCCTCTCCTGGTGCTTCTAATGACAGCCGTTCTCCACCTCTCTGTCTCATTGTTTTTGTGAGAGTTTCCATGTGATGGAAGAAGAGTTTGTGATCCATGGTCTTTCAAACTGCTTATTTTTTTTTCTTTGCTGACCCCTATAGCACAGTTAATTTTAGGAACTCATCCCAATGAATGTTAGGGTCTACCTAGCTGTCTACCACCCCTTCCCTGCTAACTAGGGGATATACCAGCAGCCCACTAGAGGGCAGCAAAGGGCCAACGGAACCAACTCTTATCACATTCACTGCCATTTGTACGCACTGGGGGAAAACACACCGAAGAACTTTTTTCTTTTTTTTTTTTTTTTTTAAACACACCTAACATTACTTTTTACAGTACTGTAGAAACGCTAGAGTACCAATAATTCATGCATATGAGTATGTGAAGCTCACAAAAATTTAAATAAAATGTGAAGAATAAACTCAGTGCTCTGTGAAAGACGTCTGCCAACCTGAAGAGATGAACCAACTCAACTTTCTAAAGACAGCAGCATTACTGAAGACAGAGAGTTCTTCAGAAGGGACCGCTTTCTCTGATCTCTGTCGGGAACCAGTCTACCTCTGACTGGATGCTGGTGAGGTGGCCTGATGCCTACTGTCAAGATGATGAACCAAGGTATTTCTACCAAGCTGGAGCAGCATGGAGGATCAGAAGATGAAGAACTGAAATACCTGGAGCCCATATGGCTTGTATGTCTACAGTATGAGACTGGAGTTGCCTAAAGGTGTCTGGTCAAGGGTATGAGCCTCTTGGATTATAATTTTCGCATATGAGGGAGAGAGTTTTGCTTCACTACAGAGACTACCTGGAAGAAGGAAAGTAATCTGGCTGAGAGAGCAGTTACTTTCCAGAAGTCTCCAGGCAAAACAGCTTTGTGGAAGGTAAAAAGCCAAAGTATCCTGTATCCTGTGCCACATTGTGAGCATCACAGCACTCTGAGATGAAAATTTAAGGAAAGGAAGACATTAAGGAAGGCCTGTCAAAATGATGGACCCCAGGGATAAAAAGATGGCTCAGCAGCACTGGCTGCTCTTCCAGAGGACCCAGGTTTGAGTCTCAGTATCCGCGTAGTGGCACATAACCATCCATAACTCCAGTTTCAGGGCATATAACATCTTCTTCTAGGCTCTTTGGGCAGCAGGCATGCATTTGTTACACAAATTTAGATGCATGCAAAACACTCAGAATCATTATATATATATATATATATATATATATATATATTTAATTTTTTAAATCCTTCAAGGACACACACCCCCCCTCCAATTAAGAGAAACTCAGTTACAAGAACTGCTATAGTTTTGGTGCTATTTGAGCCTGAAAGGCATTTTGTTATATTTTTTCTTGGTAGCCTGTCTTTTTATGTATATCCTCTAGGACCATAGAAACTATACAACTTAACTTATAGCCCACAGAAAAGATTGCATTACCATTCTCTAACTTAACTGTTGGAGGCTCAAGGAGGGTAAACACAGAGATACCATTGTGGGAATTTTACATTGATCTCACAGTTACTGGGAAAGTGTTCATCTTGGTCTCGGTTTCCATAGCATGTGAGCTCTTGCATCAGAGTTCATACAGGGAGAAGTCGTTCCCAGGTAATTTAAGAAGTCAATAAGCATGGTTGGGGGAAATGTATAAACAAATGTTAGGCAAGGCACCCAGAGGAGCCAGCTAAGATTAAATGAAGAAAATGACATTTGACCTGTTCTCGAAGATAAATAGGGTTTTTACAAGAAATCTGGGGAATAACATTCCAGCAAAAGTAAACACAGAATCCACTGGTAACACTTTATCCTGAGAAGAATGACTGCTGGCTGTAACATTGTTAAAGAGATTGGTTGTTTGGATAAATGTTTCTCAAAGGCCTGTGTTGTAAAAGACTGGTCCCTGGATGTCACTCCTGGGTCATGCTTCCTAGCTGACATGAGGTGAGCAAGTTCATCCGCTGTGGATAGACCTAGCCAGTAGCAACAGAGCCAAGTGCCATGGACCAAATCCTCTGAAAACAATCAGTCAATCGATCTTTTCCTCTTCATAAATTTGTAATTTCAGTCGTTTGTTACAGCAATAGAAAGGTAACTGCGCAGAGGTAAGAGCCCAGCTGCAGAAGACTTCATGCAAAGTACAAACGACTGAAATTCATTCTGTAGTTGCTCTGACAGGTGCTTAGAGCTGTATGATCAGAATTGCATTGAGGGACAACTTCTCTGTGTGCAGAGCTGCAGATGACAGGTAAAGGCAGGTTACAATGCAGTTAAAATTGTCTAGGTGGGAATGAATGGATTCATGAAGTTGGGCCATGGCTGTAGAAATGGGGAAGGAGATATATAACAGACTATAATTAGGGAAAGTCAATTGTTAATTGGAAACTTTATAGGTCTGGGTATTTTGAAGATCCTGGTATGGAGTACTCAGGGGCTACAGACAATCTATTACTTGAATTTCAAGATGCATCATCTTGAGAAATAAAGACAGAAATAACAAATACGAGGGTAAATTTGTACGTTAGGTCAGAGCTCTGGGGACTGTTTACAGATTGCTGTAGGGTTTTTGGCTTCGTTTGTTCAAGCCAAAATAAACTTCCTTATTTTTTTCTGAAAAAAAACTTAGATTTACTGAATTACATGATGACATGTTTAATTGACTTGAGTTTTCAAATGAAATGTCATGGTGTTATGCTGACTAGGGATACATCTGATTCTAATCCAAGAAATTTAAAAAAAAAAAAAAAAAAAAAACCGTAAACCTTGCATGAACTGAGATTGAGTCAAATTTAACTGCTTTGGGATTGCATTCTCTTAACATTCTGCAATGCTGCTAACACACCATTCAAGCTCACCACATGTGGAGAAGCCTGAGATCTGAGTTTAGTTACCAAGTTAGGGAACTCCTTTATAATTGATCACACTATAAATTTGGCTTTCTGGTAAATGTTTCAGTCATATGAAACTCTATTATGTTCCACAGCAATGGAAACAAAATTCCAGATTTCCAGAAACAATATTTTTTTTTTTACATATGTTTTTATTTAACTGTGGCACTAAACATCTCATATGATGACAGAGGTGCTATTTTATTTGAGTTGTTTGAGTAATCTGTTTTCAAACAGGAATAGGACCAAAACCTCTGGGAGACTTACCTCTGGAGCTGGGTTTGAAGTCAGCTAAGCCATCACCATGGATGCTGTCTGGATGGTGATTGCATCTTAATGAGATGCAGGGAGAATGGAAAACCCCAGAGCCAATGGGAAGATTGAGACTCAAGTCCTTATTTTTCCGTGATGCCGAGGAAGCTTTTTCTTAATAGCTTCAGATCACAAATGCTGTGGAGACTTGAGGCAGTCCTCATTTGATTCTCTACCCCACCCCATGTCATATTAAAGATAGAGAAATACCCCAGTCTTCTCAGTACAGTGAAGACATCCTAGAAAGACTTTCCAGGCCTTGAAAGGACTCCTCTTCAGCCTCTGCTTGGACTGGTACCTAAAGTGGCTGGGAGTACCCTACTCTCCCAGTCCCATTTCTCCTCAACCCATCACTTGTGTTCGCATTAAAGAAGCCAGCTCACCCTGGAGTACCATGGATCTTCATTGGCACCTTTTTATGGTAAGGAATTCTTCTGTTGTTTTCCTAAGCTGTGAACCAAGAGAAGGCAAAGCAGAGAGCAAGAAGTGAAAAGGAAGCCAATGGCAGAGGAACGGAAGTCCAAACGGGGGAGGGGGGGGCGGCTTTCTTTTTGCTTTTCTATTTTTTCTGATCTCATGTAACACTGTGATGATATATTGTATATTTAGTAAAAATCAGTCTGGAATATCAGAGGACAGCATCACCTACAGTCAGACCATGAAGGTCAGAGAGTGGTGACTCACGCTGTTAGTGTCATCACTCAGGAGACAGAGATCTTTCCTCATTTCTGTGAGTTCAAGGACTGGGAGCCAGGCAGTGGTGGCGCACACCATTAGTCACACCTCTTGGGAGGCAGAGGCAGGAGGATCTCTGTGAGTTTGAGGCTAGCCTGGTCTTCAAAGCAAGTTCCAGGAAAGTCAGGACTGTTACAGAAAACCCTGTCTTGAAAAAAAAAACAAAAAAAAAAAACAATATAATAAAATAAAAGATACATCTTAACACTATACAGTGTGATACTTCAATACATGTAGATACAGTGTTGCTGTGAAACCAGGGTGAGTGGCATCTCTACCAATGAAAACATTTATTATTTCTCAGTGACACATAAAAACAAGATACTCTGATATTTACTTTTAAATATATGATGGACATTCATCAATTACAACAACTCTGTGTGTAAAAGGTGACCTTGCTTTCCCTCACTCGACATCACAGAGCTTAACCCTCCTGGAACTAGCTATTCTTTTCCCCTGAAGAACATAATCTTTCATGAAACTAGCAACTGGCTTTAAGGTGTTTGCAGAGAGAAGGAACGTGCAGTCCATAATAACGCCTGGATTATGATCAACATGTGCTATTATTTTGTTTCATCCGCAAAGTTCCTGTTTATGTCTCTCAGCCATTACATTGTCTTTTCAATTCCTGAGCCAATTGGCCACTGGCCATGACAGAATTGCACAGCTAGTATGGATAAATACATCCGATTAGTAGACACATCTTTTGAGATTTTGCCTGAGATTGGTTTTCCATTGGGGGAGTTATGAGGTGATGAAAAGAGAACATTTTAAGAAAGATGGCTGCTTCAAACCATGCCCAAACACTTAGCCATCGTCCAATAAAATCTTTGGTTTCACTAAGAGGTTTTATTCTGCTTTTGTGGGGAGAAAAACAAAACAAAACAAAACAAAACAAAACAAACAAACAAAAAAAACCAGAACATGTATGTAGTCTGGTATATCATCATCTTCATGTGTCTGTCTCTGAGCATTTGTCTCAGGATGTCACAGGATGTCTTTGAGGATGACGAGGAAAGAATGTCCTCAAAAGAAAGATCTGAGAGAGAAAAATATATGACCAGCTGCCAGCTTTCCTAACTTTTCCATCTACCTCTATTCAAACCTAATTAGCATAATTAGCTATTGTTAATTCCAAATATGGATAGCCATAAAAGCATTGCTTCCTCAAGGTGACTGTGATAAAAACCTTGCATATTTTCCTTAAGACAGATTTGTAAGATATATCACCACAGTTTTTAAACTGAAGAGAAAGATGAAATCCAAAGATTAAAACAAATTTGCCCAAAGTCACGGAGTTCATGGGTAAAGAACTGAGATTCTTCTGCATTTGGCCTGTTGGAAAGCCTGGGCTTCACACACCAGGCTCTGCTTCCCCCTCCCTGGCCATAGCTCCTCATCAGCACACCTGGACACAGTGAAGCCAGCTCTGAGGGATTCAAAGAATCCACATGTGCCAGCAGTTAAGAGGATGGCTCTGTTGTTGTGAAGCTGTGACAATCAAATTTGTTAGTTTGGCAACTTATAGAGAAGATATGAGGTCCACTCGATTGCCATTTAGACTAGCTGAAGCCCCTCAGGCAGGACACACCCCTACCTCTACATAAGTAGAGGGGAACAGGTGGATAGAGCAGTGTCTGGGGAGGAGCCTAGGTCCAGAATGGGCCACAGCAGAAGGAACAGAGGAGCTGGAGCTCTCAAGGGCAGAAGATGCATCCAAATTACCTACTCACTTACCTCCCAGCTTGCTGACTAGTTGGTTTATTTCCTTATTTGGAAGGTTAAGCATGTTTTAAATACTTCTCTTTTACCCTTCTGAACATTTAAAACGGCCTTCAAATGTCCATAACCCCATAGTGTGTTTTATTAAAGCACTATCTAAAGTACTACAAATTTAACCTTCTTGGAGACGTAAGACATTTTATATATATATATATATATATATATATATATATATATATATATATCTGGCACATACAAAATGCAAACACAGCAGCAAACAGGCTTGGTATTTACAATAACATCTCACATAAAATTAAAAGAAGCAGTATTTTCTACTAGTAAATTTAAGGATTGGGATGAAGGGAGTTCACAAATTCCACAGTGACGACTGAATCCGGTGTTTTCTATCTCGCCAAATGCCAAGAATACCATTCACGAGTGGCTGCTTTTCTCACCATGAAGAAGTCTCTAGGTCAAATGCTTCAATTCTGTTTCCCTTCTTCTCCATGTAGTTCTGGTTCATTTTACAAGGAGATTCTGAAGAACTGCACTGCTCTGTGGACTATGGTTGAGGGCTTTTCTCTGGCATTTGTGCATAGGAAGGAGGAAGGTAAACTGACAGTCCATAGCATGCATCCCAAGCAATAAAGAAGTGATGGTTTCTCTGCAATGTGATTAGTGACCTCTTCTTTCTTTGTAGAGATAACCTCTATTCTGTCATTAAGCAGATGAAACACTGGTTTGATGCAGCTCTTTAAGCCATCAAGCCCAGTATTGATTGAGAAGCAAGATCTGAGGTTTTGTTAGGGCCGAGCTATTTACAGAAATAAGGAGGTTCCTCTTTTCCCAGCCTTCACAGTACCTTCAAAAAAAATCAGTGAGCACAGAGGAGAAATCAAGGTCATTTTCTTACATTTGTTGTTTCTCTGTTTCTCTCTCTCTGAACAATGACTCTGGGGGAGGGGGAGCATGTGTGAGTGCTCATTGGGATGGGGGAGCATGTGTGAGTGTTCATAGGGATGGGGGAGCATGTGTGAGTGCTCATAGGGATGAAGAGATCTGACACCATGCATCCTAATTTTGACACAAGATCTGCTGTAATTATCTTTTTGAAAAATCAGTGTTCATGGCCCTGATGCTGGGAACAGAACCCAGGTCTTGTGCTGGTAGGACAAACCCTCTAACCCTGATATAAATCCCCAGCCTCTCTTAATCCTCAAAGGGCTCTTATTATCTAGATAATAAATAATAAATATCTTATTGATGTTTTCCAATCCAAGGCACTTATGCTACATCTGCATGTGTTTATGTTTAAACCAACTAGTTCATGTGTTTTCTTTGCTTCCTTTTGCCACTCCCTGATGTGTACAGTGTAACTAGAACTTCTGCAGAAGACATTTATCTCTAGGTACAAATATTCCTGTGTACTTTAAATTAGCAAAGAGTCCCAGACATCATTAAAAACAACAATAAAACTTGAGTATCCAGAAGAAGGAAAATCGTGTCTGTCCTTTGCCAACATGTAGAGTGCCACTAAAGAGAACAAAGTGGAAGCCTTACAAAATTTCAGAAACATATTTTATTGTAGTAAATCGTTTCTATCAGTTGTTAAGATGTCCAATGTGATGCCAGAGACAGAGCAGCTGTTACTGAACTGTGATGTTTTGGAATCACATTATTTACTATCTTTGTTTGGCAAATGATTCTCTGATATA
This sequence comes from Phyllotis vaccarum, assembly GCA_033318265.1. Classification (NCBI taxonomy): domain Eukaryota; kingdom Metazoa; phylum Chordata; class Mammalia; order Rodentia; family Cricetidae; genus Phyllotis; species Phyllotis vaccarum. Next base: position 73,771,298 of record JARWLC010000001.1, on the reverse strand, counting down.
TGATGTGGGGACTGCAGAACATATTGGGGTACAAGAGGCTGTAACACATATGTTATTAAATTTTGTTTTTAACTTTACTCTTGGAAATGGCTATTTAGGGGGAAATGCCCCTACGCTTGAGACTACTGAGTGATTTTTCCCAGGGCATAGCCAAAGAAATATGCCAAACTCCTAAAGAATCATCTTGGTTCTGAAAAAAAAAAAAAAAAAAAAAAGATAAACAGGGTTCTCCTAAGGTGAAAGGATGTCAGGGGCATTTACCTTCACCATCTCAGAGAAAATAGACAATATAAATGGACCTGCCATATTAACGGTACACAAGGTGAAATGAATTGGCTTGGCAGTTTACAAATTACCTACAGCAAAATAATACACCCTCAAAAAGAAAACAGTTAAAAGCAAAGAAAGATGAGATCAAAGGAGAATGGTGCAGACTGCTAAAAATCTAAGACTGGGTGAAAACAAGATCACAATCTAAGTTATACAACTAAGGAATGTGAGTTCAGAACACACGAGCTCCATCCAGGGTGATGCAACGGACGGAATAAATACATCTTAACCATGGGAGGCAAATGGCGAAGCGCAGACCATTATAAACCCGAAAGGAAAATGTGAATCAGAAAGATGACTGAGCTAAAACTGAAATCACCGGTCTACACAGAGAGAAAAATTACATTCTCCTTTCTCATACAGAGCCTTGTAGAGTCCAAGAGTTAAACAGAGATAAAGCAAGTTGCCATCTATTAGTCTTCTGTGCTGTAACTGCAACAGAGGTTTTGGTACTAACAGACTATTGTTACGTCAAGCAGTGAGTAAATACGTTAGATGAGTCCAAGGGGAATATAGTCAAGTCAGACTTTTTACTATTTGACTATGGAAAAAAAAATATACTCTTTACCTAATAAACAAGCACATCTGTTAGTAAAACTCAATGGTTAAGACATTAAAACAAGTCTTCTTGAACACCTGATTTTAAAACAGAGATGGATATCAAGGGAGGGAGGGTAATTCAGATGTGCTGGCTGCCTATATTGGTGACATGAGTATCACCATATGATTCGTCCATTCATTCAAATCAGTAAATATTCATTACAGAACTCACTTTGCTAATCATCTCAAGTCCGAGTAAGCCAACCCTCCCCTGATCCTTCTGGACCACCTGATAATTTCTACAACTAAGTTCAGTGGGTTAGTATAATAGAGAAAGGTTCTGAGACAGGAAGACTTCTTTGGGTTTTGCTTCTCTTTAACGGCTATGAATTGAACAATTTTGGAACTGAAGAAGAAAATGCTTTCTTTCTAAAAACACATTTCGGGTATACATGTATACATATGTGTATTAAGTGTGTGTGCATATGGCTAGAGATAGGTAGGGGTTAAGAAGGTAAGTGATAGATGAAATAGCCTTGGTTGACAGAGACTATCTGGTAAGGTTTAATAGGATTACTAATTCTTATATAGTGATATACTTTTATATATTACTTCACTGAAGGACAGGAATCAAAATAATATGGGGTGAGACTTCAGCTTCTGGCAGCTGGCTACAAGGAAGGACTTCCCATGGTGGGTAATTTGTTTTTACTATCCTGAAGCTCATACAAATACAAATTTGTTAAAGAACCAATTAAAGATGACCAACCTCATGGAGGCCTCCTTTGTTCTTCCCCAAATCTGCCTTGTAAATGTGGAGTCAGTCTCTCATTATGGAAAATGAAAATGTGGGAAGAAAGGTTACCCTGCAGGAGAAAATCCTTTCACCTGCATAATCCCTGCAAAGCATCCTGTGGGGATATTTTCAAATACAATAAAAACTGTGATATCAGAGGGCTCCACCCACAGTCAGTTTAGGAGGATCAGACAGTGGTAACTCACACCTTTAATCCCAGCACAGGAAATATCTGGGAGTGTGACCTATGCCCTTAATCCAATCTGAGTTTGAGGTCATTTTAGTTTACAGAAGGAATTCCAGGCTCCCAGGCAGGCAGTAGTGGTGCCACACCTTAACTGAGCAAAGAAAGTATTTAAGGCAGGCATAGAAAGACAGAGCAGGCAGATGAAGCCAGGAGAAGCGAGGCTGAGGAAGCTGGAAGACAGCTGGGTGAGATCTGACTGGGGTTTCTTCTCTAATATCTCTGCCTTTCCAAGAGATTTGGCCCTGAGTTTCCTTTATTCATGCAACAGCATCCTCCACGTGTTTGGGGACCTTACCTAAATCTAATACTTAAAAATTATTAAGCTCGATAAGGCTTGGCATTTTATGTCTGATGTTCTGTCCCAGAGGAATTTCTAATAGGCATAGTTTTTACTACAAAGATAAAAAGCTTCCCTACTCACTAGGGTTTGTATGCTTGGGAGTCTTAAAAATCATTCTTATCATTACCAACGAAGTTGTTCTGTCAATAACTGGCTGCTCTAACTTGTGATATAACAAACTGGCTCTCAGTCTTCAAGGACAAACAAACCTTAAGCAAATTTAAAACATACGGGAGATAATTATTCCAGAGAAAAGTTGAATTTCACATCTGAGAAAACCTTCTGAGTAATCTCCCTAAATCCCTGCATTTTATGCAAAACTAAGACCCAGGCACAGGAAAAACCTGACCCAGGTCAGGCTGCTGGACACTGACTTAACCAAGGCTAGGAACCTAATTAGGTTTGGCTGACATCCCTTTTGTAGGTGGGAGTGCTTGCTGCCAGTGCTTGCCCACCCACCCCGTGTCTAGTGTGGCAAGAGAAGCATGCTTTCACCTCAAGAAAGGATCCAGGAACAATGCAGAAAGCACTGCTGGCATTTTAATCAGTTTGGTGTTTGTTAATGTTGACTCACGGATGGTTAACAGGGTGGCAAAAGTAAGCATGTGCTTATTTTAAATAAACAAAATATTTTTGAGGGACCCCCCCCATCTACTACCACTGTCTTTATATTTTATAGCCAAGGTGTTTATTCAAATGTATTATTTTATAAGGGAGAGAAGACAATATATGTGTATCAGGGTTTCTCAGAGGAGCCAATGTAAGACAGGTAAACACATAGATATATTTAAAGATGTTTATTTAAAGGATAGTGTGGTGGGATTCAGGTGTCAGCTGATAAGGTCCGAAAATGCTTATCCAGGGTCCTGGGCTCCTGAAGGGGGAGTGGCCAACCTCATTCATAAAAGGCTGCTGGGATCTTGGGGTCCCGTTCTCTCTCTCTCTCTCTCTCTCTCTCTCTCTCTCTCTCTCTCTCTCTCTCTCTCTCTCTCTCTCTCTCTCTCTCTCTCTCTCTCTCTCTCTCTCTCTCTCTCTCTCTCTTTGTTTTACTGACACCTGAATCCCACCACAGGATGGTTCACCCAAGTTTGGAAGAAAGTATTCTCACGACTTGCTGTCTATACACTGGAACCTCAGTAAAAGCAGTGCAGATCACTAACCTAGACCTCAATCCCAAGACTCAGGAATCTGAACATATTCTGAATCTAACACCTGAGGTCTAGAAGCAGCAGTATGTAGGAACAGGGAAAAAAATGGATGTCCTAACTGAAGCAGATAGAACAGACTTAGCACTGTGTTTGTGGATGGCTTCTTGTCCTTGGTGGCATGGGCAGTGCTCACTGTAGTAGAGAGACTATCTTATCATCAGCTGACACCAGACTAATACTGCCTGGATGTATTATCTCAGACACTCCCAGAAATAACCTGTTAGGAGCCATCTGAGCCTTGCTTGGCCCAGTCACATTGACAGATACAACTACTAATCCCACCCTATTATCTGGGACTCTGATATAACGAAGAAGCATCATCCTTTTTAGATGAAATAAACTATGACACTAAAGTAATAGGTCACATATATGTTGACTGCTATGGCCTTTGCAAATATGACATGAGCAACTACTGTAAGAATTCTCAAATGCTGACTCTGTCTTACCCTCCTTTTAAAGCTGGTTACTCTAAATACTATGACCTCATGATGATGATGATTTTAATAGTGATGATGATGGTGGTGGAGGTGGTGGTGACAATGATGGTAAGGAGGAGGAGGATACATTGCTAGAAATTGAACTTGGGGCCTTATATTTGGTAGGTAAGCACTCTACCATTGAGTCACATCACCAGTCCATGACCTCATTCTTAAAACTGTCACCTGCAGGTCAACTTTTATGTCCATTTTCTAAGTCTAGATTTGCCCATCACAGGCCTGGCCTTTACTTGGATCCCACTGTTGTAGTGGGATTCAGGTGTTAGCTGGCAAAACTTGGAGGCCTGTCTCTGGAATACAGGGAGCCAGAATGGGGTGTGGCCAGACCCCCTTAAGATGCCTCCCTGTTTTTGTTTTGTGTTCTCGGAGAGCAGATAAACAACCTGTTGTGGGACAGTTCCTATCTCCAAGAATTGTCTTAAGGTTTAATTTGTATCATGAGTGCTCATATACCCCTTAATAAATATTAATCCTTTATATGATATATTGCTGGTGAATTTTCCAGGATACACTGTAATTAACAATGGTGCTTCTTTTTACTTTTGTTGAGTGGCTGTTTGAACAGTATATCATAACACACCCACAGTTAGCTTAAAATATGCTGGAGAAGGAATACGCCTATTTGACTTCAAGGCAAACCTCAGTATTTTCTCCAGTGTGTCCATATGTGCCTCGTTCTATTTTCAAGATCTTGGACTTTTACCTTTGTCTTGCTCAATTCACTGAAACTGAATTATCCTTCAAACTCCATGTAACTCAAAACAATATCTGACTTGATTGAACTAGGCTATCTGCCAAGTTCACTTTACGGCTGATCTCCACCCACTGTCCTACTACAGTGTACAAACAAAGCCTCCAGGCTTAAAAAGTAATTAGATTACCAAGATGGATTTGATGAAGGATGTGTGCTTTGCAGGGCAGCTAAATACAGAATTCCATAGAAACTAAGCAAATGCAGTTGTCTGTGTGTTAAACCTTCATCTGAACAAGGTATACTGTGGAAACTTGATCCGTTCTGCTTGAGAAACCTTAGGGCTTTACCAATTTACACCCCAAATAATAAGTACCAGTCTTGTCACTCAGTGCCCAAATTCAAAAAATGTTCAAAGTTGATATCAAATATACAGGCAATTTAATGGAAAAAAAATTAAAGGATCTTTTATTTTTTGAGATTATAATTACATCATTTTCCCCTTCCCTTGCCTCTCTCCAAGCTTTCCTATATACCCCCTTTCTTCAAAATTCACAGCCTCTCTTTTCAACTGTTTTTCCATGCATATAATCAGATGTATATGATATACAACTACATGTATATGATGCTTATGTGTATGTATGTATTGCATATGTATTTATAATCAGATGAATGTAAGTTCAGAGTGTCTTTTCCTCTTTCAACTGTTTGCGTGTCTCCAGTCTGTGCATAAAGACATAAAAGATGTCTCCTATGCAATAGGATTTATTAAATACTAGCTTCATCTTGTACTGGGTTCATTATTCCGTAATAAGCCATAGATATTTCAGAGTATATTTGTTTTTCTAGCACACTTCTACGTGAGGAAAATTTGAAATAGATCTTGAAACTTTAATCTATTACTTTGGACTTCCCAACGAATCTCAGATTATCACAGCTTCTTGGTGTAGAAGTAATGTCCTCGGATGCCCCTTAAACTTCCTCTTTCTGAATTATTTGCCACCCAACATTTTAAAAATAAAATATTTTCTGATAAAAAAAAATATCCTTCAGTGGCTTGGCAAATAATTAGATTATCAGCCATGACCTTTGGGTAAGGCAGTAGGGCTTGAGATGCAGTTGAGATGCTAGAGTGCTTGGTCTAGCATTCGTGATGCTCTGGATGTAATCCAGCATAGCACAGACTGGATGTGGTGGGGCACATCTGTCACCCCAACACTTGACAGGTAGAGTCACGAGTTCTTTTGAGATATTTTGAGGCTAGCCTGGACTATACAACTCTGTCAAATAAATAAAGAGCAAAATAAATAAACAGTAAAATAAAAAAAAACTGATTTTTTTGTCCATTTACCCTTTTGCATGCTTTATGAGCACAACTTACTCCACATTTTAGTTTTCTGGAACTGCTTGAGGTGACCCAAGTGTGCACCATACCCTGCCTGGAATCTTAATCCACTCCCACATTCAGGATGCATTTTCATCTCATCCGTCACAGAAGCCCTTCTCTGGTTACTTCCAATCTTACTTCATGCCGCTGATGCTCCCCTTTAACACTGTGATTCTGTCTGTTAGAGTCTACAAACTGTCCCATCTCTAAAAGAAAAGTGTTTTAGCAGGGTCTGTGTGTAATATCACACACACACACACACACACACACACACACACACACACACACACACACACACGGCAATTTCCCCAGGCTCCTTAAATTTAGGAACAGTGAATTCCAAGAAAGAAAAGAGAAACATGTCTGAGGACAGAAAAATACAACCAGTCAAGAAATGAGAAAGAAAAATTATTAATTTCAAAATCTATTCAAGTTTTTTTCCAAGGAGATAACCGATAAATACATTTTGATTCACTGAGCAAATAAATGTCATTTTTAAAACATGTATTAATTTATAGTAAACATCACAGTGAAAGGACGCTCATTGTTTTACTGCTGTAAATGAAGTTGGTTTCCTTAGTGGCATCCATTGTGAGGAAACTCATTTCCTCTCCTTGAGGCCTCTGTGAGGAGACTCATTGCAAGGGAAAAGTCTTCCCCTAACAAAGAATCACCCTCACTCTGGATGGCCATGCCATTGCAGCCTTCCAGGTGTTCAGAGCCAGTGACATCATCTAACAATGGACCTGAGACCCTGGACCCAGAGGAGCTGACTCACTAGAACAGGTAATTAGGAAGCTGTGGGCCAGGAAACTGGAGAGGAAACCTAATTTACAGCTCACCAGAAAGCTTCAAATTCGTGTGGATCCAGGTTGAGAGAGGGGATTAAGTGAGTGACCTGTGAGCTCATGGCTGCAAGATCTCCTCCATTTTCACTTAGAACAAATGTGTCTCAAGTGCAAGGATTTTGCTTTTGCTCCTGAAGCATGGCCAGGTAAGTGAAGAATGCTGAAACCACTCAGACAGGATAGGACTGGTTCCAGGCTGTCTATTGCTATAGTCAAGGCCATTGGTAGGGGTAGGGGTGACCTGGAGCTTGAAGACCTAGAAAATATAGTAAAAATACCTTGTTAGGTGTGTAGCACATGTCTACAGAAGATTTCTGGAAAGTCAAGAATTTTATCTGACTGGGCCCAAGCTCAAGAGCTTACAGATGGCTTGTACGGATTCTCCAGAGTCCTCTGGGACTCCATCTTTACTTCCCATCATATCTCATGGCTAAGCCAAAGGAGAATGTACAGTGGGTCAATCATAGCTTTGCACCTGTGTGCTTGGATGTCTGCTAGCTGAAGAACAGGATCCCAGGAAAGAAATATTACCAATGAATTAAAGAAACACTTCCTAAATATCTATTTTATGTTATAACACTGGCAATGTGGTTTGTAATATAGATCTGCTCCTATCTATCTATTTTGATATATTTCTAAATTCATTTCAGAAAATAGTACTCAGAGGAATGAGCATGTTCAAAAGGCACAAAGGATCATTTTAGATAGTGGTCATGCCTCAAAAAAAAAAAATCTAAGCTATAGAAACAGGAGTTTCCACATAAGAGGATGATATTAGATAAAGAGGCCATTTTTCACTGAGTTGGTGCTATATAAGATGAATCCCGAATGCTGAGAAGGTCTGTAAAAATACAAAGAAGAAATATTCCAGACACACAGAGCAGAAAGTTGGGACATTCAGAAGGAAAGCCGATAGATGAGCAGGCACTAAGTCCTGCAGGAGCCCACGAGTAGGAATTCTGACTTACTTGGTGGTACACTTGGAGGCAGCAGAGGAATGAAGGGGAGGGGGGGCACGCTAGGAAATTACTGAGCAGCATGAGATGCAGAGTGTAGACGCATCAGGAGTGAGGGGGAGGAGAAATATCCACAGGAGGGAAGGGAAAGACTAGAAAATACTGGTAGTTATGGCATTGAGTATTCTGGGATGGTTGGGAGGACTGTGAGAGGGTGGAGGAAGTCTAAGTGTGCGTTGACTAAACAGTGGGTCTCAGCCTTCCTAACGCTTTGACCCTTTAATACAGTTCCTCCAGTCGAGCTGACCTCCCAACTGTAAAATTATTTTGCTGCTACTTTATAACTGCAATTGCGCTGCTGTTATGAACTGTTGTAAATATCTGATATGCAGGATATCTCATATGCGACCCCGTGAAATGGCTGTTCAATACCCCAAAGGGTCTCCACCCACATGTTGAAAATTGCTGGACTAGAGGAAGTTGAGGCTTGAGGTGGTCTATGGACCAGTCTTAAGTGTGAAAAGCCTCCAAACACGAGGCATGCTTCATGCATGAGATCTCCCCACGCATAAGGTCTCCCCACGCATGAGATCTCCCCATGCAGATCACCCTCAAGCCTAGAGCAGTGCGACAAAGCAGCTGTTGCTGTGTGGCTACCTTCTTTGCCATTCGCTGAGAGCTCTCCTAGCATTCCTGTAAACCAGAAGCCTAAGAGGAGATGAAGATGTGGTGAGTTCAGACTGCTAGCCCCTGTGAATGCGGCTTTTCCCAGGGCTCACCTCTGTTGTAAGCACCCATCAGAGTCAGCACCGTGAGTCTATTCTTTAAAAGCACAGTTAGACTCTTCTGCTAAGTCACCCTTGAATTCTGGAAAGACATCCCAGAGACCTAAGTATAGAGGCACAAAAATATTTTCTAAGATGGTTGTGAAACCAAAAATGTTTTCTAAGATGTATAGAATTTACATATTGACAGCACATGTTTTCTTCCTATGCCATGAATAAAAAAGTAGGTTTGAAGACTAACTTCTTGCTGCTTGTCCTGATCACCAAAATTGTTACTTGGCAATCCTACCTAGTTTGAGAGCCATTGACGCTTGGATTCGCCTACTCTGGCTCTAACTGGCTTGCTGTGCATGCCTCTCTCCACACCTTCCTTCTTTCCCTGTGAAACACCCGGGGCATTGAGCCTCATTCTTCCCACAGCTAAAAGTCATCTAACAGCTACTTCCCTTGCAGAATTTCATTCTTCTTTCCTTCAACTGCTTCTATCAAATATAAGGTAATTGGCAGCATGAAAATCAAAGCTCAGGAAATATAGAAAATCTAAGGAATATTCCCAGTAAACACAACTGCTATTTCTAGGTTGCGTTGGATGCCCTGTGCATGACCTATAAATCATGTGGTAATGTCTGGACTTTACCTTTGCATAGAGCTTAATTAGACATAATTGGAATGTATGAAAGGCAAATGGAATTCTGCCATTGTGTCAAAGAATCATGTAGTGTATTTTTCCAAGGTATTTTTTTCCTAAAGACTTATGTTTTGAATCTCAGGTTTTTATTTATCAAGATTAGAGGATTGCTAACATAACCATTAACTCCTCACCTTGGAAAATATGTTCACAAAACACAATTATCATCAAAGCGTTACTTTTTTATAATTGCTTGGTCGTAAAGGTATTCTCTGCCCAAATCTATGCAACACCAGATGACTTAAAAGCAAATGAAAATTATGAAAACCAGAGAGTGAGTTTCTGACTGTAAGAATGAGTAATTGTGGCCAAGCACCGTAGCATATACCTATAATCCCCATGCTTGGGAAGCAGAGGCAGGAGGATAGTTTTAAGTCTGAGGGTAACATCTTCTATGTAACAAGTCCCAATCCCCCCCCCCAAAAAAATAACAGTTTAAAATTGGCTCCTGGGCAACCTGAGGTTCATTGTCTTGTGGGTATTTTGAGATGCTTTCATTATCCACATGCTCCTGATTTCCTCCTGAGCTTTCCCACTGCTGAAGCCCAGACAGGTATCCTGCCAGGTCCAGAATTTCAGGTATCAAATAGCTGTTGCTGTAGTATTTCAGAACAGAGTCAGATGGAAAAATAATAGTGATGAGGCTGATTTCAGCGAGAGCTTGTTTTGTATTCTGCCTTATCTCATATAGGAAAGGGGTTGTTGGGATTGGTGTAACGCAGTGTTAGTGTGTAAGGAAAAGAAAAGACACATTTGAAGGGTAAAATGAATTAAAGAGTGGTACAGAAAATTGATCTCACTTCCATCAAATCTTGATTGAAAATTACTTTTTTGGAGGATCAGTTGCTCTATTCTACATGAGATGGGTATGGGGGCTGGCGTCATAAATATCCAATAAATAATTTTCAAATAAATTAATTAATTAAAACATTACAGAGAATAGTTTAAAATTATTGTAAGAATATTACACCTTCAGTTTAAGGAAAATAATTTATTTACATGTAGCTAGAAAATGTTAAATAAAATGCTCCTAATAAACGTATTATGCTATTTATCTGTATTATTTAACACAATTATTGGATCTGGGCAAGATGTTACTTGTAATCCCAGCACTTAGGAATTGAAGTAAGTGCATTGCTATAGCATTGGTGTACATGGCCAAACCCTAAAACAAATATAACACACACACATACACACACATACACACCACACACACCACATACACATACACACACTACACATACACACACAACATACATACAAACACCACACACACATAGACACACACATAACACATACACACCACACACACCACATACACATACACACACACCACACATACACACACCACACATATACACACCACACACACAGATATACACACATAAACACCAAACATACACATACACACATATATACACACACATACACACCACACATGCATACACACACACCACACACACACATACCACACACATATATACACACACCACACATACACACCACACACCCACCACATACACACCCATACACACCACACACACATACCACACACACACACATACACACACACACACACACACACACACACACACACACACACACACACAAAATTTATAACTCTAAAGAATGGGCCTGGGGTGTAGTTTCTTAGCAATAGAGTATTTGCTTAGCATGGGTAATATCTTAGAATTGATGCCCAGCAACACAAACACACACACACACATACACACACCATATACACACACTACACATACACACACAACATACATACACACACCACACCCACATAGACACACACATAATACATACACACACACCACACATACACACACCACACATACACACACCACACACATATACACACACAGATATACACACATAAACACCACACATACACATACACACATATATACACACATACACATACACACATATATACACACACATACACACCACACATACATACACACACACCACACACACACATACACACACACCACACATACATACCACACACACACATATCACACACACACATACCACACATACACACACCACACATACACACACCACACACATACACACACACAGATATACACACATAAACACCACACATACACATACACACATATATACACACACATACACACCACACATACATACACACACACACCACACACACACATACACACACACCACACATACATACCACACACACACATACCACACACACACATACACACACACACCACAATACATACCACACACCCACCATATATACACACATACCACATACACACCCATACACACCACACATACACACATACCACACACACATACATGTGGGGATATTGTGTTGTTTCGTGGTAAATAATTGTCCCACCCACTGGTTTAATAAAAAGAGCTGATTGGCCAAAGGCAGGCAGGAAGTGTAGGCGGGGTTAGCAGACTAAGAAAAATCTCTGAGAGCAGCATGCCAGACGGAGCACCAGAGAGAAGCCACAGGAAGCAGAGGACAACCATGCAGCTCTAAAGAAAGGTACCCAGCTGCATGGCTGAACAAGAGACATGGGTTAGATGAAGGGTAGAGAGCTAGCAAGTGATATGCCTGGGCCTGAGGCTGATCAGCAGAAAACTAATGAAAGCGTCTGTGTATCTCTGTGGGACTGCGGGACTGTGGGTCTATGGGCCTAGACCTTGAGGTTAGGCCAGAAAGTCCGGGCCAGAAACCTCGTACTAAACATACACACACACACACACACACACACACAATTTATAACTCTAAAGAATGGGCCCGGAGTGTAGTTTCTTAGCAATAGAGTATTTGCTTAGCATGGATAATATCTTAGAATTGATGCCCAGCAACACATATACATACACACACACACACACACACACACACACACACACAATCACATAATTATTAATATAAATAAGTGTGAGGCTGAGGCAAAGGGTTTAATTGGTAAAGTTCCTGTTATCACACAAGCATGGAGATACAGGTCTAAAGCCCCAGAACCCTTATATAACCCACCTCTGTACTCTGGAGCTTCAGGGAGCAAAGAAAAGTAAACCCCTAGATCTCATTGGCCAGGCAGAGTAGCCAACAGTGAGTTTCTAGTTCAGAAATATTCCGGAACTCAAAACCACAAACAAGCAAAAAACAAAACAAAACAGTGGGTACTCAATAGAGAATGACACACTAGATTTCCCTCTGACCTTCTCATTCATATTCACACAAGTTACATACACCCTTGTGTGTATATGAACACAACCATGTATCTGTATTGCACACATATAAAGAATAAATAAATGTGTATGTGTGGTGAAATGTCTTTACACACTGCAGGCAGGAAGAGCCAGTCTGTTGGGGTAGGATGATGACTCTTCTGATGAACTCCTTGCCTTCTAAACAGGAGAGCTACACTCCAAGCACAGAAGCCACACTTTAATGAGACCTCAGCATTGGAGAGACAGAGATCAGTGGATCCTGGGGTTCACTGATTAGCTATTCTGAGTTTGTCAGAGCTTTAAGCTAGAGAGATGCTGCCTCAAGAAACAAATGAGGAATGCTTCTAAGATTACACTCCAGCCTCCACATATACACATATGCATGTGCATGTGTACCTGTGTACACATGGAATTCACATAGAGTCAAGGTGTTTCTAGTTCAGGAACTATAAGAGCATTTTCTCTCTCTCTCTCTCTCTCTCTCTCTCTCTCTCTCTCTCTCTCTCTCTCTCTCTCTCTCTCTCTCTCTGGTGCTGAGCATAAATATTACGGATGAAAAACCTAATAGCCCCTCTCACATGAGGGTCCCTAATGGAGACTAATGTGAAGTAGCAACCCTCCAAAAGGGCAACTCCAGAATCATAAAACTATCTCAGAAAAATATAATTCCTAGGTTTGCAAAGAGAGAAGAAATCCTGGGGGAACTTTCAATATGAGGGATTCTGAAGCTGAGGAAGATGTGTCTCTGAGTCAGTGGTTCCTATGTTCTAATTGTCTTCTTGCTCTCTGCCAGTGCCTCTGCACACTTTATAATGATGCAGAGGTTATTCCCTCACCGGCACCCAGTGCTGTGAAAACACTAACCTGGTAGTCATGAATCCTCTATTAAGGAAGCCACTAACAATGGAGCTGCCTGACTGATGGCATTCAGGTCAAACTCTACCTTCTCCGGGCTTCTCTTTCCTCACTAACAGAATGAGAAAGTTCCTGGGTCTGGGTTAACTTTCTGAGATTCTTTCATCTTCTTTGTGTTCTGCTGTTTTTCCAAATGCTCAGATACTACATTATTTAAGGTACCCCCCCCCCCATCCAGTTTCTCTGTCTCTTTCCTCAATATATGGGATAGGAAGATTCTGACTGAGGGAAAGAGGAGAGAGAAAATTAGCTACAGGAAGAGTTTATAGTCCCGTCTACAAGAAAATTTAAATATAGCTACCACTGCTTTGAAAGGAACAGTTTATGTCCAAACAATATTTTCCAGACGAGCTCTGCACTTGCCAACAGAATTAACTTTAAAGCGGAGGCCGTAGACAGTTAAAGGAGTCGACTCTGGGACCAGCTGTGTTAGACAAGACCAGTTGCTTATAAGGTACTGTTTTTCCTCGTGGAAATCTTCAAGGTCTGTGGGCGTTTGAGCCTCGGTTTTTCCTTTATCTTACCTCTTTACTGTGAGAAGATGCAGTCTTTAAAATAGTTTGGCTTTTAGCTGTACTGTTTGCGGCTGTTGGTTGTAGAAGCTGTAGGGATTGTTTTGTTTTACTTTCAGGAACCAAATGATCCTTGTCAATATATCCAGAAGTCTCCTTCAGCCTCGTCCAATCTTGTCATGTATATTTGATTTCTATTGTATGCGTTAGATAGGAGGTGCATGCTGACTTCCTTAGCTGAGGGGGAGGGGCTAATACGTCTTCATCAATTTGAACTGTAGAATCAATAAAGAGCCCACCCAGAAGAGGAGCAGGCAGAGGCAGGTCCAGCATTGCTTTTGCTTTATTCAGGCTCAGAGCTTAGAAGATTTGATGTGTAAAACGTTCTTTCTTTACGTTAGGGTTTTACCACTTTTGCATCTCTACTTAATCGGTATTTGCCATTTCTTTCTGCAAATCCCAGCAAGTCTGTTAATTCACTTAGAGTGATTTAGCTTAGGTAGTAGATCCTTGCATACACAGCCTACAGTGGGTGTTGGGGTGAAAGGGTGTATTCCTGGCAGTAGAAGCCAAAGAATCAAGAGTTCAGGGTCAGACTCAGCCACATAGTAAGTATGAAGCCCGTCTGGGACATGTGAAATTTTTAACAAAAAGAAGAAAGTTTACACAGTTTAGCTAGCTTTACCTACCTTAGAGGAGTAACTTTCCTATGAAGCACAACACATGTCACTAAGTTCCTCCTGATGGACTCATGTGGGGACCTGAGCAGGAAAGTGAGAGTAAGGATCTCTAGAGCCTCTGTTATCTGAAGGGTCCCTGTTAACTCCAAGCCCTGCTATCCAGCCTGAAATATTTGCTGCGGGTCTAGAAACAGGAAATGGAGATCTGGGATCCTGAGAAGTAAAGTTTTCAAGTTTGCCTGTGAAAATGCCATATGTTTTTGAAAGACTCAGCCATTGGTAGATACTTACCTCTCTGGAATCTTGTGTATTTTTATGTCTCTCTAGAGGGGACTACAAGAAATTTTATATTTTCCAGATCATTCAGCATCAGCATGTAGACACATGATGACACTTTTCAATAATGCCTATAATGCAGTGATGGCTCTTGGATCTGTCCTATTGTGTGCATGGCTGTTGCTTCTATTGAAAGTTTATATAAGTACTACACTTTTCAAATTCCTATATTATTTTTGACTTTTTTATTTCATGTGCATTGTTCATCTAAAAACAATGAGTTCTTCTCCTACTATGCAAACAGTTTATTAATCTCTAGCAGCTCCCTTCAACCTCAAATGCTTTCATAATTACTATTTATTTATTAATGCAAGCCTAAAGAACAAAACATAACAAACAGTCTTATAAAAATAAGGATGAAATGAGAAGTGGTACGTTTCCCTTCTGAGAAAAGGCCACAGACACAGTGACATCTATTTTGGGTGCTCGGAAGATGTTTGGCTCAAACCCAAGTTCTTAGTTGTGGTTTGTAGTAGACGTTACCATGGAGGCTGTTCTGGAATACATAACACATCCCTGCATCTGATTTTTTTTTTTTTAATGTGCTGTTTGATTTTCTTTTTACAAAGTTCCTGGAGGTATGTGTCAAGAAATCAGTGAGTAACTAATCCTGAGGGACAGACATAATATCAGTCAGGCTTGAGTGCTTCACGTAAACGCATCCATAGGCATGCTGTTCACATGTATGCATAGCTGAGCAGAGCAAAACAGCACTTTGTGGGAGAGCCCAGTGGCAAAGTAAGTACTGCTAGTGTGCACTGTCCTGTACGGAGACTACACTTTAGGGCAGAAACAGTACTATAAGGCAATCGTGTGGGTGATAATGTGGGTTTCTTCAGCGAATTCCAACTCACTTGCAAGTTCTATTAAACTGAAAAATTGGCATAAAGTAGTTTTATATGTATTGAATATATGACAATATGTGTTCTCTTATCTTCCAACATTTTCATGTTGTACTCCATGACCAAACTGTGTAGTCAACTGGCTTCTCAATGATCTTGAGAATGATAATAGTCATTCTCATGAATACTACTTCTCTCTCTCTCTCTCTCTCTCTCTCTCTCTCTCTCTCTCTCTCTCTCTCTCTCTCTCTCTCACACACACACACACACACACACACACACACCAAATAAAAACAAGCAAAGCCACTGACAAAGAAACTGTATGAACACATGACAATTATCAACTCAAGCATCAAGCATCTCACAGAATCCTATGCCAGTTAGTTGATCATACAACTTCCTTCAAAACCATGCCGGTGGCAACATCCTTCATTCTATTCCTACCCTGGGGAAAGTCTTTCGATTGGAAAGTGACTTTGGATCTGCATGTGTCTGGAACTGTCCTGAATCTTTGTATGCTTCTGCTCTGTTGCAATAGGTTTCCTGGTTCTGGGGGGCCAGAGGTCCAGACCCCAGACCTGTGGTCCCAGACCACTTTGCCACCCACCACTGCTCAGGTCCCCAAAAATGATTCAGATTCTTATATTCCCAAGCTGTTTGGCCTATGGCTTAGGCACATTGCTAGTTAGCTCCTTCATCTTAACTCAATTCATTTCCATTAATCTGTCCTGCCATGTGGCCCGCCTGTGTTCCTCACATGTTTCTTCTTAGGCGGCTGCCTCGGTCTATCTGACTCTACCCTACTTCTCCTACCTATGTTGTAATTTCCCCTTCTACTTTTTCTATGGTGCCTGTCATGGGCCAAAACAGCTCCTTTATTTAAAGATTGATATTCACAGCATACAGAAAGACATTCCCACATCACTGCTCTCTACTTGCCTTTGATCCAAACAGAAGACTTCTTTGAAAAGAAACTGCTATTCCAGTTGGAACATCGGCTTTAAACATTTGAAATGTGAATTACAGTTGGCTGGTCTCCCTATAATGGACTCATTTTCATTAAAATTTGATTTTCACATTCATACCTGCATAGAAAACTGTTGTGCCAAAGGACATTCATTTGGCAAGAAGGACTTTAGTGCCACGAGGCAAAGTTTCTGAAAAGTAAAAGCCATTTTGACTAAATGGGTGCTTTGGGGGATTTAATTGAGACAAGCTTTAAACTTAAAGGAAAGGAAAGAAGACACTTTAAATAAACCAAAGCATTTTGCCCTCATGGATGACACCTTACATAGTCCCTTCAAGCTTAAACTTATGGGGTTCTCCATCTTTTCCAAACTAGAACTCAGGGAACAAGACACGTTACTTAAAGAGCAGTCATACTTGATGCTGAAGTTTTCTGAAGGTGTTAGGGAAGAAATCAGTTTCATTCCCATGAAAAGCCTCATTGAGTTACAACCTTTCAAAAAGGGTGCTACAGTTAACTCAAGTTCCTCACTGTATATTGGCCTTGGCAGAAAAGAAATAAAGGCTCTGAGATAGTTTAGGAGGTGATGTGGTCAAAGATCATGGTTCATTTTGTGGTTATACATGGAACATTTGTTGAATGAATATACAGTCAAATCTTTAAGGGTATCCACCGATCAGAGCACTGAAACTCCGATGATGCTTTACTGTGTATTTTGTTACGGGGATTCACCACTGAGTCACGTGGAAATGCCTACACTTCATTGGATATTGCTATACACTCATAAAACTGCTATTACTAGCAGTAATTTTTAATTTTAAAGTCTCTATGAAGATAAAGCATCGTGAAATCTGTAATTAACAATTTAAAAAGCAGAATTGTAGACTAGACATACATGTTGTATATCTTTTCTTTTGTTGACTTTTCTGTAGACATTGTAGGAAACGTACCATTTTACACACATTGGAGACCAAGGAGACAGAGCTGTGCATTATTCTGTTGTATACCTGTCTGTAGATAATCAAACCCATTTCCTACTCTTGCTGTCTATAGTATTTTATGCTCTGTTGGGAATAAAATTTAAATCAGCACATCCTTTTACACAGAACTTTGCTGATTTGGTCATTTTGGAGTATAGTGGCTTATGAATGAAAGAATCCTTAAAAAACAAACAACCAAGAAAGGGTGTTTGGGAACAAAGTCTAGAACTGTTAAACTTAGATCTTACATTTCTGCGCTTTCGCTCTTAACAGTGCAGTCCAGCACAGTGTACTGTCTGAAGGGATGCATTCACCCAGGACAGGAAGTGATAGCATCATCTTCTTCAGTCTGAGGAAGAGGTCAGCCATGTCTCCTATTCTATGGAAATTCCCAGGGGAGAAAAAGGTTCTCTTTTCCCTCCAAGGAAGAGGTCAAGATTGGATGCCAGAAGTCTTTCTTAAACAAGAAGTGATAAACATGTAAAGGTTATGGGAACTCATAAAAGAGCTGTCATTTTTTTTTAAATGAATATTTGCTAAGGCATTTCCTGGGCCACTGGTGTTTATGGAACTTTTAAACAAAATGTTTTTGAAGACATTACCAAAACTCGCTTCACTAATTAAGCCTCTCTACTCACACCTTTGTTTTTCCTCAGTGCACAATTGTTGTTCAGGCTTCTGTTACTTCAAAAAAGGCAAACATCCAACTTTCTCAGCCACATACGCTCCCCCTGGGTCAACAAAAATTTCTGCATTCTGCCTGGGCTTTCTCACTTGCCTCTTCTGCATCATGCTGTGAAATTAAGTGTGCACTTCTACCCCCAAAGTAGAATTGCCTGAAGAAGGCTGCCAGGCATGGTTGAATCAGAGATTAGTCTCAGAGGGTTTAGTCTTTGTTGTTACCTTCTGGCTCACCATTAGGCTCTTTGCCATAATCCTGCCCCTTACTGTGATGGTCCTGGTTTTGGGGTTTTGATTTGGTTTGGTTTGGTTTGGTTTGGGTTTTTGTCTCTAGGGCTTCTTTTTCCTCTTCCTCTGCCTTCTCTGTAGCAGCCAGTGATCTTTTTCCCATGTTTCTGATTTAAATTCTGTATTCATTTTATTTTCTTCCTTAGCTTTCCTTCCTCTGAAAATTTCATGTAGTTTCATATCTTCAGTCCCAAACCAGTTTAGTTTTCTGCTCAGCAAACCTGTCCTAAGCTTTACAGGAGTTGTCATGAAGGGCTTCTTTCCCTGGCATGATCAGGTTGCTGACTGCAGGAAACTAGACATCAGCCCCATTCTGTGGCCTTGGCTTCCTCACTAGCTTGGGCTCTGAAGTGATGTCCTGGAACTCTAGTGCTTTTGTGTCTCCAAAGCTTTCCCCACTAAAACCAACCCTCACCTCGTGTCTCCTTTCTTACCCTAGAAAATAGACACTAATTATCAGTTTTCTGTTTTGTTTTATTTTGTTTTTTAGCACAGGAATTCACCATGTAGCCCTGCATGGACTGTAATACCTCACTGTGTAGGACAAGCTGGCTTCAGACTCATACAGATCTACCTGCCTACGCTTCTCAGGTGTTTGGATTAAGAGTATGAGCTACCACACACTTATCACATTTAAAAATATATATTCTCGACATATATCTCTCTTGATTCCCGTGGTCAACCCTTGCAAAAAAAAAAACTTATCTCTCATTAGGTTAGTGCCTTATCACTGTTATTTCTCTACGTATTTCTACACCACTTCACCATCTGGTACCCTGTATCGATTTAAAGTAAAAATAAATAAAAGATGATGGATGGATGGATGGATGGATGGATGGATGGATGGATGGATGGATGAATGGGTGGATGGATGGACGGGTGGATGGATGGATGGGTGGATGGATGGGTGGGTAGATGGATGGATGGGTGGATGGATGGATGGGTGAATGGATGGATGGGTGGATGGATGGATGGGTGGATGGATGGATGAGTGGATGAGTAAGTGGGGTGGGTGGATGGATGGACAGATAGATGGATATATGAATAAGATGGATGGATAGTTGGATGGATAAACAGCTAGATAGCCAAAAAGTTTCAATAACTTTTCATTATATGAGCAAGAACAAAGACTGTTGAGTTGAATTTCAAAAATTGAGACTTTGTTAGGACATTTACATGAGTCCGCATATGTGAGACCCAAGTCTTTCTGAGCCTCAGCCTCCTCATCTGAAAGCAGATGAACTGGTGGCCAGAACAGTTACTGTATTTCCACCCCTCTCTGCCTGCTGCTGTCCTCTGTGAATCTCCCATTCACTCAGGCATCCTGGCTTGAGAAGGAAGCCTCATCTTGAGAAAAGGAATCTCATGCCATTGTTTTTAAGAGGGAAAACAGCAGCTGAAGAGATGGCTCCTCTGTTAGGAACACCGGCTGTTCTTCCAGACAACCCACATTCAGTTCCCAGAGCCCATGTAGTGGTTTGCAAGCATCTGCAACTCCAGTTCTAGAGGGTTTGCTGTTCTCTTCTGGCCTCCATGTGAACCATGCATCCCTTGGTGCATAACCATTCATGCGGACAAACACTCATACAAAAACAATGACAAATCAATCTTCAGAGAAGGAGAGAGTAGCAATAGAAGTGAAATTATTCTGCTTTCTAGCAATTATAAGATACAAGTAACATTTTTTTAATTTAGTATTTGAATGTGTCTTTTTTTTCTTTATTGTTTATGATTCAGTCTAAGAAGCAAGTAAGTAAAGTAGTAACTAGGTATCCTAATTTGGGCAGTTTGATCTTACATTTGCTGACTGTTTCCACTGTTTTGGATTTAAGATGAGGTGCCTTCGTGGTTAAAGGCACTTGGTACCACACCTGATGACCTATCCCATGATGTAAATACAGAACTGATATCTCCAAGTTGCCTTGTCACCTCCACACACACTGTGGTATATCTCACTCTCTCTCTTTCTCTCTCTCTCTCTCTCTCTCTCTCTCTCTCTCTCTCTCTCTCTCACACACACACACACACACACACACACACACAGAGAGAGAGAGAGAGAGAGAGAGAGAGAGAGAGAGAGAGAGAGAGAGAGAGGACAGACAGACAGACAGACAGACAGACAGACAGACCCAGAAACAGACACACCAGACAAGAACTAATTCTGCAAGCAGCAAAACCTCCATTTATGACAGAACCAAAAGATAACCCTAAAGAGATTGGGGTTACATCTGGATTAATGGTGAAGCCCAATAGGAAAAGCCAAATGTGCTGCTCGCATACAGTATTCTGTCTTTGTGATCTGTGGCACCAAAGTCCTTAGGTGGGCAGTGAGTATCAGTTATTCTCTGGTATTCTCATGTGAGCTAGTGCCCACACTGAGAGGTAAGGCTAGGGGTATCTAAGAATTCCCCTGAGAAAGCCAGTTCTGCCCCCAACATGTTTTCCCCTCACAGCCACCATACTGCTTCATGCCCCACTTAGTTACCCAATAAGAGTGTTTACTTACTCAGTCCCATGTTTCTGACCTGTTTTCCAGAGCCCTAGTCCCACATATCCCTTTTTACTGTCCTCAATAAATCTGTGTGTATTAGGGTTTATTTTTAGGAGATATAAAAGCAACTCAAACAGATAAAAATTATTATTCCTCTACCCTTTCTTGAAGCGTCTGGTCCAGCTAATCTGGAGGGGACTCCAGGGTGTACCCTTTAGCTAAGGCTTCCGGTGATACTGATGCAGATGGCACACAAAAATGCTATGAGAAACCGCACTTTAGGTCAGCCAGATGCCTTGGGAGTAAGCCAATGACCACCCTTCCCCTCTTAGGAAGCCTCTTGTTCCTTATGAGACAGCATAAGTCACTATAATGCCATATATCTTGACTTAGCAGAGAATAAAAATGGTTTCTGTAAGTATATCATGGATCAAAACATTGAGCATTTTAGAATATAAGAATTCAAAATCATTCATGTTGTAGTCAGCTCTAGTTTTAGCATATTTTTAAGGGCAGATTACTTTTATTGTGCTTTAGACCTGGCCAGAGATATGAAATTGTTTCCATTTGTACCTGAAATGCAGAATTTTATCGTGTTGATCTTCCCAAAATGAAATATCTCTTCTGTTTATGAGGAAACTATGCTTCCAATTGCAGGCATAAATACAGCTGCAGACTGCAGCTAGAAGTTAAAAAGGAACCTTGGCTGTTCACAGTGTATCTTTTAGGACTGGAAGCCAGGCCGTGAGCAGCCGTCACATATGGGAAAGATTTACATTGCCTGAGTGAGCTCCAGTTTGATGTAGTGTAAATGGTATTTTTCAAGCACTCCAGTTTTCCAGATTTTCCATGGCTACAGTATATGCTCTTGTCTCTACTGAGAAATATGTCAGTCTAGGGAATATTGAATAAGCATTCTTCCAGGCACTCTAGTCATGGCCTTTTGTTTTCAGCCAAGTCTGGTGTGACTGTTTCCCATATGATTTTGCTCTTTCTCAACTGTGATGGAAAAAATGAAATAAATAACTAAAGAAAGCATTTAACCATGATTCAGTTAACATTTTTGTCACCAAAGACTGTAAAGAATCAGTACCAGGCTTATGCAGCACACTGAGAATCCAGTGACAGTAAGAACCCTGATGTATGCTTAGCCTTTGTTACAGTAGAGAAATAAGGAATCAGAGGAAGGAAGCCCATAAAATAATTTGTGAGGCCAATTGTCTCAACTAAGTAGGGTTAGAACTGAAAGTCTATATTTTGGTTGAGTAGGTTTTTTTAGGATGATCTTATGATCGGTGTGTTCATTGTTAGAGATTCCAGGGCTCAAATATGTTTGGATAAAAATGAAGTCTCATCTGAGGCATCAATTAAGAGGCATGGCTATAAAATACTGGCGTCTCAGACCACAGAGATGATTCAGCCTTAAAAGACACTTGCTGGTTTTAGAGAGCACTGTGTGTCCATGCCAGAAGGCTCACAATCACTTGTGACATCATTTCCTGGAAACCCACTGCCTCTGCTGGACTCCATGAGCACTGTACTCACATGCACAGATCTACACACAGACTCATACATGTACACATAGTTAAAAGTAAAAGTCTATAAACGGGAGAATAAAATATTGGCATCTAATAAGTAACTAGCATTTAGAACATGATCCCAAATTTAAAAAATTCATGTGCATTAAGTAGTATGGTAGTTTTCCCCACATATTTCCAGATTTCTCTTCTATGGGCACAGAAGGCTACTAATTTTAAATTTCCTCTTCTTTGAAGCTGGTTTGTTTTTTTTTTTTTTTTTTTTTTTCTTAAACAAAATTGAACATAGTGTATGCTGTAGTTCCTGGGCTACAGAGTCTGGACTTGCCTACAGCTGCTTAGCCCCAAATAATCACATAAAAGCTCATATTAATTACAAACTGTTTGGCCTATGGCTCAGGCTTTTTACCAACTTACAACTTATCTCAACTCATTAATCTGTACATTGCCAGTGGCTTCATGGCTTTACCTGTGTTCCATTACATCTTGCCTGCTTGGTGGCAGCCTGCAGCATCCATCTGACTCTGCCTTTCTCTTTTTTATCTCCACTCTAATTTCCTACCTGCCTCTAAGCTTATGTGCCATAGGCCAAAACAGCTCTTTTATTAACAAGTACAAACAAAGTATACTCACAGAGTACAGAAAGTCATCCCACGTCAGAAGTGTTACATCCAACCCACAGGTATGAATTTAGACATTTCTGTTGAGGTCACTGCATACCTTTCCCCAGTGCTCTATGACTCTAGAAGTACGTGCTAGTCTTTTTGAGTGCCTGTGATAAAATGAGGTCCTTGCTGACCTACACTGGACAAATAGTATTTCAGAAACAAAGCATTTTACAGAGTTATTCCTCAGTGTGGTATATTTTAGCTCACTTTGACCAGCAAAGAAGTCAATACAGCAGCACACCAGCCAACCAGAAACTCTTCAACTTTGTATAGAAAATGGGTTATGACACTTATTCTTGATTTTCCTCTTTATTAGAATGAAAACTACCTATTAATAGAGCAGTACAGCATTATCTAGGTGTTCCTGTGGATGAGCATCTAGAGAGCATTAACTAAGTAGGAAAACTGATTCTAAACGCAGATGTTTCTATCTCAGAGGCTGGGCACCAGATGAGTTAAAAGCAGGAACCAAGAAAGCCATCTAGGAAGTAATCCTTCTTTTCATCTTTATTTTGAGCTATGCTGCCATGCTCATCTCTCCATACTGGACTGACCCCTCTAAAACCACAAGCCCAAATTAGTCCCTCCATTTTTGTTTACCCTGGGTTTGTGGCTAGAAGCTTAACCAACAAATGGGATGATGGGGATTACCAACAATGTCTAGTTTAGATCATGAAGCACTAAATGTTGCCCAGGAAATAGTCTAATGGAAATGACTGTACATGTGAACTCACTGTGGAGCTGAAAAGGATTCTAAAGAATGCTTGTTCATTTGTGTATAATGGCTCAGAGGTTAAGAGCACTGGCTACTCTCCCAGAGGACCAGGGTTCAATTCCCTGCCAAGTCTGAATGATTTTAAAATGAAAAAGCCAAAAGTCAAAGACATTAATGCCCTAAATTAATCAAGAAGGTGAATGGGGAGCATATCTCCACATATGTTTCTCCTTCAGGTTTCACCAATCAGGGGTCTCACCTTGACCTCTCATGTTAATACCTTCTCTCAGCTTCTGTACAACAATCTGCCTTTAAATATTTCATTTTTAACTGAAATATAATAACTGTAGCATTGTAAGAATATAGTGTTATCCTTTAATACATCTGTGCATTATAAAATAATCATATCAGGGCATTAACAATAAAGGTAATTTCAAATATTTAATTCTTTGTGATAAGAACATTAGAATTGTCTTCAGCTACTTTAGAAGGCAAATGTTGACTGTCACTCTACTATACAATGAAACCTCTTTACAAAACACAGTCCAGTAATTTTTCCCTATGGAAGCATCTAGAACAGATTAAAACATTAGCAATCTAGTCTGGTATACCTCTCTCAGCCACACAACTTTTCTTGAGAGATTTTGAGACCGTTTTTAGGTATTTTTCCCCAATGTGATTCATTCAGGGAACACTGCCTTTACACCCCACAAACTGTGATAGCTTAGCTTTATTTTCACAGGGAAAAACCTTATCCCAAAGAGCTCATGGAGCTCCTACCTGTAAATGTTGGGAACATCTGGTTGATTTGTTGAAATAATACAAATTGAAGTGCTCCCTGCCTCCATTGTCATGCCTCCACAAATTGTACCTATAATTGTAACTAATATTTGAAGTGCTTTTTAATTAATTAGGTTCAAAAATATCACTCTATGCAGAAAACTTATTATTTCTGGCAGTAAAGAAATAATTGTTGACATGGAGGCATATTTTCTTTGGAATCATAAATAAAGTTAGTTACATAAACAGAGTTGGTAGGGACAAAAGAATCTGAGATGGGTCCCACTTACCTAAAAATGAATCCCTTTTAAGGGATGAATTGTTGTTAGCATAAGGTCAGACATGTCACAGCATCTGCCATCTGCCTCTTGTGGGAACATGAAGGACTATGGGGTTTACTCAGAGAAATTTACTAATATAATGTCTAGTTCACATATTTGAGACTAAAATATGCTGTAAAATATGCTTTTCAATAAAATGTCAACAAGAGTTTGATTTGTACATTTATGATGAGCCACAATGAAGAAGAATATTTATGGAAACAAGGATTTTGTACTGGGTCTTGAGATTTTCTGAGATACTTTCTTAGAGATACATTCTTTAATTTCTGGCCATAGTTTTAAAATATTTTGACAAGGTTACTAGGTTCTCAAAACACAGCCATAAGAATAAAAATGGGGTTAGTGGAAATTTCAAACCTTATTTCCCACAGAATATTCCAAGGGCAGGATAATATCTCCTCAGTTAGTTCTATTAATGGCACCTGACAAAATCTTGGATCACATTTTATTTTCAAACAAGTCTTTAAAGCTTTAAAGTGATGGCCCTTAGTTTGTACATTCTTTTTTATCTCAAATGATATATGGGAGGGAATAAAATTAGGGTTATTTATTCTTCAAAAAAAAAAAAAACCCACCAGAATGCCTTGTGTATACCTCCAAAAGAAAAAAGATTATTTCAGAGGCAAATTATTGAGGCTTTCATCTAGAAGAAAATAGCATGATTTGTTGGGAGGTATGAAGATGTCACTGTATGTATGATTATATATCTTTTTCCATTTTCTTCAGGAGAAGGCATTCTTCATGCTCCAGGGAAAAGTTATGTGCAGGAGCTGAATCAGACCATCTAATGGCAACAGAGAAAGGGCCTAAAACTATTCACCCTGCAGCTTGAAGGAGAAAATCCTCTGTCTCCGCTTCCAAGAGCAGAAGTTTCTGTTAGCTATTTTACTTTTCTGTTGTGTGTGAGATGGTGGAGTAAATTTTTTTAAGTATATTTCATATCTATATAGAATTTGCTGAATTAAGCAGAAATAACAAGGCAGAGGACTGAATATAAGTGTGACTGAAAAACCACAGAAGATTATTTTCTGATGTGTTCATCACTCATATAGCATGTAGTTAGTAATGTAATGAATAAAATCCACAGGGAAAATTTATGTCTATTATACTTTTAAAGTTTGATGCCATCTTCAAAAGATGAACTCAGAGAATATAGAAAAAATAATTATGTGATATTTCTTCTTCCTCTCATCATCATCATCATCATTGTGTGTGATGTATGGGGGTAGGGTCATGCCTCTGGACACGTGTGTGGATCAGAGGGCAACATCATGGAGTTTGTTCTCACCTTCTGCCTTTACAGGGATTCCAGGAATTGAATGCCGGTTATCAGGATTGTGCAGCAAAGCACTTTTGCCCAATGAGCCATATCACTGGCCTTAATTATGTAACCTTTTAGATAAATCACACTGAGTTTATATCTCTGTAGTCCTCTGTGAATATTATGTTGTACAGGTGAAAAAAATCCACTTACATAAAATCTCATAGGTTATTCCTCATATATAGTAGCTGAAGAGCTACAATTCAGCTACAGTGCTGAATCTCTCAAAGACTATTTTACAGTCTGGTCAGAGTGCCTGGTTGCAAGTTATCCCCACAAGGCACACAGATAGCTATTACTTCTTCCCATCACTTCCTTCTATTGTGCATCACAACATTGTACCCATTAATGTTTTATATTTATTTCATTTTTATTTATTTTATTTGTGTGTGCACGCACGCATTTGTGCACATGTGTGTGTATGTGTGTGCAGTGTCCCAACCCTCTAAGGCCAGAATAGCACATTAGATCCCCTTCATTCTGGAGTTACAGGTGGTTATGAGCTGCTCTGAATCGGGTTATAGGAACCAAACTCCTCTGCTCCTAACTGCTTACCATAATTCCAACCTCATACTACAATATTTTTGAAGTTGATGTCTGCCTCAGAATTGATGTGTACATTGATATTTAAATTCATACAAAGCTCAGATAAAGGAGTCAAACTTGGTTCAGGAGCAAGAAAATACAATAAGGAGTTCTGTCTTGGCTTTCTTTCCCACTCTCCTCTTGCTCAAAGGTGGTTGTCAACTGTAGACTGCAAAGAATTTATAGGTAAAGCAGATGCACAATGTTTACTCCTCCGCCCCATTGTTTTGCTTTGTCATCAGAGAGCAGTAACAGTTCTGGCTCTATGCTGCTGTGTAATCTAATGACATGACCAAAGTGACATTCCAGGTGTCACTTGCCAGTGTAGACAATGGTGGCCGTGTCTTCACCATTGTTCTGGGTTCCTGCAAGCTGTACATGATTCTCCTCTTTGACTTATTTTAGTTTTCACCAGCCCTTATATACATTTCAGTTACTCTTTTAAGTAAACCTCAAGCAAAAACAAGTGTAAAGAAACCATCCCCGTGTATACTGACATGAAGTTCCGTCAAAACAGTCTCCTCTGACAGGAGGGACTATGAAGGTCTTCTGTTTTGTTTTAGAAACTCAAATTTGTTTTAAATATCACATTAACGCCTTTGTGAGTGGGTGGCGTGTTGCATGTATGTGTTTGTGTGTGTGTGTGTGTGTGTGTGTGTGAGAGAGAGAGAGAGAGAGAGAGAGAGAGAGAGAGAGAGAGAGAGAGAGAGAGAGAGAGAGAGAGAACAGGCAAAATAGAGACAGAGACAAAGCAGAGCTGGTATCACAAGAAAGCCTAGAGATACAAATACAGTCTTCCATTCTCTAACTCATAATTCTTCTGTCTGTGCAGGGATTCCAGGTCAGTGCCACATTGTCAGCTCTGGTTACTTCTTAAAGTCTCATTACACCAGGATAGTCATCAGATCTTTATCATAGCCAAACCCCCCACCCCATCCCAAACTCCACTGACAAGATTATTTAGAGTTTTGCAGACCTTGGGACATCAGCTGAGAAAAATAATAGTGTCTGTAACTTCTGACCACATAGCTGTCTTTTCTTCTAGCGATTGTAGATCTGTAAGGTGGGCTGCCTCCTCCCTGCCTGCTCTGCTGACAGAGGAGCTCTGAAACAGGCCTCCCTTTTCTGCACCAGAGTCACAAGACTCTATTGAAAAGGCCACAGATAGAAGGCGACGATACATTGATTAGTTTCACTTGCTAGGTGTCAGTCAATACTCTTTATATTGTGAAATATATATTGACCTGAATTTAGTGGCAGCTCCCACCTAGATTGTTTCTGCTTCTTGTCATCTGAGAGGTCAGCTGGTGGATAGCAGTGACCACGTTCCCATGTCTGAATTGGAATGATCATTTTTGTTTTTGACAGATAGAATATGAAGAGAAGACTACTTATTTATATGTTACTCTTAGAGTAACTTTGAGTGATCATCAGACTTTGCTATTTTTACATTTTATGATTGCCAACTCATCTCTGCTTCTAGAATAGAGAGATCATTTCAGTTTAGCACAGTGGGAGGAGAGCAACTGACTTCTATAAACACATAAAATAATAACAAAAACATAACATTCAAGATAAAAATAGCTCTGTAACTGTGGTTTGTTTTTCCTTTTTGGCTTAAAGGCACTTAGATCAGTGTATTTTTATCTAACACACTGAGTCTTCATCTTTCACATGAGCCCGTCTTGGATAGTTCCCAGATCAATATAAATGAATTAACTGCTTAATGTTGATTTAATGACATTGATTCAGTATTGGAGAATGATTACTGTCTACTCCGTGGGAGAAAGGCTTTTCTCTGGATATGTTGAGGAATTCTGCAGTAAGCATGCTCCGTAGGAGAGTTTTGAAACTAAGATGTAAATTTTACTCATAATTTATATATGTGTACAAATATGTATATATTGACAGAGAACAAATTTGAAGCTAAAAATATATTATTCTTGTGCAAGTCAATTTTAATTTGTGCAAGAGTTGAAATATATCAAGTCTATTTTTCATATACATGTGCATGTTCATGTGTGCTTGCATTTGCATGTGGAAGCTACAGGCCAGCCTCCAGTGTCCTTCCTCAGATACTACCCACATTTCTATGAGACAAAGACTCTTCCTTGGTCTGAACTTGGAAAGTTTGGCTGACCAGCCAGCATGCCGTGAGGATTCCCTATTTCCAACTGTGTGGCACTTGGATTGCAGGTCACCATGCCTGGCTTCTTAATGTGGATTCTGCCTAGAAGGCAAGAACTTTATCATCTGATCTATTTCTCTAGCCTTCAGGTCTATTTTTAAAAACTGTTATTTATGAGCTTTTGAAGGCAGTATTTACTATTCATAGTCTACCTACTAATTTTATGGGTTCAGTTTGTCAGAACTTCTTCAGTTCCAAAAATATAAGTGTAGTTAATGTTAGTTTTAAAAAAAATAGTGGCATTTATTAGAGGATAAAAAAGATATGTCCATGAGAGTCTCAGGCTTCAGGCATGCACTTTTACTCTGGGTTCAGTCAGAAGAGAGAAACCAATTTGAACAGGGAAATCTTAATATAAAAGTCATTACCATAAGAAAATACTAGAGAATCAAGGGGATAGGTAGGGAGAAAGGAATAGCAGGGTATCAGACACAAGGACACCACTTCTGTCTGTGTGAAACTAGAAGCTGACATCTAGGCTCCACTGAGAAGGTGTACCTTGTCTTACTGGATATCCCAGAAGTCACTGGGGATGTGCTTATGGAAATTTCTGGAACGCCTCCTCACTGAAATAAGGCTTCTAAAGTGCTGGGAGTATTCACTGGTGGTATGCACTGAAAATTCTCTGCTATAAGACTTCCTAAGGTATGCAAGCATGTCAGTGGAAAGAGCTTTTAGGGCCTGAGTACTCTGGACATGGCTCACAGCAAAGGCTTAATGAAGAATCTGGGTAATCTGCAGGGCCCTAAGGAAGGCTTGGGGGAGAGAGGTATATGTGTGTCTGTGTGATGATGTATCTGAATGTCTGTGTGCAGTGTGTATGAATGCAGTATGTGTGCACAAGTGTTGACAGAAGTTTCTGCCCCACAAGCCATTTCCAACTAATCACACAAATGTAATATTAATTATAAATGATCGGCCAGTAGCTCAGGCTTGTTACTAGGTAATTATTACATTTAAATTAATTCATATTTTTATCTACAGTTTGCCACGTGGCTTAGTACCTTTTCTCAACATGGCATTTTCATCTTGTTTCTCTCAGTGTCTACTGGTGACTCCTCACTCTGCCCCTTTCCTCACAGAATTCTCAGATTGTCCCTCCCACCTAACCTAATCTTGTTCAGCTATTGGCCAGTCAGCTTCTTTATTAAGCCAATCACAGTGATATATATTCACACAGTGTAAAGGAATATTTCACATTTTTCCCATTTGTCCAATTAAAAAGGAAAGTTTTAGCTTTAACATAGCAAAATTATATACAACAAAACAATTATTAAGTAAAAATTATAGTTTGGCAGTCACTTTCTTTTACTCCTGCTGGTCCAGTCTATAAAGAATACTGTCAGCAATTGAAGCAAGGGTAGTTCCTTGCTCAATGACTAACTTTTGCCACAAAAAAGCAAAATTCCATGTGGAGTTTTTTAATGCTCATCATTTTCTTTTGCAGTAGATTGGTGGTGCCAGGAGCAGACGTGTCTCATTGTTATGAAAAACCCAATGTGGACTATTCCTTTACACTGTCTGAATATATGTCACTCTGATTTGTTTAATAAAGAGGCTGACTGGACAGTAGCTGAACAGAATAAGGTTATGTAGGAGGGCCAAGCTGAGAGTTCTGGGAAGAAAGGGGCAGAGTGAGGAGTCACCAGCGGAAACTGAGAGAAACAAGATGGACATGCCATGCTGAGAAAAGGTACTAAACTTCATGGTAAACTGTAGATTTTTTTATTTTTAAAAAAAAAAGGTTAATTTAAATGTAAGAGTTAGCTAGTAACAAGCCTGAGCTATTGACTGAACATTTATAATTAATATTAAGCTTTAGTATGATTACTTGGGAGCTGCTTGCAGTACAGAAGCTTCAATAAACTAATAGCTTTCAACATGGGGTTCCAGGTGATGCATTTATCTAATTATTCTTTATCAATAAAATTTGTGAGTCAGATATTGGGGTAAAAACCTCAATGATCAGAGAAGTGAAGAAGCCATTAGTCACCTTTTCTGTCTTTGGTTCCTCAATCCAAAAGGGCCAAGATCTTCTATAAACCCTACCTCATTAATTCTTCAGTCTTCTAAACCTCTATGTTTAATTAAGGTCAGCTAATGGCTAGCTTTGCTATCTGATTCAAAACAAACCTTATTGTCAGAATTCAATCAAACTATCATACAACACATGTATGTGTACATGTCTGTGTGGTATGTGTCTGCATTCTGTGTGCAATGTGCATGCGTGGTGTGAGTATCTGTGTGATCTGAGTGTATGTGCATGTCTGTTTGCTGTGTGTTTGAATGTACAATATGTGTGTGTGCATGTCTGTGTGTCATATGTTTATATGTTCAATGTGTGTATGCATATTGGTGTGTTGTGTGCTTTGTGTGTTATTGCATATCTATATGTTGTGTGTGTGCATATCTATGTGCTGTGTGTATGCATGCATGTCTGTTACAGTGTGCTTGTGAATTTGCATTGTAAGGGAGAGCAGAGTATTAGAAAAGGTACAAGTGCTACAGGAATCAGCAGAGCCAGCAGCACAAAGGACCAAATGAAAAGATGCCATTTTTTTCTGCAATGTCTCTCTTAAAGACTCTAGTGACAGAGGTTAGTATAAAGTCAGCAGGCAGAAGACATTTTTTAAAGGTACTATACCCATTTTCACAGAGAGTACAGAAATGATTGGTGTAGAAGAAAGGTGGCCTGATTCTAGGTTTCAATTTGCTTTCCCATCTCCCAATGTGTTTGGTTTGCACTGGCTTCATCCTAGGCTGGCTAGCTTCATGTTTTGTTAGAATGAACTCAACCATATAAGAGAATTGTTCTATTTGCCAGTACAACAACAAAACAAATCTAAGAATTAAGTTTTGGTGGCTTTCATTTGCTTGGTCTATATCACGTGGCACCTTTAAATCAATCCATGTCCAGGATGAAGACTGTTATTGAGTATTTCCTGGTTATATATCTCCATCCCTATCCTGATCAGCATGTTAAACCAAAGGAAGATGGGTTGTCACTCAATAGGCCAAAGCCACATGGAGTGAACACTACTACAGAATTTAAAATGCTGCAAAATTATACCGTACATTTGTTTGAACTTAATTCTTAAAATAATTTCTATGAAGTTTCAGATCTTAAAATTAAAGATTATCTCATTTAATCAAATCCAGAAGATTTACAACTTAAAAGAAAGATACCTACTGTCAGAATTTGTTTGGAACCTAGAGTGCCTGCTGAAATAGAATCAAAAAGTTATACCATATAATTTTTTTCAAAGAGGAATATCCTACTTACTATGCTAATATCTATTTTCTCATGGAAATAACACTTCACTTATGTTACACCAAAAGAAATATATGGGAGAGGAGTGGATGAAAATCAAAAATAAAATAAAATAATAAAATGCAACACTGAATGCAAAGCATGGCATAGATTCTATAGCAGGTGAGTCCATATTGTATAGGCCTGGAACCTAAGTAGTATCATGAGGGAGACTCTGCTTGCCTGAACTTGCCAGGGTGATGGTGTGATCATAAGGGTGGCATGAGAGGACTGTTCAGAAGGTGATGGATCTATTCTGATTCCTGCTCACCAAGATGGCTACACAGGTCATCATATCTCATGTTAATAGGTAGAACTGTGTATCATTCCTTTTACATAAGCCAAACCAATAAGACCCCAACGAAGTTAGTGTGTGTAGAAACCAGCAAACCCCAGAAATTTAGCAGAAATCCTAAATTTCTGGCTTGGAATCAAGTTTTCTCTGATTTTCAAAGATGCTATTTTTATGGAAAGATGGATAAAAGAGATGAAATCTCTGCATTGCTTTTGTGAAGTCTATGTGAGAAGGAAACCTACTTTAAGGTGCGGTTGACAAAATATTAGACTTACAGACACATAAACAGCAAATTGAGAATGATTTCTGATGAAGAATTATTTGAAACTTAACTTCCTAAGTAGTATAAAATAGCGTTGCAGTAGGGAAGCATGCTTTATCCTCACAACATTTTTTTTTTTTAAGTGAAATAGGGCTTAGTTTGGTCTTAAGATGGGTCCTTGCCTCCCAAGGCTCTTCCCAAGTGTTGAAGTGAGAAGGTACCAGGACAGAAGCTACAAAGACACCCCTGCCTGGAGAATATTTGCAACAATTCCATCACAGTGTTTGCTCAACTATAGTTTCTCTTAAGATATTTGTATTTGCATCTGTCTGGCTTTATGCTTTTGAACCTGATTTTTCCAAAAGCCTTTAAAAAATGTTTATATTCCTTGATCTTTAAAACTTAAAAGCAAATCATGATGTAACATGAAGGATTTCTAAGAAACTTATTTATTTTTTTAAAAACACGTTGCATCCTTTATCCTTTTTTTAAAAAATTGATATTATACCTTAGTTTATCCTAATGAAAGCTTTCTGTTCTAGTCATTGGGGTGTTTATTTGCATAGTTTAAGAACAAAATGTGGAATTTCCAGAGAATAGATCACATCCAAAATGTCACACAAAACTTCTCCTCTGCAGGTTTTGGTTCTAACTCCCACAGAGCTTTTGGAAGGTGGGATATTATATGACTTTCATTGATTAATCAACAGGTTCTCCCAATCCATTCTTTCTTAACTTTGATTAAAATAGACTGCCAGCTAGGTTGCAGATATGTGCTGACCCAACAAGAACAGAGGTGTATCCCAGCTGCAAGCTTACAGCCTGCGTACAGTTGATTAAGGAGCTTGTGGTGAAACATTCAGGGAGTCTCATAAACATACATTATCTTAATCCTTCTGCCTTTGACACTGCTGTCATGCCCCTGATCCTTACATTTCTGTAGATTAGAGTGCTTCCAAGAAAACTGGGAACAAAAGTCTTGTTCACCTCACCCCCAATGTGAGCCTTTCTCCTTGCCTCCTCTTTGGAAGCTGCAAAGGTAATGTTAAGGTCCGGCAAGAGTCCGTGTGTGGTAGAGATGGAATAGCCCTTCAGAGCACTGTCAAGTTGGTTTTCCTGTTGCTTTGATACATTTACAGACATCTGTTCTGGAGTCATGTTGGCTACATAAGTCTGCCATTAGCAGTCAGTAAGGACTTTAATTAACTGAACACGTCAAGGAGCAGAACTCTGATGATATGGCACCATCTGGAATAGGGAGATGTAAAATTTTCCCCTCAGCTGTGTTGAGTGGGGATTGTATTACGACTTGTCTTAATCAGGAATGATTCTCCTGCTGCTGTTGTGGCTTTATGAGCAGCAAATGCTTTATGGTTTAAAATGCTTTGCTCAGGTGTGGCATAGCATTAACATGGAAATTTCTTGAACTTCCAATTATTCCACTTGGCCTTCCGTTAATGTCCTATCAGCGCTCATTAAATCGTCATGCTCTGCACAGACTTATTTTGAGTTTCAAAAGCAGTTAGCCATAACCAGGGGGTGTTCGAACCCTCTGCAATTAATGAGACTATTTTAAAATGTAATGGTCTCCTTAGAAAAATCCACCTGTTCACATAACCCCAGAATCCTAGACAGGAATGGAGACATTACTGTACTTTGGGAAGGCCATTCACTCAAGAGTATGGGTCCTAAATTGAGGTCCTCCTTCTCAGCTCCCACCTCTTCTGTCTTCTCCTTTTGCTCTCCATCCTCCTCTTCTCTTTAGTGGGGGGATCTTTATTTAAAATACAAAGATAGGGTGTATATGTAGATGCATGTCCATACTTTTATAGCAGAGTGAGCACATTAGGGTCAAAGGTTAATTTGGAGGGAGTCATTTCTCCCCTTTCACCTTGTGTGAGACAATGTCTTATTTCTGCTGTTCAATATACTCCAAGCTAGCTGGCCAAGGAGCTGCCTGGAAAGTCTCTTGCCTTTTTGTCTCTGCCTTCTATCTCTCGGTAAAGAATCTGGGATTGTAAATGTGCATCACTACATCCATCTTTAAAAAAAAAAAATAATCAATTTGGGCAACTGAACTTAGGTTTCCAGGCTTGCAAGAACTTTTTGTCAACTGAGCCATCTCTCAGTCTCCAAAGGCCTCTTCCTTGAACACACTTGTCTCTTGCACATGCAGCAGCACATTCTCTTTCTTTTTCCAGCCTACCCTACTGGAATGCTCCCTGCCCAGGATTTTTTGAGTGCCTTAGTGACTTCTTATTTAGAAGCTACACTTGTTCTCAACTGATTCAATCTAAAGGTCTCCTTCCAGTTGAGTATTTTTACTCTTGACCTCAAGGAATGATAAATGAATTCAGGTGCTAGCCCCTATCTGCCACAGATCAATGTAGGGTGAAAACATATATTGAGATATATTGCAAAAGAAGCTCCATCTACGGTATTCTATTCCATACTTCTTAGAAATAAGAAAATGCTTTCCATCAAGGAAGTCAAAGTTCAGTGCAACTCAGTTGCATACCAGGGTCTTTGTTAAAAATATGTTTTTCAGCAACAGTGTTTGAGCATCATAAATTATATGGACTAATATTATATTGTTGATGTTTATGTGCATGAACAGATTTAGGAAACAATGAGGAAAAGATACAGGACCAATTTAATCAAGGTCCACACCATCTTCAAAAGTATGCCAGCTGTCCCCTAAAAAACTTAATACATTCTGGCTCTACTGGAAATTCAAATAGATAGCTTTGCTATACAACTCCCTGTGATCTGATAAAAGAAGCAAAAATTGGCATTATTATGTAAACCTTTTAACCAGATTTCTTATTGAATTATTGTTTTTACTAATTCATTTGAATAGTCTTTAGTTTTAAATTTCCTTTTGTAAAATGAGAATGCTAACATAATTCAGGAACTAATTAAGAGAAATTCCATGACTATTCCAAAATAAGAAGTTGGGGTACACATGGTTTTCCCAAGTCCTCATCCGTCTTCACAAAGCTTGACATCTTTCGGTGACATAAAACAAAACACACAGGAGGCATTTTTAACTTCACAGGAGACCTACCTTCTATTGTTCTTAGAGAATTATATGACCTTTTCAACCAAATCAGCAGAACTCAAAGTCAAAAATGTGTTCACCTGGTGCTGAGGTGTTGTCTTCCAGTCAGGGAGACGTTGGCATGTGTATAATAACTGTGAGCCCGTGAAAGCAATTTTCACTCTGCAGCTGACCTATATTGAACTGTTCCTTTCTAATTATCTTAAGTCAAACCCTGAAATTTAAGTCACCAGGATGCTGAATAAACACAAGTGCAATCTTGCCATTATTGTTTATTTTTAGCCCAGCCTCATTTTCTACCATTAGAACTGGGATTGTGTCAAAGTTCTTAAGTGAATTCTCGGTTCTCCTGTTGAAATGCCCTGTGCCAATGCTGCATAGCACCCAAATGAGGGCACCCTGCTGTTTCTGTGTCATGGTGACTCTAGGCTTTGGGTTCAGTCAAAGAGCTCAATCCCCTGAAATTATAAAATGTCACCTTCAGATTTTATCATTCCAGCCCAGTTAAATGGTTTGGAAAATGTGTCTTCCAGTTCCTTTGATCACCCACCACCCAGCTAATTCAGCCTATGTGGGTCTGTGTGGATTTTTCCGTGACTTACATCTTCTTCTCTACGTGCTCTGTGCTCAGGGCTGCCCCAGAAGTTAAGTGCACTGCCATTCTGTTCCTGGTTATATAGTCTGCCACTATTCTAGGCACCTGCCAAAGGCTCTGTGATTCCTAGAGATAGGGATGTATTTTCTTCCCCAGAGTTCAACAGCATTGCTCTCTATCCCCACAGCACCTCCCTTATTTCTGTTCCCTTCCCAGGCTCCCGCCTCACTTGAGCCTTGGTAGAACAATGTTGACCTTTCTCCCTTGGGAGTCAGAGAGTTGTTCTTACCGAGGACTCTAATTAGTGTTTTATTTACTTGTTCTGACAGTTTTACATCATTGTTTGTCACTTCTTGTCATGAAAGAGACCAGATGTCCTAGCATTCATTATCTATTTTTCCTCACACTTCCAAAAACACATTTATATTTCACTATTAATGTTTTGAGGGGGAAAAATGCACAGCACACTTAAGGACAAAGCAAAAAAGATAAGAGACTTTAAGCCCTTGGGGCTATAAACCAGACTTTTCAGATTTTATAGATGTTAACTTCTTACCAGCAGCAACACTGACTTACAAAGCAGCTTCCTCTTGAGGCGTCTAAGCTCTGGCCGCCATTCCTTTTCAGTTACTTTGGGTCAGCTTCCTTCTTCCAATCAATCACCTCTGCTTTCTCTGATGCTCTTCCAGGGTTGTGCAGGCAGAGGCCTTTCCTTCCCTGACTTTCTGTAGGTGAGAAGCCATGTGCTGTTTAGTAGTCTTCTGGAGCAGACATTGTGGAGGACTGCTGCTTCATCTGTCTCCTGTCTCTGCTAATGATGTCGCATTCCTAAAAGCCAGCAGAGAGAAGAAAGATCAAGAGATATCATCCAGGGGTCGCGAACTCTGAATTAAATAACGCTGCTCTGACATATCTGTTATACTCTCTGTCTTGTTCTGAGATTTTGAGAGATAACTTCCATTCCTGTCCTGAAATCCAAATACTCATATGACAGTAATTATGCATTTTAATGAAGAAAGACAAAAAGACCTCAAAAAAAATAGCAATTCAGAAAAACAACAAAACAAAACTTCTTTTAAGAGACCATTGATTCTTAAAAGAAAACAATCTTTGTTATATATGAGCTATAGCCACTGCCTTCTGGAAGTCTCACTTTGAGGACAGCTTGAATCATTTACACAGCTCCAGGTTAAGTAAGTCATAACCTTGGATAAAATGTATTATTCAAACTCTGTTTAAGATTGTGGTTAAAAAAAAAAAAAAGAGTATTGCCATCCTCACGGTCCATAGGCATCGGAGAAAAGATGGATACAAAACAAACAGTATCAAAGACAATTTCTCTACTCATCATTGCAAGTATGTTCTCCATCACCTGATGATCAGCATAAACATCACGACCATTGGTCCACAGTGTTTACATGTAAGGGATTTTGTATCAGATATATAGAGGGGTTTGAGTGAAAAATAATGAAACATTGATTTTAGTTGTGTGGATAACAAAGATGTTGTATGAAGTTTTTTTGTTTTGTTTTGTTTTATTTTGTTTTGTTTTAAAGAAACATCCATGAGGCAATATAGAGACTCAGAAATCAAAGAGTGAATAGCAGTTGTTCATGAAATCAATCTAACAAGATCCCTAAGTAAACTGGGTATTGTGGCAAATCCAGCAAACCAAATGTTTGAGAGGCTAATGCTAACTTAGAATAGAATCATATGATTCTGTCTCAACACAAAAGGATTTAAATATCTTATTCCATTATTCAAGGCATAGTCATATCCAAAATACAGCAACACAACTAGACATATTTACCTATCTCAAAAATATTTAGCAGTCATTAGCACCCACTTGACTTTTTCTAATTTATTCCAGGACTGCCCCTGCTTACTTCCAAACGTCTTGTAACATGTCAGAGGCTATGGGAGTCAGCAGAATGAGGATTTCTGGGTCAGAGGTGAGACAGGTCTAAGAGAACATTAGCCCAGATGAGGCTGTACACAGGCGTGTTGAAGTGAGACTCCAGGAGCAGAAGTACCCAGTCCAGAGATGTCCCTTTCTGCCTTTGCCCTATACACATCCTGGCACAAGAATATAAACAAATGCCCTCTGAAATATATTTGAAGACACAGTCTTTAGAGCCAGACCCTCAAACATCATCTGCTTTGTAGGTTCTCTGGAGAGAGCATTTAAACATTTAAGAATCCGTTTTCTCCTTTGTGACACTGTATCATAAAATTGTAAAATAAGATTCTACCTTTGAGAAGTGTAGGGAAGTTAAACACAAATTCTAAAAATTTGAGGTATTTTCACTAATAAGTTACAGGTTATTAAAATATTAGCACATAAAGACAGAGTGAAAACTACGTATCCAAAACATCCCCAGCATTTGCTGGATATGTTTATTTTCCATGACTAAACTGGAATGCTCATGATATTGGTAACTCTACAAATAAATTTTGGAATATTTATTTTCTTTTTAATTTTTCTGAATATCCCTTTGTTAATTCTAAGGACTATAGTTAACAGCAAAAAAAAAAAAGTCTCATCAATAATCAGAAATTCAAACTAAATGTATACGGGCATCTTGTGTCCTGTGGGTATTTTATGATTTTTATTTGTTGTTTAAGAAGTTTATTTTCTGCAAAAAGTTAGTCTATGAAGTGACCACTAGAGATATACTATTGTAGACCAAAATGTTTGATCTCAAGATGTTAACGTATAAATTCTATAAATACTTTGAGATAAAATTTTACATTGTGGGGATTTGCTAACCACCCTGCTGCTAAGCAGATATCTCTACTCTTCCTGCCCTTAAATATGAATACCCAGAAACATAATCCGGTGATTTCATGGCATTTTCTACCTTTATAGTATGTTTCTTCATTAGGTTTGATAAGACCTACCTGCAAGAAAGTGAGACTTTGTCACCATTCCAAAACTCATTTGCTATTCTTCATAATATGACAGTTATATAATAATGCTCATTAATAAACCTTATGACTTATAAGGTCCATTTCAAGTATGGGTCTATAGAAGTTTTAATACCTTACAGAAATACCTTGAATTTAGGATTACTTTTAATTTCCATCAATTAAATTTCAGAGAAATAGATAATACAAACTTCTGAAGAATCTCTAATACTGCCTGGCATGGAAGTGCAGGCCTTTAGTCCTAGTACTCAGGGGGCAGAGGCAGGCCGATCTCTATGAGTTCTACAAAGCAAGTTCCAGGACTTCCAGGCTTGTTACACAAATAAATCTGCCTCAAAAAAAAAAGGAAGGAAGGAAGGAAGAAAGGAAGGAAGGAAGGAAGGGAGGGAGGGAGGGAGGGAGGGAGGGAGGGAGGGAGGGAGGAAGGAAGGAAGGAAGGAAGGAAGGAAGGAAGGAAAGAAGGAAGTGAAGGAAGGAAGGAAGGAAGGAAGAAAGAAAGCCTGAAAAAACAAAACAACAATAAAAACCCAAAACAAACAAGCAAACAAAAAAATTTAAGAGATCTTTAATACCATTTGAAAACGTAAACTGGTGTTTTTACCCCACAGAGTCCTTTTGTCTGTCCTAATCCAGTGTTATTCACAGTCCAAGAGACTGCTGTGGCTCTTCTCCTGAGGCCTTGAGAGCTTCCTGCCTCCGGATGAGTTCTCCCTTCTGAATTTGCACTGAACTCACACAGTCTCTCACTTTCCTGAGCCCATGTCTCCAGGGACAGGCAATGGCACACTCTATTCAAGGATGGATTCTAAAAGCAATGGCCATGGGAACTAAGCCGAGAAATAAGCAAATAAATCATCTTACCCACACACCAACACTGCTCCTGGGAGTTCGCACACCCTGTCTCCTCTGAGACTGTGTGGCTGATGATGTCCCAGGACACTCTTCTACAGCTGCCATGTGCCTCTGTGATGCTTAGACTCCAGGATAAGAGCCTTCTTTCTTAGATTTCTAGAAATGTAGGGCCTTATTTCCTGGTGTGGGAACTCCTTCGTTGAGGCTGTAAGAGGCAGGTGCCTGAAGACTGACAGAGTATAGCAAGAGCCTGGGTGTACCTTAGGTGCCCTATGTGACAGGGGGGATGTTCTGCGGTGCTTTAAAAAAGAGATACATTTGAATTCCCATCCGTTGTCTTGCTTTGATTAGTTGAATCAGTCACAATGAAAGAAAGACCTGGATATCTAAGTAGGAGACTCTGAACAAAACATTTTATTCAATACAGTGCAAATCAAACAGAAGAACTGTGTTTCTTGGGCCTGACTGAGACAT
Organism: Phyllotis vaccarum; assembly: GCA_033318265.1. Lineage (NCBI taxonomy): Eukaryota > Metazoa > Chordata > Mammalia > Rodentia > Cricetidae > Phyllotis > Phyllotis vaccarum. The sequence continues at coordinate 73,730,146 of JARWLC010000001.1, read as the reverse complement.
TCAGTATCTATGCGGCTGTTAGCAAGGAACATCTTGCCTGAGGAGTCAGTGTCTCAATTATGAAAGCCCTGTGGTCTTTTCTGTATTTTTGAGTTATGGTATAAATTCTTTAAATAAAACTAAATAACACTTAGGTTGTACCACTTGGGCCTGTGAAACCTTTTTGTTGGGGACAGGCTGCTGCTTCATTTGTTTCTCCCTTCAAATATCCTTGTAATAACTGGGGAATACAAATTGAATACGCTTATAGTATATAGCCTAGTGTTGTAATATGTGGAAATATCTTTAAATGGTGACCACTGTACTATAGTTAATAATACATTTATTAAACTCAGAACTAAGCTCCTTTATGGTCTCAACCAATCAAGAGAATTTTAAGTGTGGTGTGCATTGGCTAGATAGAGCTTATGCATTCTGCCAAACAGGTCTCTGCCCTTTCAGAAACATCACCTCATTCTCCCATCCTCAGATGTGACAACCAATTTTGACCTCTAATTTATTACTGTGACATTCTTAGATGCCAGTATAAGTGACAGCCAGATATCTGTCATCCTGTACCTGCTCCTCTTCACACAGCAATGCATCTTTTAAAACCATCCATATAGCAACAAATGACTCTTTTAAAAGACTAATATTCAATTTTTCAGATATAATAATCTATGAAGTGTGCATGTGTGTATGTGTGTGTATCTGTATGTAGTGTAGTGGTTTCACTCATCTGTCAGGAAACGCTTAGACTGTGTCTCCATCTTAGCTATTGTGAATCATGCCAGAGATCACACGGGAGTGCAGACATCTCTTTGAAATATGAATTTGATTTCCATTGGATATAGTCCCAGAAGTAGGATTGCTGGGTCATATCATAGTTCTATTTTTAGTTCTTTGATGAAACTCCATACTGTTTCCTGACATGGCTGTACCAATTTATACTCCAATCAACAGTTTACAAGGGTATTCTTTCTCCACACCTCTGCCAGCACGTGCTAGAATTTGTCTTTCTGACACAAGTCATACCAAGAGATCTAAGTGAAGACCCACTTGTGGTTTTGATCTAGCTTTTGCTAATAATTACTAACGTTGATCACGGCTCCGTTTCAGTGTTGGCCATTGCGTACCTTCTGAGAAATGTGTCCTCATATTCTCGGCCCACTTTTACTGCTGTTGACTGAACTCTCTTACATATTTGGGTCTTAACCCATAATTGTTTTTGCTGTATATTTTCTCCCCTTCCGTAGGTTGTCTCTTCACTGTTGAGTGCTGCTTTTGTGTGATTTAGCCCCACTTTTCTGTTTTTATTTTGCTGTCTGTACTTTGGGGATCATTTTTCTAGGACAAAGTCAAGTTAACTTCCTCGTGGTTTATTGTAACTTTACCTACTTCTGCTCTTTTGGTTTTAGTTATTTCTTGTGTATGGGTGAGTGCAGTCCAGCAGGAACCTTAAGCAGGAAATTACACTGGATTATAATTAGGAAAGGATATGATAAAGCATATGGACACTTGTTGAATTCTTAATTTGATGAATGCCAGATAAAATGGCAGTTTTCCAACATAATTTATATTTTTCAGGATTAATAACTGTACATGTGATATTTTTAAAGCAAGTGTTAGCATTACAATGAGAATGTTTCTCCCAATGTAAGGACTTCTAAAGATTATCATAAAAATTTCTTTTTTATCCAGGGTCCTGGAGGCAGCTTACAATAGGTCTTGGGTTGGCTTCTTAGTTGGTTTAATGATGTTTTCAGTTAGAAGGTTCTGTATCCGGTGTCCCATCTTACCAGCTTTTGGAGTCCTGGTCTCTATCTCTATTTTATTTTTTAAATAAAATGTCACCAATGCTGTTACAGAATAATACTGAGTCTCCTTAAGACTTTTTCCCTTTAAATTTTAGTTTGCTGTTTCTCAGATAGGTCTTACTGTACTTCAGGCTACCCTAGTACATCCTATGTTGCTCATACTACTCTGGAACTTACTCTGTAGTCCAGGCTGTACTAGACCTTATCTCAACAACAATAGCAAAAACAGCAAGTCTCTATCATTGGCTCTTTATCGAGGTCAGAGCTGTTAATTTCAGTTACATGTCTTACCTATCCCTAATTTTCTGTTTCAAAAGATCTCAGGTGAGTTTTAACCCTTCAACTAATAGATTTGTTTGTCTCTTTTTTCCTTTCCTTCCTTTGTTTTCAGTGATGGGCACTGAACCCAAGGCTTCCTGTAGGCTAATCCAGGAATGACTGAACTATGATACCACCACCCTTCACCCCTTCCTGATGGAAAATGTCGTGGGCCTGTGGAAAAAGTGGTTATCAGATGTGTTTTTGAGAATGGTTGTTTTGTTAGTTTGGAAAGTGCAGCTGTTAAGGTTCTATAGATATGCTTATAAATCTATCATTCACACATTTCTATTCTTGACTTTACACATAAATATAGGTGTGAGCTGATGGCCATATAGTATACATGTGCCTAGAGTAGCAATAGCCTGGCAGTAAATGGTAGGTTTTTATAAAGCCACGACAGTGTTGCAACTTAAAAATTTTGGTGCTGCGGCTTATGTAATGTCAGCGTCACAGGTTCTCAGGGTTCCTAAATTCACAATACTCGTATCTGGCCATTGGTTGAAGAGATGGAAACAGAGACGGACATGAGAGGCCCTGCTTACTCAGGTGAGAAATGGGGGATCTGACTCATTTCTGTTCCCTCTTCTGCCTTTGCTGCTGATTCTTGCTAGTGGATTTCTTATTTTCTCAATTAACCTTCCTTCCTATAATCTGAATTGGTAGAGGAAGTATCCGTGGATAAAAATATTTATATTAGTGTAAAATTTTGCTGTTAGTACAATAATGTTACTTTTCATATATAGATTTTATCTTTTAAAGCAGACCAATATTTATTATTTGTTTTTACTTTGTAATTTACTATAGAGTCACAGAGCTAAAACGTGGCCTTGTTGAATATTATTTCTTGACATAGCTGAAGATCAATTTAAGAATTCTACTCACATGTGACCTAAATTTGTTTTCAGTACTGATTTATGTTTTCTAGTTAAATAATGCAAGAATTATCTGAGCATATTGCACAAACTGTCAGTTTTTAAATGCCTATTAAATAACGGGGCTATAACCCAGTAGGAGAGAATGGGCCTTCCATGTATGTGGACCAGGGTTCAGTTCCAAACACCAAAACCAGAAACCTATCAAAACTCTGAGAGTTAAATGTGAAGAAGCTTAAACACATCTTTATAACAAGTGGATGATTTGTGCATGGAAATACTCCTCTCATGAACTATCAATACAGATGTTTTTATTGATCATGTACTTTGAAACCTTTGAAGGATCTGTATTTGGGGTTTATCCAGCTGATGGCAATGGCTTCTCTGAAGGTGCTAATTAGAACATATGCAGAGGACATTTAGACATTAGAGGGAAAATGGAGCTAGCATTTATGTAAGCATTAGCATCAAATTTTATATATATGTTTTATTTGGATAAATACCTGTCCTTGCTCTAGGAGTTAAAATAAATACAGTTTTTAGCTGTGGAAAAATTTTTAGAACAATTGCACACAGAAAACTGGCATATGGGTTAAGGCATTCATGGAATTTATAACAATAAGTTGTAAATAGTTGTCTTCTATACGCGATCTGTATTCCATCAACAAATGCTTTATCATTTTGTAGGCTATTGTTTTCCAAGACAACATTCTTTAAAATTAATAAAAACTAAATTAAAAAAAAAAAAGAAAAACCTTTTCACACCGTGCTCCTTTTGCTCTGGAAATTTATTTTAAAAGAAAACTCTGAGGAGAAAAATCTAAGAGAAAAATAGAAATGCTCTCAGTTATACAACAGTTTTATCAGAAATGTGAAGAAATAGAATTTCTATATTTCACTATTGGGGTGAAACTCTTTTAGATTAATGCCCAAAGTATTGTAAATGCTTTCAAATAACAAATGATTATTTTTTATCCATTTTGAAACTTTAGGTATATCTTATAATATCTCATTTGAAGATTGTGGGTATAAGAAAAATGCTTATGAAATGTTTTAAAGGAAATAGTAACTAAATGTATATAGAAATTACGACTATGTGATTAAAATTGTATCTATGAAAACTGTATGCATGTATGCATACTAAAGGGTTAGAGTACACATATGCATACATATATGTTTATAGGTAGGTAGGTAGATAGCTTATGGAGGTAACATTTAAGTGATCCATAAATAGATATATTAACTTTTATACAAGAGGCACAATATGATTTTACCATTAATTATCAAACTATCATAATACTATCTTTAACTCATAATCCTATCTTTCACTCAATAAAATATCATCCTAAAACTAATTTTTGCATATGATTTTTATAAAAATGCATAACTATAAACATTTTTATGAACCAGGATGAGACTTAGTGAAACATTACCTCGTTCCAAATAAATTGGACATTAAGTGTACTCATTTGTTACTTGGTTTTAATAACTAAATTGTAATACCAGAATTAGAGAATCATAATGATGTCAATGCATACCTTCGCTTAGCTACGCGCCCCATGGAAGGTGTAACATGAGCATTAGTAATTTCTGTCTTTCATTAATAACATTTATCAAGTAGTTATATTAAAATATGAAGTGTTTTATCTGTGGCCTTCTGGCTCAGTGATAACAAGGTATAGTCAACTCCCAATTACATTTGTATTGGCTCTTCACAAAGCAAATCCTTTCTGTGTTACTAATGAAGCTTTTTCATCATGTAAGCATATTAGAAAACATGTCTTTGCATTTTAAAATAAAACATTTAAAAACATAGTAACCCATTGCTATGTATTAGCTATTAAAAAGTAAGATGCTCAGTTTGTGTGAGTTTGGCCTGGTTATCTGTCCAGTCTTTGAAATATTGTTTCAGTAAACTAACAAATCAGTTAATAGGTGCATTAACTTTAGGTTTAGTCTAAATATTCTGACTGGTGTCAAGGTTTTTAATTTAAAGACTTTTCCTCCCAAGAAATAGAGATGTGGCAAATCCACATTTGCTGTTTCATTAAAAGGCTGCTATTAGTTATGGTATGTAATCCCAAATCCTCTGCCAGATGGTTCCAGGTCACATCAAAGATCTGTAGAGCACAAAGTACAAATAAGTCCAAAGTAACATCACACATGCCACTCCCCCACAGGCCTGCTCTCTATAAGCAAATTCCTGTTGCCACTATTGAGGTCATTCGAATGTGCTAGAACAGCAGGACCTCTCAGATGACAGTAGATTTGTTTTGGGCCATGTTTACACATTTATCAAGTAGTTTATCAAGAATGGTGATAACTCACCATTCCCCTCAGAACTGTGACTATGTCTTCATGAATGTACGTCATCATGCTGTTGACAATTCTGCTCTATCTGTTCTCTCTGTATTGGAATTTGTACACATACAGAGATGTACATTTGCTCACATTTTCCTGTATTATTTTGTATATACTAAATAATCACCTAGGCGGTGGTGGCACACAGCTTTATTCCCATCACTTGGGAGTCAGAGATAGGAGGAGGATCTCTGTGAGTTCAAGACCAACCTGATCTACAGAGTAAGTTCCAAGACAGGGATACACAGAAGTCAGAGAAATTTGCTATCTCTTGAGTAAGCACTAAAGTAAATAAGTTCAGTGGGAATGCCAAAAACCTCAGGCCGGGGAGGACTCCTTACTGATTTAGTAGCTGGACATTTAAGATACCACTAATTTTGCTGTTTGGTTTGTTTGGTTCTTTGGTTGATTTTGTTTCTTGAGACAACTTCCCCTATAGCAGCCAGGTTGTCTTTAAACTCACAATGTAGCCAAGAAAGCCCTTAAATGCCTGACCTCCCTGCCTCTGCCTTCCAAGGCTGAAATTACAGACATACACTAAGCATCTGGCATTATGTTGTTCCATAATTCAGGACTCAACTTGAAAAAAAAAAAAAAAAAAAACTTGAATGAAAGTACGTGCTCTTGTCTTTTCCTCTACAACTGATTTCTTTGCCATGTATTTGTATCATTGTATTATTGCAGGCTTAGCCAATAGCCAAGGAAGATAATGAAGGCTCCTGCCTATAGTGGCAGCCTCTGAAACAATGTAGTGACTGTGGTCGCAGCATGTTCAAATGTACAGCCTTCTGGGTTAGGTTGGGGGGACTGTGAAGCCTGGTCTCAGAAAGCTGCTGGGCCTCATGCTTTGCAGATGAGAATTTTAAGCTCAGAGGCAAACGTGTGTGCAACAGGATTTTTTGAAGCAAACTTTGCAGCATAGGAAGCTGTAGAACTAGGCTGCCTGGTGAGAGACACAGCAGAGGCACCTATTACATGGGCCTGGCGCTGAGCCAGGGCATGAAGACCCCACACAGTGTTGCTGCTTCAGAACACTGCCACAGTCCCTTTTCCATGAGCCTCATGGAACAATCTTAGCATTTCATTAATATCCTCGACCCAAGATCCTGAAGATTTGGCTTTTCTACAACTACTCAGCACTACATTTGACAAAATAAAGAAGCAAATAGATAGTCATCTTACATATAAGTCAAAAAGAGATTGCCATGATTCATTTTAAGGAATCTTCAAGGTCTTATAATTTAAACACATTTAAACAAAAAAATGCATTTGTTGTCATTTGGAGAGAGAGGAGTGTTTTACTATAAAGAAAATGTCTGAACGTCTTTCTTTAATTTGAAGACAGACACGATTCCACTTAAACAACAAAAAAGGATATGGGTAGATAATACCAAAACTACTCCCTGGGCGACAGGTAAGAAATGACTCAGCAGTTAGGAGAAGGTAGTGTTTTTACAGATAACCTAAATTTGTTTCCCAGCTCTCATGTTGGGTAACTTCAAACCACCAGTAACTTCAATGGCACCCTTTTAGGGCCTCTGTGGGAACCCACGCTCAGTGCACATTCTGCTGCAAGAGATCTGACTCCCTCTTGTGGCCTCCATGGGAACCACAGTCGATGTGCACATGCTTGAATATAGACGCATACACTATACATAACTAAAAATTTAGCAGACCTAAAAGACAAAATTCTTTTTCTCTACATCTTACATCTAGTTCATTGCTGAAAGGAACAAAACATTGCTGAAAGATTTTCCTTAAAATCTCTACATTCCATGTAATTTGACTTGCCTTGTAAATACGGTGCAGAAATTTTCTTGTTAAATTGCATTTCTGCGTTCACAAATGTAAAATCCAAACTTCATTCTCTTTCTGAGAAAGTTACAAGTTAACTGATTTGCCCAGGCTACAGGGACTGAGGGTCATAAAGGACTTGGCTGTAATTTAAATTCCACTAATCACTAGTTTAAAAAGTGCAGGCTAATTATTCTCACCACTGAAATGGATAATAGAAACTGCCTCATAGGGTTATTATGAGAATTAACTGGGGTAACGTTCCTTCTGAAACCCTGTGTATCTCATACAATACAGATGGGGCCCCATTGTAGTATGAGGTTTCTGGCCTGGACTTTTGGGCCTAGCCTCAAGGTTTAGACCTGCAGAGACACACAGATGCTTACAATAGTTTTAGGCTGATCGGCCTAAGGCCCAGGCATATAACTTGCTAACTCTTTACCCTTAAACTAACCTATGATTCTTCCTGTTCAGCCATGCAGCTTGGTACCTTTTCTCACAACAGCATAGTTGTCCTCTGCTTCTTCTGGCTTCTCTGTGACATTTCTGCTCTGTTCTTCCTGATCCCAGAGTCTTCTTAGTCTGGTAGCCCCACCCACACTTCCTGTCTGCTTTTGGCCAATCAGTGCTTTTTATTAAACCAGTGGATGGGACAGTTATTTACAATGGAACAACATAATCCCCCTACACTGCATTGTTAGTTTGAAGGTGCAATTTTTTTTAATTATACCAATTTAAGATTAATATTTATTGAAATATAAACCAACATTCATGATACAGGTAACAGCTTATATAGGCACTTGAGAGATCAGATTATCTATGCGATGGACGATGGATGCCGAACTAGTCTCCTTAGAAGGCAGGAACAAATGGGGCTCTCCAAGATCCCAGCAGCCCCTCTTGAATGGGTCTGGCCACTCTTTCTTCAGGAGCCTGGGACCTGGATAAGTGTCTTCTGACCTTATCACCTGACACCTGAATCCCATCCACATCAAAATAAATTAAAAAGGAAGGGCGGGGTCAGACAGACCAAGCCAGCTGCCCCCCCCCCCCAAGGGAAAAAAAAAAAAAAACATGTAAAAAACACAAGTGAGCCACGGACCACTTGGCAAGATAAATTAATAAAAATAAGTTAAGTTAAAATATAAAAACAAGCTAACAAAGTGCTTAAGCCATAGGCCAAACAGCATAAAGCTAATAATATAAGTGTTGGAGTCATTTCTGGGGGCCTGATCAACTGCGGGTGGCTAATGAGTCTAAGGCTACAGGTCTGTGGATCTAAACCTCTGGCCCCCCGGGGCCAAAAAATCTAATGCTACATTAGATCCTTTCCTGCTTCTCTCTTCTATGACTCTCACAACCTAACTTCTAAATCCTGCATCCGTTACTGTAGGAACATCAGCATTGGTACTAAGATGCACGTGCTACAGAATTAACTCAGCAGTGAACTTACCATTCCATCTCCAGCCTTTCCTATCCATAAACTGTCTTCTCCAGCTGAGTCCACCAGGACACCAGGGTAACTGTGAAGCCAGTTTGCTCATGCTCATCTCCAGCAGAGTTTTGACCACTCAGGTTCATTCTTCCTAGGTGGACCCCATATTGCTCACAATTAACTCACTTCAGGCACAGGCTGTACAGGGACTGCCATCGAGAACTGCCACAAGGAGGAGAGTGGGTCCATAAAACCCTCAACTCTATTTATAGCCCACTTGAAGCAATCACTCTCCATAGAGGCCAAGAAGTCCTATGAAATGGACATCAGTTCACAGGCCACAACACTCAGCAGGGCAATTGGAGGGAGGAAAAGGTTGCTAAATGTCCTTTCCACAGAATTCCACATATACAAAGCATTTTGACCTACACATGGTCACCATTTCACCCCCACCAGCTCAGGAAGTAGACCTAAGAAGATGAATACACAGCAGGTGACCAGCAGAATTTAGAGGATGGGGCAAGTTGCTGAAGGGTGGGGCTAGCCTCTCCTCCATGCGGTCATTGTAATAGCTCAGTAACTAATTATTTGCCTGTAGATAAAACCTTGTCACTAAGAAGAAGAAAAAAAAAGTTACATAAAACATTTAAAAGTCTAAAATTGTTCCTTCCTCATTGCAGATAAAGTAAAATAAATAGGAGAACTAAAATTTTTAAAGCATCAATTGAGAATCATCTACAACGATGATTGTATCAGTCTGGAGCAAACAATGTACGTGTTATAGAAATGCCTTCTTGAAGCCTGCCAGTATTGAAATATGTGTGTAAGTCAAGAGCAGTCTTGCAAAGGAATGGCAGGAATTTTTACGAGAAATTTTAAATTTATTCTATCAGCTTTATAGAAACCTGCATTATTATATTCCTTCAGCATGAGAGACCGTTGCATAACTCTAGTATGTGCCTCAAATTAAGATTTAATATGAGATAATATGGATCAAAAATATTTTTTTCTTAAAAGAATTATTTGCTGCTGGCAAATGTTTTAATTCTATCAGATCCCTCTTAAACTGTGTTACCAGGAAAGCATCAGCAAAATATTCATGGCTTGAAAAAGAGGAAGTGTTTAGTTACTTAGTGTAGCTACACTGATGCCTTGGTGTGTGTTTGTATGTGTGAAAGGAGGAAGGAAAGAGAGAGAGAGAGAGAGAGAGAGAGAGAGAGAGAGAGAGAGAGAGAGAGAGAGAGAGAGATCACTGCTAGAAGCATGTCCCTGGGTTAGCTGATTGGCTCGGTGCCATTTAAGAATCTCAGCTTCACTGTTCTCTGACCTCCTACTGTTCCATTCTGATTTATGGGACTTAGACTCTCTCCAAAGGCAAGGTGTCTGGAGTTTAGGGTCTTTGCTTCACAGCCCCTCCTCCTCCCCACGCCTTCCCCTTGCTTGGGTTCACCTTGTAGTAGCCTTGCAGAACTGAACTTTTTTTTTTTTTTGTACCTGGGCTCAATAGCCTGTGAGTCCATAGAGTTGAGAGCAAGCCGTGGCTTCCATTCCTGGGTGATGGAGTCATGGGAGAAAATGCAATGAGCAAACACGGTGGGACCTGAGCCGGCTGGAGTGTGTGCTAAGCCGCTCAGGACAGAGCAGCTGCTCAGTCTCCCAGCCTGCGTCTGTCACTGACCAGTGAAGTGTGTGTTTGTGCAAGGTGAGAACGGGGCTTTTCCTTAATTTGGAGACAAATTGCCAGGTATTGCTGTTGATTATATTTGATAATTTGGGGGTATGTATATCACCAAAATATTAGGTTGTTGGCTGTGTGTGGCTTTGTTTATGCCCTTGTTCACCATCAGAGTCCATTCGGCTCTCACTGTCTATGACGGAATCATAGCAAAAAAACTGGACATGAGCTGTTCTTCTCCACTGCAGAGTGATCGTTTGGTGGTCTCCCTGAGTTCTTTCGCTAATTGTGCTGCCAAGTGTCCTTATACAGATCCCCAGTGCAAACTGAAAACATGTTAGAACTGTTTAACTGTTTAAAAAATACAAGTCTGAATTACTGTTTTAAGTTTATGGTGTGATGTATTCTTTGTTTACCCACATGCTAAGTGCTGAAACTTTTTAAAGAAGAGTCTCTTGGGATGGTCTTAGGAGAAGTAGTGTGGGGCTTCTATGCATTTGCTTATCAAAATGAAACTTCTGCTTGGTCATCTGTGTGTGTGTGTGTGTGTGTGTGTGCGTGTGTGTGTGTCTGTGTATGTGTATGTGTATGTGTGTGAGAGAGATTTTAAAATATATCGGATCCAAAAGAAAACTCAGTAACATTTCTCTTCTGATACACTTCTAATTAACAGCATATAAACTGTTTTTATGAGCACATTTAAATTGTAGAACTTCAAGTTTTGTGTCTACTAGATAACACAGATACTGTATGAGCTTGTGAAAATGTGTGGGAACATTGCACACCCCCCCCCTCCAAGTTCTAACAACAGGAACTAACCCATGTCCTTGGGTAAACAGATGGCCCTTAATCCTTAGCCATAGCAGCTACCAAACCAAACCTGTAAATATATAAAGAAGGTATATAGTTCCGTAGTGACTAAATAAATATACAGGATATTTACATACAGGAGTCACATCTCAGGCTGTGTACAAGTAGGATTCGAAAAAAATTAGGAAAGCTATTGAGTTTTAAAGCAGAGAAAGGGGCACGGTATTAAATTGAAGAATAATTGTGAAGAGCAGTGAAGCATGCTGCAGCCTCAGATGTTGAGCATTTAATGAAAAAAACAACAGCATACCTAAGGGAACTCAGAGTCAGCAAAAATGTAGCCAAGGAAAAAAGTTTAGCAAAATATGTTGCCAACTTGAGGAATGTGCTTGTCTGTACTCATTAAATAGAATTCTAACTAACTCGAAGAGTAAAACAATTAACATAATACCTTTTAAATGTTTGTATAAAATTAGTTTATATGTAGGTAGACTCTGATAATGACCACAATATTTAGTTAAATATATTTAACTAAAATTCAATGTATTTAAACTTATTTAAAACAATCTACAAATACTATATAATGTAGAAAACTGTTCTACCTACTTTTGTCAGGTTGGTTGGAATGTTTGGAAGCCCGGAGATAGAACATCACCTGTTTGCACAAACATAGAGATTGCTTAATGCCTTGAATACTCTGCTCATGGTTTCCTGCTTTCAGAATCTGTGTAAGACCCTGTGGACATATTCACAGAAATAATCTAACTGTACCGTCTGCATGATTTCCATTTGAGTTAGAACAGCACAATTCATGTGTCAGCCATAGCTGAGAAGTAGTACAGAGGATTGATCATGGCTGTTCTGTTCTTACGTTGGAACCCTAATTCCACTGCCATTTCTACATTTTGGCTAATTTGTTTTAAGTGCTTAATATAACTTCAGTTCTTATCCCTGTGATACATGCACATAGTTCTCTGATGACATCAGGCTTGAATGTTCCAGTGTGGCCCAATTGTATCTTTGCTCATCTTTCTCGCAAAAAGGCTAGGTCAACATCCTAAATGAGGCATAATCAATCTAAGCAGAAGAGTAGAACCCCGAGTGGTGTCTGCATTTATTCTTTAGATGACTAGCTGACTTCATGAAAAGAGGTACAGAACATGTACAGATTAAAGGCCCTAATCTCAAAGCATACCTCAGCCTGTTCAAATACATTACTCTGATGCTACTAAGCTCCCTTAATGAAAAAGTCTTTTGCTATTTATATTATGATACATATCTAGAATTTTTAAAAATGATTAAATATCTTAACATGCTGTGTTCCTGATTCCACAGGGTTTTTTTTCAGATTTATTTTTAGTCTATTCTTCAATATTACTAATATATCCTTCATTTATTAAATGACACTTTTGATTTATATTCACTGCCATTGAGCAACCTACATTTTGGTGAGAAGTCAGTAATGTTTTGATGCTTGGGAACAAAAGAGGCCATCTTCTCTAAGGTGAAGTGATCTGTTCACTGCCTGAGCAAGACATAGGGTAGCCAAAGGAGAGAGGGATATATATGGTCACTGTGTAGGCAGTGATTATTGGTTGTGTGTTGACTTGCCTACTGTTCATGTGTGGACTTGTAAGCCTTCATGAGTTGTCTCCATTGACTGTTACATTGTTTGGTTAAGCTGAGATGAGGCTGATGTACATGGACATGGCTTACAGGACTGTAGTAAGAGGTTTCTGGCCCGGACTTTCAGGCCTAGCCTCAAGGTTTAGGCCCGCAGACCCACAGACCTGCAGAGACACACAGATGTTTACAATAGTTTTAGGCTGATTGGCCTAAGGCCCAGGCATATGACTTGCTAACTCTTTACCCTTCATCTAACCCATGACTCTTATCCTGTTTAGCCATGCAGCTTGGTACTTTTTCTCAGAGCAGCACAGTTGTCCTCTGGTTCTTCTGGCTTCTCTCTGGCATTCTCCTCTGTTCTTCCTGCTGCTCCTAGAGTCTTCTTAGTCTGGTGGCCTTGCCCACACTTCCTGTCTGCCTTTGGCTAATCAGTGCTTTTTATTAAACTCATAGGTGTAAATAACAATGGAACAACCTAATCCAACTACACAGGACTTTCATGACTTTTATCTGATAACTAGCCACTAAGTTCTGTTCTGTTCACTCATTAGTGTCTTTCACATAATCATAGCTTCTCACAGCATAGTGAGCTTGTGAAGAACTCCTGAGGCTTACTTCTGGGCTTATAGGTAGGCCTAAGTTGTATTCAGAGAGGCCACATGGAAGCAGAGAGTAGGGTATGACTATTTTCTTGGGGTATGTCTTTCTGAGGCCAATGTCCTGATAGTCACAGGTCTCCTTAGCAGAATTTGGGGCTATAGTGCTCAGAAGCTGAAGTAGGAACAGATGGGGCTCAAGGTTCTTCTTTGGAGACATGAACTGCAGGCAACTCTTGCAGGTATGCTTAAAAGACCTTCTTTTATTTATTTATTTATGTATTTATTTATTTATCTATCTATCTATCTATCCATCCATCCATCCATCCATTCATTCATCCATCCATCCATCCATTCATTCATTCATTCATTCATTCATTCATTCATTGATTTATTATTTTGGAGACAGAGCTTCATAGTTCCCAGGATCTATATGACAGAGGGCAGCCTTGAACTTGGAATCTTCTTGCCTCCACCTCCGGAGTACTAAGATCACAGGCAGATAGGATCACAGGCAGATGCTACCCTACCCTGTTTCTGCCATTTTGGAGTGAAAACACAGGGCTTCTTGCTTGCTAGAGAGCATTTTAGCAACTTAGCAACTTGTTTGTACCCCCTCCTCTTCTTGGTCTTTTTATCTTATATTCAATGACTTCTAAGGAGAAGGAAAAGGTAGTTGGCAGAAGACACACCTAGACTGCAGTTGTGGGTATCCTTGGTCATCATAGAGGTATACAAGTAACTGATACCTGGGACCATGGCTGCAGTTTGTTGTATTTTTTCTTCTGAATTTTGGAATATTTGTATATGTATAATATGTTTCGGATGTGGAACTCAGGTCTAGTTATACAATTCATCTTGCTTTCATGGCTCTTTATGGTAAAAATCCCCTGGAGATTCCTTGACTGCAGTTTGCCCACAGGAGGTCATGACTAAAATTTTCCACTTATGGTACTGGGCTGGTGTTCAAGAAGCAACACCTCAGAGCACTTTGTAGTTAGGGTTTGAAAATTGGAGATATGTATCTATGTGTTATGATCAATACAATTCTTGTTTAATTATTTGAATTATTTGTAGTAGCACCAGTTTAGAAATGGGACACATCGGTTCATATACACAATTGTTAAGAAGATTCTAATTATGAATTAAATGTAAATTTTGTGGAATTACCCAACATTCTCATCAAGGTGCAATTCCAAGAATCATCAAGAATCTGGAGCACAGATCTGTGTCACAGGACCTGCTTAGCACATGTAAGGCCCTGCATTCAATCCCTAAGACCCACCATCACACACACAAACAAAAGAGGGCATCAAGACAATGGAATTACAACTTCAAAATATTTCTCCTGACCAGGGGTGTTCTTGCCAAGTATCCAATGACAAATTGGGCTTTAAGAGAATGTCTAAGAATTTAAATTCAGTATTTTTTAGATCAGTGAAAATGTGCTTTTGTTATCTTCTTTTGATGAAATATTTTAAAGATCATTATGCTTTGCATGTTTTTAAATGAAGTATTAAGTCCATCTCTTATAACTCTCACTGTCCTGCAGAAGGGAGACTATGATATGTGTGACTCATCATAAAAATGCCAGTATGTCCAAAGATATTATGTTATAGCTATAAATAATCATCTTCTGTTGTTTCTATGTTCTCTTACAAATCTCTGAAAGTTTTCATTTTTCTCGCAGAGTCAACACTGAAAGCCAACAAAATGGCTGAAAAGCAATAAATCCTTTTTAGTAAATGAACTACTACATTTATTGCCCCATACACATCCATCTGTCATTTGAGTTAGAGTTCAAGAATAACTGTTTCTAGATTAGGGTTCTAGTCACCCCCAGGTAGAATAGATTTAATTTAGGGAATGGTCTCTTTGTAAATTCACCACTCAATTTGTTTTAAACCATTTGGTATGGCAGATATTCAGTAAATGAGTAAACCAATCAAACACTGTGGCAGGATTCTCTGAAGATTCCCCCACAAGCCTTTTTATGGTGATATCAGTTCGATTTTCATAACAAAGAAATTCGAGAAAGGATATTAAAATGTTTATTATCCTGACCTAGCAAAAGCATTATTCCTCACGACATACATACAAGCACCCACAACCAGCTATGCCTACACTAGCAAACATAAAATGTGCCAAGAGGAATGAATAAATTACTTAGAAATTCAAGTTTTAGCTGACCTGGCAAACTGCCATTACAATGACCCTACTTTTCAACTCAGTAATAGGGTACACTGGTATTAAATAGTGCGCAGGATAATTAGCTTATAATTAGGGTAGATTAACCTTTCCACTCCAGCTTTGATCAAATGAGGACCCTCAAAAACCAAAACATTTCCCTATGCATTGCACCTTTTCATTCCTTAAATATTTTAAAGAGTAGAAAATGCACTTCTTTTTTGAACGGAAATTAGCTCACGGTTTTCTTTTCCCATTCCAGAGATAGAGTGATTCACGTTTCCCGCTGGAATTTAGTATATGAACATGTGGAATTTCAAAGTTGGGGGGGGGGTGGGGAAGAGAAAGAGTCAATAAGAGTATCAAAGGCCTCACTTAGAAAAGAAAAGGTGACTGATATAGAAAAATAAATCTAAAGGACTCCAAGACATAAAATATGAAGCTGGGAGTATTATAGAAGCAGGTTTTAGCATGCACCTACTTGCACACAGTAGATGCTGTACCAATGTCTCTTAGCTGCCACAGCCGGGGGATGGGGTGGGGGGGATGAAAGGAAAGACATTCATCTGTAGCAGAAATGAGGGGCCCAACCTGACCTTTCAGGCCCCAGGAACAAACAATTTCAGAGTAGTTACAATATGTTTTATCCTAGAACCACAGGAGGGTTAGGTGAGAATCCAAAGTGTTTCCTTGTTCATACCATTCCTTCCTAAGTCTGATTTTTGCCAAGTCCCCACAGAGTGATATTTGCAGGATTCTAGTCTGGAATTCTTGTTGTTGGGGCAATGGGATAAAGATTTGTGTTTGGGTTCTCCAAAGGTATCAGGCTGGGCTGTGCCCAACCCTCAGCAATCCAGAGCGCTGAGGACCAAGCTCATGAGCCGGAGGGCTTCAGCTGGAAAAGTTCCCTTTCATCTGAGCCTGTCCCTTCTTATCTCTCACTTCCTGCTCTTCTGGCTGATTTTCATATCCTGCATTTCCCTCTGGTTCCCTCCCTTGACCTCCCATAACATCTCTTACCATACCGTGACCTGGAGACAGAAACATTTAGGTCATTCACACATAGTTCCTCAGCCTGGTGGCCTGGTTAGAGCAGTGAGCAATGTTCCTCTCAGCAGATTAAGGCAAATAAATCCACAGAACCACAGAAGCTGCAGCCACTGAAAACAGAAGGTCACCTACTTATATTTGGAACTTCTGCCTGTGGACTTATTAGTTAAGAAGCCCATAAATGTTTTAAGCATTTGAGAATTTATCTTTAACTGAAACTTGGGAAGAGACAATAATTTCAGAAACAATCACTGATGAAATTAGTCAAAGTGCTGGGCATGAGGGTCGGATGTATGCATGATAAGATGTCTAAGTGGATCACGCAGAGCTCATGATGTCAGTAGGGAGTGACTTTAATTATCAGAAATATTTACTATGAGCAATGAACACAGAAAACAGGTAATCTAGACCTCAGTAAAGAATCTTGAATGATCGGTTGGGAGATGTGTTATTGTCTTTCTGGGCTTATGTTTTATATCTGTAAAATTAGCCTATGTCACATATAAATGCTACAATATATGCACAGGCTTTCTGCAGCAGATAAAATGTAAAGTTAATTTATGGATCGTAATATTTTAACAAATGGATTACCAGGATTTGTATGTAAATTTCCTAATTGGGCGGGATGATAAGGATGGGCAGTGATTCTTAAAGAAAGTCAGGAAAACCAGAGGAAAAAAGAGGACAAGTGTGATTACCAGAAAAGAAATGTCTCATCATTACCAATGACTTCCACCAATGCTAATTCATTAGCACTCTCAGAAAGAGGCACTTATCTATGTATGATGGTGAATATATGAGAGAGATGGGATAGAGCCAGAGGGATAAAGGAAAAGAAGAGTGTGTGAAAGAATATTTTTAAAACATCACCAAAATGTTTTATCTAAATTCCTTATGTCAGATTTACCTATAATGTTCAAAGTCTTCCCAGACCCCCTACCTAATGCTCAGTGCCACAACCAATACTGAAGTGTAGACACACTGATTACAGGATTGCATTATTGGTCCATAGGGAGGGGGGGGGTAAAAAGGAACTCGGTGTACTTGGAACACACAAAATGTGATCCACCTGCTAAATCAAAGCGAAACCAACCAATGCCTGAGATTTCTGGCAGAAATCAAGGGCTGAACACAGGCCCCAAACTACAAGATCATTTGTGAAGGACAAATATTGATTGTTCTTTGCTTTGTGATTTGCTTGTTCTGATGGTCCTTTCTCACTTGAATGGCAATGTCTTCTCTATGTGAAAGCCCAAACTCTCCCACGGGTCACAAACCTTCAGGAACAGGAGCAGTCTCCAGCAGGGAAGTACTGAGACAATGCAAACCCATCCAAATTACATCCTCAAATATAACAGCCAAGTATCAAAAATGAGGCCTTCGCATCTTGCTTTTCATTAATTTCACAATCATGCTTTTATTCATTTAAAGAGAGATACATTCAGATGGTACAAAGCTATAAACAAGCACATAAAAGGAAACAGGTAGATCATGAGTTCAAGACTAGCCTGGACTACATCAGAAGTTTGAACATAGCTTGTGGTACATGAAACCCCATTTGAAAACAAAATAATAACAATAACAAAAAGATCCAATAACATTTCATTATACCCCAAAAATTAGTCACCAGGTCTTCTGAGGAATGTGTTTACTGTGAGTCCAATGTGCAGAAAATCATTAACGAGCTAGTGAAGATAACTGAATATCCTCATCATCCTCTTTCTGCTTTTTAAAATTTTTTATTGAGACAAGGTCTCATACATCCTAGGCTGCATTATGTACCCCAAGAATAACTTTGAACTTCTGATCTCCCTGATTCCACCTATGGAATAATGGGATTACAGGACCCTAAGCACCATGCTATTTATGTTGTACAGGAAACTGAAACCAGGGCTTTGCCAAGCACCCTGCCAGCTGAACTGCATTTCAAGACTCCTTGCCCATCTCTTCACAAACAATAAATTCCTTCTGTTCATTGCACACTTACTAACCCTAAGAGTGTGATCAATAGAAAATAGCTTAGGATCTTTATGGAATGACCCAGAAAGAAAAGCAATTGCCAACAGCTTGCAGGGCTATGAAATTTCAGTGAGACAGACTTAAATGCAAGGTTGTATGTAAGAGCAGTTTTTGGTAAATTTCAGAGGTTAAATGTAGCTGTCTTGATGATGTAGGAGAGACTTTCATTGTCACCTATGATGTAGTAGGATTAACTTTTGTGCTATTATCTGTGTGGCCCATTGTCTCCATACCCTTCACATTACACTGAGTTCAACGGTGCATCAAAAAGTGGCTGGTTTTGTCAGAGTAGAAGAAAAGAAATGGTCTGATCAGGTTTTTCTCTCAATTTCCAAACAAAGTCTTATGAGTTCCTTATCTGAGGATGACTTTTTTGCATCCTCTGTCCTTCACCTTACATTCTGAGGTGTGTCTTTGTGTCCGAATTTCTCAATTTAATAAGGACACCAATCTAATGGCATTTGCATGTCTGGAAGTATCTTCTAAGTGATTGAAAAGTCGTGGTGAACTCCTGATTCAGTTCAGCCCTGAGAGAGGCTGCCCTTGACTAAAACTGAGGGCAGACGAAAGTTGCGGTTACGAAGTCAAAGGTCCGTGATGAC
Source organism: Phyllotis vaccarum (assembly GCA_033318265.1). Classification (NCBI taxonomy): domain Eukaryota; kingdom Metazoa; phylum Chordata; class Mammalia; order Rodentia; family Cricetidae; genus Phyllotis; species Phyllotis vaccarum. The sequence goes on along the minus strand of JARWLC010000001.1, from coordinate 73,711,002 downwards.
AAATAGGGACAAGTTTAAAATAAAAGAGACTGAATTAAACTCTTCCCGAAGTCATCTTGGGAAAGTGCTTATAATAGCAAGAGAACAAATGTGGCATCCCAAGAGGAGGTTCAAAGCAAGTTCCCATGGGTGGGAACTTGATGTGACACATGATTATGCCACAGAAGTACATTGTGATGAGAGGGCTACTCCCTTCAGATTCACAGCAGCAGACACATGCAACGCTGATCCAAATAAAACCATTGTGCTGTGGCTAATATTCCAAATAAATTCCCTGCATATGAATGAAGCTTTGAGAGAGAGAATTGGGAACTTTTCTCTATTAAGCCAAGTCTCAGATCTGCTGCACTATTCATGGATTCAGTAGAAGAAACAATTTAAGTCCCAACAATCCTTCTTTAGGGTCTTCAAATGTTATATTGCATAGTAAGAATGACGTCCACATATGCCAGCCACTTTCCTGAGTGCTGTCCACACCCAAATGTTCTTAATTCTCACATGAGTGCTATAAATAACAGATAAAGAAATTGGTCAGTTGAGGAAATTGAGAGAGCGGCTAAGAATTTCCAGTCAACTCGTGGCTTAGTCAGAGCTCAGATCTGATTCCACAGCTTGCGGTTTAACCACCAGAGATATTGGTTCTCAAGAGAGGCTTGATGTTTCTGAATCTTTCTTTAAAAATGCCGAAATAACCACACTAAAATGTGTGTTTTAATGTATTTACTGCATATGAGTGGCACTCCTACACCCTTCTTTGTGTGAGTTGTACTTCTTTGCATGCTATGCTTTGAGGCACATTTTCCTTTAGATACAACCCAATGGGCACACCTGCTCCTTCACACCTTCCTTGATCCTTCTTGCAGCCTTTCCAGAGACCTGCTCGCTCTGTCCCCTCCCCTGGTAGGTTTTTGCTTCTCTTCTTGATGCCTTCTGCAGTACAGAGCCAGCTTCTTCATTTGATGCTGTGATCCAATCTGTTTGAAGTTTCTCCCAAACATCCTAAGTCTCCTGCAGCAACCTGACCTCTGTTTGTGGTGTTTTCATAAAGAGTTAATTAGCTTAGAGCACATCCAATGACTGCTTAATCCCCGCTTGGCTGCTGAAGAAAAACATGACAATGGACTAAAAGTAACAGCTGTTCCACTACTTTTAAAAACAGTAATGAAGCATAAAAGAATCAAAAAAGTTTGTGCAAATTATATTAAACATTAAAAATAATTTTAAGTGTTTATTTCTTAACATATTTCTTGTCTCAAAGTACCTTGTTCAAAGAGGGGGAGCATACATATTGCTCCGAATTGTGTACCTGAAGATGGAAAGTGTCTAGTGTTCCACTGTTTTAAGTTTTATCAATACTATTTACTCCAAATTGAAATCCCTCAGCAGTGTTTATGTCTATATATAACTTACATATCACTGAAGATGAATCACTAACACTACATACACATATACGTAGTTGTATGGCATTTTAGCTTTAAAAATGAATTACACCAGTGTTTTTAACCGAAGAAGACTCAGAAGGAACTAAGCAGTCTGAAGAAACTGATTGTCCTTCATACGACTGGAGAGATTAAAAAAAAACAGGAAACCCAGGCACATTATGGATGAAGCCTACACTAACTAATAACTTTTTATTGCTATGATTAAATGCCACAATCTAAAGCAACTTAGAGGTGAAAGGGTTTTTTGTTTTGTTTTTTTCCCACTTACAGTTGAAGATGGATGAGTCCATCTTGGCAGGTAGGTAGAATATCAAGTGGCCGGTGTCAGTAGTACAGGAAGCTAAGAGATGGTATCTTCAGCTAAACATAGGAGTGCAGAGAACTGGGAGTTAGGTGGGCTGCCAACCCCCACAGCTCCTTCTCCACTGATGTATTTCCTCCAGCAAGGCTGCACCCCCAAAGGCTCCATAACCTCTCCAAGCAGCTCCAGCTTGTAAGGAACATATACTTAGATATCTGCTCCTACAGAGGATATTTTCATTCAAGACAAAGTAAACTTTGGTTTTAAAATGTATTTAAACAAGCTGGTTACAACTTGACAGATCTAAAGAATTATTTTTTTCTGAGCTGCATTTTACGTCTTGTCTCCAAGCACAGAGGATGTATGAATGAACACCATGGAGAAGGGAGGAGGTTTGGGTGTCCAATGTCTTCTCTAGGTCCCATGAACATGTGGTCTTGTGGACATCGCTGTAGTTGACATGTGACATTCTCCATGTCTCTGTCTCATTCCTTGTTATTTGGGTGAAAAGACTGATTTATCATTCATAACTGCTGTGGGTATTTGGAATATTTAGTGTGACTGGATTTGGTGATTGGGTTCTATAGTCAAATAAACTTGACATTTTCAAAGTAAAAGATTGTCATGAATACTTACAGAGACCCTTCCTGTGATGAATTAACATTGCTGAAATATAGCTTCTATAAATCAGAATCCAATCAATGTTTTTTAGCATTGTGACAAAACTTGTTGGTAATAGCTTTGAAGTTGGCTTAGAACCATCCATCATGTCACTTGATCAGCAGCTCATTCATGTTACAAATCTCATGTATGAAGGGCACAGCAGATGGAGAATTAAATCAATTACCGAACCAGACAGCATATATCCATGTATCAAACATAAAAGTGCTGAGTATTTTAAATGTCTCATTGTATCTTAATCTCTTCTTTTTGTCTTTCTAAAGTGTTATAAAGACTTTGATAATGGAGCCATTGGAATGGTTCCTGATAAATCCACTACAATACCTGGCAGAGATAGCACAGTGGGTGCTCTTTATTAAACCTACCTATTATTATTAAATGAAATTCAAAATAGTTGTTTGGTGGACTACTGCCATTCAATAGACATAAGTTTGTTAGTTGATTGAGTCCTGCACTATTTGGAAAACATATAGTACCTCATGATTAAAAAAAAAATCTTCATGAAACCTTGATTATAGACATGACAGGCAAGGAAGGTACCGTAAGGTCACTTCAAGTTCTTCTCTTTGCAACAGTATTGGCAGACAGTCTGTCCTCAGTGACAAGACAGAAGGGAGCATTTCATGTGATGCCTGGTAGTTCATGAAAGGGCCTCTCTATCTCTTGTAGCTCCTCACTGCTTACTCTTGGAGCGAGGTGAACTGAGACTTGCTCTTAAGGGAAATGGGTGGATCCTTTACTGCATTCTTGGGGCACAAGGAGTCTCCCTGAACTAAATTTGGGTCGAAACCTAAAATGTAGCACACATCCTTGTTTGTAAGCTGCAGTCACCCTTTGAAATCTCCTTATGTATATAAATATGAAAGCCTATGGCTTACAGCTCCCCTTGCAAGGTGAGAATACTTGTGTTTAATTTTTTGATTCAAAACCAGGAATTAAGAAATACATAACATATATTAAGAGTAACTTTTATTACTGGCTGGAAACCACATAACATAGAGTACTGGAGCCCATACTCAGACTGTTTACTGAGATCTGAGACAAATCCCTTGGACTCGCTCATTGTATCACCTATAAAGCAGGAATAATAGAATCTGCCTCATACAGCAACAATTAGAATTGAATTTCTGCTGGCTAATAGAAGTCCAGTGTATATACTAGACACTCTTGTTGTCTAGCTTGTTTGCTCTTGTTGTGGTAAGTACATGGCCAAAAAAACCCTTGGAAGTGTTTATTTCAGTTTATAGGTTTTGGTCCATCAGAGGGGAAAGTTGGGATACACACTCAAGCAGGAACGGAAGCAGAAACCATTGAGGAATTCTGCATACTGGCTTGCTTGCTGTCTCTTGCTCAGCTGGTTTTATCTATATACCCGGGGTCTATCTGCTTAGAGATGGTGATGCCCAAAGTAAGCTAGGTCCTCACAAATCCATCTCCAATTAAGACAGTGTCCACAGACAGGCCCACCTGATCTGACGCTGGCTCAGTGCAGGTCCTCTCTTCCCAGGTGACTCTAGGTTGTGTTGAGTCAACCATAGTCAACCATAACTAGAGCAAATACTGTCATTGATTTTACTATGGCAGTAGCTTGGTTTTCATTTAAGTTTCCTTTTAGAATTTTCTCTTCCAATAACATTAGAAAAAAGGGTCCAGTATGCACAAAGCAGATAAAGTTGACCTTCATCTTGTTGAAGTATTGAGAAGGATTTCTTCTTCTTGCCTCACCTAACTGCAACTGTGTACAAAACACATGTGGAAACAGCTTTTGCAAAACTGAAATACCAATAGTCAATATGGTCTTTCTGCTGTATCACAAGCAGGTCACCAACCAAGCATTTTCATCAGCCAGGTAACCTCACCTTATTCCCATAGGTAAGAAAAACACACAGGAATGTGTCCCTTGAATGCTTGACTACTTCAGATATAATTTAAACAATACTCTTCCTGTTGAGCTTGTATCTTATACATTCTGTAGATAAGTGAGGCAACATAGATGGATGTGTACATGTCCCTCAAAAGGAAATGTCTTTTTGAAATAAGTGTAGTAAGTAAGCATGAAGCAATGTATTCTACCTTCCATCTCACGGACTACTGAATACAGTGTAAAGCAAGTGGTAATTAATGCATAGTTTATGTTATGAGCTGTATAAATGAAGCCTTTCCTTTTCTCCAGTGGAGACTCTGAAGCTGAGGCATCTGGAGTCAAATCCTGATTCTTCTGCTCCCCCCGGGCAATGCTAGGCATATTGCTTAGCCTGTACTCCTACACATCCCCTGTGTGGATTAGAGGGTGGTGTTATAGGCACCAGACACTGGAGCCTAGGAGAAGGCAAAAAAAAATACTTTTATATTGTTGTTACAAGATGGTAAGAGAATTCTATTGGGTCTATAAAATGCTCCAAACTGCTACTTTATTCCAATCGGGTCCCATCACACAGGGTAATGAAGAAAACAATCCCATTATTTCATGGTCAGAGAGCAGCCTGACCGAAGAGCTGCCAGACTACATTGTATACACGTCAGCTGTGGCAAAAATTAGTCAACATTGTTTATACAGCATTTGTGATGTCTGGGTCACCAGCTGTCTGGAAAAAGAAGAACATGGGGCTTCTTTATTCTGTTTAGTGTGGTGTGCCCGCCAGCTGGCATTAGGGAAAGGGGGAGAAAACCTCATATTGGCTGCATAACCAGTGTAGCTCTGTGTCTCATTGGATCCCTCACCCTCGTGGAAGGTATTATCATACCCTTGATGGAGCCAAGGGAGCCCCGGGCTTACATAAGTCAAAAAGCAGCAAGGAACTCACAGTACTGTGTATGTGCTTCACTCCAAGGCCAGCATAATGAAAACCCACTGACTGCTATGGATATGATATGGTGAGAATCTATTCTGTCTAATGATTCTCACCATTGACAGGCTGCAGTTAGTAGCTGACATTAAGAATTCTTTGTGAGCACATAACCATATTTTAAGTAAGATGCTTGAACTTTTTATTTTAATTTTTGTTATTTATCTCTGTTTTTGTTTTTACATCCCCACCAATGTTTTGTACTCTCTCCTCCCAGCCTTCCCCACCCCCAAATTCACTCCTCCTCTCCTCCTCCTCTTCCTCCTCCTCCTCCTCTTCCTCCTCCTCCTCCTCCTCCTCTATTTCTCTTCAGAAAAGGGCAGGCCTCCTATGGATATAGCCAGTCGTGATATATGAAGTTACAATGAGACTTGGCATCAGGAATACCTATTATGCTCATACTTCTATATATGCAACAAAAAAACACTCATATACATAAAGAAAAATGATTGCCATTAAGCTTTTAGAAGATTAGCTTTATGGTACACTGATATTTTCTTTTTAGGCTAATACAGCCATTAAAGTACTCCATCATTTACTAGTTTTTCATTGTCACTATTTCTAATAATGTAAATGTGATAACTGAACTAAAAATAATATATGTTTGAGAATTACAGTTTGTTCTCTGTGGTATATAGTGACGAGAAGTTAATATCTACAGTCAAGAGGCAAATTGTAGAAGCTAAAGAAATTCAGGATAGGACAATCTGATAATTTAAGTATATGGACACATTCATTGCAGATCTAAAGGTATGCTTGCAGCTTTAATCATTTGTACATACAGGGCTTCATACCTAAGAAATGTTTATTAGAGTATGCTGTGTGAAGTTGCAAAGATAGTAGGGTGAATAATTTCAGATAAATTATAAATTGCCACCAGGAAATACAATTTTGTCAAAATAAATTTTATTAAAAAAAATTGGAGCATGTATTTATTTACAGAAAAAAATAAGTTAAACATTAAAATGTGGGAACTTATAACTAAATGCGTACAATTTTATCAGTGAAAATTTTTAATTCAATACAGGATAATTAAATACAATGGGTGATATATAAAGTCCCTAAACATAACTGGATCACATACATTTAAATTTTTCACTGTTTGAGCAATGTTGTAACGGACTTCAACCACTTTTTAATTCCTGTATGAAAAGATTAAATGATATAGTGAGACTTTGTTTTTTGTACACCTAGCCCCTAGTAAGGACACATGGAGACTTATTAATTATGAGTGCTAAGTCTTAGTTTAGGCTTGTTCCTAATTAGTTTTTACAACTTAAACGAACCCATATTTTTAAATCTCCATTCTCGCATGTGACTCTGCACTATCTCATCTCTGATTTACCAGTTCTGCTTCCTTTCCATCTGGCTGGTGACTCCACCTCTCTTCTTCCCAGAATTCTTTTTCTTTCTGGAAGTCCTACCTATACCTTCTGCCTAGTTTTTGGTCATTCAGCTTCTTATTATATCAATCACAACACATCTTCACACAGAGTACAAATATCCACAACAAAATGAAGCCAGGGAAGTAGCTCAGTGACTGACCACTTATCTAGCATATATGAGCCCTGAGGTTTAACCCCCTCTGTCAAAATCAAGACTAGGGTTCAGTGAAATAACACATGCAGGCTACTTTGAGGCAACATTCTGGGTATATAAAATTAAATAAATAAAAGTTCTCAGGATCTTTCTAAACAATGTTGTCAGTTATAGAAAGTCCTCACCCACCCCTAAGTGCTACAATGTTTCTAGTGTTCAGAAAGTTAAATTGGGTAAATTCAGTATTCATCTAAGGAGAAAATACATGCAAGGCTTCCAAATCATGTTCCCAAAAGAATGGCCTGACTGCCACACAGCCTCACTTTGTGGTCAAGGGTGAGGAAGTATTTGTTGGTATGTTTTCCTTTTACATTTCTGTTTTGATCCAGCTGTGAAATGTGGGAGAATGGTGGCCAGGGTAACATTTTAGAGGGATGGATGTATTTTATTACACATGTGAGTATGTGAAGTTTGTAGACTAGAGGTGGGCAGGAGACTATGGAACAAATGCCGTGGCTTCCTTTCAATTCCCCATTTCCACGGTTGTAAAACGCCTCAGAAGTGCACAGAATTTTACTGTGTTTTTTATCAGTGAATGGAGGAGGTGTTTTTTTGAATTTGACACATTAAGTTTACTACTGAAATGTCTAGAAAAACCATTGCTTGCTGGTTCTAAAATGGAAGGCTGTACTGACTAGCCAGTTTTTGTGTTTCTATTTGTTATGGGTAGAAGTCATTTGTCAGAATTTGAGAATCCTTTTCATCACAATGTCATGGGTAACTGAGAAGATTTTAGATAGGGAAAACAGAGTGGGGAAAAAAAAGTCAGCATAGGGTTTTCAGGAATAAAGTTAATCTTGGGTTGTGGGGCCGCCTTCAAGACTAGTCATGATGCTTCAAGAGGGATGGCAGAGACAGTTTTGTGTACTGTTAGGTTGTAGTCTATAATAGATAGTATATAATTAATTCAAAGCAACCTAAATCATTTTTCTCTTCTGAGAAACTCAGTACCAGTCAATTGCAGAAGTAAGAGGGATATTGTAGGGTATTCAGAGTACTGAAGTGGGGTAAGAGACCACAGCCAGCTGGCCTGATGAAACTAAAGTTGCCCGCTTCTGGGTTATGTGCCTAGGGATGCCCACCAACCGCTTCCTACTGAGCCAGCTTGGAATCTGCTGTTGCTCCTGAAGTATGATCATTGAGATCCTAGAGCCAATGAGAGAGAGCCAGCATGGCTTGGGGAGTCTCTAACTGCCAATGGGAACCAGGAGGAGATATATAGGTCTGCCTTATATCTGCAATGAAGGAGTCTGCAAATCTGCCAGTTGCTTCTCACCTGACTACTGAGGTCTGCACTGTAGATTCCACACATTCTCATAGCCTCCTCTGGGGGTGCCCACATAGAACGGCTATGACATTAAAGGGTACAAGATCTCTACCAAAACTTGCTGAAGTACATGCTGAAGATTTGACCCAGTAAAGCTTTCTGATAGTTAAGCTTCTCACTTTTACTCTGCACTTGGCCATCACACAGTATTTCTAATAAGAAGATCTAAAGAGTTGCCTGATATTCCACTCCTAGAAAGGCTGCTTGATTTATTTTATTTCACCAAAACCTATTGATTTCTATGGAATGATATGGCCTACCGTGAGTCTCAAGACTAGAGCATTGAAGTTAACTGTCAAAATTCTTGCCCTCAGCAGCCGGCGTGCCAAACAAAGGGGTTTGATAACAATATGCCTACCCAAGTGTGAGCTATGCCAAAGGGCATGCAGCTAGAGAGAACAGAGAAAGAGGTGGATTGGGGCACAACATGCTCGAGACAGACTTCTCTGAGTGAAAGCCTAAGGAAGCCTTTTGTGTGATGAACTTTTCTAGGCAAAAGAAACCACCAATGGTGAAGGTTTTGATGTGAGGGTGCCTCACGTGAGATGTACAGCAGCCTCTGTGAGAACTGCAAGTTTCAATTCAGCTGAGACTTAGTGAGCAAGAGGCAGGAAGCAGGTCAAATACCGGGGTCAAATGTTTAGTTATCTGTCCAGGACATTAGCAATTATGGGGGTAGGGATATGAAAGCCTTTGGGAGACAGCAGTTATGTAAGGGGCATATTAGCACATTATTTTATTTTATGAGTACTTTATAGCTTGTCCTGCAAGTGCTTCCTCAGATAGATATTTGCGTTAAAAAATAATTTCCTTCAATTTGGAGCTTGTGCTTTCTATAATTTCTAAGAATAGAATATTCATATTGGTGAGCTTTAATTCATCTGCACGTATATACAGTTGGTCAGATAAAAATTTCAGAAATGAAAACATTGGTTTTGTTTACTAGAATGTGTATGTGCATGAGTGTTCTCATTATACTAAAAGTATCCTTATGTATAGATAGTGATAGAAAATAGATGTTAATGATATGTTAATATTTTAGTTTTATTATCTATGCATCACCTTTTAAAATGTAGATATTAAAAAATTATTTAAAATAAGAAGTGGAGAGGTTGTTCATATATTCTAATTTACCTTTCTTGATAATTTTTCATAATATTTTATGGATTTTTCTATTCCTGCATTTAGTTATGAACATAAATACTTTCATAACACTTCAATCATATTCTTCTTTGGAAGCTCACTTTATATTTTTTACTTAGTTATTTACTTGTTTATTACTTATGCATAAATTTTATAAATGTAAACACAGGAAACAAACATTACCTCCCTTCCCCAAGGGTCCTTTGGTTGTTCCCTGTGCTGTTGCCACTGTGAGAAGTCCATGCAGCAAGTACTTCTTAAACTTTGCTCCTGGCTCTGCTCAAAACATCATGGGCACAGGAACCATAAAGGCAAACCATTGTTATCTAGGAACTCCTACAACAGGACGATGAGTCAAACCGCTAGCTAGCCAAAACTCCCTCCATGTGTCATGGCTACGAAAGAAGTAAAGCCAAGGGGCTTGAGTATTATTTTTATTTATTTGTTTGTTTTTTAAAGACATGTTACAACTCTGCATAATATTTTTTTGTGATTAGTCAACTCTAAGGAGAAAACCTTGGAGACTACACAGAGGAAAGCAGGCTATCAAATGCAAGATTTCTAAGAAGAGACTACCACATGAATGCTCTCTGAGAGCCAAGGTTTGCACTATGTGTACACCATTCCTTACACTTGATGATTTAAACATAAGATGTTCACAGTTGCAAATTGATGATCAAGATGAATTGATCTACATAGTTTCCGTAGACCCTTTAAATATTTTTTATTGAGATTATAATATAGTCATATCATTTCCTCTCTCCAAACCCTTCCAGGTTGCCCCTGTGCTCTTTGCTTGCTTTCAAATTCATGTTTTTTTTCCTTAATTGTTGTTACATGTGTGTATGAGTGTGTGTCCCTAAGTATATAAATAGAACCTTTTTAGTCCATATAATGTTATTATATGTATATGTTGTCAGGGCTGACTGTTTTGTCTAGAATAATCAGCTTCCTAGGTAAGACTGTTTCTCCTGCTCCCAGGGTTCCTTGGTTGGAGCACTTACGATGAAGCTTTAAGCTTTTTCTTTCAGTTTATCGTGCCTATTGGTGTCATCACTGTTCCGTCAGGACATGTTTAGATAGCCGTGCATGTGAGACTTCACGAATACAGCTTCTCTTATCTCTAAGGAAGTATAATCTCCCAGAAAATTCCCTGTGACTTCAGGTCTTACAACCTTCCTTTTCCCTCCTCCCTGGGTCCCTGAGCCTTGGGCTTAAGTGTTGTGTTGTGGTTGTTATTGTGGTTGTTACCATTGGTACTGGGCTCCACAATGCTTCATTTGGATAAGTTGTAGTTTTCTGTAATGTTTTTCTGTTGTTGCAAAGAGACCTTTCTTGATGAGGCTGAGGACTACACTTAACTGCAGGTATGAGGACATATATTTGGGTTGTAGTTGGAGATTATGCTGGCTTAGTTAAATGGTGCTTCTCCTTTAAGATTCATGACTTTACTAGCCCTGGGTAGTTATCAATACCCTAGGTTTTCAATACCAGGATTATCTCCCTCTTGCTTAACATGCCTTTAGTTCAGTGAGAGAGATGTTGATGGTAACATTGAGAAATGGTCTTTGTACAGTTTTTGGTGATGAGATTGTTTCTATCATTTGGTGATTGGAAAATTCTAGGTTTTATGTTTTCTTAAAGGAGGAGGAAACCATGGAATCCTTATTTCCTTTCTTCACAGGGACAAAAAACAGGCACACAGACTCACTTTGATTAATCTGTCTTGTCTCTGAGTCTTAAGATACGCCAAGTCAGTGGTTACAACCTTGTGATTCAGGGAGTTTCTGAGGATCCAACAGATGCAGGTCAGTTATTGTAGCAGACAAGTTTCTGTGCTTCTGAGACTCAGCTTGTTGTTTTAATGTAATTATTTTTATGGTTCTCTAAGCCTATGAGACCTAGACTGTAGCCTCCTGTTGATTCTGAGATTATAGGATATTGCTTCCTCTTGCTTATAATTAAGAAAGAATCTCAAGTATAACAAATACTGCTTTTAATCATCTCCACATAATAATTATTTATTACTATAAAAGTTCTGTGAAATAAGTATGGCACAAAAGGGACATTACATGCCTTTATGAGTTAGTTGTTTTTCATACATCATTTAAGAATTTTTAAAAGATTGTTCATTGTATATAAATGGTCATTCCTTTAAACTTAGAGAGAGAGAGAGAGAGAGAGAGAGAGAGAGAGAGAGAGAGAGAGAGAGAGAGAATTCTTATTTGTGAAGCAGAAGCAGATAAAGGAACCAGGCCCTTTAGCTGGTCCCCAGAGCCCTAACATTAGGTGCCAGTGCAGACACATAGTATTTTACTCAATTGGCATTTTGTCATTGTTTATTTAAAACCTTTAGTGATGCATGGTCTTGCTTCCTGTTCTTATGTTTTGGAATTTCTCTTTTTCAATCAAAGAATATGCTGCCTAGGATCGATGTGATATATCTTCTATTCTCCCTGCACACAACAGTGCCATTTGTCTGTCAGTAAATAAACACTCTGAAACTCTATTGCATACATGCACAAGGTGTTGACAAATCTAAGCAAAGTGATGCATGTAACAGAGTGAAGCCGTATCTAACAAGGTCTGTTGTCTTTGCCTCTGGAGACAGAAGGCAAGGCCCAGTGAAAAGAGCTTACCCAGGCTGAGGGGAGAAGTGAAAGGGGTAGGTGACAGTGGGGATTCCTTACAAACAAAAACAGCAAGGTGCCTGAGAGCTCTGGAAACCTATGAGTTGATACTTTATCTGTGGAAGAAAGAGGCTGACTCTGATACAAATAAAACTGTAATTTTAGAGAGGGATGCAGATACCACATGCTCGAGAACTTTTCACACTAAGCTTTCACATTTCCCTCAGGGGAAAATGCCTGAACCTTAGATATATAAAAGCAATGTATAGAACTTATGCCACCATAGATTGGGACTTTGGACAAAGCTCTGTCTTGCTTTTGTACATTGTTATAGCACTTTTATGGTTATTAAAACATTGTTTAAACTCGTAAAAGTGTAGGAGTTATTACATAGTGCAATCTGACATCCTCCTTATGTACAACACACAGAAATACCTACCCTCATATATATTGTTATATTATGCATAATATACTACAAAAATACATGTGCCCGTGCTCAGGCATATACATACAGATAAATACATGTATACCCATAAAATGTATCCCACATATATACATTCATATACCATTTTATATTACACACACATATGTGCACACAAATACTCACCTGCGTATACACACATACACAAATATTCAAATACATATGAGCATGCATATGCACATATACAACAAACATATGTGCACCCATGCATATGCATATACATACACATAAATACATGTGTGCTCAAAAGTATGCCCCACATATATAAGCTCATATATATTTCACAGTACACAGACACAGACACATGTATACACACAGTGTATACTTCATGCCCCCTGTGAGAACATCATGGTCTACACAGGGCAGAATCAACTCCTTTGAGCTCCCATGGTGCAGACAATCCATATAGTATTTCCACGGCCATATGAGACCATATGCCACAGCTAGAAGAGATCAGACATTCCATCAGACATAATGAGAATTATGTCATAAACGTTCAACATCGGACACATTAAGGGGCTTTCTTAAGTGTTAAGTCATATATGGAACAGTGGCAGATAAAGCCAAGAGCAATTCTTACTCATAAAAAAAAAAAAAAAAATAAAAAAAAAAAAAAAAAAAAAAAAAAAAAAAAAAAAACATTGATGACCACCCACATATTTTAGCAATAAGCACAGATTGTGCCAATTCCTGATGTGCTTGGCTAAAATATTCTCTCTTACCGCTAAGCCTCATGGGCCTTTCAGGCTATTAATGCAAGACACAAGGCTCAAATCTCGGCCTGTGTGTGGTACTATGCTTGGGGGCAGTCACCACTGTCCTGTTCTTAGGTGCAAAAGCCATTTTTACACTCAACTTTTTCCAGATTTGGTGGGCTAGAGTTTTAACTTCCAACTTCTTTTAAGGGCCGTAGCCCACAAGTAGGCAGCTTGTGTCACAGTCAGGAGGGAACAAAAGGAAGCACAGTCCACTTGTACCCATCCCTTGGCCATCATTGAGTTCCTACATAGTTTGGTTATTCTGTATAATGTAGCAAACTTCATCATTAGAGTTTATAGTTTTAAAATTTGTTTGCACAGGAAGGAAGTCATCATTCTCTCAGAGATTAGCCTAGCAAAGCACTCTGATAAGGATGGTGCCCCTGGAAACCTATAATATTTAATGCTGGTATCATAGAGGTATTGGCCTAAGACACAACAGTAAATTATACATATATAAAAATCCAGAAGCTCATGTCAAATGAATCAGAACAATTGATTTTCTTCTCAAAATGAGCTTGCCCCGGGAAGTGTTTTAATGGAGCAGAAACAGGACCACAAACCTTAGATTTAGAATGAATGAGTCACAGAGGGTAAATCAGAGCAAGACGCAATTTATGAAGATTATGAAAGGCAACTGTGCAGAGAGGTGGGAAAGTAGGGTTACTTGTTGAAATGTGGTCTCCTGTGAGAGGCCCTTGATGTATATTCCAGGAGAAACATGGAAGAAGCTGAGATGAACCCACAATTTAGAGGGAGTCTCTCCGAAGGCCAAATACTAAGTACCCATGATATTCTTGTGACATCTCTTCATTACAGTTTAATATTAAACCTGTCAGCCCTCTTAAGCAGAGATTACCTTCAACAGATTATTCTGGGGCCTGTTCTGTGAGGGTGATCAGACCCATAGGGGATGAGGGCTGGAGGCTTTGATTATTTGTGTCTCTGTGAAGCTTCTTTGCAACAGATAGCTCCACACTGAGAGAAGTACCAGCTCCTAGAGGAATAAAACACAAACAATAACCAGAGCTTCTGATGGCAGGACAGTCATGAAGCAATACTGATTAGGGTGCATTTATTATTGTAGTCAAGGTGCAATACAAAATGATTTGTCTGTCACTGGTGAAATGAGGTTGGACATATGGAAAGCAATTGCAGACGTTCATCTTATCTCTCCTTCAGTTGCTCAAATGAATCATGACATAACATTTTCTATTTATTATATTTTGTGAACAGATTGCTTATTAATATTGTTTAAAGCTTTCTTACTGATATTTGCAATGAAACACATGGAAAGAAATAATTAAGTGTAATATTCATTTTCTCAGATCGGTTTTATCAGTGTTTCCTATCCGTGTGGTTTCTATGTGTTTTCCATTATAAGATCATATACTATAATCCTGTGCATGCATGTACATACACACATACACACATGCATTCATACACACATGCATTCTGTTCTTCTAAATCACGAGATTAGGTGATTCTCTTTCACAGATGGTAACCTGGTAAACCTCCCCCCCGCCCCCAGTATCAAAGTGACAGAGTCATCTAAGACCGGATGTAATCCTAACAGCACAGTAAAAGCAGACATGCAGAACTTACATATAAAATATTCACTACCCTACCTCATTGCTCTTGCTGCCTAGGATACTTTCACAAATGTTTCTGTTTACTATACTTTCCTATTTACATGCTAATGAGTCATTCTTTTCCCATATACGCATGGCCTACGGTGAGGGAGAACTGGAAAAACTGAGATGCTGTGCTGTGGGGGTTGGGGAGCACGCTGTTGTGTGTGCATTTCCTCAGTAAAGCATAGATGTAGCCTGGAGATAAGGGTCTTCTTCAACACTAGCTCCCCTGGTGTGGACTTGCCGCTGTGTGGGTGACTGCTGACCTTTGCAGAGGAAGCAAGGCATGAATACACACGGCACACTGCTCAGGCATGTTGCCAGTGCATACCGTTAAGCAAGAAAACACCAAGTAGCACTTGCCAACCGTCTCCAGTTCCCCCTCCTACTTCCTCAACTCATTTTCCACTTTCTCTTTGTAAAATACTCTTTCTTTTTTTAACTCTTTCTATGTTATTGTCATCTTAACTCAAATCATCGTTCTTTCATGCTACAGCTTCTGAAGCAGTGTTTATAGTATCCCACATTAGCTAAGGTTGTCCCTGTCTGTGAACACTAGAAATAAATGTACACTTACAATTCTTTTCATAATACCCTTCTTTTGGGAACACTTCCTACCAACACTCCTGCTCAGTTACTTTGAGTAATCCCCTATATTTGAACGATCCTACCTCAGACATATATTAGCTGAAATCGAGATGTTCTCAGTTATTTGGTGAAGGAATCTCTCCAAAAAAAATTGCCTTGCTGCTTGGCTTATCAATTCCTGTGCCACAATGAGGTCAGTTTCTGAGGCCAAGACCTTGGGTTGTCTCTTCCTATCCTAGTTCTCTGTGCTCTTCCAATCCTCTTTGGATGGCCAGGGGCCATCTTAGCTCTTTCTTCCAGCCTTACCTCTTCTGAATCCCTACCCACTTTACACCTTCAGAGGCATTCTCAACACCAGACTCTTGCTCAAATGTGCATCTCACATCCTCTGGGACCACTGACAACTTTCTCTTTCGCTTCAGTTCCTAAGTGACACCATCCATAAAGCTTCAAGGAGGTCCTTATTTTTCTTGTTCCTCACATTCAGTTTGTTCCCAGATTCTATCAGTTCTGTTTTCCCAAATTTATCTCCCATAATTCCGCCTTCTCTTGTGCTTAGCGCTTCCACAATGGCACTGGGCACCATCACTCAGAGCATGATAGAACTTTCCTAAAATGTCATCCAAACACATTCTCCACACAGCAGCCACTAATACATGCAAACCCACAGAAATCAGACCACATTCTTCTCCGGATGGATAGTCAACACTTAGAATAAAATATGGATAATGCAGTTGCTCTTCTCAAGCTCATCTGGGGCCCCTGTCACTGTGATGTACCACATTCCAGCATCAATAGATTCTGCCGATTTCTAGACTGCCACACCACTAGGACTCTTCAGTTTCTACCTTGTAGTCACAGCCATGTCACCTCCCAGCTGATCTATTTATCTAGCTAGTGACACTCCCTCTTTCTGGGACTGGCTTATGCTTCTGTGAGACCTTTATTAATCATTTCGAATAAAGAGGCCACCATGTTTTCATATCCTACCACAGAGTACAGTTTAACTTTTCAAAGAAAATGTATTTGTCAATCATTAATGATTGTTAATGAACTACTTGATACTGTATTCCCCATTTGCTAAGTTTTCTTGTAAATGCTGGACAAGGTTCTGCTTGCTTAACTTTGCATTCCCAACACTTGGCTTTGGTATTGGCAGCAGTGAGTGTAAATTACATGTTGATTAATTAGAGAATTCAGATCATCTGCTCTTTAGGACTCTGTGCACCATTGTTATAAGTTTGTTTGATAACAGCTTGTTTTATTATCCTAAGTATATTTTTATTTCACTTACTTTAGTTGTTAGCGAAATAAGAACCCAAGTAAGAACCTTGAATGATTCAATAAAGCATGTGAGATGAGGCTTGATGAAGAGGGAATATTTTCTAGGAAAGATCTTATTACTCCCTATATTAAAAACTAAATATTGGTCAAGAACTTGAATAAGACTTAGTAAAATCCTGCCAAAGAAAACAGTGTAATCAATGACTGATTATTTGGTACAGACTTATCTTAGGTTCAGCACTTGAGAAGCAGAATTACTTCCCCTGACCTGGCAAGACTTACGATGGACAAGCAATTATGTGATACTTAGGAAAGTGAGCCCTCTATGATACACTGATAGGGAATATATTCTTGAGGGAAGAGTGGAGCAGAGGATTAGAAGAAAGGAAGAGGCCTCCCCGTGTCCATGAGCATTGCTCATCTGCGATAAATAAAAACAAGAAGATAAAAAAAAAAATGTGGTCCACCTGGGGAGGGCGGATGTCATGCAACCCCCTGCTCTGTTTGCTTCTCTCTTTCATGTGTTAGAGTGAAGAGGAGCTGTGCTGAAGGCTTCCACAAAACTGTCTTAAAATAACCTGGAGTAACATCTTGAGAATGTGAGCACATTTGAAATGAGAGAAGCCTGTCACTGTGAGAGAATACATTCCATATGGGACATGCTCCCTCTTCCTATGGCGCTCCAGCCTCATTTCCATCTCTTAGTCTCTGGGTCCTCTGAGCTTCCTCTGCTTGGGAGCAAGGCTTGGTGGTGCTGGCCAGCTCCTCCAGTCCACTCCTGTTGGCCTTCTACTGGGAGGGCATCTTCTCAGAAGCATGCCTACGAACCGTGACGGTTTGCACGATACTCCACTGCATTTTAGAGAAAAAAAAGAAAGCATTCTCACTATCCCTGCTTTTTCTGGGCTAATGATTACTGGCAAAACTAGGTCCTATGATTTCATTGGTTGACAAGAGGGGTGAAATGTCACCATCCATTTTGGAAATTCACAAATTATGGCAGTGAACATGTTTTTCTTTTTTTCTGTATTGTAGGAATTAATTACATCATTTTTGTTAGAAATTAGCATATGATCTTGAGCTTAGTGTATAGGAAATAGAACTAATTGTAAAGTACTGTTTACATTTAAAATTATCTCCCTTTGGGCTTTTATATAGAATCAGTCATATATTCTATTGAGGAGTTTTTAAATAATTTACAGTGAACTGCATGGCAATAAAATGATACAGGACAAAAAGAATCAATAATGGGTAGGTAAAGGAATTTATATGCTGAACAAACGTGCTTAGTATTACCTGGCACAACATCTTTTCTCATCCTGTGAGGACATTAGCCTATGACCCTCACCACAGCCTCTTATAGTTCTTCACAGTTTATTCTACAACGATTACATTACATATAACATACAGATATGACGTTATAAGGTATTGACTTAGTTATTTTTCTGTTGCTATGTCAAAAGCAGCTTAATGGAGAAAGGGTTTGCTTTGGCTTACAGTTCTAGTGAAGATATAACATAGCCCACAAAGGCAGAGGAAGCACAGCAGCCAAACCTTGAGGTCAGCTTGTCATGCTGCTTCTGTGCAGTCCAGAAGTAGAGGGAGAATCGGAAGTGAAGCTATCTAAAACCCTGATTCCACACTCATATTTCCTCTAGCAAACTTCATGTCCTGGAGGTTTCATAACCCTTCAAAACATTGTCACCACCTGGGGATCAAGTGTTCAAACGCATGAACCTATGGAGGGACATTCTACATTCTAACAACAGATGCTGTAAAATAGAAAAAGTGACTGAGGCATAAAGATTTTAATATTTGTCTTTACACATTTAATTCTTTAGTCAGAGTAAGAAATAAGGATCCAGATAACTGAAAAAGTATTTCATGATCAGAAATGCTTGTCAACCAACATGAGGCATGTTTGGAGAATTTTCGCTACATACAAATACACACACACACACACACACACACACACACACACACACACACTCACTCACTCACTTTAAATAAAAACATGTTGCTTTAGCTCAATCCATCATTGAGCTAAGCCTTATCTGAGTTTTTGCATATTGTTTTCCATATGAACAAAGAACAGATTCACTTTGACTTTTACACATTTAGAATGATTTGGTACAAAGACATTTTGTTACTTCTTTTTTAATAGAAAATGTGATTTTTTCCCCCTTTACCTATTATTTCTGCACTCAAGCAAAGGGTGAGCACTTCACACTTGCTAGGACTTCACTTTTCTGTTCTGCCCTGGTCTTTCTACCATCTTGCTCTGTGCTCCAAGAGGGAGATCACTGAAGACCACTCAGCTCCTCCATGGCTCCCTACCTTTTAGCGGATCATGGAAAACCAATCAAGGCATCCAATGGGTGAGGAGTAAAATAGATCCATACAATTTAGTTTCTTTTCTCATGACCTCCTCTATATGAGGAGGCATTTCCTGCATGGTTTAGCCACTCCATATATAGCCTGACAGTATCCTATTTCCTGTCTGTGCCATTGTAAATAATCTTTGTATTAGAAACTCTCTCTCTCTATGTGTGTGTGTATGTGTACATATATATGTATGTGTCAAATATATATATATATATATATATATATATATATACATTTATTAGTTTATCTAGTCTATTTCTCAATGGGAATCTGATATACACAGACTGTCAGTGGTCTTCTGATACGTCTTCTATTCTTGACACTTGACATGGGTGTTTGAAAAGATCATTAGCCTTTATTTTTAAAGTGAAAATCAAAGCACCTAATAAAAAAAGACTAACCAGAATAATGAAATGAACTAACTTGTGTATAAATAAAAAGTGTGTCGCACTTAGCAGAGATTTCCATGTAAATAAATTTCATGTTGACGGAATTGTCTTATTTGCCTCTAAAATGTCATTTTAACTTAAGTGCTGTGTGCTCTGCCTATACTTGCTAATTGTGACTTGAGACTCATTCACAAACTCTAAGAGTATTTGTGCTTGATGTCAGATTTAGAAAATTATTACATTCATGTTCATTGGATAATATTGAAAATATGTGGTTTTCTAGCCAGCCAGAGATTGAGATGTTGACAGAACTCTAGTTGGTCGGGGAAGAACAATAGTAAACAGGATTTTCCTTTGTAGATTTCATTGGAACAGACTCTTTCTAAAAATACCACAGATAATTTATTTTGTTCAATAAATTATTTGCCCTTGTTTTCTTAGAAACAAATACAAATAGAAACGTGACTATACGAGAAGTTACGTCTGGTTCATTTTTTAACCCTATTTTTATGACCAACTTTTAACCATCCGTGCTATCACCAGGCAGAAATGATGATCTACAAGTGCTGTGTTTAATTGAATATGACATATATACAATTTGTAATGGACTTAATTAATGTATATAGCATCAGACCTGCCCCCAGAAGCCATACTCAATGTATAAGTATACAGCTTGGCATAGATGTATAAGGTGAACGGCACCTCTGGAAGGAAGGAGGATGTTGTTTGGGAGGTGATTTTATTTTTTTTCCTGTGATTTTTAAAAGTCTTTTAATCCTTGTATTGGAAGATTTGAATGAGATCATTCAGAGTATTTTGTAGCATTTGAGCAGCTCCCCAAGGAAGCTGAGTTGGAAATAGAACTGGATGTTTCCAGCCTCCGTCATTTTTGCTCTTTCTCTTTCAATCAGTCTTTTTAGACAGCTCGGTTTTCAGTGATTTGAATCAACTAACTCCCAGACATCACTCTCAGAGGCTGTTCAATGTGCATCTGACAGAGGCTTCTATCATTACCTAATGCCATCTACGTTACTATAGTCTGTGTTGAGGTTTCAAAGCTGGGTCTCAGGCAGTAGAAAATTTCTGTGGAGAAGCTCATTCACTTTATATCTATCCAAAGAACAGAAGAAGGAGAACATTTTAAAACTTTTCTTTATTTCTTTATTGTGTGTAAATGTGTGGTCTGTGCATGTGTACATGCTCATGTGTGTGCACGTATGTATGCAAATGCACACATGGATATGAAGGCTGGAAGTCCATTTAGAGTGAATCTCTTTGTGACTCCCCAATTATCTTCGGAGAGAGAGAGTCTCACTAAAACTGGAGCTCATAATTGGTAAGACCAGTTGGATGGCAGGCCCCAGAGATCCTTCAGTCTCTGCCCATCTCCATCTAGTACTGAGATAACAGATGCTCACTGCTGGGCCAGTGTTCCATGTGTGTGTTGAGGATCTTAACTGTGCAGCCATTCTTTAGCCACGGAGCAATCTCTCTCACCCCTGGAACGTGTTTGGGTTTTGTTTTTTGTTTTTGTTTTTTTTTTTTTTTGGTTTTTTTAGTAGCAACTGAGACAATAGGAGGAGGATTTGTTTCCCATGAATTTCCATAATCATTTTTTCTTTTAAATATTAATATAAGCACCTTGCTAAAGTCTCCAATTGCAGTGAATCTCTGAAAATTCTGTTCCTGAATCTGAAGTTAAGGCAAGTAGCAGACAAATGGAAAAATTCATTAAAAATTAAGAATAGATTGACTGTGATTAGAATTCTTAGGAGCAAGCTTGGAGGTTGCACATGACTAGAGATAAGGAGCTATGCCCTCCTATGCCCTCTGCATGAAGTCCGCTTTTTAGCCAAGACTGTGTCATTGAGCCGTTGGTTAACACCTCCACAACCTGAACCTTAATTTCATGGTCTAAAATAGGGATGATAACAGTACGGGCTTGGGATGCTGTGTAGATTGAGGTTATGCATATGAGGTTCTTACAGAATTGTCTGAGGCACAGAGAGCACATCATATATGTCAGCTGTGTGTATCATGATCACAGTAGCTGGTGGTACGTAAGTGAAGTAGATGTGTGTCAGCACTTACAGTAGCACGCACATTATATGAGTTAATTATTCTCTTTTACTAATTTTAAATGTTGCCTTCCAACTGTTGAGCCAAACAGAACCCCTCACTGCCTGTATTGTTATTGATTTTAATATGATATGTTTGTGGGGTTTTTTCCCAATGTTGTCATTTAAATAGTAGAAATCGCCCATTTGCTATGGAAATAGACATTTAATGCCCTTAGTTGTTAAATCTGTTCTATAGGAAGAAATGTGAGCTCAGCACAGACACTGACCCACTGTCTTGCCATGGAGGCTCTGTTCTGTGCCCTGGCTGTGTGTGGCAGCTTCGTAATCATATTACTCAGTATTAATGGGCCAGCGAACTCAGAATCAAAATCCACTGACTAGTAGAGACTTGTTTTCCATTGATTCACCTGTTTGGGTGTGGACTTGGGAATATTTGGAGGTTTCAAGTGTTCTGTGCATGGGAACAAATGTCTGTAAGTTTCACCTAGTGTTCTGAGCTCATTAAAAATTCACTCATAAGCCTAAATAGGACAGGCACATAATCCCAGCCAGCTGAAAACTAGGACAGGAAGGACAGGAGCATCTTGATTTCAAATTAGCCTGGGTAAT
The DNA here is from genome assembly GCA_033318265.1 of Phyllotis vaccarum. Taxonomy (NCBI): domain Eukaryota; kingdom Metazoa; phylum Chordata; class Mammalia; order Rodentia; family Cricetidae; genus Phyllotis; species Phyllotis vaccarum. Next base: position 73,688,824 of record JARWLC010000001.1, on the reverse strand, counting down.
TTTAGCAACCCCTTCTTGTGTGTGTGTGTGTGTGTGTGTGTGTGTGTGTGTGTGTGTACATATTTATATGTGCATAGTGTGTATATATGAAAATGTATGTGTGGTGCATGTGTGTGATCATGTGTAGATGCCTCTCTCCCTTTCTCTCTCTCTTTGTGTGTGTGTGTGTGTGTGTGTGTGTGTGTGTGTGTGTGTGTGCGTGCTTATGCTATTCTTATTTACTCTTTAATAAGGGCCTTATGTGCTTTTCCTTTGATATTGGTTAGGTACCAAGGAAATATTTTTCAGACATATCAGGGAATGGTCTCTGGGGCAGGTGAGAAGTACAATGCCTCCATTGTTCTAAAGGTGGCAGTGGTTTCTTAGTTGTTTCATGAGTTACGTTTACATTCCCTTGTACTGAGTGAGCACTACCTCCTAAATGGTATGGTTATACTCCTGTTTTCTGGACAGAGAAAGGTTGAAATATGAGAAGGGACTGTCAAGGATACCTGAGATTATGCCTGTTTATTTTTATCTTTGCCTGAAGATTTCTTGAATAATTGCTAGTGAGGAGAGAGAATATTGGTTTTCTCTCCTGTTTCAGGAAATCCACAGCTGTATTTTCACCTCTAGTCATGTTCGATGTTACTGTTTTGTTTGATGCTAATAGTGAGGGACTACAGTTTACACGATCCAGGATTCTCATTTAGAAGATAGTACAGCATCATGGATCTAAGAAAGCAACTACTATAAAATTAAAAATAATCTTACAACCAATGAAGAATATATAGAAGTTGGAAAATAAGAAAATTTAGTAATGTAATTGTAGTAAGGAGTTTTTAGCCTGCCTTAGCCTGGTAGTCTACATCAATCTCTCCTACCCACTGCCTGGCCTAGACTTCTTAATAAATATTAATCCTTTATATAATCAATTGCCAGTGAATAATTTCTACAATATGTAATTAATTTGTTCTTTATGAAATGTCCACGTATCATTCTCCATGCTTTAATTAGCTGCGTACCTTTTGACCATTTCAGAAAAGAAAAAGATTGCAACATTTCCTTGAGTTTTAAATATTTCAACTAAACTACAGTTAAATAGATATACAGTATAATGTCATCCTGCCTGAATACCAAAATGTATATGCCCTCCCTATTTACTTATTCCAGGGGAATGTATGATGGCAGGTAAATTGAAAAAGAGAGGGTATTTAATTATCTGAATATGGTATGTAACCATTATTGCAGCTCCTTGAGGTCTTTGGAAGTGGCTCATGCAACTGAACAGCTCTAAAGCTTAAGCTTCCTTTGTTCCATAATTATTGCTCCTCTTGGGGACAGAGCAGTTAGATACCTTGATCTTCTTCACCCAAACAAAGGGCACAAATATTATGCTTAGCTTTTCCCTCCCCTTAATTGTCGATGGCACTGAAACCCTTACAGATAGATAAGGAGAATAATTTTTATATAAAATAATGACTATAGTCAACATGTTTAAAAGTTTGTTATTTGAACTTGACATTTAACTTGTCTGGTGTACACATGTAAGGCTAAATTACTAATGTGTCCACAGGAAGAACCATGAAAATATTGATGGGTTATTTACTCACACACTTCAGACATGTTGAACAGGCATTTTTTTCCCCTAACAAGTTATTATAGACTAGTGACCTTGAGTTTTTGAACTTTTCATATTCCACAAGTGTATGTGAACTTTGTAAGTCTCATGTGACATTAGAGAGAAGCAATCAGAATGTTACTAGAGGAATCACTGTAAATCATAAAATATACTATAAATATGCTAATAAATAACTAGGATTGAACTATTAAAACAACACAAACATGTTATTTCTGAAATTCCTCACTGATAAGGAAGTCAGGTTGAATTTAAATATTGTTGACTCTGGACTTCAAAAAATTCTGAATCTGACATTGTGTCATGAACAAAATATTCTATGACTGTGGCAACTCCACGGTGCACCTGCCACTTGCTGCTTTGGCTGAGCCCGCCATGCAGACTCCTAAATTAGACAGCTTCAAACTCTGAAGCTTGTCACTGCCTGTATTGATTTTGAGTGACTTACAAGAACATTTAGAATCCCTGAACTAACGGTACCTGTAAACTCACCTTGTAACAAATTATAACCACCCACTTGAAACTGTTAATCTTCCTTTCTCCTTTATGGTTTTCTCTCCCTGCTTCTTTTCCATTAGGCACACAGCTTCCATCTTAAATCACTTTATTCAACAAGTACTTCAGATGATTTACTGTGTACCAAGGTTATGGTGCCATTGGGATGATTGACATGCCACAAAATGTGATGTTGCCCCTGGGCGCTCATGAAGAAGGATAGGTCAGGGGAAAAAAAAAAAAAAAAAAAGACAGTGGGTAACATGAGTGAGGCCACAGAATGTTCAGAATGAGCAGTCTGCTGTATGATCACAGCCTGTCTCTTTATGTCCCAATGCTTTAGTCCAGGGGACATCATTTCAGTGGATTCCCCTATGTCTCTACTCTCTGACCTCTTAGAACTCCATCAGTCCTCTAGGAGCACATGTCTGTTCACACCAGTCGGTGCAGGCCAATGAAGGTCAGATTACTGACTTCAGGGATTTTTGATTGTGCTCCCTCATGATTGCTGAGTGCTCAGTCCTAAGGAGAGCATGGGTCACCCCTTCACGGCCCAAGGAACATTTCAGAAGAGGGTGTAGAGAGAATGTTGGAACTAAAGGATGAAAAGGAGGGCTGTGAATGTGTTCTTCTAGACAGGACATGACTGCTAAACTCATGAACTCATACGCTGCCATCGATTACCCAGGTGAGGTTGGGCCTGAGAACAGTTACTTGCTCATGGAGGACGGAGGAGTTCCTTGGGAAGCTACAGGCAGTTCATTGTTGCTGGCGAGGGGGGCGGGTGGGCACAGGGCTCAGTAGCCTAGCTGCTGTTAAGTTGCCATGTCAGCTGAAGTAAATAACTTCCTACCTATGCACCTAATTAAGAACTCTAATTAGATACAGTGTCACATAACCACTACCAACAACCAGAGAACTGTAGGTAGGAGGTTAGAGCAGAATACAGTGAGAAGAGGAAGGAGAAGAGATTTGGTGTTGACGGGAGCTGGGGGGTATAAAAGAAGATAATGGGTTGACTGTGAGTAAGTATCAATAAATGCATGTGTATCTGCCCCTTTCACAGAAAAATGTACATTGTACCATAGAGTATATAATGTATCATAAAGTATAGTTAATACATCTAAATAAAAATTTCAGAAGGACAATAAACATGGTATTTTAACATGTGCATATCATGTTTATTTATATAGTAGAAGTAAAGTTTTCAAAATTTGTGATTTGGAAGATTGACTAATAACTGGTGTGGTTTCATCATTTTTAAGACAGACAAGACCCTTCTGAACATCGGGAAACTGTGGTCAATAGTAAGTGAAAGTCGGTGAGGTTCAAACAACGTTTTGAGTAAATATTGAAGCCAGGCTAAACACTACAGTGAAAGATTTGGTGTTCAGAGGTTACTTGGCCGTGTGTTGGAGTAAGGAATGTAAGCTTGTCCTTTGTGGTGTTGCACAATTCACTTGTTTCGTTGCCGGTGTCTCATGAGTTTGTGACCATGGCATCTTATTATTCTTAAAGAGCTGGCAGTTGGACCCTTAGGGGGTGAATGAAACAGCAGTTTTCGAGTATTTTCCTATATCTCCAGTACAACATTTTCTCACATTGTGTCTATTTTCTCACAATCTTAAATTTATCACTTCTGGTCAAGCTGCATGGTATAAGACATCACCATTGTGAAGGCATTCAAGAACTGTGAGAAAACATGGAATGGGAAATTGACAGGAAAGCCAATCTCCAATAAGCAGTTCAGCCACAGGTGTCCCCAAATGTTTCGACGCTTGTTGAAATATTGTAAATAATAACTACTGGACAAGAGGGCTATAACTTCATTTTGAGGAAAAACATTGAGAAGTAGATCATTTGTGTATATTTTCAGAAAAATTTAATGTCTCCTAATGGAAAAATATTTATTTTGCCATTTAAATTAAATTAAAGTATAGTATGCTCATTCTGTGCATTTCCCTCTAAATAAAATAGTCAATAAATCTTCTCCCATAAACATGTCAGTTATATTATTGGGATTGTGAAATCACCTTTTGGGAATATTTTTGCATTTTGTATAATAAGATACAGTTAACTTCTTTATGACAAATTGGCTGTTTTATATGTCCTGGAAATCACTACCTATCTCTTGTTTACTAATAAAAATACAAGTTATATCACCTATAGAAATGTAACATTACAGATCAAATTAAGGAAATCAACAATTAATTGTAATGTTGAAAATAAAGGACATGTTCACATGTTTCTAACATAGTAATTCTCTTCTGTCTTCCTAAGATTTTATGAGTCCTGAAATGAACTTGGCATTCTATATTCTTCATTATAAAACTCAGGATATTCTTCCCAAATATAAATATCTATTGCAGTTGTTTTATAATTTGTTTAATGTAAGTGGTATTTTTGCTAAGTCATTAAGTAAAATCATGCAAGAATATACATAATTAAGTAATTTGTTGGGGGGAGTTTCTGTATGTTTCTTTTTTTTTTATGGTTATCACTCTTACCAGGATATTTATTCACATAGAAAACTACACAGCAGAGAAAGGCTAAGCTGCCTGAAAGGTTTTGCATGATGTAAACTGTTTCCTGGGGTAAAACTTTTTTTCATCTCTTCATGTGTATATGATTTCACAGACTCATGGTGATTTCAAAGCTATGTGAAATTCTCCATTCCAAGTATGGGAGTCAGAGATGGCTGGCATGCCTTCAAATCACCAGGCATGTCAACTATGACCAGGGCAAAGAGACCTCTGAGATGAAGTGGGTCTTGCTGCCCTTAACATTCCAGGATCCTCTGCAGCCTGAGTCTCAGTTTTCCACTCTAGTTTAAGCTTCAAATTTTAACATTGGACAAAACACAGAGGAGGCAACACTGTGAGGGAGCTCACTGATTTCCTTTGGTCTTACTCAAAAGTATTTTACACACAAATAAGAGAAACAGAAAGTAATTAATCAGTTTTAAACAATTATGGGCAGGATTTTGTCAGTTAGATGCTGTTTATAGGAGATGACAGGGATGGGCAGTAGTTCATCCAATAATGTTCTGTAAACCTAGTATACTTTACATTCAAGTTTATCTCAGCCCAGGAGAATGTCCTAGGATGTATTTTTACGTTGGCATCTGAACCATTGTGAAAGAATTAAAACTTAGAGGAGGGTGTTTGAGAGACTGTATTTGATGAAGTGCCTAATTACTGCACAGATTCCTGCTCGATAATCTTTCTAATTAGGTTATCCATGACAAAGCCATGTCCTGGTGATGGACAGATTTGGGGTCCAAGTCTTTATTAAATACTATATGTTTGACTTCAGAGAAAACATTTTAATTTGGCAATTCTCTGTCCCCTCTTCTTTTAAAATATCTACATCTAACCATTTGGCACTTTATTATAAAAAAAAAAACCAAAAACAGAACACAGTATGTGAAGATTTAGTATCTAGGATTCATGTGTTCAATAATAGTTTACTCCATGTTTATTTCTTAATGCAGCTTTTGATAATTGTAGTGGCATTATTAATATGAGGAATTTCTTCCAGCTCTGCTATTAACCTGTTGTCTGATCTTGGTCAGTTCATCAAGCTTTTTGTTTTCTAAATTAGCATCTGTAAAATGAAGGGCACAGACACAATGACATTTGCAGCTTCGTTTCAATTTTTTTTAAAAAAATCTATCATAGAAGTATTTGAGTTAACTAAACCAGAATAACAATGGTAAGAAAGAAAAAAAAAAAAAAAACTCCAGAAACTTAAATAAGAAAAATTTAATTCTAAAGCATTTGGATATACCTTACATTTGATACTTTAATATAAATACACTATATGCCAGGTGCCTTACGATTTGTTATACTAAAGACATAAAGATACACATTTATCTACATTAGAGTCCAAGTTTAATGCCTGTCTCTGTCTAGCACCACAAATACATGAAAGAGGTAGCAATAGCTTTGAGACATGTATAACTCATGGGGCAAAAATTATAGTCACAAAATACTAAGAAGAAGGCTCAGTTGACCACAAGCTAGCAAATTCAAGTATAACACTCCTGTTTGTCGAGAGATCAAATAGCAACATGTTTCCAAGAGTTCTTGATGTCCATCATGTAGCAGCAGACAATATAAAGGAACAATGATAGCATCAATGTGTCCCTATTCAGACACAATGACTGAACAGAAAACCTACAGAAAAGCAGACTTTTTAGCTAGCCAAACAGGTTCTAAAGTAGTGGAATGTCAGCCCAGAAAATATTTGCAGCTGGAGAGTTGTATGAGACACACTCTGCATTGTGCACTATATAAGTTAGTACACTGCTCTGCCATCTGGAAGAAGGAAAAATAATTTGCTAGCTTATCTCAGACCTATGAGGAAAGACAATGTAGATATTAAGTTTCCTGTTCAGGATTTGGATGGTCTGAGTCAACCAAATAAGCAGGGACATTCGCAGGATTACCAAGATGGAATATATTGGTAATTTTTTGTTTTGGTTTTTTGTTTTGGTTTGGTTTTCAACCCTGGCTGAATTTTAGAATCAATTAAATTACCCCTATTGCTTATAAAGTATTGAATAATATTATTTTCTGTTTTCCCCTGGGATTCTGATATGCAAAAGGGACCAAGACTGAACAGGAGCCATAGTAAGGTACAGTCTTAAGTAGTGTAAATGACAGGGAGTCATGAGGAAGTGACCAGGAAGTCTCTGCAGCAAGAGAACCATGGGGTTCAGGGCAGGCTCTAGGGTGCTCGCTCTGGATGTTGTGCCTAGAGAAGAAAGAATGGGTCATCACACACAAGGGCCCAGTGCCATGGCTTTGATCAACCAGTGAAATTCGGGGGAAATAACAAGACATGGGAACCAACGGTGAAGACTTTTCTAGGGAAATAATATACATAATACAGTGAAAGATCCAAACACAAAGAGGAACTTTGAAAAATGTCACACAACCTGAAAAAGTGATCTGGCTTAATCTTATGTGAACAATTACACTCAGGGCACTTTCTATAGGTTTTCTTACATGCTGACATTTTTTTCATGCAAGCTTAGTAAACACCCTATATCTCAATTTATATGTAAAGTAGATCTTTCAATCCAAAAAGTCCAACACCTCCTATCACCTTTTGAAGACTACCTGTGTGGAACTGCTTATGGTATCTATACCTGCAATCAGAATGTATATCTTGTGTAAGAACATTTAAGTGAAATTGTAGTAAATAGCAAGACTAAAGTAAAACATTTCCTTAATACTTTCAGCTGGCCTAGCATTCCTTGTGAATGGAAAACCCATTTTACTTCTGTGACCTACTTTGCAATGACATTTTGCTAAAACTTTCTTCAAGGAACTCTTCTAGGTATCAGCTCATCTTAAGAGATTGCAGTACATTTTAGAATGATTTTTTTCTTTTAAGTTAATGAAAGAAAACAAAACAAAACGTGTTGCCTACTCAGACTTAAAAGCCACTGGGACAGTAAAATCACTTCAAAGTCTGACTTAATCTTCTTGTTGAGTTCTTTGTCCTGAAGGGACAAAGGGGTGTGATTTCTACCCCAGTAATCAGTTTCTGTCAAGACTAGCTTTCTTAACATTTGTTAATGGAGAGTTGGAGAGGTATTATGTGTGGTCACTGGTCTCTCACCCTAGCTGATAAAAGTAGAGATGAGCATGAATCCTTTAAAAGGCTTCAGCAGGGTTTCCTCCAGGGGTCAATGAGCTAACCTCCACCACGATGTGTCTCAAACACACCTGTGCTGGACAAAACTGAACCTGGGAGCATCTAAGGTAGAATGTTTGAGCTACTTTCAGCAAGCAGAGAAGGTAAATTAGTTTACATCACTTCCTTCTTTATAGAAAAAGTTCAGCGTTTTGATAAATCGTTGGGCTCGGGGGTGGGTGGATGTTGGGTGTAAGAAAAACAATGGAATCAACTATTTTTTTAAATCTGAGTTTTAGGTCTGTTATTGCAGATAACAGAATATCTTCTGCATTCAGAATTTAGTGCTGGAGATACAATCTCTAGAGCTTACCGCTGCCAATTCATAGTTTTATATATATATGTTAAAAATGGATCTGGAATTCTTTGAGTGGTGTCAGTTCTTAAGAAGCAGATAAGAAAACAACAAAGCTTGAGCTTCCTTCCCTACCATTCGGTGTTCAAACTCAAACAATAATAACTTGTATTAGGAAGATGTTTAGGGTTTGGTTTCTTTGTAGTACATCTTAAATTCCTTATACTTCTCATAGAGTTTTATGTCTGTGAATATCATCTTAAGTATATGATTATAATATCCTGAAGTTGAGCGTTGTGTAATTCCTCTGGTCTGTTAATTTTGTCTAAGTAGCTTAATTTAAGTGTGAATTTGCTTCCAGGATCATGCTGTTTAGAGACTTTAAGATCATGTTCATTTATTTATAGTTTTAAAAAATGTATTTCAACTAAGAACATTTTTGGTTTTATGAATTTTGACTTATATACCAGTTTTTACCCAGTTTGGAGGTTTTTATTAATCTCTTAGAGAATATATTATTATTTTTTTAGAATTTTAAGATTTTTCTTTTGGAAGATTGTTTATTGTCTTTGAAATTGAAGAATTTTTAAAATAACACATGCATATTATAACTTAAAGAGAAAAACAATGAACAACATTGTGGCTTAATATCTATACCTTTTAAAATAAGCCAAAGAAAACATAGCTGTTTTACTGTTTGCCATATTCCTCCAAATTTTGACACTCACTATTTTCCACATGAAATCAGAAATCAAATGACATATTCCTAATTTGGTAAAGTTTCCTGACTGTAAACTTTATAAATGTGCTTTGTAAATGTAAAGTTAATGTGAATTAGCTGTTACTGTTGTTTATTGATTACTTTAACTAGCAAGATTCTGAATTAGTTGTGAGGTACCTAGTGTAATATTCCGACCCAGCAATTTAAAAGGCTGTGCACCTTTAGTTTCATTATTTCATGTGTCCAAGAGTTACAAATGAACTCTCATCCCAACTGCATCACTAGTCTAGTACAGTGGAAAAATTTTTAATCATCTCATGTTGTTTAAAAAAGTCAAGACAAAACCAAAAACAAGTTAAGGGGCTGTGTTTACCTTTAATTTAGCAGTAACTGAACTATGTGTTATCATTGCCAAAGGGCCCAAGACAATTTTCAGCAAACTATGTGCTTAATAGAAGTTTAATGATTGTCAAGGTCTATTATATGAGAACCCAGTTTACTGTCGTGTGATGAACTGCACTGAATAGTCCTGTTGCCTTTATTACCAAGTAGAGTAGACGCTGTCCTTGGATTGCCCTTGCTGTTCTTTGCAAAGTGAAGGATCCTGTGGGTGGAATGACCCCTTCAGCTTCCATCCTGATTCTACATTGACATTCTCATGGCATGTAATTCTAGCACTTCATAGATTAACTATTATTCACCAGAAGGTGATTCTGGAAGCTCATAAGCCTTGTATCCCCACACCAATATTCTGCGTTGAAGCCACTGATAAGAGTTTATATTCTCTAAACCTGTGGAGGTAGAACAATGACCATGTTTAAAATCAGTTACAAGCTTTGTAAAATTAAAAGAGTTTTCTAGCAGCTTGAAAATCATTAAATAAGTGAAATCTTGCCTAAAGGATGAGTCTAGACCACACCCATTTTCTCCCTGATTTAATTGATGTCTATATTCACACACATACAAACAGTAGCCCCAAAGATCGAAAATGTATTCTCCTATAAGCCAAACTTAACTAAAGAAGGACTCTCACCGACTGTATGGCTATAATTTGTGTGGATCGTATTGTTTGTCCATTGCAGAGGTAACAGCATTTCGTTAGCTGTGCTCTTGTCTCTTGCTTTGACCTTGCTTGACTGCTTTGGCATTATTGCTAGTAACAGATTTACCTACAAGTTATGTGTAAAGTTGCAAGTAGGAATCTGGAAGAAATAAAAGCAAGCTCTACTATCAACTAACTACTTAATCAAGAAGTCTTTCGTGTCCTCCATGTTTGTTTAAAACACTAGAAGAATGTAAATTGCTAAAAACAGATTTGCTTGCTGTTCATTTTTAATAGTTCTTAAAAGGGTGAAATTCTTTAAGCCAAATTTCTACAGAAGTGTTTCAATTCATGGTTCATTTATTAGATCTTAATTACCTAGCATGAATTATTAATCAAACAGTAAATATGTCTAAATTAGTAAAACTTGGATGATATAAATTGGAAATTTATCCTTAAAACAACAGGGAGGGAAAGAGAAAACAAGAAATGGATTCAACTAATGTGTTGATAGATACTTGAAGACTCTGGAGGCTTTTTCCCACTGGGACAAGCAATGCAGATGATTGCACCTCCATGTGTTACTGCAAAAATGCAGCAATGTTCTAAGGGCAAAAGATAATAAATTCCCGTAAAACAAGAATGTTTCTTGTTTGAAGTTACTCCTCTTCCTCTGCCAAAGTTGATTCCTGGAGAAGTTGACCAAGGAGACTGCTTTCAAAAGTGAGATCATGTCAATGTAGGATACAGTCTTCAAAATGTGTCATAATTGTTTAGCTTGGGAGGGGGAGGGGTGTTTTAACAACATTCAAGTATAGGAAAACGTAAAGCATGAGATGTCCTGGCTTGTAAGTCACTGAGAAAATCTAAGGTAAGGTGGTGTTATTGAAGGAGAAAGTTCCCTGAGTGTTAAGTCAACCATTGTTTTCCCTGAATGGCGCATCTTGACAACCATGAGTAGTGCTTTACAGAGATTCTTACATTCCTGCATTGACTTCCAATTCACTTTTACCTGTGTCAACGAGAAAGCACATCACTATTCCACCCCAGACATTCCGGTGGAAACCAGCAGTCTTCTCCTGTGCTCGTCATTTCCATTGTCTTACTGGCTTCTACTTCATAGATATGCATCAGCTAATTCTTATTTTGAAATTCTATTTTATGAAAAGTTCTGTATTCTATTAATTTAAAAATTGATATATCAAATTATTTTAAAACATTTTTATCTTTTAAATTTCATAAATAGGCTAAATCTTACTGTTTTGTGGCCTTTTAATTCTGAGACATCATTTGAAGTTCTTTGTTTTGTTTAAGTGACTTCTGGTTCCTGTATAGGGGTGATGTTTATAGCTTCAGATTTATTTTTATTCCATTGATCCAACTGCTCTGAGCAGTAATTGCTACATCAGTCAAAAATAAGATTAACCAGGAGCTGGAGAGATGGCTCAGCAGTAGAGTAGTATTTGCTGCTCTTAGAGAAGACCTGGATTTGGTTCCCAGTTCCCACATAGCAGCTCCCAATTGTCTGTAACTCTAATTTCAGGGCATCTCACACCATTTTCTTGATCACTGTTATGAGTTCTCAAGGAACATAGTGCAGACAAAACATTCATATACAAAAAATAAAATAAATCTCTATTTTCAAGTCAAAGCTCACCCTTTCACACTCACTGAATAATTGCTTCAAGAGGATGCCGAGCCCCAGCCATCTGCCCAGGAAAATGGCGATTTTAGTTGAGAGTTGCTCTGTATGTACATAGAATAAAGCCACAGTGAGTACTCAGTTTTTCATGTTCACTGTGAAATGTGCACGTTGGCAATAACCTTCGAGGTGGTAGACAAAGGTAAACGGCTTCTATTTAAGAGGTGTGTATCGTGATCATTAGACACTAATAAGCTGTAGTTTTATAATCCTCCCTAACCTGTAACATTCTAACATTAACATGTACAGGTAGAATAGGATGTTGAGGGAAAACTTACAGGAAAGATAAAATAGCAATATGTATTCTTTAGTATAAGACCTCGTGACAGTAAGGTAAAAACAAAATGCCACTTGATCCTTTATCTGTGAAGGTTGGCTGTATGCAGATGGCATGCATGATGGTCCTGAGTTTGAAATGTCAGGGATAACCACATACCTTTCTTCTCATGGCTGTTTAGTTGCATGTCTGATGGTGTTTGCAGAATAACAGGGAGGGACTGGCAAGAGAAACCTCAGTGTCTCATTGGCCAAAGTGCTGCACATTAATTCCTCTGAAGTTTACACAGCAACTGAAATGGCCTCTTCCATAAATAATGCCGCACGTCCTGGTATTGCCATTTAAGCCCGGTGAGAGCAAGATCAGCTCTATTGCAGCATCCGCTGCTCCCTCCTAAATGCCTCATCTGTCCGTAAATCATGTGAGTCCCGGCACAGACGTGTATTGCCCCTCTAACACTTTTATTGCCATTTTGTTCTCTTTTCATTGCTCCTTCTTTCTTGCTCCTTTATTTTATTCCTAAATCCATGGGCTGAAGAGGGTCAGGAGTTATATTATTCATTTTCTAGTGGATGATATACATCTGTAGTTCCTTCCCCCTCACTCTGTGGTGATGGAGAGAAGCAAGGACTCATAATAAAGCAAGCGGATCGTGTCTGCTTTGATTGATGCAAGCTTTGCTGGGGGACATCAGTGTTGGTCCTCTTAGCTGTCACCCAGCAGGGACACTGAATCCTTACTATTCTGTGTGCAGAATAAATACAGTTGACTATTTGATTACCAATGCTATTCCTAAAGACTTCTCCCATACCATTTTATTCCCCTAATTATGCATGTCCTTACTGAGCCAAGTGTGGCAGAAATTTTGCTAGGGACTCTGATACCAAAAATGGCTACATCATTCTTCCTGCAATTAAGAACCTGACAACCTGCTAGGGAAGTCAGACATGCAGGCAAAGAATTATAATAATCTGTGAATCTGAGAAATGACAGAAGCCTGAGCAAGCACAGCCGCAAAGGAAAGATCAGTTGAGGGAGGCTGTGGCAGGGACAGAAGTGGGGCAAACTTCAAGCTAGACCTTGAGGACCCAATACAATTCTTGAAGGGAAAGAAAGAAGTGCCAGAGAGAGGTATAACCAACACGTGTTTTGGCAACTGTAGCTGAAATGCTCCAGAAAACAAAATTGAAAGGTGATGTGAGGGCTTGTATGCCTCACAAACTCCTTCTGTTTTCTTCATTATGGATTTGCTGTCAGAGATTTAAGAAGAGTGATAATCAAATGTGATGGGTAGAAATAACATTACACATAAAGTTGGGTATTTCTGTTTCATTCATTGCTAGTGCTGATGATGGACTGAGGGATGGCAGTAGGGATGATAGGGCTGGGTGATGCAGTGCTGCTGATGGACTGAGGGATGCAGTGCTGCTGATGGACTGAGGGATGCAGTGCTGATGATGACTGAGGGATGCAGGGCTGATATAACTGACTAGGCCTGGGGCCTCAGGGATTCGAAATTAAAGATTTCTGCAATAAATCTTAAAACAGCATAGACAAAGGCAAAAGAGAAATGCAGGCTGAGAGAAGAACTGGTTTTCACTGTGTGATAATAATCAATGGATGAGAAATATAGATCATGGAGATGGACAGAGGAAGGAAGGGTGGAAACTAGGAAGCAGACACTATGGCTAGTGCTGGACATCCTCATGGGGATATAGAGCAGAGTATATGAAAGGGGAAGGCTGAGAAAAAATCCAGAGAGAGGGCCTGCTATTTCTCTTCTCTTTCCCTAAAATCTTGAATCTTCTTTCCCAAGCAGTCACGAGGAACAGTAGACATTGTATCTTCTTTTTTATCTCCAAGTAAAGTTGAAATTTTAGCAGTCTAATACTGCTGAGCAAACTCTATAGTATTCATTATATTTAACAAGTAGGATATAAAGCACAGAATCAGTACAGGAAACAAAATACAGAACTCAACTTGCCTGTTAATGTCTGCCTGCTCCTCCAGCTGAAGATGGAGTTTAGAACATGGCCTGTGGAAATGTGGGCTATGAACATTTTTAATGTTAAGACATTTAGGATAAATAAATTACTTGAACCCCATCCGGCAGATCCTTCAGGACATGTAAATGAGCATATAATTTATCCCAAGTGCTCTGAGCAATTGCATGTTCTCTCTCTTGTGTTTGTTCTGCAGAGAATAGTCTTATTTTTAATTTTTATATTTGTAGCTATTGATGAAGAGTTATCTATATCAATTGAGTTTGGGGTTAATATTCTTTGTGATTTGGGGGTACACTGATATTTAGGCAGGTCCAATTTTTACCTGTACCATTTTTTAATCTAGAGTTTATTCAAGACACAAAATGGACAATGGGTATTTTACAGCCACTTTGCTTACTTGGGATATGGAAGGGTGAATAGTAACAAGCTAACTTCAACAAGGTTAGCACTGGATGGATGGTAGCTCATAAGATTGTGGTACGGTGTCTAGGTTGCCCACTGGTACTATGGGAAATTGAATGCTGTTCCCTAAATCTCTCTTAGAGACCTGCATGTCATTTCTCATTCAAAGGTTGTTAATGGGTCTCACAGTATATAGTGTGTGGCTATATGTTAATGCTATAGTTGGATATGAAGTTAATAGCTTCTGGACTAAATGTGTATAGTAGTTACTGGAGGGAAACCCTGCACAAACAGCAAAAGTGTCCAGTCCTTAGTAGGTACACACCAGATATAATGTACAGCTAAGTATAGAATATTTGGGGAAATATTTAGATTCTAATGAGATGACACAGATGCAGGATATCTGATTGGTACTGTGTCTCCTTGCTTTCCGATAAGCAATGTCATCTCTCAAGTCAATATTACATTTTCGCGTTTGTTATCTGTATCCTCTGGAAATCTCTGCATCATTTTTATCGTGCTTGCTTTGAGAGACCTGGCTACTCACTTCTCTTGAGGTTATCTTCTACCACATCAACAGTGTTTGCTTGATTTTGTCTTTTTTGTCTTATCCTTGCCTCAATCTGTGCTGAAGATTCTACCCACTTCAAACGCTGTGGAACTCCTTGGTAGATGTAGTTCCCCAGTAAACATGTCTGCAGACGGTGCTGGGGATCTTTTCCTCCACAGCAAACACTGTGTGCTCACTCGGCTGTTTCTTTATTAGGAGAGAGATGAGGTGAAAGCTCTTAGGACCCCAGACACTGCCTCTTTCCCTGCTTCCCATCCTGCTGTTCAGAGTTCAGACAGAGGCTCTGATTGTTCACTTATTTGCCCCATGCCCCTATGCCGAATTGCCATTATCTGCCTTTGGTCTGCACACCCATCCAATCTCACAGAGATGTGTGTCTTATCTTAGCTCTCAGTCGTGCTTTTTTAGGTCTTATATCCCTCCAGAAATAAGACTTTATACCCTAACTGAAGTTGTATCCGTTAAGTTATTACATTCTGGCTACATCTCTTGAAATGCTTTTTTATTGCCTATAGGACCATGACCTTCTTGTTAATGGTCAACTAGTGTTTTCTGTCCTGTCTGAAGAAAAGCTAATAGAAAACCAGAGCTATTCCAAGCTCATGCAGGAGAGTCAGGCTCAAGGGGCTTCATCACCTTCCTCATGGTGTGAGAGCCCCCAGAGTATGGACGATCTGATTTAACTATATGAGCTTTGCTTGATGTAACAACAGTATTTTCTTCCTTTGCACAGGTCACCAGTAGCTCCATGAATAAACACAGGCTCACACTCAGATATGCATTGATATCCATGTAGCCACACACTTCCTTCATTAAAGATCAAGATTACTGCCTCTGCCTGGAATCGAGATGCCAATTCTCAACAGGGTTAAGATAGACTATGTTTCTCTTGAGATCAAGAATTGGATTTGGTAAATCATTTAAGCAGAATGCCAGGTTGTGAACATGAATAAAGATTGACACATAAGAAAATAAAAGCAGCTGAACCAAACAGGCAAACAGCTGGCAGAGCTGGCAATCACTTTTGTAAGAGTTATGCCACCATAAATTAAAGGCATTTAAGTGAGCATAAGATTTTTTTCCTTTGATAGCTGAAGACAGAACTAGCCAGTTAAGTTTTCCTGGGAATTAAGATCACACGCTTATTGGTAGTGAGTTTCTAATTTAAAATTTTCTTTTCTCACTTTTTGAAACACTTATCCATTAAAAAGGAAGAAGAAAATCCTGGCAGAGTACAAAATAAAGATCTGTACTAGATAGATATCTTGAGATAAATTCATAGAACATAAATGGATCATGAAACTGTATTGGTAACTAAAAACAATTTCATTGCTCTTTGGGTAAGCCAAGGTCATTTAATCAGTGACTTTGGCTGTGCTGCAGTGTTCAGCAACCCTCTCGGACCAGCACTGCTCTGCTCACACTCCCAAAGCTCACCACTCATTCTCTTTATATAAACATATTCTTGTGTAGAAACTGAATCACCAGAGAAAAAAAGATAGGACATAATTATTAATAGATTGATGTGTTAAGGTGGCATCTGCTGATTAAGAAAGGGGACTACTGGCATATGATGTAGCAAATATAATAAGTGATACCTGGAGATTTATCTGGCCAACTCCAGATAAAATTAAGTCTAAGTAAGTCAGACAACAAATGTCTAAGTCTAGGTTTTCTCCAATGGCATTTGAAAGGCCAATCATCCTTGAGTACTGATATTTCCATTTGCATTAATTAGTGCTGTTTAGAAGCAACCATACTTAAGCCAAGGTGAAAATGTGATGAATTTCAAGGAACAAAACAGTTGTGTAATGATTAAGATCCTAAAGCTATTAGTGTATAAATTTCTACTGGGTTCTAGAACATTCAAATAGCTGTTATAACACAAAGACCAGAGCAAAGACAGTGCAATACTGAGGTATTTCAGCCTGTGCTCACAATGACACGGTTAATAGGAAAGGTTATTGCATGGAAAAACAATTGGAGTGTCTGCAATAACACTGGGGAAGCTCATGCTCAGCTGTGTGGTGGGATTCAGGTGTCAGCTGATAAGGTCTGAAGACGTTTATCTAGGGTCCCGGGCTCCTGAAGGGGGAGTGGCCAATCCCATTCATAAAGGGCTGTTGAGATCTTAAAATGTCTCTTTTTTTGTTGTTGTTGTTTTTTGACTGCTGGAGAGACTGGTTCTTAGGATTCAAGGTTTCCTTCTTTTCTTTCTATCCTTCCCATTCTCTTAACTTTGGGGGAGGGGAGAACACATGGTAATCTATCCTTTCACCATTTATGGATGAATCAAATAGATAGCAAGCATGATCAGTCCATGGAATTTTAAGTTGCCTTAGTTAGTAGAGTTTGAATACCAATGGTTTTTTCAGACAGAGAAGTGACTCTAGTACTGATATTAAGGGATTTTTACTGGGACTCAAAAAAGCTGAAACCAGTTCTCCAAGGTATTAGTGTTAGAGTGTCATCAATTAGTAATAGTCCCAGCCTAGTGTGATAGCTTAGATCAGACTGTCTGTGCTGAGGACTCATGCAAGGCCATTCCTTGGCTACCTCCTTCCAGTTATTATATATACTGAGGATGTAGGGCCATTTCCTACCTCCTTCCAGATATTCCAACCTAGGACCAACTCTTAGACACATGGGTCAAGAGATTCATCAGTTCCTGATTCTTCAATGATTTCATTGAGGTTTCAACCCAAAACTAGGAATCACAAACAGACTCAGTACAGTGTCTCAGCAAAGCCCACTCCATGTTCGAGCCTCAGGGAAGGTGAGAGAGAGGGAGGCCATGAGGCTAAGTCTCAGGTCCTGAACTTCTGCCTCTACCCCGATTGCCCTTAGAGGTGGTTCTCGCTCTTTATTAATAATATAAACTTACACTCTATATTATTAATATTTCTTTCACAATAACAAAAATAGATTGGATTCCTGCAAAAGATTAAGATCATGTTACTCCATAACTGTAAAACTGAAGGTACCACCTACTCACCATGTCTAGACTGGAACACATTCCCCTAATTGATCATTTGAGAAAAAGCCAGTTTAGTGTTTAGAAACTCACAGAAGTGCAGTCCATCATGCAGGGCCCTGGTCACTTCTAAACTAGAACAACTCTACATGCTGTCCTTTCCCTCCAGATAGAAACCACTCCCTCTACCCATTTATTTTCAGGAAGATGTCTATCAACCCCATGAGTATGATGGTAAAAAAAAATTTAGCTTTTATTCTTCTCTCATATATCACATCTTAACCCCAATTTCCCCATCTTCCACCCCTTCCAGTTTCTCCCTCTACCTCACTTCTCCTAGATCAACTCCTCCTTTGTTTCCCTTAAAAAAAAGAAATAAAATAAAATAAAATAAGCATGTTGCCCAGGGATGTACAAACCCTCCTATCACAGCTGGGTGAGGCCATGGGATGAAAAGAGTCCAAAACATAGACAGAAGAGTCAGAGACACTCCCCACTGACACTGTTGGGAGTCCAGAAGAACACCAAGCTATACGACCATAAGGTAAATGCTGAGGACCTAGTTCAGACCCCACACAGGATCTGTGCTTCAGTCTCTGTGAGCCCCTATGAGTCCTGTGTAGATAATTCTGTGACCCTTGTTCTCATGGTGTTCTGGACCCCTCTGGCTCCTACAGTCCTTCCTCTGCCTCTTTTGAGGCGTTGACCTGGCTCTGCTTAGTCTTTGTCTGTGGGTCTCTGCATCTGCTCCTATCTGTTGCTGGATGACACCCTTCTGGTGACAACTGGGCCAGGCTCCAACTGATATGTGAGAACAGCAATCGTGTTTGGTTCTATCCTGGGTCTCTGAGCTAACCTTCCTCTGCTTACCTCCAGGCAGTGTCAGGCATAGGTTACTTCTCATGGTATTGGCTGTAAGTTGGACCACTCATGGGTTGGCCACTCCCCTGAGTCTTCTCACTGTCAAACACAGAAGCAATTGCCCTGTAGATGTGAGGATTATAGAGTTAGGAAATAATCATGCTATATACCCCTTTAAGGTAATTGATTACCCTCAGGTAATCAATGAACAATTTCCAACAAAATAAAAACTAAAACTTTTGTTATCTGAGACTAAGGAATAGTTTCATGAGTAAATTGCCAACTTTGATATGAGAACATACGTTTTCCTGGAGTTTAATTCAAATGATTATTTTTCTCCTTATCTTTTTTGCATAAGTTTCTCCCATAATTTGTTATATATAATTTTCATAAGAAATTACAGAGAAAATAATGTGAGCTGAGAACACTCCTACTTCCCTGTTGCTTATTTCCAAGTCACATTTACTTAAGTATGATTTTTAAGCAGTAATTACAGTTTCATTTCCCAAATTTTCTTAATAGCACCTCCATTTCATAGCAGCCTCAGAAGGAAAATATTAAGCCAGTTTTCATAAAAACATCTCCATTTTCTTTCGCATCCGTATTTGAACCTTAGACTCGTGTACACTACAGAAGGGTAGTTCTAGTTATGGGGCATGTCTGAGTTTATTTGTTCATACTAAAGAAAGTATAAGTATTTCTAAATGTTCCAGATCAAATAAGTGGAGAAAATGCTACTAAATACCCAGGAATTCACATTTATTTTGTGGTTTTGTTTTCATTGAGACAGGAGGTTACACTGTGGCCCAGGCTGGCCCAGAACTCACTTTGTAGCCCAGGTTGGCCTTCTTCCCGCTTCATTCTTCCAAGCCCTGAAATTATTTATGCAAGCCTGTACAACAAACCTTGCTCTCTTCAGTGTTTCTAGCATGTTGGTGTAACTTGGGCATCTCTTGGGGCCAGTTACAGCGGTATGCAATCTCTAATGTGACTGACTTTTAATCCATTTCCTTTCTGTGGTGCTATTTGTTTGTATTTATAGGAACGAGAGAATCATTAGGGCCCGAGACATAAAGGATCGATGAGACTGGTAGCTGCTTGGGCTTAAGAGGGAGGAGGTGGAAAGAGAAGCAAGAATCAGTAGGAGTGTCTCCACAGTAGACAGTGGATAAACTGGAGAAGCCAAAATAAAATGGGGTGTGATCAAACACGGGTGTGGTTATGAGTTAGCAGCTCTGGCCCTCCTGGTCAGTCTCAGTTAGATATTTCTTTGCCAGGACATTTTGTTTCCAAATGTCCACATGCACTTCCACATTCCAACACAGACTGGTATAACAGCATTGTTCTCTGGATGAGAACGCTACCCCCACCCCTCATTTTTTTTTACTGGCTACTTGTTTTTAAGGTTGGCTGAGAGAAGAAAATAAAATCTCCATGGTCTGCTAATCATGTCTGGTGACTGTGGCTTGTCCCTATTCACAATGTGTCCCCTGCAGCAAGGTCACAAGTCTGTATTTAAAGAGAATGTGTGACACAGAACAAAGCAGGGCTAGATGGAACAGGGTTTGAAATACAATAATTCACAATTTTCTGATTGAAACTGAGTTTGGTGAAGGGTTCTATCTATCTCTTTCATTGTCATATCCTGATTTCTTTTGAATTTTTCTCCCACAAACAGGTAATTTTCATTATGCTTTAAGAAGAATCAAGTTAGAGTTAAGCAAAATGTTTGGGAAAGATTCTTTTCTTCTGAAATATTCGCATATCTAATCAAGCATTGTTCTTAAATGAGAAGCAATCTATACCATAATTCTCCATAAACAAAGAATTTCTTATAGTTAACTAAGTATTTCACTATTTGCCAAAGCTATCTAAAGTATGTGATCCTGCTGTGCACTAGCCCTGACTGTGCTAAGGGCACTGCTTTGTACCAGGTTTTATTCCTTGCTGCCTGGCACTTGTAGTCTATAATTGTGCTGCTGGATCTTTATCAAGGTCACAGTTTTCATATTTGTTTGTGCTGTGGTTCTTATGTAACAGTTATATTTTGGGTCTGATTTTCTATAAGAGCACAAATATCTCAGTCTAATAGGTTTAAAAATATACTGAACTAACCATATAAAGTGGCATATATTTTATATTTTCCACAGTTGGTCATATGGAGCTGCTGCAATGTCCAACTTTACATCCTGAAACTGATTGTAGGGCCAGTGAGTTGGTTCAGTATGTAAAATTGCTTGCCTTGAAAACCAAAGGACATGTGTTTGATTCCTGGAAGCCTCTTAAAGGAAGGAAAGAAAGAAGTAACACCACATAGTAGTCTTCTGACTCCAATGTACATGCTGTGACATATGTATGTAAAACACTCTCACACACACAAATACACATACACTGACGTACTCACATATACACACACACACACACACTCACACATTCACATATATGCACATGCACATACACACATGCACACATATCAATAAAATCTTTTTAAAGAGTTTTAAAATCAGTTACACTGTATTGATTAACATGGAAAAAAATAAGCACCAGCTATTTAAAGCACAAAATTACTTTACCGACTTATAACATGTATGGATCTCTCTGTCTTTACAGGTATAGATTCTTTGATGGGAGTTGGATCATCCACCCCTTTGCTCTAAATCTTTCCCCAACTGACTGTGTGCTGTACCCCTGCCATCCTAGCACTTGAGAGGGTGGTATGGAGCAGCTTGAGTTCCAGTTCATGGGGCAATACAGTGGCAGTCAGCTTGAACAAGACAACAAAGTAACAAACACAGCCCAATGAATTAGAAAACCAGTGAAACCGCCCAGCCCTTTTCACATGACTTTCTGTCCACTAACATCCAAGTAATGTTTTCCATATATGTTCTATAAAACACAAATATCTCGAGATGGTTTGCAAAGAAATATTTCCTTAGTGAACTACACAAGGGATCCTGTTTACATCACCCCTCCTTGGAATTCTGTAGCACTAAATGCAAAGAACCAGTATTCTCCTGCTTGTGGGGAGTCGTGTTCTGGAGCGTTCTTTGGTGAGTTGACCCTGGATAAGGTCTTTCTCTGAAGACCATGATTATATCTCCCCGGAGCTGAAGGAGTTTGACAGACTGAGCTGTTGCATTGCTGGTAGTTTCAATGCTTTATCCACTCAGGCCTGAGCTGTGATTTCCATTCAGACTGAGAATGAACTATTCCAATTCCATAAAGCAGCCTATAAAACTAATGTACAAGTGTCAGGCTGTTTAAATGGTCTACTTTGTCATTGCATGGGGGTAATCAGGAAGAAAATAATTCAGAGACAATTAATAGATTTCAGTGACTTGAATGGCTTCCTGAAAGGAACCATGGCACTAAACTGCTAAATATTTAAGAATCTCCTTAAGTGTCTGATGAATTCAGGTTTTCAGGTAACTGTGTTTTGTTGGTGAGTCACCCTCTCACACAACTCAAAAGCAGACTGGTGGGGGGAAAAATCAAATTACAAATAACTAATTGTTGTCTTTAACCATGGAACCAGATTGAAAATTACTCTCAGGGGAATGAATATTTTCCAAAATTAGTTACTTCGTTTTTTGCTGTTGTTGAACTTAATAAGCTCCAAGCAGTTTGGGTTGCAGTGATTTGCTTGTATTTCCACTAGGGGAATAGAGAAATCCGAAGGAGGTAGATAGGGCTCTTGCATAGTACAGAAAGATATTGATAAGAAAGAAAGGCAGGATCTAGGAAGATGGCATGGTGGGATCCTCCAGCCCCAAAACCTGGGTTACATCCCCATGACTGATACAATGAAGGAAAGAACTAACTCTCCAAAATTCACAAGTGTTCCCTGTTCTCCACAAGTGCACCATGGTGCACACACACACACATACACACACACACACACACACACACACACACATACACACACATACATACACCCACAAACATACACACACACACACACACACACACACACACACACACACACACACACACACACACACACCAGTTAAGGAAAAGGGCAGAGAGTTTGGTATCATTTTACTAAAAATAGAATAAAGGGAGCCTGGGGCAATTTGGATGTTTTTAGGTCATGTAAGCCTATCAAAAAGCTAAGAACATTATGCAAATTATTGCATTTAAATAGATTTTCTTTAAGTTTGTCTATACCTACACCAAATGCTATCAGTTGCTGGGAATAATAAATTGTATAATTAGGGTTTACAGAGATGTCATGTTATTATCCATTCCTCCTTTTCCTCACAGCCCATTCTTGATCTCCCCTACCTCTCTTGTTTCTGCCATTCCCTTAAAAAATGCTACCTTGAAATCCACTCCCTAAGTCTGGTTGAAAGTGTAGAAGCAGAGCCACGCCCATGCTTCAGTGTGCTCGGCACGTGTCCAGCTTCCTTCGAACATCAGTTTTATCTCCTATAAGCTCATCTAGTCCTTTACTCTGAAATCCGCCGGAGGAGCATTCTCTCTCACTACATAAACATGTTTCAGAGCCTGACAGAATCAGTTCATGACCCAGCACTCAGGAAAGCGAAGGGAAGGACATCACGAGTGCAAAATCAATATGTAGATAACATGAAATTGTGTATCTGCCCAGATTCCTTTCCACTGTAGGCTCACCGTGCCTACGTGCCAGTTAGTGCCCTGGATGTCTGCCGAGAAGGAACTGAAATGAGGTCGGCAGTCATTTTGTCTGGGCACTAAAGACTCCGCTAAATTGTTACAAGCAGAAGGTTTGGTGTAGTTAAGAATTTGGGAGAGAGAATGTGCAGGCTTTGTGCTTTTTCTCATTTATCTAAAAAAAAATAGATAATGAATCTCTCTCATCAATATTTCAGAATTCTGACAACCACTGTAGCATACAAAGTACACATTATAGATATTTTTACAGCATAATAAAACCCATTACTCAGGAAGTTACCTACAGGACACTGCTGTTTCTTACAGGTAAGTGGTGACCGCCTCATCATCTCACAGG
This sequence comes from Phyllotis vaccarum, assembly GCA_033318265.1. Taxonomy (NCBI): domain Eukaryota; kingdom Metazoa; phylum Chordata; class Mammalia; order Rodentia; family Cricetidae; genus Phyllotis; species Phyllotis vaccarum. The sequence continues at coordinate 73,665,164 of JARWLC010000001.1, read as the reverse complement.
AAATTCTGTGCTCACAGCAGAAATAGGGTTTAAAAAGAAGGTACTAAGCCTTCATAATATTTCAAGAAACGAGGCCAGGACAGATTCTTAATACTGGCATTGAGATGTAAAGCAAGAAAAGAAATAAGAAATTAAGATTCTACTTTCATTTTAATATATTGTTCATTATAATTTTATTAACTTAAAGTAATATGGTCCATTTTATCTGCTAAATATTTCAGTGCTTCTAAAATTCTGTGCTTAGTCTTGACAAATTGTCATATACCAAAACCCCAAAGAAAATAACACACCCCAATTGTTATCATAGAGAGGCACAGAGATGGGTAAACATGAAATTATCTCCAGAGGCCAAGGCAGAAGGAGGCTTTGAAGCCAACTGGGGTGCTCTATCTCAAGAAGTAATGGTAAATGAATTAATAATATATTAAAGCACCGTACTGATCCTATATGTCTTATGTTATGTACGTAAGTATTGTATCTTCAAGTTTCATCATTAGCAGCTCTCAAGAGTTTTTGAAGTGGGTGTCATTGGAGATGAGCAATTTGTAGATTCATAGATTTATAAAGTGGACATAATAAAAAGCTTTTGTTACCATCTGTGTTTACACCTGAACACTAAGTCAGTTTCCCTCACTTGTTAGCTCACTCTGCTTTCTATGAATCTGTAGCATATTTTCCTCATTTTGATCTTCATTTTAAGTATTTATTTGCCTGTGCACATGCAATCACATTTGTGCCATGAAGCACTGCCGTAGATTAGAAGAAAGTCCTCTCTCTCTCTCTCTCTCTCTCTCTCTCTCTCTCTCTCTCTCTCTCTCTCTCTCTCATCTCTCTCTCTCTCTCTCTCTCTCTCTCTCCCCCCCCCCCCCATTAGCAAAGATTAAACTCAGGTGGCCGGCCTCCGTGGCAACTGCTGAGCCATCTCAATGGCTCATTGTTTCTATTTTTAAAGAGATGGGATTTGATAAAAAGTTTTGGTATAAGAATAACTATTCTGGATGAAGCAGTCATATTAACAAATTGGAAAGAAAGTCACCTGTGGTTAGTAAGTTTTGTCTTAACAATGTTATGGCCCAAAAGTCTTTCTTTTGTCCTCAGGCACCTCTCCACACACACAACCCTAATATAGTACAAATTTAATTACATAGAGACATGAATTTCCTATGTGTTATACCTGTGCCCTCACTTTTGGCTAATTTCAGGACATACAGAACAAAGATAGGATCTTAGCCTTGAAAAGATAAACAATTTGGTTCTAAATCTCAGCTCTGGTACCTGCTAGAAGAGAGACCAATTTTATTCATCTATGCCTCAATTATCTTGTCTGTGAAATGGGAATAAAAATAATACATGCTTCAAAAGTATGTTCTGGTATAAAGGTATGCATGAACAAAAATTGTGGGCTGGCTATATAGGGAACTGATTCTTTTCATATTCATTAGAAGCAAAATGAACAGAAAATTAAGTCTGATTTGCATGAAATCTTGCTTGCTCAGACAACTTGCTACAAAGTGAAGACTCAGCTTTTTCCTGAGCACCAGCTGTTAACACTGGCTTTTCAAATCTCTGCTTTTCTCCTCTGTAATTGTTAATATGTCCCTAGGTTCCCAGGGAAAGGAAAGCCTCCTGGGGCCAATTTATCATTTGATATTTTTGTAGCTGCCAAGTGAAACTGAATAACCCAAAAGTCTAGCTCATCTTATAAAAGTTTTGTGTTTATTTGAATTTTCCACGTGACTTTCTTACCTAGATTTCAGTATAAATAGATAAATACAGAAAAAGGTTTCTCTTGGTTTTCTTCAAAGATCAACTACTTTAGCGTTAATAAAACTTGTGTGTGTGTGTGTGTGTGTGTGTGTGTGTGTGTGTGTGTGTGTGTGTGTGTATTATGCCTGTATCTGAACAGGTAGATTTACATGTGTATACACATATGTGTGGAGACCAGAGGCTGACATCATGTCCTGGATTACTCTCCACCCATGTCTAAAGTGAGGTGCAGGGTCTCTCAGTTGAATCCCGATCTCACTGATAGACCTAGTTTAGCGAGCCAGTTTAACCCAGGGCCATGTTTCAGCTTTTTGCTCACTGGGATTACAGTGAGCCACCATGCCTTACTGGCATGTACATGGGTGCTGGGGATCTGGGATCACAGTGTGCCACCATGTAATGCTGAAGATCTGGATTCTGGTCTTCACACTCTTATGACAAATGTTTTGGGTTTTTTTTCCCCCCATTGATTCAGGTCCCTAAGCCTAATGATTTCAACATTGTAAACTTTCTGCTTTCAATTAGGTATCTACAAATCAATTCTTGGCCTGGCTGTGTATGAGGGTACTTATGCATATATAAGTTCTTACATGTAGAAGCATTGCCTAAGTTCCTTTGTTCTTATATGTATTGGAAATTGTAGTTAATGTACTTGGTTGTGTGTGTGTGTGTGTGTGTGTGTGTGTGTGTGTGTGTGTGTATTTCCCCTGGTTAACATTGCACTACTTTTCTACACCAGTTGTATCTTAACCATCTTTGTTTCCTGGTTTAATACTTGTCATGCGCCCAGGTTTCTCTTATCTGTAGTTTCACTCCACGGTTTCAGTTACCGGTGGCAAACCTCCATCCAAAAATGTTAAATAGAAGATTCCAGAAATAGTTTATAAGTTTTAAATTGCATACCACCCTGGGTTAAATCCCATAAGTCTCATTTTGTCCTGCTTGGTCAGTGAGTCTTTTATTAAGATCTCCTTTATAAGACACACGTCACCATATCACACGCACCACAGTGTGAATGATCAAGTACCTTACTGTACTTAATAAGGCTCTGAGGTGCAAGCTGTGATACTGCACTTGGGATGCAATAAAGAGAAGCTGCAAAGTGTTTTTTTTTTTTTTTAAATGAAAAGGTGTAGGCATATAAATATATGTGTGTAGTGTAAAAACAGTGTCTAGAAAGCAATATTAATTTTGGTCCTATGTGTTGACTGGGATCTTGGGATATGTCCCCCATGGGTTAAAGGTACCATGGGAGATCTGCCAAAAATGAAGTCTTAAAAGTATTGCCTGTAGCCTCCTCCATCTCTGGGATCTTCATTAACAATGAAGTAGTTGTTTGCAAACAGGGAGCCTTTGGTCGGGTATAAATGCGCAGAAAGCATGAAAAAAAGTCAGGGGACAAGAGAGGGAAGGGAGGGTGGGTAGGGGCATCTTTTAGAGCACAAACGGGAAGTGTAGGAAGTCCAGAGCCAACAACTCTATCCAAGGCATTACAGTGTGTAAAAGACTCACCCAGGTCGCCATATGCAGAATCCATGCATGCTTATATTCTCTCCCCATATACATAGGAATGGGATTTTGGAACTACTTTTTAACAAGAGCATTTCTTGAGATCTCTTTCTTCCAAAATGCCCCCTCATAACACAGCTTGGAATTTCTTTTTTAAAGTTAAAATTTAGTTTTAGCATATACATAAAACATTTGGCTATGTTTCTAGTGTGCTATGCAAGATATCTTACCTCACAAGCAGTGCCTATTAATCTCTATAAAAAGACTGGACTAACGGATCAGTTCGTGCGCTATCATTTTATTCATTTGGTGTTTTGCCTCTTTAGGTAAGATCATGATGCTCTGGAGTATAAAAAGCATCATAATTTTTTTTTGTACCCACAGACTTGCCTTGCAGTCCTAATCTTATATAAAATGTTATGTTTTATTTATATATGTATATGTATACATATATATGTATATATAAATCATATGTAAGGTATTACATTAACTAATTAGATGTTTATTACCATCTTCATTTACAGTGTAATTGCTAGATATTTTTGCTTCCTTGGATGGGAATGTTGTGACTTAAAGGATGAAAATATGTCAGTTGCCTGAACTTGGCTGTGCAAATGAGTCCTTGCTGATGAAGATGAGAGATTCAAGGGGTAACCCGTGGAGGGTTTCTGTACAAAGGAATCTCCTATGAAGCTGTAACTTGCATGGGAGTGAGTTACCAACACCAATGAAATAATACTGACTCTAAGAACAGTGGAAGAGCCCTTTTGGTCTAAGACACAACAACAAGGTGTTCCTTGTTGAATTCCCAAATATAATCCAAGTACAAAAGTCTCCTGAGGAGACCAGTGAGGTTCAGGCAGTCATAAACTATACGCTTAAAGACCCTAGACCTGGAATTAAGGAATGTGGATAAGAGAAAATTGCTGTTCATTAAACAAACAAAATCAACAAACCTTAATGAACTCAAATTAGCTTAGTCTTCAGTGTTTTGTAAGCCACTGTGAGGTCTAAGGAGTTATATTTTATGTCTAACTTGCAGACATATTAAAGAACAATAAATAAAAAGTTTAAATTAATGAAGTCATCTAATTCTCCAATTTTCTGGTCATCTATTCAAGAAGTGTCTTAGTATCAGGACCAATACAGCACACTGTGCTAGGGAACCTGGTTTTGAAGTAAGTTGCTCAGGTTCTGCATGTGCAGATCTCAGCACACAGTCTGCTCTCTGATCTGTTGCATCCTCTAACTTTGAGGTGGTGTTGGAATCTCCAGGGAACTTGAGTTATTTTTGCTGTCAGCTACAAGACACTTCAGTACACAGTTTCACTTGCCTTTCCTTCTCTATTTGGAGTGTGTGATTGTGTGTGTGTGTGTGTGTGTGTGTGTACCACTCACTCCTCCCCCAAGCAGGACCTGGAGACATCAGTCTATTGCCTCTTTGGTATCTTTCTTATACTTGGATATAGACTCATACGTACATATATATAATTATATTATATTATATGTAATACATATGTTATATATATAATTTTGAGGAACTTCATACATGAGCATCATATTACTTCAATCTTTACCCTCATCCTTTAAATTTCTTTTCTGCCTATCCAATGATTTCTTCTTTATTTTTTCATGTATTATTTATGCAGATATGTGCATACACATGTATTCACAGCCTACTGAGTGAATTTAGTGTTCTTTGTGTGTGCCTGTGTCCATGACTGACCACCTGCGATTTGATTACCTATGCTGGAACTTGACTCTAGAGGTCATTGATTCTCCTTTTAAATGCCATTGACTACTTGTAACCATGCTAGAGGTGGGACCATGTGGGACTCCCCTCTCCTCATATGTCTGTTAACACTGTCATTATGCCGTTGTTGCTCAGACAGTCATAACCTCATGGGTACACTTTACCTGCATATCTACAAGACACTATACAAGCAGGTGTCCTGGGCCTTTGGGAACACCCTTATATACATCTTACTGTATACTTTTAAGCAACTTTGACTTTAAATTGACAATACACCTGTCAATCAGCCTATCTCTTTTCCAAGTTTATACATTTGTAGTCCAATTATTATAGATATGTCAATGAAATACTACAAACAATTTTTTTCTCAATTCCAATACTACTGCACGCAGCTGTGGGTATTCATTAAATGCTTCTGTGCTGGGCTCAATTGTAGATTTGGATGATTAGTCTTCAGTTTAAAATTATGAGGTAAACAGCACTAGTCTATCAGCAGTAAAGATAAAAATTTAATTTACTGCAGGTGTGGGGAAAACTGAAGAGCTTCAGGAATTCAAAGAAGCATTTATTTGTACAAGATATGAAAGATAATCCACAACAGAAAATGAATGCAATATAAATGGCCTGGAAGCATGTTCTAGACACTTTACCTTGCCTTGATTTCACGAATTTCTTATTGAACTTGGTTAACCAAAGTTCATAAAAAGCTAGCTGATTTTCCCCCAAATTTAGGCTCTAAGTAAGTAAAGAGAAACGTCTGAGAATTCCAAAGATATTATTGTTAGTAGATGCTTCATTTCATTTTGCTGAAGAGTCACTGTTTATCTTATCTCCCTCCCTTCCTCCCTCCCTCCCTCCCCCCCCCCGTGTGTGTGTGTGTGTGTGTGTGTGTGTGTGTGTGTGTGTGTGTGTGTGTGTGTGAGAGAGAGAGAGAGAGAGAGAGAGAGAGAAAGAGAGAGAGAGAGAGTGTACCTGTGTGTGAATATGGTGTCTAAATAAATATATCTTGGTGCATACACCAGTACACAAGGCTACAGAAGAAAGTAGATGGGGTCTGGGATGGTGATCAGTAAGATCCAGTAATGTGTCTGTCCCATACAATGTTGCAGTAACAAAGGCATATGTGAATGGGATTTATTATTATTAATAATAACAATTAATTTTTATTTATGTATTTTATGACAGGGTTTTTCTGTGTAGCCCTGACTGTCCTGGAACTCACTTTGTAGATTAAGCTTGCCTCAGACTCACAGAGATTCTTCTTCCTCTGCCTCCCAAGTACTAGTAAAGGCATGCACCATCACCATGCCCAGAAGTTCATTATTATTGTTTTTAATGAACGTTCTGAGGCTCTGAATTCGGGATTTCATGCTTGTGCAGCAAGAATTTTTCCTAGTGAGCCTTCTCTGTCACTCTGTCACTGTGTTTTAAGGTCTTGATGAAAAATGAAATTATTTCATGAAGTAGAAAAAGAAACCATTAAGTTCTTTAAGATTTTTGAGCTTTGTGATGATTATTTTCCAATGTGTGGTAGTAGTTGTAGTTTTTTTTAATTATAAAACTATAGTGGTAGAGACCAGGCTGCATCTGCAGAATTTCAATCTTTGTCCATGTGCATGTTTAATTTTACTTAAGAACAGAAACAAGAGCTGCTATAAAGAAGCAGGCCTTTGCTAACACCCTAATGGGAGCATGTATAGTCCATTAAGTTTAAGAAGCAACTTTCTAGACTTTCCATTTGTTGGTCTCTTTTGTATTAAAATGGAATATAATTGGGTAAGACACTTAACTCCTGGCATAAGGTTAAAATCACCAGTGAACATAGATTCTTCTCAATATTTCAACTGAGAAAACAGCTTACTCTTATGAAATTGTGAGTTCTACTCTATTCATATTAAGCACATGAGAAAAGCATGTTTGTGTGTTCTTAATAGTGGGCTTCGCAGTCCTCAAACACCAATATCCTTGTCCACTGGAGAACCAGACGTGCTTAGCAAAGGCTATGCTAAGAGGCTGTGAGCCCGTGTGCCTCCATGCAAATGCCAGAACCCTGAGGTTCATCTGACATCTGCTCCTCCCACTTAACATATTCTAGAATTCCCAGCCTCCAGAGGGCCAGACAGAAACAGTGGGAGATAGAATGTAACGAGTCATCCAGCCACATGAAGAATGAAATTAAAACTGAATTTTACAGCATGCCCTTAATTGCATAGCGTGATAATCGCTAGCTGTCATCCCCTGAGTAGAGTAACTGAATTTTGAGAATTTACGATAATATTTGGTTTTATAATATCAGTTACTGTATGTATACCCAAACACGCATCGCTGCTATGTAACCCTGGATAATTAGCACCTAGGCAATTAAAATTAAGAGATGAAAAAACTGTTCCAATTAAATTAAATTTGCAAAAATGTCTTAATGAATAGTCTTAAAATTATATTTAACTAAAATTTAAAAATTTGTTTTTATAAATGATTCATGAGTTTAAACCCTTTTCCTTCACTGATATTTTTGTATAAGTATTATTTAATTTAAAATCAAAACTTTCAGAAAAATGAATCATATTAACTTTCAGGACGTTTTAGGGATTCCAAAGAAAATGAGAAAATTTTAACATGGGTTTAAGGAACTATGAATGTCTTAAAGCTTCCTTTTTCTCAATTAATTTTTCAGTGAATTTTTTATATTTAATTTATGTGTGTGTTTGTGTACATGTGTATAATGTGTGTGTATATCCTTGTATATGTGTGTAGTGTGTCTCTGTGAATGCATGTGTCTATGCAGATGCTTGTGGAGGCCTAAAGAGGGCATCAAATGGTGGAAGCTGGATCTATAGGCCCTTTTGATGTGATGCCTGATGAGGTTGCTGGGAACCCATGAGGTCTTCTGGAAAGACACTTCATGTTCTTTACTGCTGAGCTATCTCTTCAGCCTTGTGAATAACTCTTGTAAGCATGTATGCTTTCTGCAATATTTCCCATTTACAAGCTTTTTATTCCCCCAACACACACACACAGAGCTCATTTCTGTTTTGTTCTACATTGAAATTCTGCAGGTTTGTCTATACTGGTGTTTCCCTTTTCCTTTTCCACATATAGAAGGTGTTTTGCTGGTTCAGCTGTCCTCATACACTGAAGCAGCTCCTAACAAGCTTGGCAGTGATCTCTACATTGCCTGATCTGATGGCCTACACCTTAAAGTCACCAATGATCTCTACTTGTCCTATCTAAATTTCCTCTGTTCTAATGTTGACCTTCCCGATTGATCTCTTACAACCTGTTTTCTAAACAGCATTATGTTGGTGACTTCCAAACGCTGGCCACCAGCTCTCACTTCCATTGTGTTCACCATTGTATCCTCAGGACCTAGAACACTGATAGGAACAGCATCATAGTTGTGCTTGACAGATGGATGGATGCTCTGCCTCACCCCTCAGGATTATTTTCCAAACAAGATCAAGGGATATGGAAATAATTTACAAACTCTAAATAAGTTACCAACTGACAAGATTAACCTTGCAAGTCTGTAAAACACAATAAGGGGAAAACAGTGTGAGACATTTTAAAAATGTATTTCAGCATTTTAATCTAGATCTTCAAACATAATATCTCTCCAAATTCAGTATACAGTTCAACTTATCAAAGTCAGGGCATGAGGGATACTGGAATAATGAATCCATATTCAAATGCAAAGAAAGTTTTAATATTCATTTTGATAATCTTTAACATGTGAGGCTAGACAATATTGCTGGACTCACTAATATTAACTTCAATGACATGTTCTTAGAAAACTAGTTGTGGTGTTAACCATTTACAAGGCAAATAAACAATCGGATACAATGTATGATCCATAGCTTTAAAGCACAAGGCTCTTTGATTAAAGAACAGCCGCAGAGAGAATATGACACAGACAGACGCTAACACGAGGCCTCTGGTTCAAAAGCGTGAATCTTACATTTTAATCTTGCCGAGTTACAGCAAATCTTCCTACAGCAGGAGTTCTCCGACTTCCTGGTGTATTAGAATCATCAGGAAGGGTCACAAGGTACGCAGTACCTTTTTATTCTCAGCTGCTTCAAGCAGAAGAATTTAATTTACTTCTGAATGTAAGTGACAGGAAGCTAAACCTCTGACAACACCAGAAGCCACATACCCTGCTGGGCTGAAATTGAGATCTTTCTGACTTCCCGGTGCAGTCCGGGTAGCAGGTAACTGAAATACAATTAATTATTTCACTGTTGCCGTTAATGTGCTAACCACCTCTCATGCTTTTCAGAAGAATGAGTCTGAGAATAGGAAAGTCAGTGGAAATCTACACTGTGCTTATTTAAAATTTTAAAGTTTCAAAACTAAGCAGTTTAAGTAAATATATTTTTGCAGTCTATGGTAGTGCATGCCTATATTCCTAGTACTCAGGAGCAGAGGCAGGAGAATCAACTTGTACTGCATAAATATTCAGCCACCTGCCATCCCAGAACAATAAAATCAAATGCATCAAAACTGATAGGATAAATGCATCATGTTGTATGAGGTTTCTGGCCCCGGACTTTTAGGCCTAGCCTCAAAGTTTGGATCTGCAGTCCCACAGTTCTGCAGTCCCACAGAGACACACAGACACTTACATTAATTGTATGCTGATTGATCTTGTCCCCAGGCCTATAACGTGCTAGCTCTTGCTCTTAAACTAACCCATGATTCTTATCCTGTTTAGCCATGGGGCTCGGTACCTTTTTCAGAGCAGTATAGTTGTCCTCTGCTTCTTCTGGCTTCTCTGTGGCATTTCTGCTCTGTTCTTCCTGTTCCCAGAGTTTTCTTACTCTGGTATCCCCGCCTACACTTCCTGTCTGCCTTTGGCCAATCAGCGCTTTTTATTAAACTCATAGGTGGGACAGTTATTTACAATGAAACATCATAAATCCACTACAGCATCATAACTATTTTTATGAACATGAAAATGAAAATAAACGTTAACTTAAAGATAAATAAATCGTTTTTTTTCCTATTAAATGAATTTGAGAATATTTTCTAAAAATAAGTTATTTTTTATGTTTAAAGGATTCATTTTAAAAATATTAAATTTGAAAATAGTTGAGATGAGAAATATCCTACAAGCCCATAATAAAAAAACAGCTTTTGGGGTTTGACTTGATAGTTCTTCAATGAGTGCACAGTGACCTTGTGAGAAAGTTCCATTACCTCAGGTGAAGACAATAGATTTCAACTCTAGGAAATGACTACCTGGACCCTGAATCTGGGCTACTTGTTGTGATTCTTTCTCATGTTTTATTCTTTTTAAGTACACTGTTACATTTTCACTTCAATAGAGACAGTGCCTTTATTTTAAAATAATAATAATAAAATTGTTATTGTGTATGAATGTTTTGCCTTTGTGTATGGATTTGCACCATGTCCTTGTCTAGTGCCAGCAAAAGGCTTCAGATCCCTTGCTCTGGAGTTATATATGGTTATAAACCGCTGTATGAGTCCTGGGAATGGAATCCACACTCTTCACTGTTGAGCTGTCTCTGCCCAATTCAGCCTTTTATTGTTCACACATTTTGATAAAATTTGAAGAATTAAATTACATAAACTTTTCAGTTCAAATATCGCCTCGTGCACACGCACACACATACATACTCAAACAGAGAGACTCCCCTCAAATCATTTTGAAATGTAATCTCAGAAACCAATTGTTTTTAGTAAATGCCAATGAATAACCAGTAAGCTATCAAATATCCATAAGTTATCCATAAGCTATTCATAGCTTAAATGTAAGCTTTTGATATACTATAGAGTGATCCCTTTCTACAAATGTACTAGAGCCTTCTTGATGGTATAAGATATGTAAGGCATCAGGTTAATTAAAATCTTAGAAAACAGAAACTTAAGATTAATTGAACTAAAATACAAAATAACATTTCAGTAACATGCTTGTGTATTATATTAACTAAAGAAACAATATCTTTACTATTACTAGGCTCATTGATCTCATGTTGGTTTAGAGGTTTAAAATGTTCAAAAGTATTACTGTAGAGTTGTGTAATATTTTGGTATACAAAACCTTTAATAAATTCTCACTTTTCTGGTTTAAGAAATGTTTTAAATATTCAAAAATCTTAGTATAAATTTGACCAAAGTTCATGTTGAGAAAATGCATCGTAATTCTGACCTTATGTTATCTTTAAAATAAATATTTTGGAAAGAAATACTTGTAAAAAATTAATAAGATATAAAAAAACTCAGATTTTTATGTGATTATGTATTTCACATGAGAATTAATGCGAAAGTCATTCAAATAATGAAAAGGGGACAAGTTCCTCCTCAGCAAAGGGGGACAAGTTCCTCCTCAGCCTTCCTCAAAGAATGTTATCTCATCACATCCTATCCTCATACGCTGAAAGGCTGGAGCACCCGTAGGAGCTCAGAGTTCGTTGATCTTATGGCACATAACTGTGACTGTTCTCCGTCTCTGTAAAAGAAAAGCCATGTGTTTCTATCTCGTGATTTTCCATTGTTATGCTTCTGCTATGCTTTCAACTTCATGGTTCATCACTAGTAAAGACCTAAAAACTAAATTTCGTAGAAATTAATGTGGGCTTTTTGTTTGTTTTTTAAAAAATCTTTCCATTTGATGAGTGAAAATAAGTCTTTGGGCATTGGCATATCTTCTCTGCAAGTGCTAACATAATGACTAGTTTAAAAATCTGGCTTTGACCTGTTTGCAATTAGGAATGGGGAAACATTTCACCCTTGAAGTTGTGGGCAGCAATGAAAGCATTCACTGAAATGGCCTCAGGCCTGTACTGTGACTTCCATGGCTACCGTCCACTTTGTGCAAATCAGTTAAAAAATTTGAACAATGAAGTCAGGGACAAACATTTGTGAGATGTTATTTTAACTATGTGAAGGTATGTTACAATTGTTTATGCTGTGGAATATTACCTTATGTAAAGATGTATCACATTTGTTTATGCTGAATTTATTGAATTATATAAAGATATATTGCCGTTTTACCTTGTCTACTTAAGGCACCTGATTGGTCTAATAAAAATCTGAATGGCCAATAGTTAGGCAGTAGAGGGATAGGTGGAGCTGGCAGGCAGAGAGAGTAAGTAGGAAGGGAAATCTAAGCTCAAAAGAGGAGGAAGGGAAGAGAGGTGAGCAAAAGTGAAAGAGAGGGAGATGCCCTGGACAGACAGACAGATATGGAGTAGGACATACAGAATGAAAGAAAGGTCAAGCCTCAAGACAAACATAGATGAGGATAAACAGGCTAACTTAAGTTCTAAGAGCTAGTGGAATAAACATAAGATGAGGCTGAGCATTCATAATAATACTAAGTCTCCATGTCATGATTTGGGAGCTGGTTGATGGCCCAAAAGAAAGCTTGCTAAAATCTTTGTGTTTGTTTACTAGAAGAACACACACATAAATACATCTTTTTTTTTTTTTTTTGAGGAACTATCTTACATATTAGTTCACAGTTGTACTCGCAACATATAATTGTATTCCTCTAAGGGAAAATGGAAAAAAAAAATCTTTGTGTGTGGGTTAGCCAGCTTTCTGTTATTTTAATGAAACACCTGAAATAGATAATTTATATGAAGAAAAGTTGTCGGTTTACTTGCCTCAGGGTTTCAAAGGGTCCAAGTTATGCTCACATGGCTCCATCCCTTTGGACTATAGTAAAGCACTGTGTCATGTGGGGTGCACATAACACATGCTCATGAGAAACGAACAAGAGATGGATAGGCACAACATCACGTGAAGGCATCCATCCCATAGCTGGACTTCCTCCTGCTAGATCCTGCCTCAGAATGATTCTATCTCATCCTAACAGTACCACAGGTATGCAGCCACACCTTCAGCCTTCTGGGTCTTTCAAATAAAAAACACTCATGACTGATTTGGGCAAACCTTCCATTCAATGAGTCAACAAAAACGTGTCTTAAATAATGTGTTAGAAGGACTCAAATGGGCAGCGGTCCCTTTTGTCATCAAGACAGTCCCTATTACAAGTCCTTGTGATTGCAACAAATGTATGTATAGGCTGTTGTGACTCTACGATGTAATTGTACAAAGGTAATCAGATCAAGTATTTATTTTGGAGAATCCATTTCACTTTAAGAAAAGTGAAATGAACAAGTTGGGTTTATGGATCTCATTGAAATGAACAAATACTTTGGTTACATATAAGCAAGTCGATGGAATGAAATGACCTACTTAGCTCCTCGAAAAACATACAGGAGTGTGGCACTTGCAGCCAACCGGAGCTACCACCCAGAAGTCATCCCTTAACACCTGTGCAGACCCGCCAGCCAATGTTTAGAGTGGGTTTCCACAAACTAAACTCTGTATAAGTCCAAGCAAGAGAGAATGTGTAGCATCCCAAGTGCCATGCAGTATGGCACGAGGTGCACACATAAATACGCATCGATACATTATGCATGAATTTGTCTCGTGACAATCAAAACTCAACATTGTTTTTACATTTCAACTCTTGAAGTAATTTTTGTTTGAAAAATGCTTACATTGGACATTAGGTCCCATGGAAGAGATAACAGCAGAAGTTGAACTTACATGATTCCAAGTTTAAATTAAGAATTTATTCATTTATGTCATAAAATATCTGCTGAAGTTGTTTGGAGCCCTTTAATCACAATGTCCCACGGGAAGTTTGTAGATGAAGGACCATATATACAAAAGCTGAAGGCATCTGTCATCAGCACCGCTTGTTCTTAGGAGGGGATCCCTGTTTTAGCTTTCAGTAGTAGACCCCACCCTACCCTCGGTGGATATGACCCAAGACTGGCTGCCTAGAACCCCACGCATATGTTTCCTATACATAACATTCCTAAACTAAGGTCCATTCTACAAATTTGGTACAGGAATAGAGTATCAGAAACAAGGAGAAAATGTATATTGGTATACTGTAGTAAATTCTTTGAATTTCATGATTTGTTAATTTCTGGGATTTCACTTCATATTTTTAGGCATCAGCAAATAGCTGAAACCTCAAAAATATGAGCACTGGATAATACATTCTTACTCTGTGTGAGTATCACATTTTTACTGGTTGTTCTCACCAAGACTCATGGCAAAGGCCTTTCTAAACCATCTGTTTCTTTGCCAATACCCTGAGGAATCAGGATCTCAGACAGGGATTTCACCCCTGTGATTGACAGTCTAAACGAGGCTCAGGGTCAGACTCACTCAGCAGAGATAAAGAATCAAGTAAGAATACTGACCAGTTGTGTTTATTGGTCGTCTCTCCCTCCGTAGTGGGAGACACTCATTCTCGTCACCAGCTCTGTCTCTGCCAGGGCGGAGAAAGACACAGCAGAAAATTGCTAAATGATTTACTAAGCATCCTTCAGACAAAGACAATAATTAAAATATTCCGATTTCAAAATGCTAATTTTTGACTCAAACAGTAGTATAAATAGATCAGGATGCAAAACAGATTCTCAGTGCGGTGCCACTTGAAGTATTATTTTTATTTTGCCATTCAGCTATTTCTGGCATTTGTATATGATAGGAGCATGCATGTGTATGTGCATGCTGAAGTGTGCTATATTTACATGCATGTGCATTATGTAGTTTAAATGTGCGTTCTGTGTATCCAATGGAAGATAATGTTTAAAAGGATCATCCTTGTTACTATAGAATAATTGCTCAAGCGTCTATTAGCTATGCTGTTTCCTCAGCAAAAAGCAGTCAAATGGAATGCAGTCACTATTTATTGTCTCTATTTTCATAGTCTAGTATTTTTATATGCTTTTCAGTTTATCTTCACACACAAAAGAATCAACTCTGCTTGTTATTTAAGAGGTATGTTGGTGTTAGGAAGCTTATTTAATGTCCATTTAGCACGTGCTAATCCAATTGTAAATGACTGAAAACACCAGTTGAGTTATTCAGCTTTTGGTTGACTTCAGCTTTGCTCTTCAAAGGAATTCTCAGCCAGGGATAAGAAGGTCCTGGAGAATCCAGACCTCAAATACCTAAACTTTACCTTGCAAAGCTATGTGTAACTTAGTTCAGGTATGAGAGGGTGGTGTCTTTTATAATTGAAGCTTCCAAGCCCTTCCTAGAAGTATTCCAGCCTACTTATAAACAATGAAGTAACCAAATAAAACCCTTGAATGTGAATTATTGATCTGGAGGATACATGTTTATAATGGTCAATGAAAACTGAATACTGGTAGCTACTAAGCACCTGAAGAGTTAGTATTATGTTAACTACCAGGATTCGGTGAAATACTACCCACGTTTAAAGTTATTCACTCATGAGCATTGTGAATTATAACCTACAACAAGCACTGAGCAAGTGACATTAGATAAAGTAGCTAAAAATGTCCAGATAAAAATCTTTACATCTAACAGATCCTCGGGGTCTGCCTCAGGGTCAGGTATGGTTGCTTTGTCTCTACACACCTGAACATTGCATTCCAGGGAAACTGAAATACCCTATCAGATTTCCCAGGGATTAAACAATATGCTTTAGATTCAGTTCTTCAAATCTGTTATTAGAGACTGGAAAAAGTTTTAGACAAGGGGGTGGGGCGGACAAGAGGCACAGCCCTCTTGCACTGAGGGCTTTTCAAAGTTCCTACTCAGGTGTCAGGGTCATTGGATATGTTTCGGCCTTTGTAAGCCAGGGCTGCAATGAGTCTCCTCCCCACCCCTTAAATTGTGACCTTAAGGACATTTGCCCATGTCCAGCAGAGGCAAATCGAGGAGCTATGGGTCATGTGCATTAACTGTTCTTTCCCTAAAGTCCCACCCTGAACCATGGACCTGCTGCCACCTGGGTGCTAACTAAGCGGGATTCACTGCTTCTGATGAAATTCCAAGCACTCTGTGGACCACTAGGCCACCATCCCCTGCTTCCCTTTTCTCTTCCCATTTCTCCCTATTCAGCAGCTCTGTGAATGGACTGGATTATGAGTTACTGCAGGCCTGTGGTTTGTTGCTAGGACAGAAAACCCCGGGCATTGTTTAGGGAATGGTATTTGTTCTCTAGCTTTCTCCTGGAAACATAAGAGCCTTTCCTTTTAAAGCAGCAATCCCCAGAGCAGGTCCTCCAGTAGATAAGGTAAATATTTCCAGTTCATCCACTAGGATGCAGGGCCGCTTGCAGAGGGCCCAGCCCTGGTTTCTGGGAAGCCCTGGGGGCTGATGCTGACGAACCAGTTCTCATTGGCTGAATGTGCTCATGTTTTTGTAGGAGGTGAACGTGATCGGATGACAGCGAATCATGAAAGCTATCTCCTCATGGCGAGCACCCAGAATGATATGGAAGACTGGGTGAAGTCCATCCGCCGAGTCATATGGGGACCTTTTGGAGGAGGTGAGCAGATTTTAGTCATAGAAAAGCAGAAGGGAGAGAAGCATCATCCCTTTCTGGAGCTGTTAATGCTGTCAGCCCCTGTACCTAAATGGATGAATGCTAATGTGAACAGTAAATTATTCAACACTGTTGGTAGATACATATCTACCTTATCTGGAGGCTTAATCCAGATCACATGTCCTCAGTAACCAAACTTCTGTGAATTCTGAAACAGAATAACTTTGAGGCTTTTCTAAAAAATTTTTTTAGCATTTTGACTAACAAGTGATTAGAGTATATGAAAAATCCAAAATGAATCTTATTACCTTTTATGCTAATTTCAAAATTAATAAAAACGAATAAATAAAAGCCAGTCATTATTTCCTATGAAACTGGGAAAAAAAAATGACTTCATAGGACATACACCGCAAAAGTTCACTAGCTGAAAGGGCCTGGGTGTAAAGCAAGGGAATAACACAATATATTTGAAAAGTGTCCCCCCGAAAAGCCCAGGAAGCTCAGAGGCATCAAAAGGAATTGCCACAATTTTTGATGAGAACTGATGTAGTTTAGATTAAATAAATGTAGCAAATTAGATATTGTTTTAATCCAAGCAAACAACGTTTAAGATGCTACTGTATACAGATAACAAGCTTAGGATGTAAAGAGGAGAATAGAACTTTATCCTTCAAGACATAGGATATGGAATAACATAAGCAGAAATGTTATTTAAAGAAAATATTCAGTTAATGGAAGCCCCCAAAGCATAATAAAATATTTGTAATAGCACCAAATGTATTTCTAATGAGGTATGATGTTTGTTAAAAATGAATTATGTAAATGTAGTTTAAAATAATTATTTTTACATTTTTACTCAATTTTACATCTAGTAAGCCAAATATAATTATCATGTTATACATTTGTGTATGTGTGGATTGTCAGCACATTGAATTTACAAAAAGTGAATCTTTTTTACTAATATATCAGATGTTTCTTAGGCTGAATGAACTCTTCATATACTAGAATAATTTCCAAAACAATTTATAATGTGAAGTTAATTACATTTTGACAAATATTGAACTTTGAGGATATTTCGGTAGTAGGTTCTGTGTGTTTAATATGCTTGAGAGCCTGGGTTTGAGCTCCAGATCAAAGGAAGGGAGACAATATTACAGAGTAAAAATTTTTTGAACACAAGTTGGTATCTGACCAAACAGATTACTGACATACGCTTCTAAAATGTCTGTCCTTTAGCAGTTACTTCTGTCAGGTGTATTCTGACCATTCATCCCAGCTTGCCTGGTAACGCTCTGACTTACAGCTGACACCCGAGGATGATGGTTGAGTCACAGCACAGGCTTTCACAATCACAGTGTCTTAGCTTGAATGGTAGTGCATTTGCTCACCCTGTTATAAGCTAAAATGATGGAGGACTATACAATAATTGCAGATCCACAAATGGAGACTCTTCTCTGGCATACATGAGTAGCTAGTTTCAGTATGCTGGAATTTTGTGACCTGGAGATTTGTGGGCACCATGGGTTTATGACTTCTGAAAGTTTCTCTTGCTTCTTCTCTTCTGGAATCAGTTTGCAGGGCCCTGAGTTCCGGGTGGGAGGGTTAACATCAGGTTAGGGGGCCATTTCTTAGAGTTATACATCAAGTGTGTACAACCTTCTTCCATTTCCACACCTTCCATTTGTCCTCTCAAGAAAAATGGGTAAAATTTGTGACTATAGGTAGTCCTGCCAGCCCAGAATCATCAGGAATGACCCCAATAGAAACAGTAACTGTCCATGAACCTCCAAATCTATGAGCCTGAAAAGGATATTCCAGCTGTTCACTATCTTACATAATTTATACATGTCAGAGCTTGTGTATGTATGCACATTTGTGGGCTGGTGCACACCAAGCATGCAAATGTGGAGGTCAGAGATGGACATTAGGGTATCTTCGTTGATCAACTCCCAATGTTAGTTTTTGAGACAGAGTCTCTCACTGAACCTGAAGTCTATCATTTCAGTTTAATTGGCTGGTGAGTGAGCTTCGGGATTCACCTGCTTCTGCCTGCCTCTTATCCAGCACTGATAAGTCACACACACCTTTTACAAGGGATCTGAGCATCTGAACTCATTTCCTCATGTTTGTACATCAAGGGGCTTCAGCCCCCTCTTCAATGATTTTATAAATGCATGGTTCAAGTATTTTGAATGAATGAATAAAACATTTACTAGTTACCATGTTTTAATTTATTTTATTTATTTTTTTAACTAGCGTATAAAGAACATATTTTCTTATGTCATTTTCATAGGCATTTAGATCTGGCTGATTCTCCTTTCAACCTTCACCCTCCCTCATCTCCTGAACACCCATTACCCTTGTCCACTTCTATTCTTTGCCTCCACTCTGAACCTCGGGACCCACCACACTCCCAACCCACAAGTTAAAGCTTCTTCATTCCCATTCCATTGGCTCCACTTTAGTTTCTGACCTCTACGAACATCTACCCTGCAGAAATGTACACATATAAAATTAGTGATTGGCACTTAGTGGTGTTTAGGTTTTGCTGTTCTTTATGTATTCTGGGTATTGATCCCTTTTGTTAACTCACCTGTCATAGATCTCCCGCCCTGTGGGTTGTTTTTGCTGTTGATAACTCATTTCTAAAGATAGATATATATATAAAGATATATATATATATATATATATATATATAACACATATATGCTTATACATATGTATATGTACACATACGTATCTTTATGTATATACATAATCTTTATTATTATTAGGATAAATCACTCACAATAATAAACAATGCCTCAAAAAATGAATTTGCCAGGTTCTTCTTTTTAAGCTGTAAGGAATTATAAGATAAATTTTTAAAATACTCATTTAACTTTCATAGTGTTTAAATTTTCTGCTTAGAAATAAAAAAAATATCTGTATAAAGTTAATACAGTATAGAGAACTAAACAGACGAGTCTTTGATATACTACCGTTGTTTACAGTTGTCATGACTCTTCACAAGGGCTCACTAACTCTGTAATTATGGACTAAGTTTTAGAGAATGTCTTATATTTGTGGTAAACAATAAAGTTATATGACTAAAAATATTATTTATTTTATGTTTTCAAATTCCACTTAACATTGAAGTAATTTTTTTTTCATTATTGAGGTATTTTTAAAGCTCTACTTAGCTTTCTGTGGACTAGGCCACTAAGACCCAGAGCAGGTGGGTAATTGACCAGTGCCAAAGCACGAGTAATATTTATTTTTTTCATCTGATTGATAGCAAAATAATATTGACTGGTACTTCTACTGTGGTAAATGAGTTCCTGCTTTGTTAATAATAGATATTGAAAAATACATTGAACAAAATTTTAGCATATTATCTTTTTATTTAGATAGTTTTTTCCTAGGTTTTTAAAATATTTGAATTGACACCAAGAAATTAAACATATATTTACATATATGAAGAAGCAACTTATCCTTGTAGGAATACATAAGTTTGTGAGTGGTCATGCACTTATGCATAGATGCTTCAATAAGTGACAGGCTATTGCACAGTGGGGGTCTACACAGTCATATTACAGACATCTTTATTTAAGTATACATTACGGGTTGACAAAGATTGACTGACAAACTCCTTCTTAGAATGTGTCTCCTTTGTTCTGTGACATAGGACTGTGCAGCCACAGGATGGGCCATTGCTCTCCATGAGAAAGGAACTCAGGACTCGTTCACTTTACAACTTGAATGAGTCTTAACATTATACTGGCCCCCACAGTTCATTTGTTATATAATTCTGTGATAGAAAAGCATAGAACACCAATGAGATGTAAAATAGATGCCCTGAGCTAGGATGGAGGGCTGCAAGGTGAGTGATAGCTGACAGGTATGCAGTATCTTTTTAAAAAGATAACCATGCTCTGTAACTGGCTGTAGAGATGGCTGCACGTGCAATATGCACTAAACACCCCTGCTTTGTATACTTTAAATGTGTTGCCTACAACACTTGAGCTGCATCTCAAGAGAGCTGTCAGGGACATCTGGGGTGCCTTAATTCCCTCTCTAAAGAGAACACATTTCCCTTCCTGTATTTTCTGGGGACCCCAAAGTATATTAATCCAAAATGGACATTTCCTGCTATCTTCTTTCCTATCACCGAGTTATTCTGTGGCCATTGATTATGGGGCTGTGTAAAGAACTTGGAAGAGGTCACTGAGGAGGAGAGAGGATGTGTAGGACTCTGTCCAATGAAGCCAATCATTTTACAACTAGGTAAATCCAGCTAGGTAAAGTGAACCATCGGGAATGCAGATAATCGCTCAGCTGGGAAAGTAAACTTCAGCACGGAATCTAGATTTCCCAAGTTGGGCTGTGTGCTTGGAGCTCCATGAACAATGTGGGGAAGCAAATAATGTCTGCTTTAAAGTAAATCAGGAAAACCTGCGTGTATGGGGAGGGGGAGAGTGTGTGGGCCTGTGCGTGTGCTTGTGTGTGACTATGTGTGTGTGTGTGAGTGTATATGTGGGCCTCTGTATGTATGTGAGGTGAATATGAAAGAGCAGGCCTATATGTGTATGTGTAGTATGTGAGTGTGTTGGTCTCTGTGTGTGTATGTGAGGTAAGTAGGAGTGTATAGGTATATATGTGTATGTGAGTGTGTGTGTGTGTGTGTGTGTGTGTGGTGTGAGTGGGGGAGTAGGGGAGATGTGTGAATGTGGAGAGGCCTGTGTGTGAAGTGAGTTTGAATGTATGTGTGCAGCCCTGTATGTGTGTGTGGTGTGTGAATGTGTGAGAGTGTATGTAAGCCTGTGTGTGTGTGTGTGGTGTGTGAATGTGTGAGAGTGTATGTAAGCCTGTGTGTGTGTGTGTGTGTGTGTGTGTGTGTGTGTGTGTGTGGTGTGTGTGTAGTGTGAGTTTGTGGGTCCATGAGGGTGTGGTGTATATAGTATGTCAACCTGTGGTAGGGTATGAGTGTGTGTGTATGAGTGCGTATCAGTAATAACTAAAGAAGTATCACTAGTTTGAGGGGAAGAGGAGAGAAGTGACAGGGGTTTAAAAACAGTACTCATGAATAAAATTCCCAAAACAATATAACAAAAATAAACCACAAAATTGGGTTCTTAAAGTGTCGGTTTTGAAACTATTTAGTTTAGTTTTTAGTTATTTGTTTAGTCCTAGTTATTTCTATCTTTGTTTTAAATGTCTTTTCAATCATGTAAATGCAGGGTGGCTCATACACACATACACATAATACACACATGCATACATGCATACATGTATATTAAGTACAGGTTTTCAGAGGCCAGAGGAACCAGATGACGTTCAGGTAGAATCTACAAGGAGTTGTAAACTGTCCAGTCTGAACATCAGACTCTTCCCTGCAAGAGTTGCATGCGGTCTTAACCATGGAGCCATCTCTTCAACCCCTTGCTTGCTCTGCTTGCTCTGTAAACTGAGTTTTGTTCCAGTTGATTTTGATTTGAGTATGAATCTATGTGTGGAGGTGGCCTATGAGACTTTCAAGTGAGCACCTAGTCTTCTTGGTGGCTTTTAGCCACCTAAAGAAAACACACACACTCACTCACTCACTCACTCACTCACTCACACACACACTCCATCTCTCTGGCTGTGCCACAGAAGGTAAAACCACCCTGGACAAAGGATGCTGCTATGGAGGGTACCTTCTTCATAGACTCAGAGTTAGGGGAGGAATGGACTTAGAGTCAGCTAGGGTTAAGGCACCAGCATTCCAGATCTGCTTAGGGAGCAGCCAGGTGGATGAATGATTAACCCGGGTGAGTAAATTATTCAGTGAGCAGGACTGAAAAGCTTTGGGGAGAACGAGTGTCAGGGGCAAAAGCTTACCAGACGTGGCTGCATTTTCATATTGCATGAGTTGATTTGTTTTTGCAGTTATACATGCAGACTTATTGCTACCAAAATTAACTTATAGACACATAGAAACGTATAGATGTATAATGCGACTTAAGGATAGGCATTTTACATTAGCATCCACAAATAGATTTAAGCTCACAAGATCTGGATTGGGGAAACCTGTAAATCTGTGTAGCAAGAGAATACATGTAAAAATGGACATACAGAGAGCTCCCACCCCCATCCCAAGGGACGATTTGGTACTGTTTTGGGTAGAGACTGAGACAGGCAGCTGACAAGGTGCTGAGTCAGTCAAGAGTGGTGAGGTCAGTGTAGAGTCAAAAAAAAAAAATTTAAAGGGGCTTCACAGGGCACAAGGCATCCTCCCTCCTGTCCCCTCAAGATGCGACTGCACCTGATTCTTCTGAGCAGCCGGCACTGGAGGCAGCGGCAGCCACAGCTGTAACTAGGCAGCAGCCGCAGCCCTGCCAGCTCCCGCCCAGCTCTCATTGAGAAAAGGGAAGCGAGCAGGAGGGGGAAGGAGAGCTCCTCGCAAAGCAGTCTCGGAACAGCCAAGGACTCCTAGAATGGGCACCAAACTCTTCTGACGTGGCGACTCCATGGGGAGCTGGAAGACCAACGGGAAAGAGACGCCTGCAGAGAGCATCAAAGGCTCAGGGGTACCATAAAAGGAACTGGGGAGTCCTTTGCAAGGAATTGTCATGCACTGGAATGCGTTCTGGAGAAGGTGCCAAGGATTTCTTCTCTTTTCTCTCAGATGAAAGGAACCAACCAGGACTGTCCCGAAGTACTCCCGAGAGGCCTTCTTGACCTAATTCCTCTTCCCCTATACGCAGGGCTGTTTTGCTGACCTTTCCAGAGGACTTTCTGTCTAGCTGAGAAGACAATTCTTAATAAAAAAAGAAACAGTTCCTGCCGCGTGAAGGTAGCCGCAGCTTCCTTGGAGTTCTTTCCCGGTGGCATTTGAGAATGTCTGCAGAAACTTAAAAAAAATAACATACAGCAGCAGGCAGCATCAACAACAAAAATCCTCAAAAGCCCCTGGATTAGGCAAGAGGAAAAAAAAAAAAAAAGGAGTGTGTTTTGTTTTGTTTCTTACCAAAAAGGAATAAATGAGAGGGTACCTTAACTCGGGACTTGGATGATGAAAACCCTGAGAGTTCTAGGGATCAGCACTTCAGACTTGACACATAAACAGTCATGAGGAGGAGTGCCTGTGGTTTTCCACACAGAGGCAGGTTTTAAGGAAGCCTGAGCTGGTCTCACAACCTGGGCCCTGTATGATGCCTGAAGACCGAAATTTGGGGGGACGCCCCTCAGGTGCATCAACTCCTTTCATCCCTAAAACTACATACAGAAGAATCAAACGATGCTTTAGTTTCCGGAAAGGTCGGTAGATGGTATCCTAATATCCTTCTCATTAGTGTCTGAGTGTCCTGTTCGTTGGAAGCTTTCGGCTTGCTGAGGCTCAAACAGAATGGGGTTTGAAATGGAGGGGTTAGGGTCTGGAAGACAATTGCTGGTCTAGATTGGGTTTTCAAGGTTCCTATTGATTCATGTATTGCTGTCTGTGAAAGGTGGGTGGGGCTTACGCATGATGGTCCTGTAAGGATCACCTTGACGGACAGGGGACTAAGCAAATCTGAAATAAAGGAGCAAAGCTCTCCTGGGCCCTTCCACATCCAAAGCCAGTAT
This sequence comes from Phyllotis vaccarum, assembly GCA_033318265.1. Classification (NCBI taxonomy): domain Eukaryota; kingdom Metazoa; phylum Chordata; class Mammalia; order Rodentia; family Cricetidae; genus Phyllotis; species Phyllotis vaccarum. The sequence continues at coordinate 73,641,201 of JARWLC010000001.1, read as the reverse complement.
CCTTGTCCTGACCCCTTAAAACAGGTCCCTTGCAAATGGCTTTTTTTAGTCCTACCTCTTTGGATTTCCGGAATGGCTCCTGTGCAGTCTCATTAAACCTACTGAGAAAATTCTGACAATAAGATTCTGAGGTGGCCCCCGCCTCTCTCAACATGGGCTAGAAATAGAAATCACCTTGATTTTTCAGACATATTATTGGGAAAGAGCAAATGAGATAGGAAATATAATTAATTATAATCAACAATTATAGTTAAGGCATTTCTGAATTTAATTGTTTCAGGAGTTAAAGGGTATAGCATTAGTGAAACAAATGTTTTTAGAAAAAGGTTGATGTGTTTTTGTGTTGTCTTTTTAATTCTGGTTGTCTTAAAGTGACAATGATAGAGTGGAGGGACATTTCAAATAGAAAATGAGTAATTATTAACTTCCTGCCACTGATCTGGTCAGCAGCTGAATTGAATGACATCTAGGGCCATTACTTTCTCCCAGTTCGGGGGTCGACCCCTACATAGTAGTCAACAAAAAATGAGAAAATATGAAAATTATAGTGGGAACTTTGTAAAAGTGAAATACTTATTCCTTCAGAGTCTTTCTCTTTGAGCAGTAAAGAGCTGCAGACCGTAACCATGCTCACATGTTGTCAGCAAGGTGTTCGTTCACTCATCTTCCAATTTCATCCATTAAAACATTAACTGAGAAACATATAATGTTAGCTCTCCAGTTTTTTAGATCTGTGAGTATCTCATGGCTACGTCCAGATGGCATCATTAATAGAGAAATTAACAGAGACAGAATCTAAGAAAGGCGGAAGATTCAGTATTCAAAGGCCATGTCTTTTGTACTATATCTTCCCAACTCTTTGGAAGTAATTTGAGATATCCAGGATATTATGTATATGTCTGCCACAGCAAGGCAGCTTTCACTGTCTACCTCCACTCCTCCAGGGCTGGAGAATGGACAGGAGATGTGTGGGAATGCCTGCAAGCTGGCTGTGGGCCTCCACCTTCCTATCTTTCCTTAAATACAAAGGGAAAGGCAGCCCCTGGGAAGAAAGCTCCCCACAGGCTGGCACAGGCATAAGCAGCTTCCTGATAACTATTTCTCCAGTTGTCTTTTCCTTATGGAGTCTTACTGGTTTGCAGGATGTTGAGTATTTGAGTCAAGAACCTAGAGATAATTTCACTTACACAATGCTCTTTTCTGCTTGCTTTAGAAGCAAGGAGGGAGCATGCAGCCTCTCTGTCTGATTCCTTGGCTACATAACTGCAGGTCTGCAGTGGGGCTCAGGGGGAAGGTCCCCAGATGCTGCAGCTGCACTGTAGTCAAGCTGGTGTGCTGCACTCATCTGTCATCCCTGCATTGTAGCACAGAGTGTAGGGACTGCATGTCTTTATTATAATTTTAATGCAAAAAAAGAGTGACTTCCCTCTTGATTCTGGACTCCAGACTATGTCACCTTAAGAACAGTGTGGTTCTGTGCTTTGCTGTTTCTGGTGCTCAAGTGTTTCCCACAGTGTACCCCTGTTGCTGGGCTGTTCCCACACCCACTTGTCATTTCTGCAAAGGAGTGAGCCAAGTGTGTGAGGCTCAGAAAGCATGAGATGAAGCAGAAGTGCTGAGGTGACTGTTTTTGCTGATCCACAACTAGTTCATTTTTTTAACTGCCACCCAGGGTAGACCATGAGAAAGAGAGGTCTCGGCAGCATTATGAAGGCTTCCAGAATGAAGGAGTTGAGGGGGGGCACATTTACAGGTGCCAGCTCCTGTGATGGGCCAGCCCAGTCACTCTCCCAGAGCTTTACTTCAGACCTGCTCTGGCCCTCACAGTCTTTCTTCTCTCTTTCCTTTTGCAAGTACTAATTAAGGTCACCGAAAATGTTTGCTCCATGAGTTTTTAAAAACTCTAAGACACCTCTATTAGGCAGGAAGCTTGGGATTGTGGTATTCCGAATTTGTATGTTGGTAAAAGAAAAATATCATGCAGTTTTAACCCGTTCATTTTTAAACTTTGAAATTTCATCATAACAGTAAGCTTAATATTAACTATTTTCTCTGTGATTAGAAACTAAAGTAAAAATTTAACAACTGATTTTAACTTTATTTTAGTCTAAGGTGTCCCTTTCTTGGAGATGAGTTACCAGCTTCCCAGGGGCTATTCATAGACTGTGACACATTATGTATAACCCCTTAGAACATTGGGGGTTTGCTCTGGGGTACCTCAAGGCCCACCTTAGGTCTCTGCGCTTTTCTTGCCTCAGCCTGCAATGCTGTTCACAATGACAGTCTGTCTGTCACACCCTTCATAGATTCCTACATCAAAGACTACTTTATAAAGCACTGATTCATCTCAGTTCCTTCATCTGCTCTCAAGCCATATTCAACAACTCAGAACTTTCCTTATAAGCCTATACTGCCCACAGGGGTAAATTTTACTTTGCATAATTATCAACACAGTCTAACCAGTTACCTAGAGATAGCCCCCCCCCCAATTTTCCAGGCTAACCCATTCCTTCCCACTAAACAAAAACTCTAAACCACCTCTTGCTTACTCATTGTGCCCCCCACCATGAAGCTCTCTCCTCCATCCAAATTTCACTCTCTGTTCAAGATATGGATAGCTCACTTCACAGTTCTTACTGTTCAACCTTGTGTTTTACATGAGCTGCTTCTCAGATATCGTATCTACCTGTATGTCTATCTGTCCGTCCGTCCATCCACCCATCCATCCATCTATCCATCATCCATCTATCTATCTATCTATCTATCTGTCTGTCTGTCTGTCTATCTATCTACATATGTAGTACACAGCCATTGCCTTATTTCTGTCCAAAGTGAAGTGATGTGGCGGGTCTATTCAGTTAATATTCAAAATGAGTTGTGAACTAAGTGATTGTATATAGCCGGGTATTTATAAACACTTAGAACATTACAGTGGTTTCTGCGTTCTTCTGTTAATCTGTAAGCAATTTGAGTTAAAATACAATGACCTCATATTTATGGAGATGCAGCCAACATTATTTTCAGAAAACGAATGTTGTTTATGTTATAATCATGTTTTTGGAAGTTGATTTGTCCAGTCAAAATACTATTGTCCAAACACATATAATTTTAACTTGTGTTGTTTGTAAATGGGTGGTACTTTGGAGTCCCCACCAAGCAATGCTGGAGATGAAAGACAGAATGGGTACTTCAAGTTCAGACCTGCAGACTCCCTGGGGATAATGGAATAATGAATGCCAGCCTGGGATAAGCATTGTACCAAGTGTTATATGTAACCCCAGGTGCTTGGGATGGAAGCTTTACTTTACAACTTTCAGTTGGAAAGCAGAGAATGACTTAACCTACCTGAAACTGAGTTTTCTCCTCAGTGACCCTAAGAGGATATTCAGCATGCTTGTGACAAGCACAGGAGTTGAATTAATGAAGTAGAGTGGAAGAAAGGGTTCCAGAATCACATGGAACTGTGTCTGTGACCTACATATGCTTCTCTGTTAGATGTGGGGCCTGAGTCAGGCCCCTTGGCTTCTTTTGGTTGTAGAAGAAAGATTTCATTGAAGAACATCTTTGCAAGTCTTCTGGCTTCATTCCTGGATGTAAACGATGATGGCGAGAATTGCTGTTGTGTTCAGAGGCCAAGGCCACTATGTCAGGGTACTCATTCTCGAATACTTTTCTTATTTGTCCAGCTCTTCATTTTCGCTCCGTTTCTTCGTTCTGGTTGTACTCGCCGATTGTTAACTGCTATGAATCTTAGCTCTTAGATGTGGCTTCTCTGTGAGAGGTTTTCGTTTTTTGTTTGTTGGTTTTGTTTTACTCACTAGGAAACTGGTGGCAGACAGAGAAAGCCCCAGTTGGCTGACCTTGCTCTGAACTAAAATAGCCATTTTTTTTTTTTTCCAATTTGACTTAGCCATTTAGGAAAGGTGAGTGTTTATTAAAAGTTTGCCCAGACCTGATGATAGCAGGATTTGTCTGCTAACGGAGTTGTACTTAGCCATGGAACCAGAATTGTTTTTCCTCTTTACTGAACAATATGATCTGACAACCAGACGCGACTGAACTCTATAATCACCAATAGCAGAGATGTGGAGCAGCAATTAGGAAGCTTGATTTGTCTGTTTCATCAGAAAACAAAAGATATTTTATTTTTATGCCTTTTATAGAAATTAGTAGCACATCTCATTTCATTTTGGGGGGTTATTCATTTGTTTTGTCTAATTGGGAAGATGACGTGTATTGGCTTTATGCATGCATAGTTCATTCTGCTAATGTTTGTGGAGAAATTTTGCTTCACCCATGTTGATCTTACACTCTAGGGATCTGAGACACATACGTCCCAGGGGGATGGTGGTATATATGCTGAACATTACAAATTTCAAAATCCAAAATTTGAAATGCATTAGTGGCAACATGACTCCACAGTAGAACTTCTGTGCCATGAAACTCTCTCAAGCACAAAGTTATTAAAATACCCAATAAAATGAATCTCAGCTTATGTGTATAGATGTATTGAGACATTAATGAACTCTATATTTAAAAGAACTGTAGTTAAAGTATCTCATTATGCATGCAAATAGCCTTAGATCTAAAAATATCTGAAATCAGAACCACAAAGTTGAGGCAGGGAATACTCAATCTGCATGAATCTTAAAGTTTGTATTTCTGAGACGAGTTTGGTCCTTGCCTGTGTGACACCATTAGACACTGACATTTCCCTAACTCTGTCATGCACCTTAATAACTATTAGAAACAAATAAATATAGAAGATTTTGTAAATGTCAGAAAGATATATTTGATGCTATACCCACTTAATATAAAATTAGAACAAATAATCATAAATATTTTGTCCCATTAATTTATTAACTTTATTATTGCAGAAGCACAAGTTTCTTTTAAAGATTGAGGGACTAGTCCAGTGAAGACAAGCATCTAAATAAATCAATAGGTTAAACCTAAGCTGTGATTCAGACATTGCAGGGCCTACCTGCTAAAAGGTGTCCTGAGAGATGTGTTGTGCCATATTTAGGTAGCAACCTGTAATTAGAGTTGTTTGAAATTATACTTTGAGAAAATTCTAAAATGGGGTGAATCTGATGCAGTGGCTTCATGGGTACTGTGCAGACAGTTGTTGACTGAACGGTCTGTGAAGAGGCAGAAGTCATGTTTTGGAGACTTTATTGCACAAAAGAATTTGTTGACAAAGACTAGCCCAAGACCTGATTTTAAAACTGCAAGGAACAGCATTGTGCAGGTGTCTCTATGAATTGAAACATTCATCCTCAAAGGAGAAGGAGGCTCAGAAGACTCAGAAAAAAAAAGAACTTTTAAGGTTGAGGAAATTTATGAAACTTCCAAATCTTTGAACTAAAAATGAGGCTCCTGAGACCCTCGTGGGGAGGAGGACCTCTGTGGTGGAGCTGTCTACAAGTTAAGCAGAGTGTTTCAGAGATGTAGCTTTCATAAGTCATCACCTATACTGGGTAGGCCTCACATGATGTAGGTGCCTCAGAGTTATCTATGGCCCTGCTGTAAGTAGTCCCCACTCAGTTTCTATAAGTGACTGCAAGAGTTATTTGGATTTTTGCTGGTACCCTATCTTGGGTAAACAGATGTTTGCTGATATATCCTGGGGGTGGAGGTGTCAAGGAATGATTACTGTAGCAGTGTTTTGTGGATTGGCAATACTGGGCAGTGTTTGTGTGGGTTATGAATACTGTGACAATATTTCTGTAGTTTGGGAACACTGGTCTTCAGAAACACATGCAAGAAATAGTATCTAATCTAATGTGGCCACAAGGAGTTTGGATGTAAACTATGCAAGGGTTGGATGTGTGAAGAAACTAGCTTGACTCTTGGACCTAACTTCAGTGAGATAGGAGGGTACGTGAGACCAGGAGATAAAATTAAGATTATAGGGAGTCAAGGGAGATTCAAAGAAAAATTGATTTATGTCACCTAAAATTTGTTGGATTTGTAAACAGTTATTACTTGCAACCCTTTTAGTAAGTGGGATGGTCAGAGACTGGAGGTGAGGTAAGAAGGACACAGGCTTGAGATCATACATAATTTCATAGAAAGACCCGCTCTCATAAGAGGGGAAGAGAATGTGAAAAGGTTTTAAGATACAGTGTTGGAAGGGTCAAATAAGCTCTTACAACACAGAGCCTGTTGAGACTGAAAAACCTGAGATAGGAACCCAGGAAGAGCTGGCATCTGTGAGACCACATCAGGTCCAACGCAAAGATGGAGCATGTGAAATGAACACGGAACTGAGAACAGAGATCAGAAAGCCACCACGTTAGGGGAAAGGGTCACGGAAGACACAGGAGTGTCTAGGAGGCTGAAATCCTGAGAATAAAAAGAGCCAGGAGGGGAGTGACCCAGGAACATAACCAAATGAAGACAACCAAGATTTAACAATTCACAAAGTGTTGACAACTGTAGGAAAATACAAGTTTCATGCAGTGGTGGGTCCAGGTGTCAAATGTCAATGGCTGAATGAATGGGTAGAGGGTGGCAATGGAGCTTGTTACACCAAGGTAGGAATCGAAGGGGAGAGTGGACAGTTACAGGATGCAGAGACTTCAATTTAGGCTTACTTACCTTTAGAAAGGGGAGAAATTGAATATATTTATCTGATCACATTCTCTCTGTGGGTAGCTGTCCCTCACTCACTTCCCATGTGAAGGAGGGAAGGGCATCTCAAAGCACATTTGACACATTTTGTTCACATAGAATAAGTTCATATATGATTTGCATCTTCTTCAGTGAAGTCTGCTCCTGAGAGAGTGTTCTTCCAGGGAGTAAGAAGGGTACACCAGTGTCACACAGATGCGCAAGGACAGTATTATCGGGGTGTGACTCTTCACTGGGACTCTAACATGGCCATCCCTGGGGCTCCTTGCATGACTCATACACAGCAAACATTCTTGTTAATACTCTAATAATGTGCCCTTTTCTCAGTGCTGCTGGGGCACACATGAACTTGGTTCTTTTTTGTAAATTTAATGATTGAAATTATAGTGATCCCCCAAAGAAAATTTTAAAACAGGCAGTGTTCTTATATTGTTATTTTATTATTGTTGCTATTATTATATTTCCCACCAGTTATTTCTCTCAGGAGGCAGCTCATACAGGAATCTAGAGAAGGCAGTTCTATTCTATTCCAGAACGGCTGTTGAGGTGTCTGTTCTTATTGACAATCTTTACTCTCCTTTACAAGACCAGTTCCATAGCGGAAACCTAGCATTTCTCCACAGGGATTACACATCACGTGGGAGTGTCTACATGCTTTCTTTCTTTACATGGCTTATTGCCAAGTGTATTTGTTTCTTGCAACAGAGATGAAATCCTCCTTGAAATGTCAGAGATATTTCTATATTTCTTCTTGTTCTATTATCTCACCCCACTTACTATTCTCTCCCCTTATTGTGGTGAGACAGACTGAGGTTGGAAAGCAGAAAAAGGGGGCTTTCCTCCCACACTCTTTCCAGCAGTTGTCCATGCTGAGTAGTGTTGTAGAAGAGACTGAGCCCACGTGACTCTGAGATCCCTCAGCTGTGAACAAATAGACCTCACTGTTGACTAGTTTGGTCACCTTTTGACAAGTTCTTTGGTAAGTCATCCATAAAATAGCAGAGGAGGTGGTTTCTGCCTCCTGGGTGCTGTGAGATTAAATGAGAGAATGTAGATAAACCCCTGGTAAAAATGCCTAGCATAGAAAGTAGGATACTTTGCTCACATTCTAATACTTTGAATTCTCAGAAGCCTCATGACAAGTCTGATTAAAGGGGAAGAAGACTTGGGGATGAGTAAAGATTTTAGAGAGAATGATCTGGACAGGGGATCAATTCCATTCTGTCACTGGAACTCCAACCTGAACAAGTTATTGAACCTCTCTGAGCCCATTTCCCCACACACGGACAGGGAAGATAATGGTTGTTATACATATCTTATGGAAATAAAGGAATACATGTCATAAAGGACTTAGTATATGATATCTAATAAATATAAGTTTCTTGCTATGCTTTCTAAGAAAATTTTTATTTTAAGGTAACAACAAGCCCGCATGCTCTTAAGATCTCAAAGTAATACATATATCCAAGGTTAACCAGCTCTCTCTTTAGCATTTCCTGGACCAATCAAAAAGAAGTTCTGAGAGCTTGGAGTCATGATTTTATTGTATTGTTGAATAAAACTTCATTGAAAGTGTGGTTCACATTTGTCATGAACATGGGAATGGCTTTCCTTGGGTTTCTCCTGGATTTGGAGAGAAACTTCTACTGTCTAGAGTAAAACCTCAGATACAAAGGTTACTCTTCCATACTGACACTTCACATTAAATGATCTAGCAGTGTCTTGAAAGGCTGTTTTCTGAATTTTGACAGGATGACATTGAAGCATCAAACTTAACATTTGTTTTCAAAGAAGCCCACAGGAAAGAGAGAACATAATCTCTACTCATGAGCAGTCTGAAACCTTTGTTTCTAAAACATGAGACTATTTCCCAAGGGTACTGATGGGTTAAAAGTGTGTTTTGTTGCAACATATAGAAAATGCAGGGCTGATAGTTTATTGGCCCTTTAAACAAAGGAGACTTGTTTTTCTCATATTTAAAACTACCTGGAGGAAGCTGTTGTTGGATTCAGTATTTTATCCCCAGTTTCTCTGTTACTCATTCAGTCTGTGCCCTTTATCATAGCCTAGTGGTCAGACCTGACTCTTACAAAGACTGGTATGATGTCAGGCTTCAAAACAGAAATGGTGTTCCATTGATAGCAGTAATAAAACAATGATGTAAACGGGTAAAGTAGTTAGCAATAAATTTAACCAAAGAGGCAATGGATCTCCACAATGAAGACTATAAAATGATAGCACTTGTTCATGGATCAGAAGAATTAATATGAAAAAAGTCCATTCTGCCAAAGTGATCAACAGATTCAATGCAACCTGTGATGGGTTCAGCGTTTTTGAGCAAGACCTGGCTTTGAAGTTTTAATGACCCCCTTATGGGGCATGGCCAGCCCTCTTGAAGACCTGCTGCAGGCTGCCTGCCCTTTCTGTTCTTCATATTGCCACTGCCACAGCCGCCTCCAAGTGGAACATTTAAACTCTCCAGGAACCGCCCTAAGGTTCAATCTTAGTGTTTCATAAAAACCCCTTAATAAATATTAATCCTTTTATGCAATCAATTGCCAGTGAATAATTTTCACAATAGCAACCCATTCAGTTTCTTCACAGAGCTGAAAGAGAACCAATTCTAACATTTATACAAACCACCACAAGCAACAGCAAAATCTTGTATCTTAAGCAAAGCAGATGGTTTACACTCCCTGACTTCAGAAACAGCCCATAGTAATCAAAAGAGAACGGTATTGTATAGCAATATTGGACATTCAAAGATGTAGAAGAATAAAACCAGGTCTCTGCATCTCACCAGCTACAAAAATGATCACAGTTTGAATTGAAGAATTAAAGGGATCTACAAGAAGAAAATATAGGAAAACGCTTAAGAGTGTTGATATGGAAATATTTTTTTACTTTAAGATGGTTAAAGCACAGAAAATAAAACTGAAAGACAGAAAAGTACAAACTGCATCAAACTATAAAGATTTTATACACAAGAAACAACAGAGAAGACAAGTGCAGAACGGCAGAAAGTGTTTGCCAACTACACATTGACAAAGGACACACACACTCAGAAAACTGCACTGCCAGATCAATAACCAGACTTTTTAATGTGGTATAAACATATAGGTAGTTCTGAAAAGGGACCATTACCATAGGTATATGAAAAAGGTTCAGTATTATTAATCATTGGGGAAATGTGCTGAGCAAAACGGAGGGAAAGTGTAGCCCTTGTACAGGTTGGTACAGTTATAATTTAGAACACACATTAGGACAATCGGGGGGGGGGGTTCTCAGAAAGTTAAATATAAACCATCATATATTTGATGTATCAGTTTATATACATTACTCATATCTATTGTAGTACCTTATGCCATAGAAAAACCGCCAATGTCCATCAACTTGTTATTAAGAAAAATGTGCTATATTTCAGCCACAAAACATGAACTTCTGGTCTTTACAAAAGGATGAATGGAACTAGAAATAATTGTGTTAAGTGAAACAAAGCAATGTCATAGGATATTATTCATATATAGAATCCAGAATCAGACAGGTAGTGCTGGTATATGCCTTAGTCCCTGAAATGCAGAAGCAGAGGCAGGTGTATCTCTAAATTCAAGGCCAACTTTTTCTATGGAGAGAGTTCTAGGTCGACCAGAGCTACACAGAGACACCCTGTCTCAATAAATAAATAAATAGGAAAGAAATCCAGAACAAAGGATGTTTTTAACCTAAAATAATGACAAGTGTTTGGAAGAAAACACACATTTTCTTTAAAAGTTAAATAGTATGTGCATGTTTTAAAACATCATATGGCACCCTGTAGATATGCATACTTTTGCATATTTCTGTATTAGCTTTTAATTAATCTTTTAAAATCCAGTGATGACTTTAATGTCTAAAGAGTAAACCTGATCCCAGTTCTCCACTTCATTAGTTATTATTGGTAATTCTTGATCCCGTGAGAGTCATAATTCACTGCTTCTCATGGTCGATACCAGGAATGCCCGCTGCCCCGTGTCTGCTACCTTCCTTCTGATCGCTGTACCTGATTCTCCTCCACCTCCAACTCACCAGAAAAGGCAAAAGGAGGAAGGTGCTAATGGACAAGGCTAGCTATAACTCTTCACACAAAGAAATCCACCTATCCACAGAGCTCTTTCCAGCTCTTCAACGCATCCCAGTCGGCATATGGCACATGGCGGCCTCACTTCAAGATAAGCGAGAGAAGTATTTTATTTCATGGCTAAAGTAGACAGACCAAGAGAAAGCAGCAGTGTCAATGGTTGCTGAATTATTGAACAGTATTTGCCACACCATTATTCAGGAACTGCTTGTTCTAAACTCCACAAAAGAAGCTGCTTCACCCTGTCGTGAGCTACCATCTGCATTGTCCCCGAAAATGCCACTTTCTAATTCTGTTTTCCTAAACTCGGTATGCGAACTCCATTTGTGCTAGATGGGATGCAAGGTGTAGAATTGTTTTGTGTGTTGCTGTCGTTTCCATCCAGGCTCTTTAATATTAGTTTAATATTTAGATGGTTTTATTGCTTGGAATGTGATGATCATGCACTACACGTCCACAAATAAACACATCATATAACAGACAGGAGCAGAACCGTCTGTTGCTATTATCAAATTCTTGATTTAATGGCTGATAAATATGCCCCCATTATTCTTCGGATATACACAGTTTTAACACATGGCATTTACTTTCCTTGCTCTTTCATGAAACTCTCATGAGTTTCCAGTTTCCTTTGTATCTAAGTCTAGAATTCCCCCAGGAAGGTGTGGCAGAGGCTAACCCCGTCCACTGGACAAATGTCTTCAGTGAATTAGGTTGTATACCAATAGCAAACACCAGATACTTATGACCACTCCAACCTGTGTCCTTCACAGTGTGTTTGAAAAGAGGGCCATGATGAATGAGGAGAATATAGGAATCTCAGTTTCACTGTATTGATTTTTCCAGGTATTTTTGGGCAGAAACTGGAAGACACTGTCCGATACGAGAAGAGATATGGGAACCGGCTGGCACCCATGCTAGTGGAGCAGTGCGTGGACTTCATCAGACAGCGGGGGCTGAAGGAAGAGGGCCTCTTCCGGCTCCCTGGCCAGGCCAATCTTGTCAAAGAGCTTCAGGATGCATTCGACTGTGGAGAGAAACCCTCCTTTGACAGGTACAGTGGATGGGTCAGAGCCTGACTGACCATCCCTCCATAGACATGTAGACTGGACCAAGGGATACCATGCCGAGTGTCTAGTTACTGAGGTGGCAGATATGTAGAGTAGATTATTAAATTTGACAACATGGTTTTGGATTGATTTTACTAAGTAACAAAGGAAAAATTGTGGTGCTTACACTGTTGTTCCCTGCCATTCACTTTGCCTCATCTTAAAGCATCGCCATTCACACTTGACCTCCATACTAGATTTCAAACTATATTAACCTTTTGTGTTGGGAATATAAACCTGTTGTATGTCTTCTAGCAAGTTTTTTTTTCTTTCAATTAAGAGATATTTTAAAAAGTGATAGACAGAGGCATTGGTAATGATATTATATTTAAGAATGTATAGCCCTACCTTAGTCTGGAGTATATTCAGCAAGCCAGAGGAAAAAGTACAGAAATTTGAAAAATAGTAAAACTCTCAGACAAGAAACTATTAAGTATCCTTAAGAGTCCTTCACTGTTGATATTTTGTCAATGATCTTGTTTTTAACTTTAAAATTTAATAGAAAAAGAATCTTTTATTTAATATTATTTGCAGAATATTATGGCAGAAACTTTTACACTATGAAAGCTAAAACATACCCGTTTACTCCAATATATTTGAAGACAAGTTTCTCATATTTCTCTATTGTTACCTAAAGTTTCACACTAGTGCAACCAGACATAGAGTATCGCATGAATTCTAATTAGCATATAATGAAACCAGAGCCAGATATGGGGAAAGGCTGGACTATCAGAGAGAGGAAACAGACCAAAGTCAATTCTTATCCAGCTAAGTTCTCAGGCCAAACAGGGTAAATGCTATTTTCAAGGGTCCTCAGCCTGACTGGTCCCTTCTACAGAATGCCTGAATCTCTGTCTCCTCCTGCCTTATGGATCTTTCCTGCCCAGCTGTTTAACTTCCGGGTTCAACTCTGTATCATAATCCTAGAGTTAAGATTAAGCATGTGAGCTACTACTGCTTGGCTATTAGGTCTTGAAGTCACAGAAATCCAGAAAGATATCTCTCTCCTGAGTGATGGGATTAAAGGCGTGGGTCACCACTCTTTGACCTTCACAGCCTGACTGTGGGTGATTCTGTTCTCTGATATTCCAGGCTGTTTTTATTAAATATACAGTATATCACCACGACAGGGTACACAGAAGACATGGAGACCTGTGGTGGAGCGAGCGTCACTAAGAGTGTGCTCATACCAAGATCACAAGACATGTTCACTGCACCATTTAACACTCTTTATTGTCTACCAGAAAGTATCTAAATGATGATCACAGTACTGATAGTACACATTGGGTTATAAACTCTAATATCAACAACAACGCATAGTCCCCTAAAATAATTGAACTTACTAAGGATAGATATGTGAAAAAAAACCTTAAATCCAAATTGATTATTGATTTTTGTAATAGTGAATCTATTCTCCTTGACAGATGACTAATGAAATAATGGTTTTTGATACAAAAATATTATGCAGATGTTAAAGTTTGGAGGAAATGCTAATTTCATGTTAACACAGTGAAGTGAAGTTTTTGTTGCTGCAGCAATGTCTGAGATAACAAACCTCAAAAGAAGGCTGATTCAGCTCTCACACTTTGGAGTGTCAGTCTATGAAGGGATGAGCCCGAGAGATAGCAAGCACATAGTGATGGGGAGGGCAGAGCACAGCTGTCTATCTCCTGGCTGGGGCACAATAGAGGGAGAGGAGGAAGGGGCCAAGTCCTCCTCTGTCCCTTTCAAGGGAAAACTCCCAATGATGAGAAGATTTCCTGTTAGATCCTACCATCCAAAGTTTCCACGGTCCCCAAATGACAAGCCAGAGTATTCAGAGGCATGTGTCTCCAATTACCCAAACTAGCACATAGTAACAAGTGGACAAACAAACTAAAATTAGTTATTTGATTGAAATCCTTTTTACTGAGGTTTTAGAAATAACTTCCTTTACATGTGCCCTTTGAGAGAGAACAATTAGATATGCAGATAAATAAATGATTTCAAAGCTAGCATTGGAGGACAGATTTCAGGACTGTTCCCGTGCTGTGACTAAGACAGTCTGTGTCTTCTATCTATACCCTGAAGTGGAACAGCAGCGGTAGGCACAGCATAAAAAGTGCAGCTCAGCTGGAGGAAGTGTGTGTCTTAGCATTGAATTACAGAGGACTCTGATGCGGTAGGACTGTTACATGATGGAAAAAGCAACTTCCTCTGCAATGAACTTCATAAGACAATAATAAATTTTATATCCTTTTCAAATGATTTTATCCATATGATGGATAAAATGCACATATATGTCTGTAATATTATAGTGTGTTTTAGAAAATGACACTGCCATGATATGACAGCTAATATTATTTTGTCAATCTAATGTGATTTAGAATCATCATGAAACCAAGCTCTGGACTTGTAAGTGGGAGAGTTTGTAGATTAGGTTAACTGGGACAGGAAGAAGAATTACCCAAAGTGTGGGTGGTATCATTCCACAGCCAGGGTTCCCAGCCTAAATGGCAAGGAGAAAGCAAGTTACTTCCTGCAGAGCACTTGGACAGAATGTGACCCACTGCTTCAGGCCCCAGCCTGATACCATCCTGTCTAAATGGACTGTATGCTCAAGCTGTGAGCCAAAATAAATAATTCTTTCCTCTACTTGAATTCCTAGTCTGACAAAAAAAAAAAGATGAGCTATTGTTATTTAGCTCTTATTTTTTAGTTTTATATTTAGTTCAGTTCTTTGGTAATATGGGAGACTGTTAATCTCAAACACCTGTTAGAATGAATGTTTCCAATATCAAGTCATCTCCAAATCAAGTTTTTGCCAATTATTGGCTTATTATGAACTATTGCATAACCTTTGTATAAAATAAGCAAAATATATGTGTTATTGTATGAAGTGCATCATGTGTAAATAGACTGAAAAATATAACACGAAATTTATATTGCCAAGAGTATCTGTGAGATGTTAGGTCTTTAGAAGATTTTTCCGGGTCTCTTAGCACCACATGTGACACTGGATTCACATTTGTTGTTTGCTGTCTTAGAATTTTACTGAAGCTATACCAAATTCACAGTAATACGATGGATCACAGTATCCACTGCTACATAACAAGCCATGATGGATTTGGGGAGTGTAGAGTTAAAACACCAACATCTTCAGATTCTCCTTTTGGGCAGTGCTTGTCAGGGACATCCTACTCTATTTCCCTTGATATTAGTTGCAATTTAGTGTAGCTGTGGTATCCACGAGAGCTTTAATCAATAAAGATGGCTGCCTTAGAAGGTCTGTCCAGAATCCCTGACGGCTGGTTGAGCTTCATGTCTGCTCTTTGAAGTTTTATATCCTTGGGGGCTTTACCCTTTATCCAGTGTTGGGATTCTTCTCATGGCAGCTTAGGTCTTGTGGAAACCAAAAGGACACACCCATTACTTTGCAGAGTAACACTCACTGAATATTATTAGGCAAATCTAGGTCTATCCTACTCAGGTTAAAAGAGATAGAAAAAAAATGAATTTACTTCTTGATAGAAGCTGTGGCATGGAAATGTAGAGATGGGATCAATTCTCCCCAGTTCTCAGCTCTAGTGGTGGGAGGTGATCAGTGGAAAACAAGTAAACAGATACTTCCATATAATGACGAGAATATGATGATTTCCATATATGGAAAGGTCTCAACGCAACTGATTTTAGAAAGAGGGGAGATTCTTAGATCAGTGAGCTGAGCTAGGAGTTAACATATCTCTGGCCAAACATGTTTGTGAGCTGCTTTGCTAAGGGGACAAAACCCTACATGTGTCAAAAGACGGACAGTTGTTTGAATATAATTGGCCCACATAAGCTCGTAGGGATTGGTGCTACTGGAGATGTACCTTTGTTGGAGTAGGTATGGCCTTGGTGGAGGATGTGTGTCACTTTGGGAGTGGGCTTTGAGGTCTCATATATATTTAAACTACACCAGTGTCTCAGACTACTTCCTGTTGCCTGCATAAGATCTAGACCTCTGACCTCTCAGTTACAGCTAAAACATTATATCTGCCTACATGTTGCCATGTCCTATCATGATAATAAACTAAACCTTTGAAACTGTAAGCCAGCCCCAATTAAATATTTTCCTTTATAAGAGTTTTCATGGTCATGGTGTCTCTTCACAGTAATAGAAACTAAGACAGACAGGAAGGTTATTTTCCAAAACAACACTCTACTACTCCAAGTACAGTTCTCTGCCCTGTCTATACTTTGTATTTTACATATATGGTTTTTTTTTAGATTTATAACTTTTTTGTGAATTTTTTCCTTTTTAAAAATTTATTTATTTTATTTTATTATTTATAAAAAAACGTCTTTTTTAATCCGTGTATCTCCCTGCTCCCTCTTCCTTCCTTTCTCCCAATCCCTCCCAATCAGCCTTCAGCCTCCTCCCTCCCCATCCCCCCATCCTTTCCCCCAAGAGTATAAAAAGTCCCAAGGTGGATCAGCTCAATGTGACATATCCACTCCAGGCAAGTCCAATTTCATCATCCTAATATCAAGACTGGGTTAAGTGTTTCTCCGCAGAGAATGGGCTCCAAGGTACCATCCCACACACAGGAACACAGTCTGATCCCACTCCTCGAGGCTTCACAAATTGCCCATGCCAATCGACAGTTGCTACCCTTGGAGGGCCTAGCTCCTTTTCCCATGGTTCCCCAGTGGCTGTTCTTGATCCAGTGAGCTCCCCAGAGCCCCAGCCAGCCATCACTGTGGGAATTTTCCTCATAATTGCTATCCTCTTGCTCATACAGACTCTCCTCCCCTGCTCTCAGCTGGACTGGGAGCTGGACCCAGTGCTCAGCCATGGGTTTCTTCCTCCATCTCTATTCATTGTTGGATGTAGGATCTGTGATGACACTTAGGATGGTTATTCATTTGATTATGAGAAGAAGTCCTGTTTAGGCACCCCTCCACTATTGGTTGGAGACCTAGCCAGGGACATCCTGTGAGTTCTTGGAGGTTTCCCCAGCACCTGGTCTCTTTCCAACCTCACACTGGCTTCCTCTATCAAGATATCCATCTGGTTTTTTTTTTTTTTTTCCCCTCCGTCTTTGTTGCTCCTCTCACTCAACCATCTCCTTCTCCCATGATTTGTTCCCACCTCTTCTTGGTTGCACCCGTTATGATCCTAATTTTAACAGATTGCATTAAGAGGTTAAGAGAGTTGGCTGGGAATGTATATTATTTGAAGTTAATCTAGAGGAGTTTCTCCTCTGAACCCAGAAAATGATAATACAGAAAGGGGATATACCTCTATACTGACTTGTGTTTGAAAAACTTTTTCAACAAACACGAGAATGTAATAAAATCCACCGAAAGTCACTGTGTGTTAGGGTTCTCTAAAGGCACAGAATTGATATAATTAATATATATTAAAGGGATTTATTAGATAAGGATAAGGTTTGGGTTGTCCAACAATGGCTTTGTCATACTTGAAAAACTGAGAATTCTTGTAGTTGTTTCATCCTTGAGGCGGGATGTCTCCGCATCCCCAGTCTCATACTGAATGCCTGAAGGACTCCTAGAGATCCGATGTATTCAGTCTACATTGGAATCCTGAAGAAATTGCCTCTAAGGTCAGTGACAGAAGGCTGCAGCACCAAGTAGATGGATGTACCTGCAAGACTAAAGGGAAACGGGCAAAACCACAGATTCGTTCTTCTGTCTCACTTTATCTGGACTTCCACCAGAAGTCACCCACTCAGGTCTAGGTGTGGTTCTTCATGCTTCAGACAATCTGACTGAGAAAATCCCTCACAGGAGAGCAAGAAGCATGGGCTTCAGTTGCTTCCAGATTCAGTCAGATTGACAACTGAGATTTGTCATTAGTGTAGATATTAAATTAAAATTAATGCTTAAAAACTAAATGAATAAACATCTTTCCCTGTGTCTTATAATCATGATTGCTTTTAACAGAGTCAGCAGGATTTAGTTTTCACCTTGACCACTTTGTTTTCTAAGAACTGGAAGAAGTTCTTCACCAATAATCTCTAATCATTAAAACTCTACTGTGAAGCCCTGACATTTGATTTTTAAAGTAGCTTTTCGAATGATACTTAAAACATTAAAAATTTTAATACCATGAAATGTTATGAAATTTTAATTTAAATATCATTAAAGTTATATTTACAGGTAGTATACAATTTCAGTAACACCAAGACTTTTAAAAAAGGATCAGCAGGATTTAGATACACATAGTTTTGGAATCATGGTTTTTGAACCTTTGCTCTACAACGACACTGTGAACCTTGCTTTATAAACGTTAAGCTTGTGGTTTTATGTCTATGGTTTTGTCAGATTCCTAGAGCCTCTTTGAAAGAATGGATTTTGTGAGAAAAGATCTTCTCACTGACCTGTGAGGATCTGTATTTGCTGAGTTGCTCTCTGCAGTTAAAAACAGCAAACAAACAAATAGCTAACATAGTTTCCAAACATTCTTGTTTTCATCTAGTTCCTTAGGAATGACAACAAACCAATGCATCACATTTCCTATTAAACTCCCCTACCACTTAAAAGCAACAAAAATAAGGGAGGTGTAAAATCAATTTAGAAGCCCACTGTTGTTTGCAAAGCTCTCCAGATGGTATCAGCTGTAAGGGTGCATTTGGAAGTGCTAGGAGATGGGGTCAAGAGTTTGGCAGTGTGGGTGTCACTATCCTACCGTTAACTGCTCAGTAGTGACATGGTTGGAAACTGACAGCATTGCCCAAGACAAGGCAAAGGTTGTGTGCAGCTGAGGACATCATACATTCTGTCCAAGGGTCCTGTAAAACAGCTACCGTCCTGAGTACTCCATGTATCCACCCACATCCTCTGTTCATGATTCCCTTCTCTTCTCTCCATTGATTCTTATTTTTAAAAATTGTTTTGGCAAAAAAAAAAAAAAAAAAAAAAACCCAACAATTCCTCAGCAGAGAAAGCAATAGGGAGCCCTGGCCTTTATTAATCTGAGTGATAACATGTGATCCTCAAAGTAGAGAGTACTGAGAATGGAAAATCATGAGAATAATTTGCAAGAAATATTTATATTTAGACTCCTAGCATAAACATTAAGAAGTGCTAGATAGTCTGCATTTTAAATAAATCCTCAAGTGATTTTTCCGTTTAGGTGTAGAGTCTTAAAACCTAGGATCCAGGCTGCAGGAGTGTACCAGTGGAAGGGGGCAGCATAGTGACATGACTCTGTTCAGAAGAAGTTGGGGGGAATAACGTCATCAGGAACTGTTTACTATTTCTGACTCAGTCAAATATGCAAGTTTATTTTATGAAGTGAAAAGCTGATGTGAAAAACACATGATTACCCATCCTCTGAAGGGTCTGGGTTTTGGGAGACAGCATAAGAGGGATATTCCTACACAATTTGGTTTGTTCCCAGTGAAGACTCAAACACTGCATTTCAGTAGCAAAACTGACAGAAACTTTTGTACCCCAGAGTGACTCAGACATCTAAGGATGGGGTTTGATGGAGAAAGCAGCATAGGCAACTGTACCAAGGGCACATCTAAAGGGTTAAGGAGGAAAAGAACACGCCACTAGTTGGCCTAAGACAGGCCCCCCTTGTACAGATGGGAAACGGACTCCCTGTTTCAGTGCTGATGAATCAAGACAGAGCAGCCCTCTAAGACTACCTGCTTATCTAGTACCATTTAACACTCCTGTCTTCCATGACATTTTATGTCAGACCATCCATAGGTCCAAGGGTGTGACAAGACTTTATTAGCATCAACTCAGAACTTCTAAGCAATTGTTATTCACATACTGTGATGACTTTAGAATTTAATTTTAATTTTTTAAAAATTCTTGAATTATGTGTCTGCACATGTATCTGTCACATGTGTACAAATGCCTAGGGAGACCAGAAGAGGGCATAAGAACCTTGGAGCTGGATTTACAAACAGTATGGGCACTGGGAAACAAACATGGTTCCTATGGGAAAACAGCAGGTGTCCCTAACCACTGAGCCAGACTAGCCTCACCATCACCACACCTATATTAAACATCTACTGAGAATATTGCTATTTTTCTTTAAATGTTATAGATTTTTTAAATATTATGGAATTTATATAAACTTTTTGAGTGGGTATCTTTTGTAATTTTTTTTGGTCTTTGTTCTTGTGGATTTTTGTGTTTGTTCCATTGGAACCCGGTCCCACTTCCCTGGATATGAACTTGATGCGCTTGACAACAAAATCAGCTCTGCCTCTAGCTGCTTCTAGCCCCTATGCATATCTATTTAGTTGATAAATATGGAGATAAGAAAGTACTGCAGTGTGAATCTTCCTCTGATAAGATCAGGAGGAGGGCAGCAGAAACTATTGCTCCTCTAGGCAAGCTGATGTCTGAGACTTTTCTTGTGTGGGGTGGCATTTCCTGGAAGAGCCTGCATCCTGGGGAGACAAGCAGATCACTCTGAAGGCCGCTTATTAACATAACAAGGACTGAAAAAATAATGGACTTTAAGGGGAACTATGGTCTGTGGAAAGCACATGAATGGTTGCTTACTGCCTGTTGTTAATGGTGCAGGCTGTAAAATCCGCCTGTTGTTCTCTCCATGCTGTGACCCTGCTGCCCAATGGTGGGAGCTAGACCTTTGCTTACCTTTAAGTTCGTTTTTGCAGAATTGGGCTTGCTTCTGCTAATGGCCAGCGAGGCTATGAATAAAGAATGACTTTATAAAGATGTTCTTTAGTATTTGGGGTATTTATCTGTCTATGTTTGCCTACTTACAAGAATATGGTATAGGAGGTAAGAGTAGGGACTGAAGTCTGTGGCCGCTGTAGACTTCCACTACCCATGGTAATGCTGAAGACTACCTACTTGCTTCTCAAAGCATCTGGTTTCCTCATGTAAAATGAAGACAAACCTCACAGGATTGCTGTGTTCATTTATTTCCGAACAATACAAGATTAGGGTAGAGTCAGTGGCAAAAAACCCACAAAACCAAAAGTGTAATTAGAGTGAATCTGTGACTAGTTGTAGGCACTTATTACCAACACAGTAAACATCTGAGTCCATTGTTGTTAGGACCACAGCACTGATAATGATAATTGACTGGTTATGTGATAAGAAAGCACCATATATTCATACCTATGCAAGCCATTGGTTAGTGGTTACCCGGACCCCCTTCAGTGACTAAAACCTGGAGAGCCCATTCTTGTTTTACAGTCACCACAGCAGATGTGTTTTATGTTTTATAATTCAGATTCTAATTTTTGGCATGAAAGTTCATGATATCATGTTTTTAAAATAAATTTATTTTATCAGCTAATGAAATGAGTCTAATAAATTTTCTCCATCATATATCCAAATATTCTCTCATGCTGGTAACATCTCTTGTGCCCATTTCTTGTTTTCTTCTGCCCCTCCCTGGTTCTTTTCCAGAGAAACAACTCATTCCATTTCTGTCCCTATATGCTCTTTCTCTTCAGGAAGTTTCATATAGCTATAATTATTTAATATTCTCTTGCATATGATTTCTTTTATTATTATACTTGTTGGCTTTTGTCCTTGGTATAACAAATGTCAGTAATTTGAACAATTTTTCTTTAAAGATTTATTTTTAATTGTATATGTGCAGGTGTGTTTATGTATGTGTGTGAGGTTGTGTGAGAAGCTTGTGTGTGTGAGTTTGTATGCATTTAGGGTCTCTCTGTGTGTGTGTGTGTGTGTGTGTGTGTGTGTGTGTGTGTGTGTGTGGTAGGCTGGAGTAATTCTGACTGGCAAGGAAAAAATCTATAATGCTTATGACCATGTATGTAATTTTAGACATAAAAGGAAAACAATTCAGCAATTAGCTATGCCTGGACAATAATATGCTTTAAAAATAAAATTTATTTTTCATACTGAGAGAAGTCCATTATACAGCATATTTGCATGAATTCTGGTCGTAATAAAGGAAACTCAGAGCCAGATATTGGGGAAAGGCTGAGATATCAAAGAGAGGAAACACCACAGTCAAATCTCACCCAGCTGTCTTCCAGCTTCCTCAGCCTTGCTCCTTGTGGCTTCTACTGCCCACCTTCCTACGCCTGCCTTAAATACCTTCTTTGCCCAGTTGTTTCACATCTAAGTTAAGATTAAACGTGTGGGCTACTACTATTTGATAGTTAGCCTTGAACTCACAGAAACACAGAAATATCCCTGTCTCTGGAGTTATGAGATTAAAGGCCTGGCACCACCACTGCCTACCTGGGAGCCTGTAACTCCCTCTGTAAACCAAGCTGGCCTCAAACTCAGATCTTCCAGGATTAAGGGTGTAGGTCACCACTCCTGGTCTTTCCTGGTGCTGGGATTAAAGGTGTGAGTTACCACTTTCTGATCCTCCTGGATTGACTGTGGGTGGATCTCTTCTCTGATATTCCTGACTGGTTTTATTTAATATATAACATGTCACCACACAGCATATCTGACTCCTAGCTGTCTCCCTAGGTGCCAGGTGGAGCCTTCTGGCTATGCCATTGTGCAGCTTTTCCTCAGTATGTCCGTCAGGGGAGGAAGAAGTGTCTGACTGTCTCTTGTCTCTTTCTATACAGCTATTTATCCTGGCCAATGAGAGACACATTCTCATGACCTTTTCACTTACCCCTAATGACATTTCCCAGCCCCATCTCCACATACCTTCAATTCTAGGGATCAAAGCATTCCATGCATGACCTTTGGGGAGAGGATACTGCATTTGGTAGCTCAGGCCATGATGTAGTTCTCTGCTTCAGGGCCATTAAACCAGGAGAACTAAATAAGAGAGAGCTGAGACTTGGTCTAGTCCAAGACTTTGCCTGGAGGGAAAAGAATCATTTAATGTCTCTGTAAAATTCAGTGGTGACAGTTGTGTAGGTGTGCAGTGAGAGATTCAGGTTCCACTGCCAAAGACAGAGCCATTTTTGACAAGTCATAAAAAATACATTTAAAACAGGACAAAGTTTTACAAACAGATGTTTGGAGTGGTTTGTATCATCATATTCCCTAGGACAGGCCTCTCTGAATCTTGATGAACTATAACAGAGCAAAGCCCTGTTACAACACTACAGCTTCGAGCCACTCACTGCTTAACGTTGCTGCTGGACGCCTTCGGGCTCATTTGTGCCCTTGCCTGATGTCTGATGGATACAACAGTATTATTTCTTAATTTCAATGGAATTTTAAGTCCTTTGCTTGTGATTCTTGCAGATAAATTCGTAATACTTGTAATGCCACCCTGTGTGGCTGCATTGGAAACTCATTGTGTTGGGTTAAATCAAGGGATTGAATATATTGCATTCTGCACGCGGTATCCAGACTGAAAAAATTCCCTTGTCTGATTTTAAGGCCTCAACCTTACACATTTTTGTCTGTTTAGGATTTAACTTGTAATTATGGTGGCATAAGTGTGTGTGTGTGTGTGTGTGTGTGTGTGTGTGTGTGAGAGAGAGAGAGAGAGAGAGAGAGAGAGAGAGAGAGAGAGAGAGAGAGAGAGAGAGGAGACACACTAGAGTTAGAAGCCAAACAAAGAGGGATTCCTTCATGATCCTAACCCTCTGTTTAGATGACTGACAGTTCCATATTTTACATAGAATGTGCACAGCACAAGACATGCTCGGGAAGTCTAGAGAGTGTTCTGAAAGTTCCATTTCTGCCACATTAGTTAGAATGTACAGATAATGCCATGAAGCAGAACATAAGGAGATATAGTGAAGAAAAGGTGTGGTGTTGTCCAGCTAGGAGTGGAGACCCACATGGGACAAAACGGTCCATCTGACTGATTTCTGCTTTCTAACAGCATGGGGCAGTGGGCACCACACATTCAAGAATCATTCAGTGCGGAATGACCAACCCCGGGATGAATGGAAGATGACTCACAAGAATATATAATTAGCTCAGCCACAGAAAGCCTCAGGGAACACTCCCTTAAGTACTACATACAGCGAGAACAGATTGAGAAGTGAATCCCATATAGGACATAGATCCCAGCAACCCCTTTTAAAAGGGTTGGCCACTCCCCCTTCAGGCCTTAGACCCTGGATGAGCATCTTTGGACTTTATCGGCTGACACCTGAATCCCACCACAAGCACATGCAGTTACATAGCTTATCTGGCCCTAATAGCTTTCCACTGTGGTGTTTACCATCTCAGTCTGCTTTCTTACTATCCATGAGTATAGTGGATATGACCAGTTATCTTAATTTCTGCATGGGTTTTAACACTGAGGAACCTGAGCCTGTATAATGGCACATGGGAAGGTATAGTGAATATGACTGATTACCTTAATTTCTGCATGGCTTTTACCACTAAGGAATTTGGGCCTGTCTAACAACACATGGGTTAATACTTTGATGGGTTAATACTTTGACCAATCAAATAGCTTGACTCTGAGGTGGCTCAGCTATGAGCGATTAACCAGGAAGAATTTCTGTCTGCTTGGTATCCTGTTCAGGGACCTCAGGATTCAGATTGTCCCAGAACCTCCTCACTGCCCTGCAGTGAAGGCTTTTGGCATACAGGTGTAGTAGATTATGTTGTTCCTTTGTAAATAATTGTCCCACCCACTGGTTTAATAAAAAGCACTGACTGGCCAAAGGCAGACAGGAAGTGTGGGCGGGGCTACCAGACTAAGAGAACTCTGGGAACAGGAAGAACAGAGCAGAAATGTCACAGAGACTCCAGAGTTGCCAGACAAGCCAGAAGGTGCAGAGGACAACTATGCTGCTCTGAGAAAAGGTACCGAGCCCCATGGCTGAACAGGATAAGAGTCATGGGTTAGTT
Source organism: Phyllotis vaccarum (assembly GCA_033318265.1). Lineage (NCBI taxonomy): Eukaryota > Metazoa > Chordata > Mammalia > Rodentia > Cricetidae > Phyllotis > Phyllotis vaccarum. The sequence goes on along the minus strand of JARWLC010000001.1, from coordinate 73,616,589 downwards.
TAAGGGTAAAGAGTTAGCAAGTTATATGCCTGGGCCTAAGGCTGATCAGAATAAAATTATAGTAAGCATCTGTGTGTCTCTGCGGTTCTGTGGGTCTAAACCTTGAGGCGAGACCCCAAAGTCCAGGCCAGAAACCTCATACTACATACAGGTGTCTCTGTTGCCAGTCAGGCTTTATATCTATGTTGTACATAGATTTTCCTATGACAGCTCACCTCACTTCACTTTGGAGTATACTGAGATACATGTCTAGTTATGCTGCATAATTGACACAGAATATTGGTATTTGATTGATTGCACATGTTCAAGTAAATGTTAATTTGGAGGAGCAGTAGATTTCCATTGAGGGAGTTGAGGCTGGAGAATCAGTATGGGGGCATGTATGCTTCTTTTTCTTTAACAGAAGCTGCTGACTTGCTGCTGCTGTACCTGGTAGCAGTGGCCAGAGAACCATTTACCCCCTGAGGTAAATTAGAGCAAAGCATGCTGGATCCTGTCCACAAGTGACTGTGTTCTTCTATTCAGTGGCAAATGAGAAGTTCAAACCAAAGATGCTTGAAAAATGCAGAAGCCTCTGGTTTTACAGTGTTTGATATCTCATAAGGCCACAGGGGAGTCATACACTTTAAGATTTGGACCTTAAACCAAACCAGTTTAACAACTTGTCTCCAGTTGAATAATAAGTGCTGTACATATGTCCTATAATGGTAGTCAATTAATTGTAATTTCACTCAAAGAAGGAATCAAATGCCAGTACTGCTATGTTCCACCCCCTCACTCATAGCTTAAATGTTTCTGTTTCTGGGACCTTCACAGCTTTGGTACACACAAACTGCTGATAGAACCATTTTGCAGCCTTATACTTTTCAGGTCGGCTTCCGAATCTTGCTTTCCACTTGCGCCACCTACCGGTCAAAGATTCTCAATGAGGCTACTTACAGAAAGGTTAAAAATTTTATTCAAAATTGTTTCCGCTCCATTCATTAACTTGCATATTTCATATTTCTTAACAGCTGAAAAATACTTAATTGTATAAATATTCCACACGTACCTCCTTCATTTATTAACTGAACACTTAGGCCATTTTTATCTCCTGACTATTGTGAGTAGAACAACAAGGGACAGAGATGAGCAGACCCCTCTGTAGTATGATGTAGCATCCTTTGGGTATGTGCCCAAGAGTAGTATAGCTGGATCATGGGGCAGATTATTTATACATTTGTGAAGATACAACACACAGATTTCCATAGTGGCTGTACCAATGTGCACTCTCGCTAGCAGTGAATGTATTTTTTTCTTCCCACTTCTTATCAGCATTTATGGTCATTTTTTATTATGTTAGCCATTCTGATTGAAGTACCTGCTGTGACTGTTGGACTGCATATGATGAGCAGACTAGACTAAGGCCTTCCCCTCAAACCCAGAAGTCTTTGACATGATACAATATGGAGTGACCGTGCAGTAAATTGAGGATGAAATCAACCCAGGAGTTAAAAACCAATAGCCTGACAGCACACTGTCCTGTCTCATGTGGTTTTACAAAGACTCTAAATACATGCCATGTTCGAAATAAGAGCATGTTCACTAAGCAGTGCATCCTTTGTGTCTATATTCCATCTTTGCCCGCAGAGTGCTCCCAGGATGGGGCATGGGGGATTAGACCCCTTGTACTACCACAGCCCGAGAGTGAAGTACAAGCCCTGATTTCCTTAAGAATCTCTGATGGTTTGTTGCCATTCTTTCTGGACCACAGAAATTAACTTTCAGGCGCTTCCTTCTCCCCCTGTGCTATAAAGATGTACACACAAACACTATGTCATTATGTTGTATATTACACCATATTGATACATATGCCAAGCACCAGTCTGGTCTTGAGTCTTCATGGATTAATGAGAAACGGGAGATACGAATAACAAAATGTAAATTAGTATTCTTCCAGATTATCCTGTCACTCTGGGTTTTCAGCTGAAGATAAATTATGAAGGTCATATAAAGGTCACATTAAATGTTCATCGCTCTGCCCTTCTAGGGGCTATAAGGAGCCATAAGTGTTTTATAATAGTAGACAAGGAATTATGTAAAATTAGTCATGTTCAGAATAAGCAGCATTTAAACAGTTTATCCTAAGTTTCAGATATCAGAACCACTTGTCTGTGTCTTCCCCAGATAAGTTCAAGCTTTTGAAGATGAAATGAGAAACCAGAAATAATATATACATTCACACTTACACAAGACCTGATGAGCTTTTTGTAAATTGTTTCATTTTCATTACAATCTGATATATTCTTTACTATTTTCTGAAGTTGGTGCTTTTGCTTATTGTTAGCTACATTTATTAGAAAAATGTTCAACCTTTTAAATGTTCTCAAACAGGACTGGTTGCTATCCTTCAGTGTCTCTCTCTCTACCTCTGGCGCATCTACTGGGCATGATGAAACATGTGCTCCCCGAGAACTCAATCAGCTGACTCAATTGCAAACTTTGACACAATTTTCTTAGAAATAAATTTGATATAAAAAATAAAGTCATGTAAATGCATGCCAAAGAATGTCTCTAAACTTGTCTCCACAGCAATACTGACGTCCACACTGTGGCTTCCCTGCTTAAATTATATCTCCGAGAACTTCCAGAACCCGTCATTCCTTATGCAAAGTACGAAGACTTTTTGTCATGTGCCACACTGCTCAGCAAGGAAGAGGAAGCAGTGAGTTGATGCCTCTTCTGCATAAATACATGTACAGGATGTGTGTGATGCTTTTTTGTTCAATTCGATAGTTCCCTGCCCTCGTTTTACCTTGTTCTAGGTAATGACATCACATAGAGATCTCCATGTACAGCCAAACACCTACGTTTGAACTTTTTTGATTAAAAAAGAGGATACAGCTGGATAAGTGAAATCACTCCCCTTCCGGTCCCCTAATGGTCCATGAGAGTGCTGCTCTGGGCATCCTGACCCAGGAAAGGGCTGATGCCTGTTTCTTGGTGGCCTTTTCTTTCTGTTATCTTCCCCAAAATAATAGCATAAAAATGCCCTGTGCACCAACTGGTGCCTCTGCTTGTTTTGTTAAAAATGGGATTTTTGAGATATTATTGATGTACTGAAAACCAACCACTGAAAGTGTATTTCAGTATCTTTTAGTATATTCTTCTAGTTGTAAAAGCAACATCAAAATCTAATACTAGAATACTTAATGTTTTTATTGTCTCAAAAATCCTGTCTTTATTTCCTGTTTTTCTCTCTCTGTGTTTGCAACTACTGATCTGTTTTCTTCCCCATAGTCTTGCTGCTTCCAGACATTTCATTCCCTGTTCAGCGTCTCATCGTTTGCTTTGTGATTCACTTCTTCTGTCTGCTTCTGAGTACATTTAGAATGTACCCCATACCGGTATCTCATTCCTTATAAATCCCACGTTATCTCCCATTTAATCCATCTACCAGTAAGGAGCACATTTTATTTCCAAATTTTTATTATCGAATAATAACACCCATCTACCCGCCAGGTTTGTCTCAACATATCTTACACGTGTCTTGTTTATGTACCTGAAAGGTAGGATTGCTGGACTGCTCTTAGGGGCCGTGTGGTCTTCAGACCTTATCAGCAAATATTCCCCTTTCCAGTCCCTTCACACCTCTCATCGTGAACTGATATTTATTTCTCGTAGTAGGCTCTTCCACAGGAGGAGTGGTGAGTCCCTGAGGCTCATGATGCATTTTTGATGGCTCATGATACTATCTATTGCTTTATTACTTTTTGCATTTTCATTGGAGAGCTATCTAATCAGATAACACTGCATGCTGTTTAGTCTCAGCCATCCAAATCCCCAAAGGGCTTGGTTCTAAGATCCCCTGGAGATACCTGAACCTGCAATATTTTTGTGTCTTTTATATAAAATTGTGTACTATTTGTGTAGCCTATGTGCAAATGCATGTATATTTTAAGCCAGCTCTAGATATATATATATATTTAAAACCTAGTACAATGCAGGGATTTTAAAAATAGAATTTGAGGGCTGTTTAGGAAAAGTCTATTCATGTTCAGTACAGAAGTAATCTTTTCTAATATTTTTAATCTACACATGGTTGGCTCTTCAGGTATGGAAGACAATCATATCTATTGTTGAATTGTAAATGTATACAGTTTAGATACAAATCATATGCACACATGATTTGAAAATAGTTCTCCCATTCCATGTGTTACTCATTTACTTTCTAGATGTTATACTTTATCAAAATCATTAGATTTTTTAACAGTTTCAATGAAAACTAATTTACACATGTTTGTTGCACTTACATTTTGTTTTTATTAACACATGTTGGCTCTCTTCTTGTTTCTACTCAGGGTGTTAAGGAATTAACAAAGCAAGTAAAGAGTCTGCCTGTGGTAAACTACAACCTCCTGAAGTACATCTGCAGGTAAGAACTTTCCTACACACAGAGCTAAACCAGGCAGCATTATATTTAATTTGGTGGTAATTTACATGTAGCAATGAATAAGACAACCTTGTTAGTCTTGCAGAATATTAATAAATTTGACATGGTTATCTCAAAGAGTTCCTGAACGCATTTTATACTTTCATATTTTAAAATGGCTCTTGCCTCCACACTTTAAAGATATAGTGTTATGAGCTTTCATCAAAGTCGTATGTGAAACATTCATAAAAGAGCAATGTGTGGGCCTTCAGGTGAGGAAGCCAGTTTGGGTTGCAGGGTCTGTCATGAACTATTATCTTCTACACCCTTATGCAGCTTTCCTACATTTTCTGAGTAACAAGAAGTAGCGAAACCAGATACTTTACACAGTTCCTATGTGGGTCAGGATACTGTGGCATTTACAGACAAAATGAGTCAGTGGGCGTTTCCAAACCTCTGCCAAATATCTTTCTAGCAATTGCTATCTTTAACGCCCTCAAAGCAAGAAAGATCTTAACCAACATATATTTAGAAACATAGAAAGCTCTTGTCCAGGAGTTTTTCATTCATTTGGTTGTTGTTCTAGGCAAGAGAAGTTTACACCCTTCTCAAGTAAAATGGGGAAATAGACTTAGTTTGAATCTTCTGCATGTCTCTACACAATAATAATATTTCTGTCGAAACATGTAGGCAGATTTCTGTGTGTGTATGTGTGAATGCCACCTATGTATGTGCCAAGTGTGTGCTGGTGACAGCAGAAACAAGAAGAATAGTTGTGAGCCACCCAGTGTGGGTACTCAGAGCAGGCTTGAGGATAGGCTATTCAATGCTCTTTATTCTTTAGCACATAGTCAATTGAGATGTATGTGCTTGCCGTTTTCATCAATAGAATTGACATTTTCGTTCTCAAAATGTGTGTATTTAAGTTTTAATAGATTTTAATGGGAGCTCACAAATTTCCCATGATGAAAGTGATTGCTCTTCTGTGGAATCATGGGTTTTACCAAATGATCTTATGTACCCTACTCTCACTGAATGTGTAGAAATCACATCCAAGGCATTGGAAGCCTGCTAGTCATCTTATTATTATTTTAACACAATATCCAAGCTAATGAGCTTGTAAGAATAAATGATGGACTAGTTTCAGAGCATCAGATGTTCACTCTGTTCATGATTGGTCCTGTCACTATGATCCTGTGGTTAGGCGGGATAACAAGGAAGGAACATGTGGCAAAGCCATTTGTCGAGTGACCCGAGTTGTTTTAAATCTTCAAGTATCAAGGCCATGTGTTACCTTTGCTTACTGCATTTCAAACCACTGTGTTTTTCTTCAGTTAGTACAATGCTTGGGCACTAAATTGTTTCTTCACCAACGTCTTTAAATTCAAGTTCAGCTTTAGTTGCTCAAAGGACAGGGACTGGAGCTTTATAGCTCTCTTCTTAAAATCTCTCTCTCTTTCTGTGTGTGTGGGGTGTGGGGGGTGTGTTTGTATTTTGTTCTGTTTTACATTTTTATTTTTTTATTGTTTAAGGATCCACTTGTGTATATTATGGGTATAATCAATGCAACTCAGTTCCCCTTCCTCCAGTTTCTTCCCTGTGCCCTCCCAATTTCATCTCTCTCTCTGTGTTTCCCTGTCTCTGCATCTCTCTGTCTCTGTCTCTCTCTCCCCTTCACTGTTGTCTACTAGGGGCGGAGTCTCAATATTCCCTTGAAGGACACTCCCATGATGGCTAGAATCTCCCACTAGACTCTATCTTTGAAGGTTCTAACATTTCCCAACAATGTCGAAAAGCCTTTAACATATGAACTTTTAGGGGACATTCATATAAACCACAACAGGAGGGAGTGTGCATACTTGACTCTCAGAATCCATAACAGCGTCCAAACACAATTTACAGTGGGGACAAAACCTCCCCACACACCAGGATGGAGAAGCTCTTTAGTAAGGATTCAAAAACCTGGTATCTCATCATTTGAACGGTAACTCACATACATTACAGTGAAAGGTGAGATGTTTGAATCTCCATACAGTTTTCTTTCCATAGTCATTTTTGCATGTATTTCAGTTCATACATTGTCCAATGAGCCATTTTATTCCACTAAGAAACTGAATTGCACAGTTTGAACAGTAATCTTGCCACCACCAGGTTCCTGGATGAAGTGCAGTCCTATTCCGGAGTTAACAAGATGAGCGCACAGAACTTGGCTACTGTCTTTGGCCCTAACATCCTGCGCCCCAAGGTGGAAGATCCCTTGACCATAATGGAGGGTAAGTAAACGATTTCCTTGTATGCAGGACAAGAATAAGGTGCCTTTGGGTTGGCCCTAACCTATTCTCATTTCAGCAAATGAAGAAAATAAGTGTGGTCACAGTTTCCTCATTAATTTACTCCAATTTTTAAATGAAAAATATTTTCTTTTGAGGAGAGTTTTCTTCACATTACTTGATGTACAATTGTAACATAATCCCACGATAGTGTTCAGTTACAAAGGAGCTTGTATATATCAGTTTATCACCCGAAACTTAGGAGAGAGAACTGGGGAGAGAGTACACTTTGTAGTCCAGGGCAATGGCCAGAACTTAATTACATCTGAAGAATTTAATGGATATAAAAATGTTTTCTGTCCGGCCACAGATAAAACTGGTATAACTCAGTGGGTTATATCACAAAATAAAATAAAATAAAATAAAATAAAAAGAGGTGGACGTGAGAGTCTTCTAGGGAAGAGAGGGGTTGATAATGTCAGGAGAAGAATTAGAGAAGGCCCAGATGGGAATCACCAGAAGGGATTATATACATATATGAAAATGTCAAAGAATACATTTAATAAAAGTTAGAATAAAAGGCAAGAATTTATGAATTCATATCTATAAACTGAAATACTAAGAATTTAAAAATAAAGTTCAGAAGCCTGAACACAAAAGGCTGCTGTGGTGATTGCTTTCTTTGGCACCCTAGAGTCACCTAAGAAAAGCGTTTCAGTAAAAGACCACTTAGATCAGATTATCTTGTGGGCGTCGTATGTCACGGGACCTCTCTGGGTGGCTGTAGTTGATGTGGAAGAATCCAGCCTGAAAATGGTAGAGCTGTCGCTTGCATGGGGCCCTGGAACCTACCAGCAGAGAAAAGCTGGCAGAGCACTGCACATTCATGCCTCACTTCTCTCTGCTCTTGACTGTGGACGTGATGCGACTTCTTGTGACTCCTCCTTGACTTCCCTGTCATGATGGACTGTTGCACAAATAAAGGAAACTCAGGGCCAGATCTCTGGGAAAGACTGAGATATCAGAGAGTAAACACCACAGTCAGATCTCACCCAGCTGTCTTCCAGCTTCCTCAGCCTGGCTCCTCCTGGCTTCTTCTGCCTGCTCTGTCTTTCTATGCCTGCCTTAAATACTCTCTTTGCTCAGTTAAGGCGTGGCCCCACCACTGCCTGCCTGAGACCCTGGAACTCCTTCTGTAAACTAAACTGACCTTGAACTCAGATTGGATTAAGGGCATAAGGATATTCCCTGTGCTGGAATTAAAGGTGTGAGTTACCACTGTCTGATCCTCCTAGACTGACTGTGGGTACATCCCTCTGATATCTCCAAATGTTTTTAATATGTTTGAAAATATCCCCACAATGGACTATAACCTAGAATTGAGAGCTTAAAAAAATTCCCTTTTCTCCTAAATTGCTTTTTGTGGGAGTATTTAGCACAGCCACAGAAACGAAACTGGGGTGCCTGTATAATTGCTTTTATGTATTAAGTTCTGGCAAAAGCCAAACTGTACTCATAGAAATCACAATGGTGGTTACCATGGCAGGAGATGTGGGTAAGAGGCTAGCAGCAGAAGAGCATGGAGGAATTATCCATATCATTATCAGATAGTGTTTCCAGGACTCTTGTTCACTTGCTAAAACTCACTGACTATCTGTGGATGTCGAAAATGACAGCTGTATAGGTATTTACAGCAAATGTATAACTTGAAATATTGTATAAAATAGTGCCTCTGTATCTTTATAGGAAAATTAAATTCTTAGCCAATGCTTATAAAGAAAACTGCCTGGATATGGCTTTTTAATTTAACCTGCACAAATGATATGAGCCACAAGGGAATTGCTGGATTGTGCAGCTCAGTGTGATTCCAGAGTAGCTTGGACTCTGCATAATAGGCTGGTGATTACAGCTGCTTGGACCTCATTACTGGACTTGATATTCTGCATTAGCAATCTAAGGAAGAACATAACAGAGAGCGGTGGGAAAGGAAACAGAGCTAGCTTATGTGGTGGCAGGCACACGCCATTGCCACCACTTACAAAATCCAAAGTCCCTTTGCAGGAGACTACTGCCATTGCTCATCCCAGAGACTAAATGGCAGAAAAATATCTCAGCACACAAGAAAAAATGCCCTGAGCCTGTGGGGCCTTGACACTCACTTTGCCTTGTGACAGGCACACTTTGTTCTGGATGCTTGCAAGCTCATCTTGAAGACATGGGAAATATGTTGTCCAGATAATTAAATGTCGCCGAGAATCCATAGCTATAATAAAAAGCAGCGACAGGAGAAAGGGTTCATTTCCCCCAGTACTAGGCAAAGCCATATGCAATGAACCTGTAAACCCTCAGAGCTGTGCCTATCATACAAGCAAATGTGTGACAGCATCACACTCACGCTTTCAGTGGTGAGAGGATTGAACACGACTTTAAATATGTCTCTTCTGTTTCTATCCATATGTGTGCATGTGCTTATGTCTTTATGCATGCACACGCTGCTCATGCGGCTCCCTACAGAGGCCAGAAGAGGCTGCCACCTACCCTAGAGCTGCATTTATAGATTGGTTGTGAGTCACCACATGTGGGTGCTGAGAACTGAGGACACTGCTGATCCATATCTCCAGCCCTGACCATTTAAAATTTCCTTGAAATTCTTACATTAGACTCACTGTGTGGAAATGTGACCAAAGATTCGGAGATTACTGAGAAACAGAAGCTGTTTACACCTTACTAAGCATGTTTACTGTTTAGTTTCCCTCCTGAATCTCTGTTAGAGTTGAGGTGATTTGAGAACAACTGTCTTTAGTTTCCTTGTTAGAATCGGCCCAGGATTTAGTTACCGTCACTCCAGTTTTAAATCCCAGCATGGGGATGTGTTAGAATAGATGCAGAATTTGGAAGCAAAACACTGGGTATTAAATTTCACCCTGGTCATTATTTATCCGCGGCCTTAAGCAAGGACATTAACCATTCCCAACCTCAATTTCCTCATCTGAAAAGTGTCACATCCTATCTCATGGACTTTTAAGAGACTTTATTTGTGACATGTTCCCACCTATTACAGTGTCCCTCAGAAAGAGAAGAATCATCTAGGGGTGGGTATGAAAACACAAATTCAGATTGAAAGTGTGTCCAGGCAGGTCCTGACATTGGTGAAGCTTCCTGATGATGTCACTGTTCTTGCTGCTGTCATAGAAATACAAAACCTCACATCCTACTCATTGACTATTATATTAGAATCTGATGCATGTGATGTTTATGAATCGTAAGTCCAATAACATTGGTATAGCAGCTACTGTGTGCCACACTGGAAATAAGGACCTTGGATATGATTCTGCTTCCTTGTTGCTTCTGTGTTATTATTCATAATAACAATTGTCTTTATAACAATTCTGCAAGTCCACACTTTTAGTTATATGTAGCTTTTGAAGTCTGTATAGTATGGACTTAGTTATCAGGGAATGGGTAGAGATTTGCTTAAGTGCCTGGAGCCAATAAGATGCTTTATGCCTATCAAGAGGGTCTGTGCACCTGCTGAGCAAAGTCAACACTCTGCTAGACAGGCAGGTCACAAGCACATGCAGCCTTCAGTTCCTGCTTTTGATTCAGAGGTGAGAACTTGCCTGCTTCCTCTTTGCAGAGCGTGAATACATCCATAAGTGAAGTTGTTGGCATCTCAGCTTCATTTTCAGGGTTGCCATTGTCTCAATTGGTTTAGTGTTTGTGTGTCTTAACACGTATTCATTGATTCAGATGGAAAGGATGGCTTTGATGTGATTTATATCATGTAACTGAAAGAAACCTTCTTACCTAAAGCAAGCTCCTAAACAGATCACACAAGTCATCATGTGGAGGGGTCCAGTGATGACAGTTCTGTAGGACAGAGCTTTGGACTTCTTTCCAGTACCATTCTTCCTATTGCAGTGGCTGCCAAACTTATTGGTTGTCACAGGGAGTATGGGTTGTTAGTTTTCAAACTATGATAATAGGGTATCAATATTCATCAGTATCCAAAGTATCCAAGCAACTTAAAACACCATGGAGTTGCTCCTTCTGTTGAGGTTTTTCTAATATGCTTAAATCTTTAAGCTTATTCCCAAAATTCTGAAAAGGAAGTTTCTGAGAAAAGGTTTCTGTGCTTTTATGAAAAAGAGGATTTTTAGAGGTTCTTACAACACCATTCTAGCCTCTGTCCCTCAGCCCTAAATCTTTTTAATGACAAAAAGATGTCTTATTATGATAAAAAAGATGGAGCATGTACATGCCATAGACTGTTTAAGGCTTTATTTAAATACAATACTGAAGAAACAGTGATGGCCTAAATTAACATGACCTCTTCTTAGACATTTCTAATACTGAAAATGTTAAATTTGCAATAAATGTTTTATGCAGAATGAAGTCCAGGCTCTGACACATTATTGTGAGTTCAAAGCCGGAGTCTGGCCCCTTTTATTTTGTGATCTTAGTCAAGATACTTTATTATAGTCAAATGATGTAGTAGTGACTATATGTGTGCAAGTGTGTACATACATTTATCCATGTTTTCATAGTTCATGGCACAGACCAGATGCCCAAAACACTTTATCTTCTACCACTAATATAATCATTAGAAATAGAAGTTGTTATTGGTAATTATCATAGCAAATTTATTCTAAATATCTTTCCTCAAGAGTCCAATTCAAAATGGGAAATAAATCAAAACCACCTCACTGATTCCATTTTATTTTCTGTGTAATTGCAGGCACTGTGGTAGTCCAGCAGTTAATGTCAGTGATGATTAGTGAACATGACCGCCTATTCCCCAAGGACACAGAACTACAAAGCAAGCCCCAAGATGTACTGAACAGCCACAACGATGCTCATAAGAAAGTCACTATGGGTCAGTTACAGCACAAGGAAAATAACACCGCCAAGGAGAGTCCCGGCCGACGGTGCTCCTGGGACAAATCTGAATCCCCCCAGAGAAGCAGCACGGACAATGGATCTCCCACAGCTCTATCAGGCAGCAAAACCAACAGCCCAAGGAACAGTATTCACAAGCTGGATGTCTCTAGAAGCCCCCCTCTCATGGTCAAAAAGAACCCAGCCTTTAATAAGGGTAGTGGGATAGTCACCAACGGGTCATTCAGCAGCAGTAATGCAGAAGGTGTTGAGAAAACCCAAACCACCCCTAATGGGAGTTTACAAGCCAGAAGGACCTCTTCCCTGAAGAGCCCTGGCACCAAAATGGGCACTCACAGTGTACAGAATGGAACGGTCCGCATGGGCATTTTGAACACGGACACACTAGGGAACCCCTTGAATGGTCGAAGCATGAGCTGGCTGCCCAATGGCTACGTGACCCTGCGAGACAGCAAACAGAAGGAGCAGTCTGCAGAGTCAGGCCAGCACAATAGGCTCTCCACCTATGACAACGTCCATCAGCAGTTCTCTTTGATGAACCTCGACGACAAGCACAGTGTGGACAGTGCCACATGGTCCACCTCCTCCTGTGAGATCTCCCTCCCCGAGAACTCCACTTCCTGTCGTTCCTCCACCACCACCTGCCCAGAGCAAGACTTTTACGGTGGGAACTTTGAGGACCCTGTTTTAGATGGGCCCCCTCAGGATGACCTTTCCCATCCTGTGGACTGTGAAAATAAAAGTGACCGCAGGAGCGTGGGTGGCCGAAGCAGCCGGGCCACCAGCAGCAGCGACAACAGTGAGGCATTTGTGGGCAACACCACCAGCAACCACAGTGCACTTCACAGTTTAGTCTCCAGCCTGAAGCAGGAAATGACCAAGCAGAAGATCGAATACGAGACCAGGATAAAAAGGTGAGAAAACTTGGCAGTCATTATAGTTACCAGGGGGTGGCGACAGCTTCCTACCTGAGTCATATGGGAACAAATACTCTACCTGGGAGAACTGAGCTCAGGCCTTTTTCCTTTACCATTTGCCAGCTATGGAACATTGGAGAAGTTAGGGAGCATCTACCTCGGAAGCACACAAGAAGTCACTGAGTCTTGTTTCTGACACAAAATAAGGTCCTCCTCAATGATTATTGAATGTCCCTGTCTGCAGAAATTAAGTAAAATGTTAGTATGAAATTTAAAAAGCAAAGAAAACTTTATTTTCATTTTCCAACCATTTAATTCTGAGAGAGTATGTTTATCTCACAGCCATCTCAGACTGGGAAAAAGCTGATGAGTTCTGGGAGATAGCAGGTCCAAGTTGACACAGGACTTTCAGGAATCATTTTTTCAGTGACTTTTACTCTGACATTGGAATCTGTGGAGACTCAGAACAACAGACATAGTCGATTAATATGGGGAAATGTGAGTTAAGCAAGGTGCAAGTTGTATCATTATGAGAGTATGATTACATTAAACCTATTTCCTAGCAACTTCCTATAAATGGCCAGGATGCATGTTTTGCTTAGTAGCGTCCTTGGGGAAGCAGCCTGGGTGAGGTAAGACGCTCTTTGCCCACTGTGCTCTTGAGTGTCATGTTCTATCTAGACGGGAGCCCAGGACTCACAAACCCTTATGCTAGAGACCTGAAGATCACCCAGCCTTTTAGGAATTATAAACAGGTTAAGCCTATTCTCTTTTAATATAGTATAGAACAGCAAGTACTGAATTGTGGGGTCAGGAGAAGCAGGGTTGATATTCTAGATACCAAAGGCTTGGCTAACGCAGGTCCAAGCCATGTTTCTTGGAAAATGTCTTCATGTATGGCTTGCTAGGGTCATCAATAATTTGGCTTTCATCAACTGCCTTGATGGCTCCAAACCCCACAGTTAGTTATGAAATTATATAATGTGATATATATCTTCAATACAGAGATACGTATTTATCTTCAATACAGAGATGATAGATAAATGAACAATATACACAGTTGACTTTAACACATTCAGTTAGTTTCCCATCTAATGATTAATCACAAAACAAAAGATAGCACACTTTCATAAGCTATAGATAATTAAATATAAATTAAAATACTGCTTAGGAGAATGGAAAATTACTTCCCCTGCCCAAGTCTTTTTGTGAGTTTCATTAAAAGAAAATTATCTTTTGGATTTTTCTTCATGGCACTGTAATAACAGGTGGTATTAAAAAAAAGATTGTCATCTTATAAGGTCAGCTCATTTCTAGAGATGTGATAGATGTGTGTTATGAAATCCATCGCACATTTCAGACAGCTTGACAAGCAGCCAAACTTTCAAAGAGAGTGTTATTCTAGGGACATACACCTCTAAGTTTTCTCTCCCACTGCCAAGCCAAGGGAGAGGTCAGGCAGGGCTGTTGCACACCCAGGATATGGGATGTGCATGGATGGATGCTCTTATTGCTCTCCTGCCATAGCTGTGCAGAATTACACAATTTTCTTCAAATTCTTCCTTAACTCCACCTTACCAATCCTATGGGTGGATATATGAGAGACAGAAAGATGAGTGGTAGAACATTTTACTTTGTCTAACAATGAGATGTTTTGTTTTCAGCTTCAAACACAAGAGTATGAGTTTGCTGTTCTTTCCTGCCCATTCCTTCCCCAGCTTCCAACTTCAATGCTCTTAGAAAATACTGAATTACACTAAAAAACCACTTATATGATTATCAGTTACTTATCCTGATATTTATTATTAGTTTGGGATTCTCTTATTAGTTTGAGGTACTATAATTAACTGCAATATATAACTGTATATAATAGTAACATAGCTGTCAATCAGACTACTTAAATCTGTGGTTCTCTGATTTTTCTCCGACACAGGTAGAAATTTTGAAAAAGGTATCTTAAAGTCTCATATCATTATTCTAGGCTTGTCCATTTGTCCTTATGAGTCTGTTATATTTGGTATGAATTATATGATGCTCTACAAAATGTTCAAGATCGTTCACGTCCTTGTTAACAAATCCTTCAATCATTAAATAAATGTCATTTTTGTATTAAGAGTTTCTCCCAAAGTCCGCCTTTCTGATGCTGTTGTGACAGAAGGTTTCTTTCCATGTATTTCCTTCATTTCTTAATTTACAAAGTGCATACTTTATTATTGAGCTAAGGCCATATCTGTTTAAAGTGTGGTCTAATCCACTGATCCCTGCATGTTGGTTCATCCCTCCATCTTCTCTGCTTTCTCTCTTCATAACTTTCCTAAGGTATACTTGGCATTCTTCTTTTCTTTCATTTTTTTAACTGTTGAGTTTATAATCTTCAACAACACACTGTTATTATCTACAAGAAAATCATTCTCCACAATGACACCCTGACACATCTCCCTCTGATCGACACTTCTAAAGTCCTTGCCATAGATGCTCACAGAATGTCATTGAATCCATAGCTTGATCTGATAGAGACCCCATGAGGCTGTGTAGCTGCACACAACAATCAGAGAACCTGCCATGGGGAGCTAGACACATAAGGCAATGGGGAGTGGAAGACCATGAACCATGGCTGATCAAGAATACAAGGATGGATGCCCTACAAAGGCTTCTGCAGATGTCTAGATATTCAAAGATTCAAATCAGTAGAATATGGCCTGCTGAGTAAGGAAATGCAAATGTTGCTGGTCATTATCCCTTTGGTACCTGACATAATCTGAATCCTATCATACATTCAGAAGCTTAAAGAAAAATCACTGGATAGTCAGTTAAGATTATGTTCATAATGAGAAGGTGATGTGTTTAAGTGCTCCAAATACTGTTCACTTTGTTTATTCTGTGGTTAGTTCTATGTATCAACGAATCTGGGCCAACAGATGCCTGGGAAGGCTGTTTCTGGAAGGTGCTTTGGATGACATTAACCCTAGTACCTTAGGTCAAACAAGCTGCATTCAAGGAAAGTCAAATTGAAAAATCATGCATTTATCAATTTAGACTTGGCTTGTATTATTAATTTCTCAGCTTCTTATAAATCCCTAGAGATTTACTTAGGTGGAAGCATTTCTTTTTTAATTATTAACTTTTTTAAAGGGTCTTTTTCCCATGTATCCTCCTACTAGCCCACCCTTATCTCCTCCCAATACCTACCAGTCCACCTTCAGCCTCCCCCTTACTCAGCCCCGATCCCCTCCCCACAAAAAAACAAGAAGCCCCAAGGTGGGTCAGCTCAGCATGGCACATCCACTCCAGGCAAGTCCAATTTCCTCACCCCAAAGTCAAGACTAGGTTAGGTGTTCCTCTGCAGGGAATGGTCTCCAAGGTGCCAGCCCAGGCACACGCACACAGTCTGATCCCAACCCTCAAGGCTCCACATACTACCCATGCCAATCCACAGTTGCCTACTCTTGGAGGGCCTAGTTCCTTTTCCCATGGTTCCCCAGTAGCTGTTCTTGATTCATTGAGTTCCCCAGAGCTCCAGCCAGCCATCTCTGTGGGACTTCTCATAATCCCTATCCCCTTGCTCATACAGACTCTCTTCCCCTGCTCTCCAGCTGGACCAGGAGTTCTGCCCAGTGCTCAGTCATGGATCTCTGCCTCCACCTCTATCCATTGTTGGATGTAGGTTCTGTGATGACACTTAGGGCGGTTACTCATTTGATTCTAGGAGAAGTCCTGTTCAGGCACCCCTCCACTATTGGTTGGAGACCTAGCCAGGGACATCCTGTGAGTTCCCCAGCACCTGGTCTCTTTCCAACCCCACATTGGCTTCCTCTATTGAGATACCCATCTCTTTCTTTCTCCCTCTCAATTGCTCCTCTCACTCAATCATCTCCTTCTCTAGATTTGTTTCCACCTCTTTTTGGTTGCAACCCGTTATGATCCCAATTTGTTAGGAGACCTCTGTTTTCTCTTCCTAGGGGAATCCCTAAAGTCTCTCTTAAGTTCCTTCCTATCCCAAGCTGTTCAGGGGTGGTAGTTTACAGCTTGGGTATTCTTTGCTTTTTGCCTAAAATCCACTTATGAGTGAGTACATCCCATGCTGATCTTTCGGGGCTTGTGATACCTCGCTCAGGAGGATATTCTCCAAATCCATCCATTTGCCTGAAAATTTTAGGATGGCATTTTTTTTTTTCTACTCCATTGTGTAGATGTACCACAGTTTGTTAATCCATTCTTCAGTTAAGGGGCATCTAGGTTGTTTCCAGGTTCTTGCTATTATGAATAATGCTGCTATGAACATAGTTGAGCTAATGCTTTTAGGGTATGAATGTGCCCAATAGTGGTATTGCTGGATCCTTGGGAAGATTGATTTCCAGTTGTCTGAGAAACTACATTCCAGAGTGGCTGTAAAATTTTACACTCCCACCAGCAATGGGGGAGGGTTCCCCTTGTTCAGCATCCTCTCCAGCATAGGCTGTCATCTGTGTTTTTGATCTTAGCCATTCTGACCGGTGTAAGGTGGTATCTCAATGCTGTTTTTATTTGCATTTCTCTGATGGCTAAATATGTTAAGCAATTCTTTAAGTGCCTTTCAGCCATTTGTAATTCTTCAGTTGAGAATTTCCCCTTTTAGCTCTGAACCCCATTTTTTAATTGAGTTATTTAGGTTTGGTGGTTCTAGTTTTTTGAGTTCTATATATATTTTAGAGATCAGTCCTTTGTCAGATGTAGGGTTGGTGAAGATCTTTTCCCATTCTGTAGGCTGTCATTTTGTCTTATTGACTGTGTCCTTTGCCTTACAGAAGGTTCTCAGTTTCAGGAGGTCCCATTTATTGATTGTTGTGTTCTTAGTGTCTGTGCTACTGGTGTTATATTTAGGAAGTGGTCACCTGTGCCAGTGTGTTGGAGGGTGTTTTCCACTTTATTCTCTATCAAGTTCAGTGTACCTGGGTTTATGCTCAGGTCTTTGATCTACTTGGATTTGAGTTTTGTGCAGGGTGATAGGTATGGGTCTATTTGCATTCATCTACATACTGCCATCCAGATATGCCAACACCATTTGTTGAAGATACTATCTTTTTATCCCATTGAATATCTTTGCCCTTTTGTCAAAAATCAGGTGTTCATAGGTGTGTGGGTTAATGTTGGGATCTTCAAATCGATTCCATTGATCCACAAGTCTGCTTCTATGTCAGTACCAGGCTGTTTTTATTACTATAGCTCTGCAGTATAGTCTGAAGTCAGGGATGGTGATATCTCCTGAAGTTATTTTATGGAGCAGGATTGTTTTGGCAAGCCTGGGTTTCCTGTTATTCCATATGAGTTGAGTACTGTTCTTTCAAGGTCTGTAAAAAAAAATGTGTTGGGATTATTATGGGGATTGCCTTGAATCTGTAGATTGCTTTTGGTAACATTGTCATTTTTACTATGTTGATCCTACCTATCCAGGAGCATGGGAGATCTTTCCATTTTCTGATACCTTCTTCAATTTCTTTCTTCAGTGATTTAAACTTTTTGTCAAACAGGTCTGCTACTTCTTTGGTTAGCGTTACCCCAAGATATTTAATGCTATTTGAAGATATTATAAAGGGTGATATTTCCCTTATTTCTTTTTAATCCCTTTTATCCTTAGCATATAGGAGGGCTATTGATTTTTTTGAAATAATATTGTACCCTGCAACATTGCTGAAGGTGTTTATCAGCTGTAGTTCCCTGGTAGAATCTTGGGGTTTACTGATGTATATTATCATATCATCTGCAAATAGAGATATTTTGATTTTCCAATTTGAATCCCCTTAATCTCCTTTTGTTCTCTTTTGCTTAGCTAAAACTCCAAGAACTATATTGAATAGATAAGGAAAGAGAGGACAGCTTTATCTTGTTCCTGATTCTAGTGGGATTGCTTTGAATTTCTCTCCATTTAGTTTGATATTGGCTGTTGGCTTGCTGCATACTGCCCTTATTATATTTGGGTATTTTCCCTGTATTCCTGATTTATCCAGGACTTTTTTCATGAAGAGTGCTGGATTTTGTCAAAGGCTTTTTCGGCATCTAGAGAGATGATCATGTGTTTTTTTTTTCTTTCAGTTTGTTTATATGATGGATGATATTCACAGTTTTACATATATTAAACTATCCCTTCATCTCTGGGATGAAGCCTACTTGATCGTGGTGAATGATTTTTTTTTTTTTTTGATATGTTGTTGGATTGGGTTTGCTAGTATTTTATTGAGTATTTTTGCATCAATGTTCATGAGGGAGATTGGTCTGTAATTCTCTTTCTTTGTTGCATCTTTGAGTGGCTTGGGAATCAGGGTGATTGTGGCCTCATAAAAAGAATTCAACAATATTCCTTCAGTTTCTACTGTATGGAGCTGTTTGAGGAATATTGGTATTAGTTCTTCTTTGAATGTCTGGTAGAATTCTGCACTGAAATTATCTGGCCCTGGACTTTTTTTTGGGGGGGGGGGGAGACTTTTATTAACAGCTCCAATTTCCTTGGGGCTTATAGGTCTATTTAGATCATTTATCTGATCTTGATTTAATTTTGGTAAGTGGTACCTGTCCAGAAAGCTATCCATTTCTTTTAGGTTTTCCATTTTAGTGGAGTATAGGATTTCAAAGTATGACCTGATAATTCTCTGGATTTCCTGTGTGTCTGTTGTTATGTCCCCTTTTCATTTCTGATTCTGTTAATGTGGATATTCTCTCTCTGCTTTTTGGTTATTTGGATAAGGGTTTATCTATCTTGTTAACTTTCTCAAAGCACCAACTCTTTGATTCATTGATTCTTTGTATTGTTCTCTTTGTTTCTGTTGTATTGATTTCAGCCCTAAGTTTGATTATTTCCTGCTGTCTACTCCTTCTAGGTGAGTTTGCTTCTAATTGTTCTAAAGCCTTCAGCTGTGCTGTTAGGTCTCTTGTGTGAGATTTCTCTAGGTTCTTCACATAGGCATTTAGTGCTATGAGTTTTCCTCTTAGTACGGCTTTCATTGTGTCTCACAAGTTTGGGTATGTTGTGGATTCATTCTCATTAAATTCCAGGACGTCTTTAATTTCTTCTTTACTTCTTCCTTGACCCAGAGGTGGTTCACTTGAGAAATGTTCAGTTTCCATGAGTTTGTAGGATTATCCAGCATTCTTATGTACTTGTTTTAAGGGAATTTCTTTTTATTTTCTTCTTACTTCTTTGGCTTTTTTGGGGGGGGGATGTTTTGCACAAATGCTTCTAACATGTGCATAGGTTATTTCACTCAGTATTAAGTTTCAGATCTTTCTAACATATTTCAGAGAGTATATAGAAACCGTAATGTATGGTGACTCTTGGTGACAGCCAACACACTTCTAGCCTATTAAGTAAAAATTTGATTCTTTACTACAAACAGCCCTCTTAGCTATTAAACAGTAGAACTTTATTTTGTTCTGTTTTGCTTTTGGATTCAAGTTACTTATAAAGGAAGGCTACCTTCACATTCATTTTAACTTTCTTATCATCGGATCAAATGTATAGATATAAAGCTTGTCCTTTTCAAAACAGAAAAACAATTGAAATTGAAAATTTTAAAGTTACTATTAAGGTAATAGTTTTCAAGTTTCACTGGTTTGACAAACTTGAATGAGCCTTGGAATACTTTAGCTCAGAAAAGAACAATTGTGCAGGTCAGCTGTTAGTAAATATATGCCTCAAGAACCAAGTTCCAATACTCCTCTTTTAAAATGCACAAACCCAAGAAAAATAGTCTCTTGTAAAGAAACATTAAATCCTATGTTTATTGAAAGCACGTTATAAAGATACTAAGTATCCACATCCTGTAAGAAACTTTGAGTTCGGAAGAACAATGGAGATCAGCGCTAACAAAGCTCAGTGCCCAGCACTGTGGCTAGGAAGGAAGCAGAAAGTGGAATCTTTTTATTTAGCTCCAGCCACTGCTACATTCTTGTTAACAATGCAGGTTTCTTTGGGGTTTTTTGTTTATTTGTTTGTTTGTTTGTTTGTTTGTTTGTTTGTTATTTTTTGAGACAAGGATTGTTGAGTTCTGAATGTCCTAGAACTTGCTTTGTAGACCAGGCTATCTTCAAACTATAGAGATCCTCCTGCCTCTGCCTCCCAAGTGCTGGGATTAATGGAGCCAGCCACCTCTGCCCCACTATGATGCTGTTGGTTACTATTGGTCCTTTATATAGTAGGACTATGGACACTTGAAAAACTCTATTCCCATCAGAGATGTAGCCTCATGATGATTGTTGCTGAAGCGTTTTCCCTAGAAGGTCACGTGATTACCCTCCATTCTTTCTACCTCATCACACTTTCCCCATCCATCCAGTAAAGCTCGCCTGCTGGAATGTGCAAGAGGCTGCCCCTGCACTGCCCCTTCTGTGCTACACACTTGAGTTTCCAATTTGTCTGTGATGAACCTCCAAATTCATTATGAAGTGACAAGCAAGGACTTCCCAGAGATGTCCTAGACACCTGTGACAATGGTAATAAATCACAGTAGCAAATAGTAAATCAATAGCTCCAAGAAAACACTTATTAGGCATGGCTTTGTTGCTTTGACAGGGCTCATTTTGATGTTCTAAGTGCTGTAGACTGTTTAGAAAGCAGATCTCATTCACTCTTACCCTTCAGAGACACAGAATTCACTTGTCTCTCATCTCCCCTTCCCGTGCTCCACAGCTTAGAGCAACGGAATCTGACTTTGGAAACAGAAATGCTGAGTCTCCACGATGAACTGGACCAAGAAAGGAAGAAGTTCACCATGATAGAAATCAAGATGAGAAACGCCGAGCGGGCAAAGGAGGATGCGGAGAAAAGGAATGACATGCTCCAGAAGGAGATGGAGCAGTTCTTCTCCACGTTTGGAGATTTGACAGTGGAACCCAGGAGAAGTGAGAGAGGAAACACAATATGGATCCAGTGAGCCTTTCTCGGCTGTCCTGGACCACTCCAGGGACGACTCTGGGAACTTGGGGGGACAAGCAGTAAGGGGGGACAGTGTGGGTTCAGGTGGCTGGTCTGTGTAGAGCTTCTCATTTACAGACATCACTATCCATATCTACAGTGTGTACCAAAGTTCTATCACGCTCCATAATGCTACTGTCAAGTGTTACAACTGGATATGTGTATAGAAAGTAGTTTTTAAAATGTCAGCTAATAGTAAGAAGCATATCTCAATGATTATTTTATTGCAAGTCCCATATTTAAATGTTGAATCAATATGCTACAATTTAGCTTGCATTCAAGCTTCACCCTTGCACTTAACATAAGCTATTTTTGGCATCGTGTTATCATCCGCTTATTTTATAGATCAATATTTTTATTTCCTCTTTTGCTGACAAAAATGAAGATAAGAAGAAATATAAATATATAAAAATATATAAGATGGGTTATTAAAGTAAAAAGAATATTTGTGGCTGTGCTGTTTGTGCCAATAGACCTTGCCATGACCAAAAAGAGAAATGTAAAAAACCAGTTTTATAAAATATAGTAGAATCACCAGGTACCTGTCAATGGTTCTTTACATTCTTCAGTTTGGGCTGGGGAGGTAATTTGGTGAATATTCATCATGCCGTGTAAGCACGAGGACCTGAGTTCTGATACACAACAACCACATACCAATCCAGATGTATTCTCATACACCTATATAACTCAAGAATTGGGAGTTGAGGGAGCTAGAGCTCACTGGACACCAACCCTGCTGTAGAAGGCTTTTTTTCTAAGGAAACACAACATGAAAGTCCCTGTAGGGAAATGGTGCCAGACCAAAGTAATAATTCTACCAATATACATTTTGGTGAACCAGGTAACTAACCGAGGTTACATATGGGGTTTTCTATGAGGAGTAACTTACAGGAACATAGACAACTCAAATGTTACACCACTTGAGGCTGAATGACAGCTCGTGAATGCTGTATCCCAGAGCTCTTAACACAGGATACAAATAACTCATCAGGTTGGCGGGTCTCTCTCCTCAGCAGCCTCTACTGTTATATAATTTCGGAAATAGAGGGACCTTATGAACCTGAGTGTCAGGAACTTCCTGAAATTTGTGAATTATTTACTTCCTGAATCTCACTCAGTGAGACCCCTTGCAGGACAGAAAGTTTATTTCTATGCAACACCAGTCGACTGAAAAGCAGCAAGTTCTAGGTTCACTGAGAGATGTTCTCTCAGTGGAATACACACACACACACACACACACACACACACACACACACACACGTACACACACACGCACACACACACACACATACGCGCACATGCACACACGCACACACGCACACATACTTTATTTCACATTGCTGTTTGATTTGTACGATGGTCTAACACAAGGACATTGACGCTATGTAAAAGTCCTCCAGCTGTGCTGAGTGATCACAGATGGGAAAGCAAGGGTAAAGAGCCCCATTCATCTGTCATACATTTCTTGTCCTTCTGAAGTAACTCTCCATGACATCTTGCAGGCTGCTGGAGGATTTCTTCACACCCTTAGAAAGTTGGGAAGCAATTTGCAATTACCCACACCCCACAATTCCATCTCCTTCCTCCAGATCCCCCAGCAAATGAACGATCTTATCTGCCTGTGCCTGTCTCAGTCAAACTGCTAGAGTGCATGTCATTTTGTGACATCTTTCCCTCACTCAGTTTGCTGTTTGGGAGTTTCTCTGCACCAGCCAGGAAAGGAGTCTAGCAAGATAATAAGAAAAGGCAACTGGGAAAGAAACAGTCTCCTTTTCCTCTTATTTTTATAATACCATTTTTCCTAATGAAAACATTCTCACTTTTAATAATTTTTAAATATTAAAGTGTAAAGGCCTATTTTGGTCCAATATGTGATTATTATCATTATTAACTTTCTAGAAAAATTCAGAACTCTTTGAGGCTACTGTTCTAGAAAAACATTATATTATGTTTCAATAAGGCAATGGATAAGAAAAAAGCTAGTGATAGGGTGGGACCCACATACTAGGATTAAGCATCATAAGGGGCACAGCTATAACTAGACTGTTTAAGTGTGTGGGATTTACATTTTTGAAAATGGTATATTTGTGTATTTCACAGCAGACAGCCTTCACAACATGATTTGGTCACTCCAGCTCTTATTAATCTCCCCACTGAGCAAGTTTGTGTGGTCACTGGGAGTCAACCAGTATTTTTGTGGCAAGAAGTGTTCTTCTCTTTATATCTTCTGCCTTTCCTACATCAACAGCCAAAGCCTTTCATCCAGGTGTCCCATAAGAAATTCAGAAAGTCAGATTAGGCAAACTTCATCTCAGAACCCTCCTGCTATGCGCTGGCGTCTCTCCAGCTTGTATCTCAGTTCAAAACCATCTGAAATGCATCCAGTGAGCTACATGATTCACCAGTAAAACACAAAGATCGGGCTAGAGACTGGCTTGGGTTCAATACGTCAGCAGTTTGCCAACCATTGTTGAATTTTCTATGCATAATTTATGTACTCTGCAGAGTTGGAATAATACTACTATTAATAATAATTCTCAAACAGTACGTTTGGTGGTTTAGTCACAGGCTGAGCCCTGTGACTGGTCATCAGGGAGAGCTCTATAATTGTTAGTTGACTTGTCCAACTCCACCTTGTTCTGCTCTTCAGTTGACTTTCCTGTTGCCCACATCACTAATCTTTACTTAGTCATCTGCTATTCCTTTTACAATTCCTAATATTTTGACAAAATCATCCTGCTCTACCATGCCTCCTATGACCCTACTTTGCCTCAGCTAATGACATGTGATAATTTTTGCCAGCATAGAAGGATTTGACCAATAGACTGTTCCTATCTCTTACCAATTTTTATAACACTTATATGCCAGTTTATACCTGTGAATCTTCCTGTCCACTGTTGCTATGATCTTGTTTGTTTTCTTCTGGATGGCACATTTCACATCTTAAGAGCCAAATCATCGTTAGTTCTGTTAGTGTAGGCAAAGAGGGATTGGGGAGAAGAGGCAGATTGCCAAAAAGGCAGCTTAAGCTTTCAAATACTCAATTTCAGAAAGCAGCCTTCAAATTACTTATAATGTTTACTTAAAGAAAAGCCCAACTAAATCTTAAAGCTTTAAATCTGCCATAAATCTAAAAGGTAAACTGATAAGAATAAGTCCAAACAGCCATTCCTTCTTGACCCAAGATATCAAAGCACAGATACAAACTCACAATAACTGAAGTCGGTTAACCATCTCCTATCTCAAGTCCTATCTTGAACTTAGGACCACTTGGGGGTAGCTTTTAAGTGACTACCCAGTTAAAGCCGGCAGTACTAGAATGTGGTTAATTATTTCTTCCTTAGACAGACTAAGGAGGTGAGATCCAATCTTATTGCCGAGGCACGGGCCATCCAGGACAGAACATCTTCATCTCTGCTTCAATGTAAGACTCATCAGATGCAAATGAAGTTCATGGCTCTATGGTCTCCTGGATTGTCTACTTCAGTCCTGTTAAAGCCTTCTTCCCCTGTAATCTGGAATCCACCCCACTCTTCCAGAAGCTGTTTTAGGGTCATCATCCCTACACATACACTGCCCAATTCAGAGACTAAAGTGGTTCTCCCATTTAGTAGAGCTTCTCTATGAAGCACCCTAGAATCTCAAAGCAGAAAAAGTCATATCTTTGTGTCTAATTTATGTATATTTCTTTTTCCACACTGACTAAGAATCATTTTTTAGGAGCCAACATGGTATATAGAAAACAGCCAAAAACCAAGAGCACAGCAAACTGAGTAGGCTTTTCAACCCTCGTCAGATAAAATGAAAGGAAAGGCCAGTCAGTGGCAGGGCACTTTCTCAGCTGATGGTGTCGCCTGTGAGTTGGAAATAATGCCTTCAAAGTATTGACATTGTTATGATTAAAAGGCCCATGTAATGTTCCACCTCGGCACAGGCCACTTACATTCACTAATAGTTCAGTTGGTAAGTGAATTGTCTTAAGGAAATATGATAATATTTTCTTGGCCTCCAACTTCTGACCTTCTAAAACTTAAGCAAAAGAGAAGTTCAGCACAACATTAACATTTTTTAAATTAAAGAGTATGAACCCTTCTGTTATACAACTTTTGATTTTTGAGGGACATTTGGTAAATTGATCAAAGTGACAATGAATATTATGAGCAGCACAGCCACCTAGGTTTCAACTAAAAGGCGAGAAGACATGTGCTATAAGATGGTATAAGAATTAATTAAAAATTAATAAACTTGAAATTCATAGTTGGATAGTATACAGTTTTGTTTATGGACTGGAGAGATGGCCCAACAGTTAAGAACACTTGCTGCTATTATAGAAGACTGGGGTTCAGTTCCTAGCACCCACATATTGGCTCACAACCATCTGTAACTCCAGATTCAGAGGATGCCCTCCTCTGCCTGTCTTGACAAATGCATGTATGTTGTGCACATGCAAATGTGCAGAAAAAATGCCCATGCACATTGAATAATATTTTTAAATGTTTGCCATATCCTACATTTACAGAATTAAAGTTGTCTTGCAACTGAAATGATTCTAAATTACAAGTTCAAGAAAAAGGATTTTCTTCCAGACATTAAACCTATGACATTAGCTTCACTGGTCAAATCATCATGTGTCTAAGATAACTTGTACACTGATATAAAATTAAATCTATAATTGCCATATTTTATATATGCTTCTACCTCTGTTTAAAATATTTACACATTATTGTCATTTCCACTATAAAACTGCTACCTCCATTTAACTATATTAGACATAATATATAATTATACTAGTCATGATATATATGCAAGATGTTTTGTATACCCCTGTTTAGATAATTTGTATATTATATATAAATATATATCTAAAATATTGTTATCATTTTCATGATATATGTACCTCTGGCTAATGTTTGATAGTCATACTAAAAGTCATCCTTCAGGGATTATAAACCCCTTTATAAGTACTCTAATTTTACAATGGAAGCTTCAGTCCTTAAGATGATAAAAACTACAGTCAATATTACTTAAGTTTGCCATGTAACAGTCATGTTGCCTAGGCTTCCCAGATGCATGCTAAAATATATCAAATAGACAAGCATCTTCAACCATTTCATAGGCCAAAAAAATATGACATTTAACATTTTGCTATTCAAAATTCAGCCGTGAGAGACACGACGGTGTTGAGCATCAAGGACACTCCTTTGGAGTTTGTCCTCTTGGTATAAAATGGCCGATTAGGCAAAAAACTGCCCTTGCCTTGACTGCTGACAGTACACAGGATATCCAATCTAAATAAACAAGATAACAGATAGAGACTAACAAAACCTGCCTAGACAAAATAAGACAGTCCCTCCAAAAATGCCCTGCTTCTAAAAAGATCTGTCAAATAACCTAGGCCTATACCCCAAATAATAAATGTTCCAACAGCACAAAAAACCCATAAATGATTGAATGTCGCTGTCCTCTCCCAAATTGTAAAAGCTACTCTCATGTGCTTCTGACCTTCAAATAACATATTTTCCTTCTCAGGTCTTGATAGGGTTAAAAAATAAATAGTTAAAGTTACTATCCTATCATCTCTTCACAAAAAGCATTCAAGTGTTAGATTTTTACTATTCCAAATAAACAATTTTAAAATGATTTATATACCTCACCATTTACCAATATTCTAAAAATATATAATATATCTTATATGTTAAGTTTTAGTTATAATTTGACCATACTTACGTTTTGCCTTTTCCTCCCCCAGACATTACCTAATAATAATTCCTATTATATATAGTCTTAGTTTAAAACTTTCTTAGTTAGACAAAAGAGGGAGATGTGGTGGGATTCAGGTGTTAGCTGACAAGGCTGAGAAGCATGTCTCTAGAGTTCTGAGAGCATGAAGGGGGTGTGGCCAATGCCCCCCCCCCCATTAAAAAAGACTGCTAAGGTCTTAAGTGGCCTGTTTAGTTCCTGCCCTCTTAGAGACTAGATCAGCAACCCATCACAAGACAACCCTAACTTCAAAAATTACACTAAGGTTTAATTTATATCCGTAAGTGTTAAAATACCCTCTAATAAATATTAATCCTTTATATAATATATTACCAATATAAATTACTACAATAGAAATACAATTGTGCCTCCATCATTCTGACGTGGTTAGAGCAGCATATTGCAGAGCAAGTGCTTACATAACAAGTGGCAGCACCAAGCCTCACATTGTTCACCCTGAGACTAAAGCAGAGATCTTTAACAACACAGCAGTGGCCAAAGGGCACCCCAGGCCCAGGGACTCCTGTCTTCCCAACTTTGCCTGAGGCTGACAGATGGAAGGAGGCACCAAAATCAATTCTTTCTTTTTCTGCTCTGAGATGAAGACAGTGTCATCTCAGAACTAAACATGAGATTAAGAGTTATACCTGCAAATATACACAAATATTTCCTATTGCAGACCACCCAGTCCCAAATAATCACTCAGACGCTTAATATGAATATAAGTACTCAGCCAGTGGCTTAACCTTGTTACTTGCTAACTCTTACACTTAAATTAATCCATAATTCTTGTCTATGAATAGCCATGTGGCTTGGTACCTTTTTCTACTATGACATTCTCATGTTGCTTCTCTGCATTTGCCAGTGACTCTCTGACTCCATCCTTCTCCTTCCCATCATCCTTACTTTGTTCACCCTGCCTATACTTTCTGCCTGACTAAAAGCCAATCAGCATTTTTATTAAAGCCATTCCTGTCAAATCTTTACAGTGCACAAGAGGATTATTCCACAGTAACTGTGCTTTATCAACTCCTTCTGCCATGGAAGGTGGTACTGGTTATTGAGTAAAATGTAATAATATATAAAATAAACTACAATTATATAATAAAGTATAAGTAATATATAAATAATAATATATAAAATATATAATATAATATAATATAGTCCAATGGACTGTAGTCTGTATGCCCTTGGGTACAAGTTGCTGATGAAAATCTTGAACCATGTACCATGAAAGTAAGTGAGGTTGAAGTCCAGAAAGACATCATAAGCCCAAGACTTTTCAGGAAGTCATGGAGGACACGTGAACCATCACCAGGAAGGGAGAGAGAGTTGGTGGGAAGCTTTCCTGCTGGTGACCCAAGAGGGGTAAGGGAGCCTTAAGGCCAAGTATTAAGAAGCCTTTTCAGTGTAATATAAATGACAATCTGGCTAGGCTGACAACCTACCCTGTACATCAACTCTACTACACACTGTGAGACCCAGATACAGTCTCAGGACAAGGGGTGGCTTTGACAGTTACTGAAAGAAAATAGGTAAGCTGGAATAATGAAATAATGGAATCACAGTGTCTTGTTTTCCTAAAAAAAAAAAAAAAAAAATTGTTTTGTCTTGTTTTCAAACAGGGTTTCTCTATGTTACAGCAGTGGCTGTCCAGGAACTCTAATTGTAGACCAGGCTGACCTTGAACTCACAGAGATACTTCTGCCTCCTGAATGCTAGGATTAAATGCTACCATCCTACCTTGATAAAGAGGTCTGGAAGACTGGATCCCCAATGTCCATTCCCTCTTGATTGTGCAGGTGGAGAGTAAGTTGAGTTAGAGCTGTCTAGCATAAAGGCTTCATGCTGTGAGGTGTTAGGGGAAATTAACAGTCCCCTAGGAAGCAAACCTAAATAGAAAGTAGAGCTGGCCAAAGCATTCTTTCTAAAGGACCATCTTGGGCTGAAGTCCCCATCCAGGTGGTAATTACTCTTTATTAAACCACGTGGTTCAAAGGCTAAGGCCAGGTGAGACCAGCCCATACAGCGAAGGTCACATTTCTTAGAGAGTAAGGGATTGGAAGAATGCAGAATGTCTGAATAGTGAGACACATGGACTGTTGGTCAAGTGAACCAGTTTCTTAGTTGTACAGGAAACTTTGAGCATGCTGGGCAGCCTGCTAGCCTGTCTTCTTCGCAACTCAGGAGATTCATTATATATCACATCAGAGTGATCTTCAAATGCTGTGGCTCTGACTGTGCTGTGTTGGGGGGTGGGGCCTTGTGGAGGTGATTATGTTAAAGTTCAATGCCTTTTTCTCAGGACAAGGCTGATATTTAGCTTGGAAATTAGTTGGCTCTATAGACACTGGGCTACGTATTGTAACAGCAGATGTTTGTGAGGTGGGAACCCTGGCTCCTGGTCCTCCCCACATGGCTGTCCAATCTTAGACTTCCAGCCTCCCAAGTGAGCTTGCTTCTTTTTTAATCCTTATTTTCTCATATTTAGAATAAATTCCAAAAGCATTCCTTTGCACAGGTTTCCAGCTTCTTTAGTTTCAATTTACCTTTCTTTCCTGTTTAATCCTCAGGATTTTTGAATATTCTTTTTTCATGGTATGAAAGCCAACTTTTTTTCAGGCTTCTGCCATGGTGTTCCCCTCAGCATGAATGTTTCTCACCCACTTATGATGTCTCACTTAATTCAGGCCTCTGACAAAGTATCACCTCCTCTGAGTGCATTCCCCGGGCATCTATCTCACATGGCATCACTTTTCAGGTCTTACCTTTCAACCTGCTTTGTGCTTTCAGAACATAGAGCTATCTTACTACCCCACCTCCCACACACACTGAAATGTACACTGCATGAAGGTATTAGGTGTATGAACTCATCACAATGATGTGCACCTATGACAATCTTTGGAGTTTTGACATGTTCAATAAATATCTGTAGCATCATCTGACAAAATGTATGTTTATGACCCACTGTTAAATTTTTCATCAGAGATATTCAGGAATGCTCTGAGTTCAGTCTTTAATACAAAATAATAATTTTGTATTTTGTTATTTTAGAACTTTTACTCTCACCCATAGACTGAGCAACTTACATAGGATTTGGATTGGAGTGTGACTAAAGAGCAGTTACAGCCTCTGCAGTGACTTTGAATTCAGTGATGCCAGAGCATGAGCTTCCAGCCCAGCATCAAAGCCTAAGTCATGGAAAAACAAATATCAAAATAACCCATAATGCAGAGAAAAAAATACCCTTGCTGGCTTCTTTTATAAATTGAAAAATTATTTATCCCCATAATAAAATGAAAAAAAAATAACAACCACAATTCTCTTACGCTGGTTCATTAATTATACTTGAAATACAATTAGACACAATGAGAAGATTAAAAGATTTTTTTCTTCATGCCAATAATAAAAACTGGTTCATTTAAGATTCACCTCTAATTTAAACACATTGTTGTTTTAAAAGGAGATAAATGAGTAAGATAATTTGCATTGACCATTTATCTTTACACATTGATTTATTGACTGCATATTTTTGAGGATAAGAATCATTATACATTTGTCTTATTTCTGCCCTGCACTGTTCAATAAATGTGTTTGGCATGGGCTGATAAAATACTTTAGAATGTAGCTCAGAAATTAAACTAAAAATTCAAAGTAACCTTCTTAGAGATTAATTTATGCCAGTTCAAGTTATCATCCCACTAAGGAGCATGCAATGGCTCCCAAGTGTCTTCCTTTTATAAAAGAATCATTTTAAATCATTAGTTTCTTCAACTGTGTGAAAAACTATTTGCATTGTAAAATTTTATTTTCTTTATAATTATTGTAGACATTACTTTCATGAACATGGACTTTGATGTTTTTAGTGGAAAGCACACACCATATAACCCAGTCTTCTAAGCAGCCTACAGAGGGTGCATAAGATAAAGACACTGACTCTGTGTAACCTACAGGCAAACCATATGGACTATTCTTTGAACAGAAAGACTTTAAGCAGAGTGGAGTGGAGGGCAATCCCAGAATTCTCCATTCTACTGAGTAAACACAAATCCTCTACATCACATTCTGGACTTAATTAGTCTTGAATTTTACACAACAATAACGTATTTTTTAAAAAAGAAATATTCAACAAAAGGAAGTGGGTTTGGCAGGGTGGCTTGATTCTTGTTTGTTTGTGGCTTCTCTTTCTTGTGTTTGAGAAGTGTAAATTTCCGTAATAGTATACATCAGTGAGTTTAGGTATTGAGCCTGTGGACCTCGATCTGGAACTGAAAGGGAAGACTCATGACGTACAAGGGATGAGCAGAGCTGAGACGATGGGACACCTCCGTATGTGTGCTGAGTTCATTTGTAAGGTATAAAACCTTTACCTTCTTTATATTCACTATTGAGCAAGTAGATTCATCCTTCTAGATTGGGTTTCCCATTCGTCCCGTCAAGGAAATAAGGCTCAATAGTCTTAATCTTGCCCTCATTGCAAGCTTCATCATGGCACTGTCTTATGGTGCCTAGAATGTATGAACAATTTTCCTCTTTAGGTGATCATCTTGAAGAATAAATTTGCCCTTTTATTATTATGGGTATTTTTAGATTTGTAAGCATGGTCACTTTTAATTTAAAAAAAAAAAAAAAAGTAAAGAGTTGTGTTTGAAGTCAGAATGGGCAGCCAGGCATACTTTACAAGCTTGGGATCTGAGGCAGGGGAACTGAGAGTGCCAGAACCATCTGGCCTACTTAGGAAAAGACTTCTGTGTATCTTCCCTTCGAATAAAAGAAAAAAGAGAAGTTAAAATAATTAGAAAACTATCAGAATAAGAGTCATTGCAAAATTAATAACTTTTCATTTCTATTTTCCTTAAGTAAAATAAAAAGTTTAATAATAGGAATGTCTGCCTTTCAAGCTTTCAATTGACTGAATACATAAAATGTGTTGTTCACAGAAGTGTGCAGGCTATTCCTCAACATTGTTCAGATACTGACAAACAATGACAAGTTCAGTGAACTCCACCAAGCTGTAATTCATATCCTTAAATTCAACATGAAGTCTGAGATTATAGTGTATACAAAATAAGTCTCTCAGATAAAATTAAAATTGCAAATTTTGTTGATTAATCTGAAGAAAACTGTAGTCCTAATCTTCTTACCAAAGAGTCTTGTTTGTTGTTATCTTATTGGTTATTATTGAGTTGTAGGCATGACACTAGCATCTGCAGGTGGGAACAGGGGCCTTTCTGAAATGAATAAATCTCACGGGCAAACATGGCACTCTGCATGGGGACCTGTATCTAGGCTGAGAAGGAAGCCATCTCTTCTTTCTTATTTACTCTCTGGTCCAATCTGACCACGCTGCTAGTCTCTTCCTCTGGGGTCAGCAGGAAATGATGGAGTCCTTCATGGCTCTGTCAGTGCATGAAGCCAAAGCAGCACAAACAATAAGCCAAAAGGAAAGACCGACAGAGTCATGGTTTCGTTTGGTTTTATGAGAAGTGAAACGTGCTTCCTCCAGGTTTAATAATTCATAAGACATACAAATCACAACATGTTGATGGATTCTACCTGTGAAGAGTCAAATGATGTCAAAGTTTCCCAATTCGTGCTCTTTTCCACAGACATATTTAAAATAGGAGAAAAAAATGACATTAAAAAACATAGGAAAGAACAGGGGAATGGATTGGATCCATATTAGATACCATCATGAGCACATCGAGCCTACCAGACTACTGACAGCAGGTCTCACCTCTGAGACTTTACAGAGAAACTGGACACTCATGATTTTGGCTTCCAGGTTGATATAGAACTATATGGGCATATGTGAACATGTGTGTGTACATTGTGCTGTAGATACATTTCATAAGCACTGATATAGCACGGTTCTCTTACTACTTATGGTTTTTGGAGTCCAATCATGCAGAATAACAAGCAGATGCAAGGTAGGTGTCACTAAAATTGGACATGGCAAGGTGGAAACGTGATGGCAGATAAGTGCTGGGAAGCTTGTTTCTACTGGGATATACTGGCCATTGGTCCCACATGATCAAAAATTAAATAAACAGGATCACCTATAAAATAAGTCTTTTATTTGCTTTGACCAAAGAAATAGGTCAAAGTGCACTAACAGTTAAAGACCTGTTTGCATACCCAAAGAAATAAAACTTGTATTTAGTCACAAGGAAAATAACAGAATTGGTTATTTACAATATAAATTTTTAGTTTGTTGAGTTTTTTTTTTTCCAAATAGACTGCCTTATCGAATGGTACATGAAGAAAATGTTGGTCTCTTGCAATCAAAATGTGTATGTGTCTTGAGGACAGATGTGTTGCAGTGGTGGGTGGGATTTCTCTTTAGCCCCAAAGAAGCTGCTGGGATCAGAATTTCTCCTCTCTCTGAACCGTAGAAGTTATCTATTCCAGTAAAGTTAGTTGATACCTTTTATACATAGATTCCTACTTGCTAAGAAAATGAAATCATTTCTGTATAAGTTGGGCTCTACAATAAACATTTAGAGGTTGTAAAATTTTATTTATTAATTTTTCCCTGACAGATTGTGAAATGATTT
This sequence comes from Phyllotis vaccarum, assembly GCA_033318265.1. Lineage (NCBI taxonomy): Eukaryota > Metazoa > Chordata > Mammalia > Rodentia > Cricetidae > Phyllotis > Phyllotis vaccarum. The sequence goes on along the minus strand of JARWLC010000001.1, from coordinate 73,582,831 downwards.
ATGCATTTTTTATGCCTTTCATTTGTTCTGTGTTGCGTGACCAAGTTTCTCATTTGCTGGTAATTGTTATCAGTATCTTTATACAACACTTGTTCTGACAGGGGTAGTGAATTGAGAGAGGACAACTACTCTGAGCCATCAATTGAGTAATTTTTCTTCAACTTCTAGGACTTGGCCAAGTCCTGATCCAGCTGTGGGACACAGACCCACAAAGCTCTAACATTGAATTCTGAAGAATGAAGTACTATTTTAATCTTTATTGAATAAGAAACAATTGTGCTATAAGGCCAATGGATCCCATTGAGGAAAAAAAAAAAAAAGAATACACTGACCCACCAAACACACCCCAAAGTAGCAAAGAAATAGGTAACATGGTCATGATTTAACTCTTCCTGTTTAGGGTTACACACCCGTCTTCTCTATAGAACGTAGTAGGGACTGCCGTGTAACCAGTCGCCTATAAAGGTTCAGATGGGCTAGTCCGAAGAATGCCAAATTTCTGTTGCAATAAGAGCACATGTAGCTCCTTCAATTCTTCCACAAACATAGTCCAGGTCTTAGAGCAGTTCTCTGCCCCCAAAGTAAGAACACCCCTGAGAGTAAGAGGTGGCCAAATAGAGTATTTGTTTCTTCTATTGCTTGTTTTTACTCAGAAGATCCAGTGGAGGGCCCAATGTATACTGCGAACTTTCTCAGAGTATAACCACCCCGAAAGAGAGAATAACAGGGGGTTTGTCTGTGAAGGGGAAACATTCAACCTGGTGGTCCTCCCCATCTATCCTTTGATCGGCTAAAACCAATCCTTCATGGAGTTCTCATCTCTACTTGGATGCGTTCTTTAAAACTGAAGGGATTTGTTATGTATTTTCTTGTCTCCAGCAATGCAATGATGGCACACACCAGGAGATAGATGAGTAACACTCAGGCCAGCCTGCAGGAGCAGAAAGGTGATCTGTTTGGCCTGCTTTCCTCTACCTGGGAAAAATGGTCAGCTGTTCCGCTGAGAACCCTGCCTGTGTGTTATTGCCATTTTGTGCCTAATGGAATCCCTTCCGTGGTGTTGTCTCTTTCAAGCCATTGTCTATTCTGTGCACGAATCTGGTGTGATGCGGAGAAGAGGGTGCAGAGGTCACAGACGTAGAAACAAAGTACGGAGAAAGAGAAGGATAGTGAGACAGAAAGATTTTAAAAAGAAAAAAAAATAACGATGACAGGCGGGAACATGGGAGGGGCTGTGAGGATGAGTAGGCACCGACAAACATCAGTTTGTCTGCAATATTAACCAAAAAGGATGGAAAAGGGATAGAAATCGAGATATCTTTATTCCAGGGGATGAACTGCCAAGGAGATACCCAGATAGCTAGCTCCCTCCCTCCACCTCCTCCCTTTTCAGAACTACATCTTGCGTTGGATCATGCAGTGGGAAACTGTCCTAGGAACAGCCTTACTGTGTGGTGAGTGTGTGTGCGTGGGGGGGGGGGGCGGCTAAGGTCACTAACTAATTCTATTGCTTGAAAGGAAAAGAGCTTCCCTGGTGTTGAATTTAAGGCGGTTTGCAAAGCTCTGGCACCGCTGTTTACTACATATACTTGAGGGTTTTCCTTTCGCCAGGCCTATCACATTCGTCTACTCACGTGTTTCACTTCTTCTTCAGGTGAAATATCACCACAGAGGTCAGCACCAAAATGGCCAGAGTGCAAATAACTGTGGTGGATGCTTCACCCTGGGAAGGAAGAAGGGAAGCGGGGCCTGGTGCCTGTTATTGCTCAGAAGCCGCACCGGCGTTGCCTTGTATAGACGCAAGATGGTTCGCAGTGCCTCCATGAGTGCTCACATAGGATCTTCCACAGATTTAAGCTAAATTCAGATTAATTTAGCTATTTTTTTCTAAACAGCCTAATGTTTCATGGCTTTAAGACAAAGTTGTTGCTAATGCTAGCTAACAGGAGCTGCGTTGGCACGGCATTATTGCTTTCATGTAGCTACTGAATACAAAAGTCAGACTATTATCCCTCCTCAGATTACACACATCTATGAGAACACACCAGGAAGTATGAAACATCAGTCATATTCAAGGAGTCTGGGAACCTCCTGAGGGACAACCCCTCTGAGGGACAATAATATCCACAAAGATGTTTATAGATGCTGTTCTGAAGGTTGCCCTGTGCTTTGGGAATTTCGTTTTATTCTATTCTATTCCAGAAGAAGAAATAAAAATATTGGCAGAGGATGACTCTGGGAAGCATCCCACACATGGAAAACATACCCCACAATCTCAAATTGATCTAAGCAGGGTTACCTTCCCTGAAGGAAATCACTTGAAGGTAATTCCACTGTGTTTTAGGCAAGGGTTTTTCCACTGGATGTGTGTACAATGATGCTGCCTGGCCAGCTTCCCCTTTCTCTGGCAGTTTTCTCTTTTGACACATCATTTAAAAAAAAACACATTTTAAACACATTTTGATACATTTTAAAAAGACAAATGCTGTCCAGTCTTTAAAACATGGGATGTTGGTGTTAGTCTAGACAGCCGTTTCCTTTTGCCCACAGTCTATCCCACAGCAACAATCTATACTGCTCTCTGGGCTCTGCTACTTATCCATTGCCAGATAAAGTACCCTTGACTTTGACTCATACAGTCCTTCTAAAGGCCAAGGTATATTTAATACCTGAAAGCTATTGCTCCCTCCCTCCCCCCCCACACTGTTCGTAAGCATCACATATGTTCTTTCTACAAATTGGTATGCAGGTGCCATTTAATCAGTTCAGATTCGGGAGCTACATCTTCAAGGGTCTGAGAGTTCACTCCCCCATATCCCCCCTTTACATATTTTCTTATAAGACATACAGCTTAATTGATTAACAAACTAAACAGCTTATATACTGGCAATATATTACAGATGGATTTATGTCAGAGTAATAGATCACATGAAATGGACCATGTGGTACCCCAGTGCATGGTGTCTTGGTAGAGCCCTGAGGACACTGACAGGAGCATCTCTAAGTAGTGCTGTATGAATACAGACACATGCGGATCTGTATCTACATCCATCTGACTAGGCCAAAAGGAGCAGGTAGATGCAAGATAGAGACACACACATGCTGGATGGGGCCGCTGCACACCTTGTCATGCCATTTGAAGGGCAGTTAACGGGTTGCTGGTTTTGCAGCCATTTAAATTACACTTTAGGGAAAGGCTTCTCTAATTGTATCTGATTTGTTTTGTGTAGTAAGCACTGTTGGAAAGGAGATCAAAGCAAGAGCAACTAGAAGTTAAGTATACATTTCAGCTTAGCTGTGATACAGAATTTTGGAGAAGCAGGCAGAAAGACTTATCTTAATTTTAGGTTGATCTCTCTCTTGCTATTTTTCTTGACATTGCCTGTGTGCATCTGTGCATGTGTGAGAGTGTCTTTGTGTATGCCTACGTGTGTGCAAACTGTGCGTGTTGTGTATGTGTGTGTGTGTGTGTGTGTGTGTGTGTGTGCATGTGTGCTGTGTTCTATCACATCATCTCCTGAAGAACGCTGGGTTTCGCAGGCAGGCGGCTAGTCACCTGCAACAACCTAACGGTCCCACCGAGGCTTCCAGGCTGCTGCTGTCAGTGTCGGATGCAAGGGTCTGGTCGGTGGACATGGAGGAGATGTCATTGACAGACGAGGATGGAGGGGGACTCTCGCTGCTGTTCACTGCTGCACCTGTGCTGAGAAAATGAAGACCAACATGACTAAATCTGGAACCAGATCCACATGAACACTACTCAGAGTACAGGGGTGGGTTCAGACGAGAAGACACATCTTCTCCATTCTGCAAACGTACACAGCACTGACACAGGAAACTGAATTTAATGGTGAAAACCAAGAAGAAACAATACAGAATCTCTATCACGTGTCACAGTTATCCACAGGCTAATGGTTATCAAATTTCACTCCAAATTAGAAATTACCAGTCTTACGGCCCCCACTCCTAAGTTTCATGGTCTTGTAAAGTAACTGAGCATATATGAAGCCAAGGCATTTGCATCCTTAATTAGAACCACAGAGATGGTAGCGTTATTCAGGCACAAAAACCCACTGACTTACGGGAGAAGAGAGATGAACAAAACCCTTTATTGTATCAGTCTGGTCCTGATGTCTTTAATAAAAGGAGCAAAATAAACAGAAGCGATGATGGTCTTAGCCCAGAAACAGGCCAAGATAAACCCAGTGACCTGAATTTTTAATGACTTTAGCTCTAGGAAAATGAAAGTATATGAAACACAGAATAATAATTAATCATTAAATATAATACCAAAGCTCAGATCCATGTGGAAAGTCAAGACTTTTAAGTTAATGAAGAAAAAAAGGAAACCTGAGCCACGGTGCCCTTAAAGCTTGAGTTCTCTTTCCAATATACTTGTTTGCTTAGGATCTGTAAATATTGGGTTATTAATCTGGAAAAGTCTTTGAACCTGCCATAAGACTCTGAAACTCCAGGAAGGCACTTTCAGCAAAGATTGGCTGTAATGCCCCAGATTCAGGAACAGTGAAGGAAAGATGGGCCAAAGACTCCGGAAACAAAATTAAACCACAGGAATCTGGAAACACATTGTGTCCGTCCCCCCCCCCCCCAATTCTATATACTTTATGCCTAAGTGATGTGTTAAAGTGGGTGCTTTGTAGAAGAGGTTCCCACTAAAATTGTCTCATTTGGGAAACAGTAGTGTGAAAGATCCAGTTGGTGAAAAATTCTATCTAAAATAAGGGACAAATGAGTTATCACACAGATTCAATTATTAAGTCAGAAAACTAAACAGAACTGAGGAAGCAGGAGCTTGCAAAATATGTTCCAACAGCAGATATTTTATGGAAAAATATGATAAAATTGTACAAGTAAATGAAGGATATTTCAATCATTTACACTAAGACAGTTTTATATATTTGCATACATTTACAGTTTCATCTGACTATAGAATACTTAAACTATGAGGAATACATTTAAAAAAAAATAAAAAACAGAAACAGAAAACCCAGTATTCACCAGTGTCCAAGTTAATGGCAGGAATAACTAAACCTTTCGTGTATTCCTGTGTTCTTAACTACTAAATTTCCAGTCTGTCTATAATTACCCTCTCTGTATTCATTTGCACCTTAATAGCTTCATATACAGAAACTCTGGGGTACTTTTCATGCCTTTTAAATTCCTCTTAAAAATGCTAATACTCCTAAGCTTAAATGTTACTACCTTTATCAAAGTGGTATATCAAGTAAACTTACCTGGCTTCAGCTTGTTCCAATATTGCTTAATTACAACCCTGCTAGAAAAGGTGCAGAGATAAGCCAGCCCCCACACTGCTAATAGACAGCCCTGGACGCCACAATGGAGTTGTGTTTATACCCTGTACTGGAATTTATCTAGTCCAACATCTTTCATTTCCTTCAGAAATGCTGATCTCTCACAACCCAGTGTTATTGTGATGCTCTTCTCAGGATCATCTTCATGTCAGGGATAAGAACAGCGCACAATACTCTGATAAGTGCAGGATCAATTACAGACCTAATGGAAAGAGACTGCTTTTTAATGCTGTCCACTTGGGCCTGGAAGGATGCAATTTTCAGTTATGGACAGCTTTCAAAATAAGAGACCACAGTTTAGATTTTTACTGTAGAGTTGAAAAATATGTATATCTTTCCATAATCATTTTATTAAGCCATAACTCATGTATCATATAAGTTATAAATTTGATTTATACAGTCAGCCCTTTTAAATTAATACTGAGTTGTACGGCATAACCATATTACGTTCTACATAATTTTCATCACCCCAGATGAAGTCTTATACTCAATTTTTCAACCATACATAAAATACCTGTGTGTACACAAGTGCACAACTGTGTGCAAAAATATGTGTGAATGTGTGTACATACATGTTTGTGTGTATACATGAAAGCCACAGGACAACTGGTGTCATGCCTCAGGCCACTGTCCACCTTTTGCTCTTTGAGGCAGGGTCTCTCATTGTCCTGGAGCTCACTAAGTAGGCATGACTGACTGGCCATCAAGCCCTAGAGATTCTCCTTTCTCAACCTTTTCAGCACTGGGTTCACAAGCAGGTATCCCAGGGTCCAGCTTTCCCGAGGGGCTTAGAAGATTGAACAGAGTTCTCCACAGACTGAACTGTCTCTACAGGTTTCTAGCAGCTTGTTACCTCCATGATTTTGAGAGTTCTGGACACTTCATACACGTAGAACCATATAAGGTGAATGTTACTGGCTTCTGTCACGTATTACTTAAAGCAAAATATGTCTTCAGAGAGGAAGCTTAGTATGTCAGCATTGGATTTCTTTATTGTTGAATAATGGCCATCACACTGCACGTCACATTTTGTTTACCTCCTAGTTGATGAGCATTTGCTCAGTCCTGAGTTATCTCCATGTTGAGGCTGTTATGAATAATGCTGTCATGAACATTCACATAGACACTTTGTATGGCTATGTTTTCATATTCCTTAGGTACTGAGGAACTCCTTGGTAGTTCTATTTAAATGATTCTGGCTGAAGAAGTGCTGAACTATTTCTGAAAGTGATCATGCAAGTCTACATCTCTATCGGCAGCTTTAATGAATTACAGTCTCACACCTTCTCTAACATCTATCACCTTTCTTGATTATAGACACAAAGTATGTGTAAATTGAATGACACTGTGGCTAGCCATTTTACATATTTTTTCATGTGCGTGGTGGTCAATTGTATGACTTCTATTGAGAAAAATCTGTTTATATGCTTTGTTCATTTAAAAAAAAAAAACACCTCATTTTCTTCTTATTGAGCCATAAAGCACTTCACAATTGGGAACAAGTTTTTCTCAGATGTGTACTTTGCAAATAGCATTCTATTATTATGGATTATCTTTTTTCTTGAAATTTTTTCTTACACATAAGACATTAGATTTGTTCTTTTTGTTCTTGAGTTTTGGTTGTTAGCTGTGAAGGACACTAAGACCATGAAGATTTTCTCCCATAATCTAATTTAAGACTTTTACGTTTTAGTTCTTATGCTTGGTTCCTGTGATTCACTTTGAACTCAACATGTTCTTAAGCAGAGGTTCCTCTTCACTCTTTTGTAGGCAAATGCCTGCATATTTCAGTACCATTTATTGAAAAAAGATATTTTCCTATAAAATTATCATGGTAGCCTTGCGAAATATTAATTGATCCTCCTTTGTAGTGGACTACTGTACTCTCAGCTCTGTCAAATTGATCTGTAATTGGACTGCCACAGAAATAATCCTACAAAGCTCTAGGAATTAGGATATGGTTCTATAAATTGCAGCTCTCTACAGGAAACATGGTGGGGGTAGGCAATCAAGCATATGTAATATCTAGTAAACAGGGATTCTATTTAGCTTGGGTTATATCATAACCTTTTCTGAATAATATGCCCAACAACTTGCTAGCCCCCTACATAGTGATGAACAGGAGACAGAAATCGGCTAGTAGTTTAGGGAAGAGGACCCCAAATGTGAACAGATTCTTCTCGTTGGCTAACAACCAAAATGTCCTTGCCTAAGGCCAGAGATGAAAGAAATGTTTGAGACAAAAATCTCTTTGATTCTGCCTTGGTCAGAGGACAAAAAGAAAGGCTTGGTTACCCCAAATGAAGACCTCATTCTGGGAGTCATTCCTGAAACTCAGAGGTGCATGGACATCTTCGGATGTCCGGATGGATGGAAACTACCCTCACCAGTTCATGCCTCCTCCATGTCTCCACCTAGTAAACCTTTGGGATGAATAAAGTATTCCTGCTACTTTGTAACCTGTGTGCACTTTTGTTCCATTCTTAAATAAAATTCCAAGAACCTGGAAATCCTGGATCAGATCCTGATCACTGGTGACGTGGACAGACCTTAATCACCAGTAACCATGGGAATGAAAACAGCCTGATCCTGAAGGTCTGAACTCTGGCTCCAGGAAAAAGACTTATCTCCAAGTTTGGGTAACTGGGACTCACAGCTAACTCTTCCTAATATATATTTCCTTGCTTTTATTAAATATTGTCAATGAGTTGTGACACTGTTGTATGATAGGCAGAGTCAGGTTGGAAATGTCTCCTCTAAATATTTGAATATTTAGTCAAATATTCAAATAAACTTGTGTATGTGCATGTGTGTGTGCATGTGTATGTGTGTGTGCATGTGTGTATGTGTGTGTGTGTGTGTGTGTGTGTGTGTGTGTGTGTGTGTGTATTTCATATATATTTCAATGCCTTGTGTTTAAGAGATTCAGTGGCAGTAGTGGATTCTAATGTCAACTTCATTGTCAACTTGGCTGGGTTTGGAATCCTCCAACACACCTTTGGATGCAGTGGAAGAATTCTTTTCCACACAATAAGTATGTATTACTCTCATTTGGTTTGTAAGATGCTGACAGGCAGTTGGTAGCTGGGCAAGAAATTAGGTGGGAAAGCCAAACTGAGGCTGGTGGAAAGAGAAGAGCATAGTCAGGAGTCACAAGCCAGATTCAGAGGGAGCAGGAAAAGAGTTTATCATTTCAATAAAAGTATTGCCATTCACAAGAGCATAAATAAGAAATATTGATTAATTTAAAATGTAAGAGCTAGTTAGTAATAAGCCTGGGCTACTGGCCAAGCATTTATAATTCACATTCAGTCTATGAGTCAGTTACTTGGGACCAGGTGGTCTGGAAAAGAAATGTCCACTTATCTTTGGGCTGGTCTTTTTTTTTATAATTTATTTATTTATTGTGTATACAGTGTTTATGTCTGTACAACATGTTTACAAGCGAGAAGAAGGCACCAGATCTCATTATAGAAGGTTGTGACCCACCATGTGGTTGCTAGAAATTGAACTCAGGACCTCTGGAAGAACAGCTAGTGCTCTTAATCTCTGAGCCATCTCTCCAGCCCCTCTGGGCTGGTCTTTAAGGATGTTCCTAGGCATACTTAACTATGGAAATTATGCCTTTCCTAAATGTAGTCCCATCCTATGTCATGAGGTCCCAGACTAAATGCAGGGAAAAACAGAAGAAGCTGGCTGTGCACTGGCTTTCATCTCTATGTTTCTTGAGTGTGAATGCCCTGGCCAGCTGCCTCATGCTCTAGCCATCATGCCTTCCCCGGTTGGCTCCCTTCTGGGATGGACTGCTTCCTCTAACAGAACAAGCCTTCCTTAGTCAGGTGTTTTGTTTCAGCAATGAGAAAAGAAACAAATACTCCGTCTTTACTAGTGTAGCTTGTTTGTTAGCATGCAAATCAGAATAATGTGAATTTCCCATCTTTATTCTCTCATAACTATTTAGGCTAATTCTTACATTTTCATTTGAATTTTAAGATAGTTTTTTTTTTCATTTCTGGAAAAAAAAACACTAATTTTTAACTGACTGTTCAATAAACCACAGTGGGGAACACCAGCACTTTACCAGTCCAATAAAACAAAGAACAATGGAGCACCTGTTATTTATCTAGGTCACCTTTAACTTTTTCAATATTAATAGTTTTAGAATGCAAAGATTGTTTCTCATTTATTGAATTTATTGTTAGATTTTTTTTCTTCTTTGTGGTGATAGTTTAAATTGGTTTGTCTTCTGTTTGCTGCTAATGTACAGAAATGCATCTAATGTCTTTGAATATAGAGTCTCAGTACTAGTGGACTAGAAACTAAGCAGATGAAATGATGATGATATGATGATGAGGGCTAATCAGTGGTATCCTGGTGAAGGATCTTAGTCTATTTTTAGCATTCCTTTGTCAATGCCTTTATTTATATCACCTTGGTTACTTGAAATTGCTTCAATAAGAATATGTATGCTGTATTTATAAATGTCACCATTCTTAGAGATGATGCTGAACACTAATGTGTGGTGATATGTAATATATTTAATAAAATTAGCCTGGAATATCAGAGGAGAGAGCCATCTCTTCCAGCCTTTTTTAAATTTTTCTTTGGTTTTGTTTTGGAGACAGGGTTTTCTGTGTAATAGTCCCAGCTGTCCTAGAACTTGCTTTGTAGACCAAGCTGGCCTCGAACCCACAGGGATTCTCCTGTTTTGGCCTCCCAAGTGCTGGGACTAAATGCATGTGCCACCACTGCCTGGGTGGGAGCCTGGAACTCCTTCTGTAAACCAAACTGACCTCAAACTCAGACTCACCACACTAATGAGCCCATTCCTATTAGATGTGTGAGTTCGCCTTTGTGTGATCTCCTCTACTGAGCTTGACAGAAGATAGTCTGGCTTTCAGATGACCCTTTCTAGTCTGTTTACAAGTAGGCAATAAATGGACTTTGTAAAGCATAAAATCAAACTCAAATAAAAGGAATAAGAACAAGTTATGGCTTAAGTTTATTGATTACCAAGAAGTTTATAAAACTCTCTTAAACAGAATTGAACTATATCAAATCTGTTTACAGTTTCCGTCTGTCAGACACACCCCAGCACAAGATAAACACCCCTCTTTCTGCACTACTAAGGAGGACTCAGTAGAGATACAATTTTTAAGCTGTCATTAATAGAATGTTTTAATTTTTCAATAAATGAATCAAAAATACTACTACTGTTACAAATGAAGGTTATTGGCTACTTTCAACTTTCATTTTAAAAAAAAAACTAGATTTCATGGAATGAATTAATTTATGGAAAATTCTTGTCCAGACGTTATCTAACAGAAACTACTCATTGATAACTGCTTTTAAAAGAAGAATTATTTTCTTAATACCTTCCTAATGAGAAATGAAAAGGTAGAAACAAAGAGTTAGGAGAAAAACCAGAAGAAAAATTATTATTGAGGGACAGATTTTCCAGTAGCTGCAAAAATCTTGAGCCTTAGGTTATTTGAGCTTGAATGTTTTTAGTTTTGTTTTGTTTTCCTTAATTGATCAATTTTAGTAGTCTGGACCACTGGCTGGTAGGGGAGTGATGGGGGCATTGTGCTCTCAGGATGGAGAAGAGTGAGCACCTCAGAAGCAAGGGATGAACACCCAGAACACCTAGGAAGCTTCTTTATTGACTAGAGACTGAAAACCTCTGCCTGTCTGACAAAGAATCCTTCTCAGTTACCTACTTAGGACAGCTCACTTCTCAGGAGGAACAGGGATGTCGATGCACACAACTGCCTGCATATGTTATAGTGCTAACATTCTATAACATCTGTTTTCAGGGCAAAATTGATGCCCGCTCCTGCTTTCCCTTGGTAGACATTACAAATCAATTCAGGAAGCGAATGGTGCTGCTACTGAAAACAGATAACTCTGTAGGTAAAATCAGATAGCAGAAGGGAGTACAATTATTTATGGATATATCTGAAATTTAGATGAATTTTTATTGATATATAATGATTCCATCAGATTTCAGACTTATAAATTATTCTTTGAGTGTGCACTTAGCTTCCCATCTGCATTTTAAGATCACCACTATAATATGATAGGTTTTGATATTGTAACCACTTTGTTCCTGAAGAACCACATTAGCTTATTCCTTATATAAGATTTTTAGTGTTTTGATAAATGAATAGCAAGAGAATCTATGATAAAAAGTATTTTATCTAGGCTTCTTACAAAACAAAATGTTATGCGAATATTCCTGGCATAAGGTAATTACAATGAAAATGTCAGTGACTTTTATGAAGCACTTTAGTTATTTCTTTACTTAGTTTGCTGCATATGCACACACATACCTGCCTGCACATGCAGGTACACATATGCACACATAAGTAGACACATGCGGTTTAAAAAGTTAACAGTTTTTTCCCAGGAGGAGTCAGTGTAATTTATGGGTTCTGCCAGCTAGCATGTTACAAATCTTCCCTGGTTAGTTTCAAGCTGCCAATTGGAGATCAATAGGTCCTCATTAGAAAACAGATAATCACACACAGTTGTTCACATAAGCTGGTAGGATCAGCTCCAGCTGCCATCCAGCCTCTACATGACACATACAAATATGCCATGCCTAAATGTGCCATGTAAGATACATGCATAATAAACATACATCATACATAAATGTGCCATGTAAGATAGAACACATATAACTTACCAAATATTCTTACTCTAAAATCATACAGCAAAATATCGAATCTATTGTTATTTGAGCTGTAGATTGGGTAAGCTTACTAACTGTAGTTTAGAGAACATTTAAAAGTAGGCAGGTTTTGATTGGTACAGTTAGTTGTAATGCCTAAAAAGGGTCTTAATTTTCTCACCAGGTAAACTTAACTGGTGTTTTATAAAAATAACTATTCAAACACTAAAATAATAAGACCCACAAAAAGGCTTATGGGTGTACACTTCCCAAAACAAGTGCACCAAACTATCATTGTTAAAAGCAGAAAGCTTTGTCTGAAAAACGGAAAAAATGCCCTAGCAGCAGCAGCATACATCAGCAACTTTGCTTACTCATGTTCATGGAGATTAACAGGAAAAATAAATATGTATAACCGTGGTGTAAGAATATAGGGAATTGCATACTATATTATTAATCCTAAAATCCCATCTTGAGTTCTGTCTTTGAAGCGTGTGTGTGTGTGTGTGTGTGTGTGTGTGTGTGTGTGTGTGTGTGTGTGTGTGAAGAATAACTGTCAATTTTCTGAGACAGAAAGCACTTAGAACACATACAGTTATCTCAATGAGCTTGTAATAAATAATGGATAATAAAGAAGTATCATATTTTTACAACACAAGAGCTAGTAGGAAATGCAGAAAGATATTATTTTGGGGAAATCATGAAAACTCTTTTTGTACAAGGTGATGTGGAGAGGAAATAACCTGAAGCAAAGATGACTAAAATGAGCAGTGTCCACCTAGCCTGAGATGTGTGCTTATCCTTTGTTACAGATTGCCTCCTTATCCTCTTAATGACTGTGGGAAAACATGTTACAGTGATTATAACAACTCTACCTCATTGAGAAACACCTTAAGCCTGTTAGATTCTGCAAGTGAGTTCTTTCCTATGCAGACAGTGTGTGTCTAAGGATCAGTGGCAGCAGATTCTATGAATCTAGTCCTAGCCTAGATAAGGAGGGCCGGTGGGATGGAAGGCACCCATGACTGTGCCCTTTACCACTTCAGTGAAGATGGTTAATCTTCACTGAGAAACTGACCTGATGTAGAATAACCTGGATATTGTGGTACACCTCTTGATGTGGCTGCAAGGGTGTTTTGTTTGTTTGTGAGGACTATATTCACTGGGAAGTTACCCAGAACATAAATAATTCCCATAGACTGGGACTTAGAAAATAAAGGGGAAAGTAGAGAAGAGCAGAGAGCATGAACACCCCATTCTCTGCTCCCCAGCAGATGGGCACCCAGTCCTCTGTGATGTGGGAATGTCTTTCTGTGTGCTGTGAATATCAATCTTTAAATAAAGGAGCTGTTTTGGCCCATGACAGGCACCATAGAAAAAGCAGGAGGAGAAATCAGAGCATAGGTAGGAGAAGCAGGGCAGAGTCAGACAGAGCGAGCCTGAAGCCCAAAGGAGCAACATGTAGGGAACACAGGTGAGCCACGGGCCATGTGGCAGACAGATTAATGAGAATGGGTTGATTTAAGATGTAAGAGCTAGCTAGCAATGTGCCTGAGCCATAGGCCAAACAGCATGAAGTTAATATAAGCGTCTCAGTCAGTTTTGGGGCTTGAGCAGCAGTGGTGAGTGGCTAAGGGGTCTGGCACAGCAGGTCTATGGATCTGGACCTCTGGCTGCCTGGGACCAAGAAACCACATTGTAACACCTCTGCTCCCCAAATCCTGGTCACCCTGTTCTCTGTTCCCCAGATGCTTAATATGAACCCTAATTCTGGGACTGAATGCTCTGAGATGGTGAGTTGATATACTCTCCTCTTAACTTATACCAGGCATTTTGGGAATTATGACAGAGAGTAATTAATACAAAGGATAGCTACTAAACCTTACCATGTGGTTAGGAACTGGTTTGTCAGAGGTATTTGGAAGTGTCTGGAAACACAGCTAGAGGCATAGAACATGTAAGCAGGGATCAAGACAGAAATCCTGGTAATAAATATGATGTTTCTTATGGGCACAAGAACTCTGTCAGAATCTTGATTTGGGGTTGTTGAATTTACAGTCTCATAAATAATTTTTCTATATTTTTTCTGTGTCCTGAGACTATGAAAGCAAAATAAAAAGTAATTAATTTAGCTACCCAGATTACAAGATAAGTTAGCCTTCAGGCTGTGGCATGGATCTTTCTGGATGCTTAAAGCAAAGTTTAAAGCAATGAAGAGGGAAAAGTGTGGCAGGAGTATTTTAATTATGTGTAGTTTGGCCAGAAAATAAGTGAGTTGAAACTTGTAAATAGGTTTTCAAAGCAAACACCAGTCACTTTAAAAGAAGCCATCATTTTGGATTTGCTTGGAAGTAATGCAGAAAATTGCCAGACACTCCCTAACTTATCTTAGGATCTAGAGCATTGGTTCTTAACCTGTGGATCGTGAGCCCCCTCCCCCAAGGGTCAAATGAGGTTGAATGCAGGTTACAGCTGAAAATAAACAAGTATATCTTATGAAACTCTTTATATTCAGGACATAAGTCTCAAGAAAAAAGTGTATGGCATTAACACATGCAAGGGGATATTTCAGGTAATCCTCAGGGGTATTGTCAGCAAAATCCATACAAGTACAAAGGTAACTATAGCTCACAAGCTGCAGATTTTTCACACTGGCTATACTCAGAGTCATTTTTGCTAATAATTACTCTGCTGACACACTGAACTTGGAGAGTTTAATGCTGTAAATGAATGAGTAAAGATATTCTGGCTGAAGAGATGAATTGTTGACCTCTACTTCTGGTGGTCCAGAAGACAAGGAGGACTTACATTTTGTTGAATACTGTTTACCTTTGACCAGATCATCTTTATATTATTTTATTGACATCTTAGATTCACTTTTATAAGAACATCATGTTTCAACATCTAGGAAATAGAAACAACTTAAATGTCCTTCTATGAAAGAACAGGTCATGAAAACGTGGTCCATATATACTATGAGGTGTTATTCAACTGTAAAGAAAAACAAAGTCACGAACCATGTAGGTAAATTATGGAGCTAGAGAAGATCATCTTGAGTGTGGTAACCCAGACGCATGCTCTCTTACCAGAGGCTCCTAGCTCAAAACCTTAGGTGGGGGGGGGGTACGCAGAACAACCAAAGAAACAAGGAAAGTAGGAAGGGACCATGGGGGGAGGAGAATAGATGGAGAGCTAATGGTGTAAAGTGATCTGGGGAATGGGGAAAGAGGGCAGCTCTAATTACAGAGAGGAAGAGGAAGTAAACACAGGAGGGGGAAGAATAAAATAGTAGGATGGCTGAAATCATAATCATAGTATTAACTATCTATGAAAAATCCTTAATACACATAGGTCTATAAACACAC
The DNA here is from genome assembly GCA_033318265.1 of Phyllotis vaccarum. Classification (NCBI taxonomy): domain Eukaryota; kingdom Metazoa; phylum Chordata; class Mammalia; order Rodentia; family Cricetidae; genus Phyllotis; species Phyllotis vaccarum. The sequence goes on along the minus strand of JARWLC010000001.1, from coordinate 73,567,460 downwards.
GCATATAATTTAAATGTCATTTTCTCATCTGAGCCGCCAATGCTCTCTCCCAAAAAAGGCCTAAGACTGGCAGACAAAAAACACAACACCTGGTATGAGAAACCATCTAGCTTTCATAGTAACATGTGAGCTTCCAAAGGAGAGAAGACACCAAGAGTCCTACCCAGCTATGCTGATGAACCATGATAATGATCTTCATGGCATCATAACACTAAGATTGAAGTAGTAGTATGTATACTTTGGTACTAAACAATAGCTCTATACTTTGACTTATGCCCCATCCAACAAGAAGGAAATAATACCTGGTACCTAGCCAACTCTGTAGGGCTACTGAAGTCAGGCATCATGGAGGAGAACCTACGGCTTCCACTTTACTAAGACAGCATAATCTCTAACTACACTCTAAACATGTGTTCTTTTACCCACAGATAAGTATAGTCCTTGCCCCTCATTGAGGAAACTTCTCTTCACAAGAGATAGAGACCATTACAGAAAACCACAACCAGTCACAATGCAAAGTTGTTATACCCAGTCCCAACAGATACATCTATAAATGTCCACATCTAAGGCTAAGGAACCGTGCAGAAGAGGGAGCTTGAGACTGTAAGAGCCAGAGGATCAGGAAGTTTGCTATGAAACTGTGTCTCATAATAATGTCAGAGGTTACACACATGAATGTAGGGGGATTATATTGTTCCATTGTAAATAATTGTCCCACCCACTGGTTTAATAAAAAGCGCTGATTGGCCAAAGGTAGACAGAAAGTGTGGGTGGGGCTACCAGGCTAAGAAAACTCTGGGAACAGGAAGAACAGAGCAGAAATGTCACAGAGACTCCAGAATGCCAGAAAGAAGCCAGAAGATGCAAAGGACAACTATGCTGCTCTGAGAAAAGGTACCGAGCCCCATGGCTGAAAAGGATAAGAGTCATGGGTTAGTTTAAGGGTAAAGAGTTAGCAAGTTATATGCCTGGGCCCTAGGCCGATCAGCCTAATATTATTGTAAGCATCTGTGTGTCTCTGCTGGTCTGTGGGTCTAAACCTTGAGGCTAGGCCTGAAAGTCCAGGCCAGAAACCTCATACTACACATGAAGTCTCACCAACATAACTTAGTGAACAAGAACAATACCAGTAGACATGTTAAAGTAGACAGGGGGAAACCCAAGAGACCTCAACCATACAAAATGAACTAATAAACGCTGAGTGAGAAAGATAGTCTTCCCCAGGGAAGAGCATATCAACTGGTTATCTAATACCAATGGTCAGCCCATGAACATGTAATAAAAGTTATTTTATATAGATTGAGCTGTTCATATTTAGAAATGTATATGTATACCACACACACAGACACACAAGAAAGTAATAACAATTAATGGAATAAGAGGCCATGATTTGAAACAGAGCATGAAGGGATACAGAGAAGGCTTGGAGGGAGGGAAAGGAAAGGGAAAAATGTTGTAATTATATTATAATCTTAAAAGCATTGTTAAGAAAAACAACACTATGATTGTTTATTAGAATTAGAATTACCAGAATAATGAACTATCAAGGGAAAAATGATCAGTTCTCAGGTTCTGTAAGAAATAGTGTCTATGAATATGACCCTCAAGGGCCAGGAAAATACCAAGTACTGGCTTTCTGGTTATTCACAGAGAGTGAGTACCTGAAGGAGACGGCTGTCCTTTTACTACGCCATTTTTAGTCTTTTCTTCTGAGTTCATCACTTCCTTGTAGATAAGTTCTGTAAGAAACAATTGTCCATGTTATTACAACAGGAAAGCAAAGACTTCATCAATCTACAAAACAGATGAACTTGCTAATGACATAACAGCTCTTGGCCTTGAGTAGATTAGTGAATCAGTGAGAACTTTCAATCTTAGCTAAAGCAGATCTTTCCTATACTAGTTAAGTAAGTAAATGTTTAAAAATAAATAAATAACTGCCTTCTGAGTTGATCGCAATGGACTCCTGACTATGAGGACTTAAATAACCTGGCTTGCTTATTCACTAGTTCCTTGGGTAGCTTTTGCAGTATTGGGGTTTGTACTCAGGGCCTCATGTGTTCTAGGAAATTACCCTTTCCCCTGGACTCTGTTCCCAGCCAATGCCTTCACCTTGGCTGTTCTTTTCTCCTTTGATACTTTTCTCATGCAAATCTTATGAACTTTATAATCAACCCTTACACCGTCTGTCTCTAGCGTCATCTCTCCTCCAGATTTATATCTTAGACTTGTAAACCTAACCACAACAGAAACCTAAAAATTAAAAGATTGTTTTGTTTATCCCCAGACTGGAAGCCATTTTTTTTCTTGTTACTGTAAATTAGCCTGGAGATCTTTAGTTCTTTATGTTGCCAGACTTAGCTAAACACCCTTCACTCCTACTCACCCTTTCCTGCAATAGTTTATACATCACCATCCTCCCCAGATACTTCTTCCTCCAGTTCAGCCTGTGTCCTCTTCACACTGGCTACATCTTCTCACCTGTTACTTCACAAGCCCCAACATTGCCTTTTGTGTTTCACTTAGAGCAAAGCAATCCTTCTGCACCATCAATTTTCCCCCGATGCCACTTTCATGGGCTTGTTTGTCCCTGTTCATCAACACGGTCCTTTGACCAGGGGCATCTCTCTGTAACACTGTGTGCTAATTTCTAACATTGTCTTCTCCCTGTATCCTCCATCTGGTGTTTTTCTTTTCCCACTTTGTATGATGAATTCTTTAAAAGTCACTTAAAATTGCCTTCCTTTTTTCGTTCCTTCTCATTTTAATTTGATCACGTGACACCGTCTGTATTTGGATTCCTTAAATTTGTTCTTTGTAGTTAATTATATTAGTTTAACAATCCTTGTAGGTTTAACCCCTTTTTCTCTTGTGTTTCTTCCTGAGTATAATTTTGAAGCTATAGTATGAGTGTAGAGAAGTTTTGCCAAAAAAAAAAAAAGGATTGATGAGCTCTCTGTTTTATTTTCATTTAGATAAAGAATGAATTTCTTGGGTTCACATACATTCTACTTAAACTCTCAAACCTTTTAAGGTTTCTAAATTAACTTATGTGTTAACTATATGTAATTTTTAAAGCTTACAGCACATTTCAAACTTACTTTTAGATTACATTTTGTTTATTTGGAAGAGGGGAGGCACAGTCAAGGAATAGTTTATGAAAATTGGCTTTCTCCTTCCACATGTAAATCCAGGGATTAAATGAGGACTTTCAGGATTAATACTCTCTCCACTGACCCATCACTCTAGCTATCAAACATTTTAAATTTCATATACAAACATAGGAGTTTAACTTTTAAATTTTAAAATGAAGCCTGGCTCCAAGACAAACATTTTGGCCATCAGTACTATTTTGCAAAGGTGTTCATAATTAAATTCTTCTTAATCTAAAGCAAATGCAACTTTCTATTAACATAAAAGACAAAAAAAAACCCTTAGGAAATTTCAAAATAATTACATTCTCATTTGTATTTCATTTATTTATGACAACATTGGAGACTAAACTCAAACCTTGTATATGCTCCACAAATAGCAATTGTGATGTGGGCTGCGAATTACCACTGGATAATAAAGGAAGTGTTCTGGCCTATGGCAAAGCAGCTTATAGGCAGGTAGGAAATCTGAGATAGATAAAGGAGGAGGGTGGATTCAGATGGAGATACTGCAAGCTGCCACCAAGAGACCAAGATGAAAATGTGCAAGTAAGCCATGAACTATATGGCAAGACATTATAGAAATGGGTTGACTTAAACTGTAAGAGCTAGCATACGCCAAACATATTGTAATTAATATAAGCCTCTGTGTGATTATTTGGGGCTAAGTGACTGCAGGACTGCAGGTCCAGTCCTCAGGTTGAATGGATCAGAAATTTCAGGCTACAATTGGTAACCAACGTGGGGCATAATCTACATAAACCTAAGAAAGCTTACAAAAAGATTCTTAAAAGGAGCCAAAATAGCTTTCTAATGTGTCTCTCAAGTGGGTTATATCCAGAGAAGCCATAGCATGGGGGCTTGAGCTACAAAATGTTGGGTTGGCCTCTTGCAGTCTAAGTTGCAACAAGGCTGGTTCCCAAAGTCTCGTTAGAGCCTCAGTAAAAGCATGAGCTGCATATGATAGATTTAAGATTACTGTTCATACATAAAAAAAGGGAACAGAGTCAACCAAGACTTCTTAGTAGCAGTGTGTTCTTGGGTCAGCTCTGTTTGCTGGCATTGAGCAGAGGTGCCACTCATTTAAATGAGGCTTCTTGACTCAGCCTTAGTGGCAAATCTAGCACAAAGCTCATTGAAGAGGCCCTCCTGCCAAATATTTAAATGAGGTTTATGAGCAGCAGGCAGTGGTGCTTTACTTGGTGACAGTGTAGACTCTAAGATTCCCCAGAGTTGGGGTGGTAAACATGCCTGTACCTCTGCCAAACCTTTATAGCCAAGTCTTTAATCCTAGCCATACCTTAGCAGACTAAAGGTGTGGTCAGAAAAAAAAGAAAGGAATAAGGATAAAGTCTTTTTAAAAAGAAATAAAATTATATATATAATATATAAATTATGTATATATAGTATGTTGTATATATGCCACGCAAAGACTGAAAATACACAGAGTCTGGATACTGTATGTTATGTTGTCTTTGAACTGTCTAATTGTTGAAGAAGGAACAAGAGCTGCTAAGAGATATTTGAGCATTTAATGCTGCTGAATTAATCCAACCTATGTATTTTGTAAATGCCTTGACTTCAAAATTTAAATCAAAAGACATGCTACTTTGGAGAAGAGCTCTTCTTCCCCCCCCCCCCCACACACACACAGAAAATGAGAGGCTGTGGATTTATTCCAGGTTAAAAAAAATAAGGTTTCATTAAAGAAGATCCCCCCCTGAAAAATCTCTGATGGGAAGAGATGGCCACATCAGCTTCAAGGCTAAGATGACCCAGCCTCAGGACACCAGTAAGATTGCCAGAACCCCCTAATCTGCAAGAATTAGTAATGTAAAGCTATGCTCAAATTTCCCAAGTATTGTTTATAAATGTTTGTTTTCATTATAAATGGTCATAGTCAATCTCTTTCTAGGGAAAAATGGGGGTATGATATAGAAATGATTTTTAAAAATAAGTAAAAATACTTTGATCCAAAAACAGTTGTTAATCTTAAAATATTTTACATTGGTATTGATTTTGGTTTATTCATACAAATTTAAGGTAATTTTGTTATACTGTGTATATTTCTACTCTTGTTTGAGGTATTATGTTTATGTAACTCATTTAAAATTGAAATGTATAATTAAAGATACAGATTAAAAATTAGTCATGATAATCAAACTTATAGATATATTAGATTTTTTAGATATATAAAGATATATTTCAATTAGATAGGCAATCTTCAAACACTTTAAAGACCTACAGAATATGGCATTTAAAATGTTGTAATAACTTAGACTTTTCTAGACAGTGAAACATGTCTGCTCCTGGCAGAACCAATCTACTTCAAGAGGATGATAGACATCTAAGAAATACCATTTGGAATAATCTGCAAAATTAGCCACTGGACAAGAAACTGTTCTTGCATTGACTGCTTGAGAGTATGCTGTATAAACTGGACATGCAGGATCCACAGGAAAGTGGCCTCTGGAACTTTGCCAGAAAAAGCTGAGATTGTCCCTCAGGTTCCTGATTTGCAGAGACTTCTACACATTCTGCAGAGCACAGGGAGACTGATAAACTATGCCAGAATGGGTGAAACAGTCCTTCAAATTTCCTGCTTCACTAAAATGTCTGCCAGTGATTCTAGGTCTATAGGCTGAAGATGGATGTGCCCAAATTACAAAGGAACTTTGGGTGACTGTCCAGGCAGCCAGGTGTCTCTGTCAGTTTTGGAAGAAGTTGCTTATTATGCTCTTCTTTACTCCAGTAATATTTTATCCTTCTGTGGTCTCTGATGGAGTTGAAGATCAGATAGTTATAATTACAGTTTTCATTAGTTATAGTAAAATGTAAATTAGATATGAAACTATGGGCTTACAAGGATAAGGTAGATGATAGAATATTCCCTTTAATTTGATAAATTCAAATAGACTAGATATTGTAACTGTAATTCTTACTTGCTACCTGATTTGTTATATGTAATTTTACTATGCTAAAATTAAAACCTTCCTTTTTGATTAGACAGAAAAGAAGAAGTAATGTGGAATGTCTTTCTGTATATTGTGAATTACCATTGGATAACAGAGGAACTGTTTTGGCCTATGGCAAAGCAGCATATAGTCAGGCAGAAAATCTGAGATAGATAAAGGGGAAGGAAGGTAGAGTCAAATGGAGATGCGTGAGCTGTTGTCTAAGAGATCAAGATGTAATGGAACACAGGTAAAGCCATTAGCCATATGACAAGATGTAGATTAATAAAAATGGGTTAAGTTGTAAGACCTAGTTGGTAATGAGGCTAAGCGTAACTCAAACAGTTCGTAATTAATATAAGCCTTTGTATGATTATTTCGGACTAAGTGGCTGCAGAACTGTAGGCCCCAACCTTGGTGGACTGGCCAGAAACTTGTGGCTACACAACTGAGCTCCAACACCAGCTTGATAACAAGCCACTGAAATGTCACTTTTTAATGAAGTGTTGTACAAGTGGCTGCTGCAGGTGTTTTTTTTTTTTTTTTGTATTGACTATATGTCATAACAGGATGGTTTTTATACTCTGACCTTCAGGAAGCAGAGTGTACATGCTAACACAGCACATTCACCTTTCCATTCTTCAATGGTGTGCTCCCTCTCATCCAGCTGTTTATCATATATCTGCGGAGGAGGCTGTGGAACAAAACAGACAATTTTTATGACAACCAATCCAAACGCTGTACTTTTACAATCTATGAAGATGCCGTACCATACATTGATTGTGGTGGTGACCATACCCTTATATAAGTTTGGGGGCATTATAGTAACTCAACAGTTAATTTCGATCCCCTCAATCCTGCAAAAAAAAATTGTGGAAGATTTACTTACATATTGCTCACTAATAAGACAGCAGAACTCATAGCTTCAAATCTCACTTTTCAGTAACTTCATCTCTAGTCCCCACAGAGGGACAAGGGGATGAACTTGAACTGCATATGTGCTTGAAAAGCCTCAGAATCAATGTTTTCTGCTCGCACAGCTTGTAACAAAACTCTCACAGATCAAAAGACCTTGTTTTATTTTAAAGCTATTCTAAGGATTCTATTATGTTGTCCAGTAAAACACAGTGCAGGTTTCAACTGCAATGAAAGATTTGTATCAAATTAACCTTTTATTTTTCTTGAAACATTATAACATGTTTTAAACACAGCCTAGAACCCTGGATTGAAACGGTTCTGTTCATTCCCCTCCAGGCAGAAGTAGTTTCTAGATTACTATAGGAAGGGTCCATGAGCTGCCCTGCTGAGACTGGGTTATCTGAGTAGACATCAGCCTGACTTAATGCGGTCATCCTTCTTCCTGTGTGGATTTCAAGTAGGACAGACAGTTTCCATGGTCACACAGTTTCTAGAATAGCAGTTTTCATATAAATGTCTGACCTCTTGTTCCTAATGTGTGGACTTGTGGAAACCTGACATATTAGCTAGAAAGCTCCAACCTAAGTGACAAGACATAGAAAGGCAGACAAATCTTGGAACAGCAGGTCAGCATAAAGGGAAGGAAGGTGAGCAAGAGAAAACATATTAGCTATCCCTGGCCAGGAATTACAGTGTTTCTGTTACCGTGAGGTGAGGGAGCCTAGAATCCATTCTTGTCCTGGACTCTAAAAGCAATAGTTTTCTGCAAAATTTAAAAGTCTTACAGAATCAAAGGAACTCCCACCTATAAGAACACAGATTTTTTTTTTTAAAAAGAATGTACTTATAAGAAAGGTTTTCATTAAGACTTTCTCACACACTATGATTCTGTGAAAGATTCATTGGCCCAGAAGCCACAACCAGAGCCCTTTTTATTCAGATACAGCCAGCAGAACAGTACCACTCAGTGGTCAGAACACCGACAGTGAAGTAAATGGGGGTCCTGGTTCCATCCCAGAACCCTAGGGAGAACTCCCAAACACTGACTGTAAAGCTGAGGGACTAGAGAATCAAGCGCTGCAATGGGACCTGACTGGAGAAGGTTTTTCTCTTTCAAACTATAAAGGACCTACAGAGGAATACACAATTTCCTGGAAAAAAATGGGTAAAATTGAAGTTACTTATGAGACTGTTCTAACGTAACCTAAGCAAAGCAGAGTCTGGGTTTAAAGAGATATTTTGCCACATGGTAGACTGTCCTCTGTTCCTCTTCATGAGAACACGTGAGATTGTATTAGACCTGCAAGGCAGCATGCTCAAACCTATGGAACCCCTGGGACCCCAAGAACTCTGTGCTCTGCTGCCTCCTCCATCCTTTGACAAAAGACTGCTCTCAGGAAGCTGTGTGACTGGCTTCCACATAGAAAAGATTTTTCCATACAAGTTTCAAAATTGAACATGACTTAAGAGTGTGGTTCCTGCCAAGTTCATAAATGTCATTTTCTGCAACAAAGCTATTTTGAGAAGGCTTTTCTTGGAGCTTCAGAATGCAGATGTTACTGGTATCCAAAGCACTGAGCACACAGACTCTAACCACAAACTACAAAGAGAAGCAAAGTGCTAAGTCCAGAAGTTTTGCTTTCAATAAACCAAGAGGGATGTTTTAAACCTTTGTGTTTGTGGTTACCAGTCTAACATATAAGTCTTGTGTTAAAAAAAAAAAAAAAAGTTTGGGTTTTTGTTTTGACTTGAGATTTTTCTGAAGAGGAAGCAAATGTCACCTATAGTGGAAGGGCACATTTGCACAAACACATCACCTAAATGCAGTATAAAAGAGTCTCTGGCAATAATCTAAAGACAGTAGAGACATAACCTGCATATTCATACACTTGTGTTTAGGAAACAGCTATTAGCATAAGATGTTTATAATAGCCCTGCCTTCATTTGCAAAGGGAATGTTTGGTTAGTGAGTTATTCTCTTTGTCAACCTTAGTGAGTGGGGAAGGATTTTTCTTTGGTAAATAAAATGACAATAAAAAAGAAATAAGAAACAAGGATAAAAATAAAAGGAAAGCATGAATCACACCTTCACCATGAATTAGTAAGCATTATAATCTGTTCATTAACCCATTAAATTAATTTATTCAATAAAACCCTTAGGCTGTGTGATGGTTACTGTTAACTCAATTTGACAAAGTCTAGAGCCTCCTGGTGTGAAAGGCATCTTTTCACATCTGCAGGACAGAAAGACCCATCTTTATTGTGGGCAGGACCATCCCCTGGGCAGGGGTCCTAGCCTGTACCAAATGAAGAAAGAAAGCTGAATATCAGAATGTATCCACTGACCCCTGTTTCTGAGAGTGAGTATATCATGACAAGCTTCCTGCACCTCAACCTCCCTCCATAATGGACTGTATTCTTGAACTGAAGCCAGAATGAATGCTTAAGTGGCTTCTGTCAGAATATTTTATCATATCAACAAGACAGGAAATAAAGACTGGTACTGAACAAGTACCAGACTACTCTTAAAAATTAGATTGAAAACTGAAATAATTGAATTACCGAACTCAATGATCTTACTTCCCCATTCTTTAAAACTATTACAATATACAGGAAAATATTTTTAAATTTTGACAGCATCTAAAATGTTGGAAAATATAATGAAATACCTTCAATACCAATATTGATACTGAATATAACTAACAGAAAAGGGAAGAAGGGCAAACAGACAGCTCTTACTTATACTCTCTCAGCTATCTTTGAGAGGTTAATACATGAAGATTACTATTATCTTCCTAGTTAGAATTAAGCACCACTGCTTTCTGAGAAGCCATAACTGTCTAGGCTTCTCATATACACCTTAACGATCCTTGGAATTAAAAACTACAGTAAATTTTCAAATATATAACTTGTAGTCACGTGACTAGTTAATGCTATAGTTTCCATTAAAATACAAATGTAAAGAATTTTCCAGATGCAATGGAGTTTATTCTAAAATAAATTATGTTTTAAAATAGCATAGACACATGGCCAATTTGGTGACCACACTTTCACTTTTCCCAAAAGAATGCTACTTCCTGCTCACTGTCTTTTACTTACTATTACATTTTCCCACACCCATTATGTTGCGTATGATGAATTGGAAGAAAAATTGGGGTGTTGTGAGAGGCTGTGTTAGAGATCTGGGATATATAATTGCATGACAAATTAAGGGTAGAATAGTGACTTTTGCATTTCAATATTTTTCTATAACTTTGGATTAAACTATTGCAGCTGTAAGTCTGGCTTCTCCAAGATGGCATGCCAGCATTTTCTTCCTTTTTTTTTTTTTTTTTTTTTTTTTTTTTTTTTTTTTAACTTTTTAGAAGGTAAAACTCAGCATTAGGAAGTGATTAAGTCACAGGTTCTGAGTGGTGACTGCTTTTCCAGAGGGCTCAAGTTCAGTTTCCAGCACCACATCGGGTGATTCACAGTCACCTGTGACTCTAACATCTGCACTGGCCTCCATGAACACCCACAAATACAAAACAACAGGCACACACACACACACACACACACACACACACACACACACACAAATAAAAATAAACATTTTACAAAAAGAATATAAGATGTAGCTCTTGGAAGAAATGGTGTTGAAGAGACTAAGTGTCCACAAACCAAGGGCTGATAAGCACAGTATCAGCTGTCATTCTGTGGGGGGCTTCCTGGCGGAAATCACTTCTTACTGAAGGGAACCTTTCAACCACCTTATCATTATCTAGTTAATCACTACGAGATGAAATTTTCTCTTTCTTTTCACTTAATTGTATACCATCTATTTAAATAAAACATCTCTGTTGAGTTTCATGTATCAATTAATTCTCCACTAATCCTCTAAATAACACTGGCTTGGGTAGTTTCATGTAAGTTAGGAAGATAGTTGGTGAGTGTTTATGCCACTTTGAGCCAATTTGCCAGTGAAAATGCAGAAAGGATATTTTGTTCATGGTCAGAGAGGTAATTGGAACAAAGCTATGGAAAAACTTGAAAGTTTTCCATAGGAAAAGACAGTGAATGAATGAATCCTTATGATTTCCAGAAATATTAAATTGGATAATTTAACACTTACAAAATATTTTAATTAAGGACAAGTTTTATTCTGTGACTTTAATTTCTATTCCAATGTTCTGTTAGTTCACATGTGTAACTCTATCTGGAAACCATAACACAGCAGTCAACACTTAGATTCCTAAATGTTTTCTGTCATAATATCTTGGACATCAATACTTCCACACTGACTTTTAAAGGAGATGAGAAACAGAAACAAGAAACTTAAGCTGAACAAGGTTATTCCTTTTATCCATTTTGGGATAAAAGGATATTCAGCTTTGAATTTGACATTTTGGCATTTTCTTCTATGACAGCCATGTTGTAACCTACACTGTAGCCACCTAGCTGTTGGTGTATGCTTTCACCCTCTTGTCCTAATCAGGCGTCTCCAAATTTCCCTCTACTTCTGCCTTTCAAACATATCAATAAAAGATTTACATCGGGAGGGGGAGCTTGGCCCTCTGGGAGTGGGCGGCTTTCAACTGGCATGAGCAGTGTTCCTGTTCATGGGCTGGCACCTTGGAGCCCATTTCCTGTAGAGGAACACCTAACCCAACCCACATTGACTTTGAGAGGAGTGAATCGGAATGCCTGAAGTGGATGTTTGGGACCTCAGCCCTTTGGGAGGAGGGGATAGGTGGATGGGGAGGGGCAAGGCGGGGGGGGGGGGGCTGGCTGGGAAGGATTGGGAGGGGGAGGGGAAGGGGGAACAGGGGGAATACCTTGATGGAGACTTTTTAAAATGAAAATTAAAAAAAGATTTATAACATAATGATTTGGTATGTGTGTTCTATATTAAGTCAAGAGGTATCTCAAAGTAAATGATATCCCACTAAATTATAACATGCTTTGCTTACCTCTTACTAAGTCTGGCAGATTGATTCTTGTGAAAAATGCATGTCTTATTAAAAATTTTAACCAAGAAAGCTATTTTAATTACAAAATTAGATAACTTACAAAATACACTTAAGGAGACATCCAATTTTAAATGTTTAATAGCAACAAAAAATATCCAATAATCTCATTAGCTGATCCTCAAAGGAAGGGAAATATATGAACTGCCCGACAAAGAATTCAAAGTGATTGCCATAATAGAACCTAGGAAATAACATGCACACACACAAATAATGAAATCAAGAGTATAATTAAAATAAAAACTAGAAATTTAACAGAAAGGTTGAAACTACACGCAAAAATTAAACAGAAATAATAAAGCTAAGAAGAAAAATTAATAAAAAGGTGGACTTGATCAAGCAGCAAATTTTGAGAAAGCAAAGTCAAATAACTTGAAATTATACAGCTTGAGAAAGAGGAAAAGTAGATTAAAAAACTGAAAAAAAATTATCATATTCATAGGGTAGTTTCCAAATGGATAATTTTTGTATCATGTGAGTTTAAGAAAAAAATAAAATTTTATAAATCATTTACTTTAAAATTAACCTTAATAAAACTGTCCAAATTTCAGTAAAAGTTAAAAATATCTAGTTATTATTGGAAACCTAAAGGTCTTTAATCCTTTTTAACCCAAACAAGATTAAAGATACAACGATATATGCTAATGTACACTGGTATATTCTAACAAGATTATCAAACTTCAAAGACAGATTGATGATCTTAAACCTGGTAAGAAAAAAAAGCAAATAACAAAAAGAGAATCTCAGTAGAAACCTTAAAGTTCAAGTTAAGAGAAAATATATTCAAAGTACCATATATATATTTAAGAATATATACATACACATATACGCATGCAATAACAATTAATTAAATAAAAAACCATGAATTTGAAAGACAACAAGAATGATGTATAGGAGGTTTGTGGGAGAGCAAAAAGGGAAAAAATATTTATCTCAAGAATTAGAAACAGTAAAATAAAGACCTACCAATCAGTATACTATATCGGGCAAACTGCCCTTAAGAAATAAAGAAGGATCTAAATAGTTTAGACATATAAAATCCTTTAGAGTTTATTGCTATTATTAATATTTTACAAGAAGGGAAACGTTCTCTAAGCTGGAAAAGAATATGTTAACCAGTAACATCTAAGTGTGTTTTATATAAACACCTCACAGGGAAAAGTTAGAGACAACTGTGACTACAGTCAACAATGCATCATGTCCTTGAGATCCGCAGAGAAACAACTGGTGCGCTCCTCACACAAATGATGAGAACACATGAAGCGAAAGTACGTCAACCAGTTCTACTAACATTTCATAATAAAGACATATTCCATCATACATAGTGGATATGCAAAAAAAAATTGTTAGATTTCCAAATAGCCCGGTGCCTTTAGTTTGGCGGTAATAAAGTATCCATTTGCCGTTCTATCCAATGAGCTCTTGTTGAGTGTCTTACACTGTTTCTAGACCAAGTCCTGAGAGGGTCTCAGGTGTGAGTGTCCATTTGTGGCAGTGCTCTTAGGGCACCCTCGAATGGAGAGGGACTATCATGGAGCTTTATTGGCTAGAAATGTCCCTTGCAAGCACTTTGTCATTCCAATGAAAGACTGTGCCATCAGGGAATAAAAAATAGGCAAGAAATGACAACCTCAGAGTCAGCTTTTCTTTGAGATGTCTAGTTTGGTTTGATTTAGTGTTGAGAAGGATGCTGAAGAACCAAAGCACTCTCTATGGCTTGGATATGAAGGAGCCGGGAGAGCTTCTGAATGACTCCTGGCAGCTGCTAGGTCATGGCTTGATGTGGGTAGGCCAGGAAGAGGAGGAAACTGTGTGGATGGATTAACTCACATGAGTGTTTAAGATACTAATCTTGAAAGGGCAACCACAACCCCAGGAAGTGATTGAGAGGTCTCGAACATGAAACGCAACACATGAAGAAGGCCAAGTGTAAGCTATGTTCTCAGGGGAGGGAGAAATGGAGCTAAAAGCAAAGAGCTGCACACGTAATCAAAGCGAATAGTAAACCCCAGAATGTAGAGTGTTCTGTCACCGTAGACACCAAGGGGAAGAGGTGTTGCAATGGAAGGCTGTAGGCCTCTATTGCACAGAAGACAGATATGCGCAGGGCCACAGGGAAGCCCCCAAGAATTTTCAGAGAAGGTGGTTTCAAAGCCTGAGAAATAAAATAGGGGGTTTAATCATCGAACAAAGACTATTTTCAGTAGAGGTGTGAGTATAAAGGTCTATGACATCTCCAGGATAAGGGTAGAAATACAATTGTTTCAAGTTGGTATTAACTTTGTTCTTTGGAATGAGAACAGATGGAGTATGTTAATGTTCTGCAGAATCCGGTAGAGAACATGAGGAAGAAGAAGGAGGAGGAGGAGAAGGTGGAGGAAAAAGAAGGTTTTGTTTGTCTGGGCTTTCTGTAACTGATGGTATCATCAGTTTCCTCCTCAACATCTTCATCCTGTTGGCATTTCCAAGAAGCTGATTTTCACACAGTTCCTTTTTAGCCTTTCTGCCAACCTTCTTATCCAGGCCTTCATGTGAAACATGAAGATAAACATCCTGTCAGTTGGCAGAGCTGGCAATATTTTAACCCACACCTATTTGAATATGAACTTCATGATATTTTTGGCCTTTCCCCAATTCTGGGTTTGTGATATGGTTCCTCTCCATTTAACTATTAAAATAAATACATATTAGATAAAGTTTTTATTAGGTAAATAAATCAACATAGAATGCTATGTGAAAAGGCTAATACTGTTTTCAGCTGGATGAGGGCCTCCAAGTGCTGTTAATTAGAATTACAGATTCCAGTTCAGTGTCTACTTCAGGCCGGGCCAGGATAGTCATCGTACAATGCTACTGCCACCTTCTGGCTGTAGAAAAGAGGACAGAGCAAGGGGGGAATACTACAGTTTCATCATTTCTGTCAAATAGCTCCAAGACAAGCTTTCTCAGACATGGCTGTGCTTTTGGAACATCTGGGAGAATTGAAAATGCCAGTGCCCAGGCCAGGCTAGAGGTTCTTCTACAATTGCTCTGAGCTGAGGCATGCTTAACCCAATAGTAAGGGTGTATGACTGTAATTCATAACACTCTTCTCAACTCTTACACAGTAATAAAATCAACTTCTGCCCTTCACCTAGATGTCCTCCAGGTATACCAATACTGAGGAAAATACATGACAGCCTCCAGTGGATGGTATGTCTTGCTATACTGAAATGATTACTGTTCTTTTGAAGGAAAAGGATGGTCAGTGAACCATGAGATCTGTGTCCTGTAGTCAGGGGCAGCCTTCCAGCAAAGTGAGCAAGGGAGACTTGTAAATCACTCAATCACAGGTTCCCTGAAAGGGACGAAGGAGAAATGGATCAAATGTGGGATTCAGACCAACCTGGTGATGGGCTTGAACGGTGTCCTTGTGCAAGATACTTGGTTTGCAATGAAACCATTTTATAACTTGCTAAACTAAAAAGAAAACTAATTTTAAATGCTTACTGCCAGGTATATCAACAAACTTCTGTTCAAAACTTCATGGTGAGGTACACTGCAACTCCTAAAGGATTACATAAAGAAAGCAAGCCATCACTGCTAGGGACATCACAGAACTAAATGACCAGGTGACACTTCAAACGTCAACAAGGTACATTTTAATTGTTGTGTGAACTGAATTTAATTAAAAAGTTTAATAAGACAATGCTCTAGAAGTTTGGATGAAGTCAAATTGTTTTCCCACTTTTTATCCTGCACTTTTCTTTTCAGATGTCAGTGTGATGGTTTGAAAGAAAATGTCCCCCAAAGGAAGTGGCACTAATGGGAGGTGCAGCCTTGTTGGAGTAGGTGTGGTCACTGTGGAGGTGGACTTTGTGTTTCATATATGCTCAAGAGTCTGCCCAGTATCTCAGACCACTTCCTGAGTCTCACATATGCTCAAGAGTCTGCCCAGTATCTCAGACCACTTCCTGAGTCTCACATATGCTCAAGAGTCTGCCCAGTATCTCAGACCACTTCCTGAGTCTCACATATGCTCAAGAGTCTGCCCAGTATCTCAGACCACTTCCTGAGTCTCACATATGCTCAAGAGTCTGCCCAGTATCTCAGACCACTTCCTGAGTCTCACATATGCTCAAGAGTCTGCTCAGTATCTCAGACCCCTTCCTGAGTCTCACATATGTTCAAGAGTATCTCACACCCCTTCCTGAGTCTCATATATGTTCAAGAGTCTGCACAGTACCTCAGACCCCTTCCTGAGTCTCATATATGTTCAAGAGTCTGCTCAGTATCTCAGACCCCTTCCTGAGTCTCACCTATGCTCAAGAGTCTGCTCAGTATCTCAGACCTCTTCCTGAGTCTCATATATGTTCAAGAGTCTGCTCAGTATCTCAGACCCCTTCCTGAGTCTCACATATGTTCAAGAGTCTACACAGTACCTCAGACCCCTTCCTGAGTCTCATATATGTTCAAGAGTCTGCCCAGTATCTCAGACCACTTCCTGAGTCTCACATATGCTCAAGAGTCTGCCCAGTATCTCAGACCACTTCCTGAGTCTCACATATGCTCAAGAGTCTGCCCAGTATCTCAGACCACTTCCTGAGTCTCACATATGCTCAAGAGTCTGCTCAGTATCTCAGACCCCTTCCTGAGTCTCACATATGTTCAAGAGTATCTCACACCCCTTCCTGAGTCTCATATATGTTCAAGAGTCTGCTCAGTATCTCAGACCCCTTCCTGAGTCTCACATATGTTCAAGAGTCTACACAGTACCTCAGACCCCTTCCTGAGTCTCATATATGTTCAAGAGTCTGCCCAGTATCTCAGACCACTTTCTGTTGCTTTCACATCAAGATATAACCAATCTGCCTGCACTCTGCCATATTCTCAGCCACCATGATAATAACAGTCAGCTTATACACTTATTAGATTTTCATATCAAAAAGTTTAGTCATGTCTTAGAAATGGAGACTGTCTTTGCTGTTCCATTAAATATTTTTTTCTGATTCTTTACCGGAAAACACTCAATACTTATACCACCAACTACTTGCCCACACCATCCATCTGTTTTTCATTTATTTTACACATATTTATAAAGCAACTGTTACATGTTAGTCACCCCAGAATTCCACCTCCCTGAACTTCAGTATAACTTAAAATTGCTACAAGTTATTACATAAGCATCAGATCAAAAAGTCTTGTTACCTAGACAAAGGGTAGAACTTGTTTTATTTCTACGTAAGAAATCAGAGTTCTGAATCTCATCTGTACATCAGAATCAAATGTGGTGGTTTGAATGAGAAATGGCCCTCACAGACTCCTGCTTGAATACTTCATTCCCAGTTAGTAGAACTATTTGGGAAAGATTTAGGAGATCTGGTCTTATTGGAGAAGGTAGTGTGTCACCATGAATGGGCTTGAAAGATTCAAAAGACTCATGATATCCTCAGGGTGATCCCTGCTTCCTATTTGTGGATCAAAATTTGGGTTCTCAGCTGCTTGTCCAGTGCCATTTCTGCCTGTTGCTGTGTTCCTCACTGTGATATTGATAGGCTCCATCCCTCTTCCTTCGCTGATTTGCCTTAGTGTTTTGGTTTGGTTTGGTTAGTTTGAGTTTGGTTTTAGAGATAGGGTTTCTCTCTATCGCTCTGTCTCTCATGGAACTCACTCTGTAGACCAGGCTAGCCTCAGACTGAGAGATCTAACTTCTTCTGCTCTCTAGCATTAGAATTAAAAACATGAACCACCATTCCTGGATACTCTGATTTTATCACAGTAATGGAAAATTATCTAAGACCAATGGTGAGTTTGTAAACATCTCTTGAGTTGTCTTCCTTGGTACTAGGGCTTTTATCTGTTCTAATCTGATACAACTGTATTTTTTTGCCTTCCACCTTTCTGTTTTCCACTAAGTTCTGCTTTGCAAAGAAATGACTTGTTGGAAGTATAGAACGATGTTCTCCAGCTTTCTGAAAAATACTCTCTTCTCACTGGGGAGAGGTTGCAGGGTCCACAGGGATTTTTTTTTTTTTTTTTTTTTTGCTGGCTCCTGTTTCCAGTCCAATATATTTTCTTACTCGTCTCCACTCAGTTAACCTGAAGATTTGCAACTCTCCCAATCTTTTTTCTCTTGGAATGAGTATGTATGTCTCAAATTCTTCCCATCTTCTCTTCTGTAAGCTTCCATTATCCTTCACGCTTATATTTGGAGATCAGTCCCTCCAAAACCCTCCTCTAATGTACAGTGTGCTAAGGAGTGTTTTTCTATGCAACTTCAATATATTATGTTTAAATTTAAACTATTTATTACTCGACATATACTCTTTAGTATACTACGGTACAAAGAGCATAAGGCAATGATTGTTCCTTTGTCAGCTTTGTTCACTGGTGTGTAGCTCTGTACATCATGTAAAACACATATTCAACAAGTGGGAATAATTACTGTGTTTAGAATGTATACATACAAACTTGGCAAAAAACTATCAATTAGCAAAATTAAATGAGCGATGCTGGTTCAGCTTTCCATCTGTTGACCATACAAAGAGACCTGAGCTTTCTCTGCATATATATTAGCCACATGATTTTTGTCAAGGCTTGGCATCTATTAAAATCCATGAGCCTCTATGCTTGCAGTTTGATGTAAATTATTCACTAACAAATATTTATCGGACTACTAAGATTCAAACTACATTTTAAGTACTTGACCAAAGGGACTGTGCTAGTTCTGTTTGTTGCTCTTTAGTTCTGTGTACAGTGTCAACTGTAGGGAGCAGAGAAAGCCCTGAGTAAGTGAAGTTCTGAATGAATGTGTAGTGTTGATTGACATCAGCATGGTCGTGCAAAAGACCCCAATGCCTCAGCCCCATGGGTGAGGCTCGGCATAACAAAACCTTCCTCATTGGTCCAAGTGCAAACAATTGATCAGTGTGCATAATATCCAGCAACTGTAGCTTCCTTATCTCTGATGTTTACATCCCGAAACAGCTTGCCTATTATGTTGACTAGTTTTATGTCAACTTGATACAAGCTGGGTTTTTGGGAACAGAGAGAGCCTCTACTGGGAAAAATGACTTTATAAAATCCAGCTGTGGGACATTTTCTTAATTAGTGATTGATGGGGGAGGGCCCAGCCCATTGTGGGCTGTACCATCACTGAGCTGGTTGTCCAATGTTCTATAAGAAAGCAGGTTGAGCAAGCCATGTAGAACAAGCCAGGAAGCAGTTCCCCTCCATGGCCTCTGCCTCCAGGGTCTTGTCCTGTTTGAATTCCTGTCCTGACTTCCTTGATGATGAGCTGCTGTATGGAAGTGTCAGCCAAATGCACCCTTTCCCCATGGAGTTGGTTTTGGTCATGGTGTTTCATCCCAATAGTAACACTAACTAACATTCCTACAGAGACCTCCTCCTGACACTAGCTAACCCCTCCTTCTCCCCAGTAAACACACTGAGCTTCTGTTCTGGGTTGTAGCTGCAGTGGGTGCCTAACCATCAGAGTGTGCACACACCCTCTGACCCTAACTTCTCTGTGCATCTGTCTTCGTATCAGTCATTTCTTTATCTCCCCCCAGTTGCCTCAGTCAAGTTTTCAGATTAAAACACCCAGGTCATAGTGACCACCAACAACCACACAATACATTATGCCAAGTAGCAATAAGAGACAAAATACATGAGTAGGCTAGAGCATATAGGGTGCTCTCTAGGGAGGACAGTCACAGAAGAGTTGTTAGTTAAGAAGCCTGTGAGAAGACCAATGGGCTGATGGTGAGAGGCAGGTACACTTCAGGGAGGAAAAATGTTCCAGAAGGAATTTCAACACAAAACCATCAGAGGAGGTACTTTCTCGCCATGGCCAGAAAAACACAAGGAGACCAGAATACTGATGAGAAGCAGATAAGGAATGGGCAGAAAAGATGCCTGAAGTGTAGACAGCTGTCCAGTGAAGTAGAGGAACATTTTCTAAACTTCAGTCATAAAAACAAGGTGGTTCATTGTTATTTTTTTCTTGTATGTTATTTACATTATTTTAATACACCCACCACTGTTCCCCTCCCTTCCCTCTTCCCAGTCCTTCCTCAGCTTCCACCCACCTTATTCCCCCATCTATTCCTCAGAGAGGGTAAGAACTCCCAGGGTGAGTCAATGCAGTCTGGCTTATTCAGCTGAGGTAAGACCAAGTCCTTCCCCCAGTATCAAGGCTGATGCCAAGGAAATATCCAAGAACCAACAAAGATGATCCCAGCTAAGACTCCAAGCGATAGTGGAAAGGGTGCCTACACTGGTCTTTCTCCTATAATCAAATGGATGGCCACCTTAACTTTCATTATAGAACTTTCACCCAGCAGCCATTAGAAGCAGATGCAAAGATTCACAGCTAAGCACCAGGTCAAACTCCCAGTTCGGCTGAAGAGAGGGAGGAGAGATTATATGAGCAAAGGGGTCAAGATCATGATGGGGAAGCCCACAGAGACAGCTGAATGGAGCTACTGGGAGCTCATTGACTTAGAAATGACAGCTGGAGAAACTACATGGGACTGAACTAGGCCCTCTGAATGTGGATGACAGAAGAATGGCACAGGGCCTCTGGAAGTGAAACCAGAATTTATTCCTGTTGCATGAACTGGCTCCTCTGTAGAGAAACACCTGGTTCATTATTTTTGTCACCAAGACATGCAGGATAAAACAGACCATCAGATTATAGGGACTTTAATTAAGAGGTTGTGTGTGTGTGTCCACAGATGTGGTGTACATCCAGTCATTAGTGCTTGATGACAGAAGCGGCACCATCTGGGGCAGCACTGACTTAGAGCTCTGTAAAATTTAATGACTGCTTGAATTTTTATTATAAAAATGGTAAGTCCCTGGAAGATGCTTAAGACAATATGCCTCGTTATACATTTTAAAAGGAAAACTGCAGACACATTGCCCACAGCCACCGAGGACAAGAGTGAAGTTGTCTACTAGATCCAGGGGAGAGGTGGTGCTTGTGTGGTTCACAAGATGAGTAGTGCTCACTTAGGTCAGCACAGCAGGATTCCCAGGGGACAGTCAGGCTTTCCTAGAGTTTTTACAAGAAGCAGGTGAGACTGCGAAATAGGTAAGCTCTCCTCAACTCAGCACAGCAAAGCGAAGGGGAGCAGAATTCAAGTGACATTTATAAGTCATACTGCTACTGGTGTTACTTGCCTGCACACATAATATGACAGTGTCTCTGTTTCTGAGGAACTTGAAGAAGCAGATTTGGAAGAGAGATGCCTGAGTGCAGTGAATCAGTTCAGCACAGTGTGTGGCGTAATCGTGGATGGACATCAGGAAAGAGTCCATTCACAGTTCAGGGAAACAACAGCTCCTGTTAGAAGACATTTCTGCTGATCTAAATAACCGATCGGCCTCTGCCAGAGGTTATAAAACCTACAGAGGAACTAGAAAAAAGTCTGTGTGAAAGTCAACACGCCACACACACACACTGCCAAGTCAGCCTACTGAAGCCTGTATCACTCACCCACTGATACAGGCTCAAAACGGAAGGAGAGTGAGTGGGAGGCTGAGGGCCCTCTGTGTTTCTGTATCAATCCCTGATGGAACAGGAAACCACGCTCCTCAACAAACATCAGAATGGAGCATGGGCTATAAACCCAGAGATCTTGAACCACAGTTACAGTTAGACACTGCACTGTAAAACTGGTTTGAACACACTTTATTATCTTTAGAGGCTATCATACTTTCACAGAAACCTTAACAGCTCTTTAATTTCCAAATGCTTAGTAAGTTGAGTGTATAATTATTTTCACTCCAGATCTTTACTTTTTTTTAATCACTGATGTTTCTGAATGGGTCTAGGTTCTGAGTTGACAATCACGTCTAATCTGATATAAGTCTTTTGCTGACCTAGTTATAACAGACCAACATCCCCAGCATCTTACACAGAAAGCATCTGTACAAGATGATTTTAACATTAACATAAAGATGGCTACTCAAAAGCAAACACTATTATTCTAAATTTACTGCAATTTTAAATTCCTCCAGCACATAAATTATTAAAATACTGGCCCTGTGAAGAGAAATCAGTTTGTTTTTAAAGTGGTGACATAATTACATGGTGTTGGCTTTCAGCTGTGTGTCTGTGTGAAATCATTTTAACCTTATCTAGAACTAGAGCAAAGAGCCTTGAGGTAGTCACTGACCAGAGTCTTTTGGTTAGAGCAATGGGGAATTGAAGCACCAATGGAAAACTATATAAAATCGTCAAAATTCAGAAGTATTAGTAATTCAACTAAAATTTCTGAGTCCCCACTTTGGTAAATAAAAATAGTCTAACACATGATATGAATGGTTATGACATAATGTTTACACTCAGGTTGCTACTAGAAGGTATGTGATTTAGGGAAAGGGGTAGAAGGGTTTTTGGCTGGGCAGAATTGCCTGAAGACAAGGAATGATTTCTGGTTGACAATGTGCCCTGTGGAATCCATATCACTCTCTATGTATTATTTAAAATTCTTCATTTAAAATATGGATGGGTAACCAGGAGGCGGTGGCACAGGCCTTTAATTCCACCATATGGGAGACAAAGGCAGGTGGATCTCACTGAGTTCCAGAACAACAGGGGCTTTTACACAAATCTTGTCTTGACAAACCAAAATAAATAAAAATAGAACCAAAAATAAGATCGGGTCAGTGAGTGACAGTAAGATGTGTGGCAGCTATGTCTCAAAAAGAATAAACTCAGTCAGAACAAACTACAGTTTAATATAAAGTGGTACGCATGCTCTGCTTTTTTTTTTTTTATTTTTTTAAGGCATTTCATTTTTAGTAGATTTTCTTCATACCACACCATTTCACTCAGGAGAGAGATATTCGAAGGTCTATCTTAGAAAGAAAACAAGTCTATACGGGCTTTTTAATTATCATGACAGAAATAAAAGCCATTTTTATTCCCCTTATGTTTCATAGATTAAAACAGCTGGATTTAAGATATTTAATTATATCCATAAAACACCTCTCTAATTGCATCACACCTTTTCAAAGTTAATTGAGCACTTTCACATATTTCCCTTAAAAGTTTATTAGACAAGGAATTTTTTGGGTAGAGATTAGTGATGGCAGTTACAGGAAAGCCATCTCTGGATTCCATTCTCCCTCCAACCCTGGTGTGCTGAGTCCAATTTTCACTATGTCTTATTCCAACCATTTTCCTAGTTCTTTAAAAATTGGTGTTTCTGCTAATATCCATCATCATACCAATTGGAATAAAAATGATCGACTTAAACACAACCCCATTATATAAACCCCTGATTAAAGTCACTACTGTTGCTTAGCAGCCTCCTCACAGGAGTGCTCCCTGGGAATGTCTTGGAGATGCTTCCTGCCCTGGTCCCTGCCTAAGTGTCCAGTTCATCCCTCACCTCTCCTGGTTGACTGTACCAAGTGATCAGACAGCTCACCAGGGTCACCTCCTGGCTCCTTCCTTGACTGTCCTAGAGAAAGCTGCTTCCTTTCTCCGGAAGCTCATTCTTCTATTGCACTCCTTTCTCTTCCTTCTTGCTCATCATTTGGTACTGATTCACCTGGGTTCCTCCCTCCCAAAGCCTGTCAGCCACTGACGAAGGGCTTCATTATCCCTTAGCTCTTCTTCACACCTCTAATTCCCTTTACTTGGAATTATCAGGATGATTATAATTTCTCATTTATGTAACTACAGAGTGTACACGCTACAAGCCTCTGAGTAGCGAAAAGTTTCTTATTTTGTTAATAGGAATATTTATCAGTACTGGTGCTGCATAATTAAAATGTAGTACAAACTTCAGTAAATGTATTGAGTACATACTATCAATAAATATCGTGTGACCTGAGCCCAGGTCTTTTTCTTGTGTGCTCTGTGCCATCTCCCTACATTAGGAGTGTGGTTTCCCACTCTATAGTCCTCTGTCCTCTCTCTCCTTTGCCTACAACACCTTGGATTGGGAAAGCTTTGATGTATGCATGCATCTTTAAAATTAACTGATGACAAACCACACTTTTAAACTGTAGATAAGCCTTCCATCTGGAGAGGAGCTACTCAGGACTTAAAATTTTTCTGTGGAGGTATTTGTGTGGATTCTAGCCTGCTTTGTGATTAAACAGCGATTGAGTGGTGATGTAGCAAGCCCGCCTCAGATAAAGGAGGTGACAGATCTCTGCCCTCTGAAAACAGCTTTGTAGCCCACAAATCACGAAGCAAAAAGAACAAAATGGTTGTCTGCCAAGCCTAGTCCAAAGCAGCTTGCTCTGTAGAGACATTTTTCTGGAGTTCTGCCTGATGGAAGGGTCTGTTTTCACAATGTACATGGAAATAGAGACCACACTTTCCTGGAATTATGCACAAGGGAGTAATTGGTGGTAATCTTTGGGGATAAAAGGTGTTTTTGTGAACAACAAGTTCCATACCTTTTCATAAGCTATTGTGGGCCATAAAGGACACTGGGAGTTTCATATTAAGCCAGAAGCAAGTTATGGAAAGGATTTTTATCATTCTTATGACTGCCTTGCCATTAAAAAAGGAACATAATAATTTTATTATAGTGCACGCTCTGTGAAAGACCATCAACTTTTAATAGACTTGTAAAGGAGAAGTTTAACCTTTTCAATATTCTGCCTTATCGTTGGGTGAATCCATTTTACCTTCTCACTTCTAACAGCTGCCCCAGGGCCAGTTCTACATGTGGGAATGACATTCAAATTCCGTCTTTTTCCTGACTCTGCAGTTTGCCAGGACTTAACACTCCAGCCTCCCCTGCGGCTCAGCCTTCTCCCAACCTCAAACCTCAAGTCTGCAGACATCGGCAGTCATGGCATTCTGGCTTAACCTCTATAGCTCTCCCTTCATTATGATGCTAAAAAGGTCAACATCAGTATTCTCTAGTGTTTATAACCATCTGTTTTCACATGATCACACACTGGTTTTCAGCATCATGAAAATTTCTACTTTCCCATCCCTCCTAGAATATAATGTTTCATTTTATCTCTTATTCTTAAGAGTATTGTCAGGTTGGTGGATTGACCCCGGTGTCTGCTGTCTGGCAAATCAAACTCAGCCTTGTGGGGTGTTTTTGTGAAGCACTTGTTTATTTAACCCTTCGGTAGCAACATTCAATACGGTCGATACCCTAGAAAACAGAAACGAACAGAAACTGTCAGCAAAAGCATCACTAGGAAAGACGACCCTACAAGGAACAGAGAGCATAGAAACAACCCGAAGCAAGACCCGTTGAACTTGCCACTCTCAACCTACACCATCCATTGTGGAATGTCACCATAAAACCACAAACCGATTGTCAACTCTGAAAACCTCTTCAGCAAGAGAGCTAGCTACTTGAACAGTGCTGTCAATTTCTATTGTTTAGAAAAAACTATTTAAAAATAGCCTAAAGCCATACACACATGCACTGAGAGAGAGAAGTGAGGAGGGAAAGAGGGAGGGGGGAGGAGGGAGGGAAGGATAGCTAACTTTAAGGCCAATGTTTTAGAAACTCATAGTAATAAAAGCTGAAAACATAACATATACATAGCAGGTACTTTGTCTCACTTCTTAAAATAGTGAGAACTTTGAAATGAGAGCTTTTAATACAAGAAAGTATTTATATCAGGAAAACTATTCTTACAAAAGCAAGCAACTGTTTTGGTTATGCCTAGACTAATAGTTTAACAGTACATTATCATTTCTTGAAGCCCTTAAACATAAGCTTTCTCTACTTTATCAATGCTTTAAAGTATTTCAGAACTAAATTTAGAGATGAAAGGTATATCTCAGTGGTAGAGAGCCTAACTAGCATAGAAAAGGCCCTGGGTTTGATCCCCAGAATATCAAAAATAAAGTTAACTAAATAATAAATATCTAGGTTTGGAGTAAAGGCACTTCAAAAATCTTGAGAAGACTATGAAATGTAAGCTGAGAAAGCCATGGGTACATGATTATACCAATATGACCTCAGAATGAATTCCAAACACTCTCAGTTCACCCAAGGAACCAATGCACAGTCAGAATGCTCTGTGCTGGAGGGAGCAGGGAACTGTCTCCCCTGTGTGTGAAGCTTTGACACCACTGGTGAGCATGGAATGCAGCAAGTACTTGTTACAGTGAATACCATAGATAGGAATGTGAACACTTGGGTATTTTCAATGAAAGATATCATACTTAAAGTTTCAACATTCAGCAAAAACTCATTGAATCTGAGAGCAAAGAGCTAAAGAAAATTCTTCAAGAAGCAAACCTATTTAGGGCTTCCACAGATGGGCATTTGCATGGGAGCAAACTAATGTGGCCCTTCAGTCTGGAGCTTACAAAGAGTGATTACTATGTGGGCCTTGTGAAAAATCCTAGCATGGATTCTTAGTAGCATGTTTATCTTTGCATATAATACAGGTGTAATTTTTAGAATGAACCACTCAACCATATCATTTTTTACCTATTCTGCAGATTCTATGTGTGCCAATAAATTACAATCAAGATGGATCTTAGTAGGGAAATTTTCTAATATTAAGAACTAGAGTGAAGTGCACATTCTTTTCATAAGTCAGGGAGGGAAAAGAATCCCTAAAAACAGGTGCCTAAGCCCATCTACAACAAATACTGTGAAAAGTCTGCAGCAGCATAATATACTGTATCAAGACAACCAGAATGAGACTCAAAGCCATCTTCACTCCAACAACCAGGCCCTAGGAACACAGCATGTAGTAAAAATATATTTTCTCTACAAAGCAATTAGTAAGTTGCTCACATTTTGCTGCTAAAAGAATACACTGGCACGAACAGATCGAATAGTTTTTAAATCAGCAAACAGCAAATATTAGGAATCTCAGACATTGATTTAACTTCTACCAAGGAATCCAGAGCTACACACTATGAAATTCTCTTTCTATAATTAAACAGGCAATTAAATCAACCTTTGTGTGCTCATGTTTCTTCACACTTAATTCTAAATGTGTATCCATTTTAACTACTTAGGGTTCAGCTCACACTAAAAATGTCCTTCCATGACAGATAGATGGCACTGAACTAGTTCTCAAAAAAATCTTGACATGTTGCTACTCTAAGCATCTCCCAGCACATTGTACCCAGTAATAAGAAATCATATGAGATAGGCCTTGTGTCGGGACAGATGGAGGGAGCAGCTGAGGGAGATACAGCCAGCTCACAAGCTCCATGAGAACAGGACAAACCATACTAAAAGAATCCTAAAACCAGGATTTATGTGAAACCAAAGAGGAGAGAAGAAAATAAAGATGTCTTGCCTCGCCTGTCCTTTTGCAGTATCTTTGTCCATCTTATAAAATGAGCGGCATGGAAACTGCAGGATGCAGTGGAGAGCAGACTGATTTTCAAACTAATGATCATGATGATGAACTATGGAACTTGACCCTGAGCAGCTGACTACTTCAGGAACTTACACTCCCTCTCAGTTTAAATTGCCTTTTTAAAATCTACTTTTGAATGCAAGAGAGACAATTTTAATCTAACTTACATAAAATTCCAAAGGCAACCTGATAATTTTTTTCCTGAAACTAATATCCTTCATAAAAGCTGAAAGGGGACCTTACGCTTCACAAATGAAACCATCCATCGGTGGATAGGCTTTCTCTCAGTGTGGTGCTGTGTTTAATTGCAGATTTTATATATATTGAATCTGAGAGCAAAGAGGCAAAGAGAATGCTTCAAGTAGCAACCCTATTTAGGGCTTTTACCTTTAGAACAAAGTAATGTGGCCCTTTGATAGAGCGGTTACTATGTGGGCCTTCTGAAAAATCCTAGCAAGGATTCTTAGTAGCATGTGTATCTGTGTGTGTGTGTATATGTGTGTACACTTACTGTGGGTTTTCAAACTTAGATTCACAGTAATAAATAATTTATGTTTTGTGACTTTGAAAGAGTGGGTGCACATACAAAGCTTTGTGAAACAAATAGTCACCTGTGCTGGCCAGGTTTGTCATCTTGACACACAAGCCTGAGTTACCTGAAAAGACAGATCCTCAATTGAGAAAATGTCTCCTTGATATGCAGCTGTGGGGCATTTTCTCATTTAGTGATCAATGGGGACCCAGCCCATTTCGGATGGTGCCATCCCTGGGCTGGTGGTTTGTGTTCTACTAGAAAGCAGGCTGAGTAAATCATCAGGAACAAGCCAGTTATCAGCACCCTCCATGGCCTCTGCATCAGCCCCTGCCTCCAGGTCCCTGCCCTATTTGAGTTCCTGTCCTGACATCCTTCAGCGATGAACAGTGCTGTGGAAATGTAAGGTGAATAACCTCTTCCCTTCCCATCTTGCTTTCAGGTCATGGTGTTTCGATGCAATAGAAGCCCTCACTAAAATATAATGTTGTACTCAGGGAGAGATGCTGGGCAGTCTTCTGGTGAAATAGAAAAAGGCTTTTAATACCAACATTTTTTTTTAAATTTTGTGAAATGGGGATTTTTTTTTTTAACAAAAATTGTGAAAAGTATCTCAACAGTGCTTAAAGAGCTGGAACCCCGAGCTTCATGTTTTCTGAATATTAACTAGTGTTGGGGAGTTGCTAGTAAACTGTGTGTGATAAACTTCAGGTGAAATTGCTTTCTTCTCAGGCACACAGATAGAAAAAAAAATGGTATTTATCACTATTTTAAGAGCATGCCTGCATTCTGAGGCAAACGTGATCAAACAGGAATGGTAGTTTCTGAATTTTAGGTGGATTAATCATTCAGAAGCCATGTTAAAGACATACTTTCACCTTTTGATATTGCTCACCAGTGGAAAAGCCAACTGCATAGACTTCAATCCCTTTCTCCCAGTGGGAGAGCGATATTTTATACAGAGAGCTGTTTGAATTTATAACTTGTTTAAATCATCTCTTTCCAGATACTTAATGTTTAACACCCAGTGCTAAACTCAGACTCACTAGTTTAATGCAAAGATCACAAAATACTTGAGAAAGCTTATGTATATTTCATTCAGTGGCATATCTCCAAGAAGTGAACAACTCCTGATGAGTTTTCTGACTATTAAATATCCTTTTTCTCATGGCTCAGATTTTCTTGGCCAGTCCCAAGTTTATGTACATTGAGCCCAGCAGGATATACTGAAGTTCTTTATTATTGTATATATTTTAAAGACTTTTGTTTACAATGTTGTTATAGTGAGTAAGCCATGGTTAGTAAATGTAGAATCACACATAAATTAAATTATTCATCAAGAAAGGATGATGTTTATAATAAAATCATGCTAGCTTTTACTGTGAAATATATCCAAGGGATTAGAAGTAAGCGATAATAATGAATAGGAATAATTCCCTACTACTGTCTTCAACTATGTAAACTTGGTTTGAAGGAAGCACATAGTCAGTTAACTATACATGAATGGTAAAGCTATACACTTAGTCCTTGGCAGTACAGCTTTAGGATTGCCTGATGATGTAGCAATTATGTATACATTTCAGATACTAAAATCTAGTCAGGTTGCTATTTTATATCCAGAGTCAAACATCTGTTTATGAGTCACAGGTAGAGAGATATGAATACAGCATACTTGTTACAATGCAGTGACTGGTACATATCTGCTTGAGGGTTAGAGAATTTTCATTGTACAGATGATTGACATTCATAAGGGACAGGGATGACAGGGAACTTGTTCTGTTTTTTTTTTGTGTGTGTGTGTGTGTGTGTGTGTGTGTGTGTGTGTGTGTGTCTGTGTGTCTGTGTGTTTTGTTTTGTGAGTCAGGTCTTATCCAGTAGCCCTTCCTGACAAGGAACTTACCATATAACCTAGGCTAGCCTTCAATTCTGTGCAATCTTCCTGCCTTAGCCTCTCAAGTGCTAGAGTTACAGGCACCTGTCATCAGGCCTAGTTTGGCTGTTTGTTTTAAAAGTCGCTACTAAATCGCCGTTGTTTATGTTACAAAGAGACATATTTCCTGACATCACTGTTCTGGGAGGGTTTCTGCTCAGTTAATAACGAATAGAATTTTTTTTATTGCATTGGAAGATTCAGTAACGTATCTGCTGAAGACAGCCTTATAGATGTGGGTTATCTATCTTATTTGCTTATTAATTGTTTAGTCTATGATTCCTGAATGAGAGAAGGATCTGTCGTCACTGTCCCTCATGAATATCAATCATGTGTACAGTGAAAATTCTCGAACCCTCAGCTAGACATGTACCAGTCACTGCATTAGAACAAGTATGCTGTACTCATATCTCTCTAGCTGTGTAGTTGAAGCTCATACTGCCATGGAGAACCCAAGATGTTAGAGATGGCAGAGCTGTGAGATACCTGCTGAGGAGGGCAGCTATCAGAGAATGGAACTGGTGTGTGAGAGAGAAATGTGTTACAGTCAGAAAAGCAGGGGATTGCAGTTAAAAGACTGCCATGCATCTCAGAAGAGACTTTGAAATAAGATTGAGACTGTTATAGACTATGAGGACTATTGAAGTTGGACTGAATGCATATTTTTGCATTATGATATGGCTATAAGCCTTTGGGGACCATGGAGTGGAATGTGATGGTATGGAAGAAAGTGGACCCCAAAGGGATTGTCCCTATAGGAAACGTAGCCTTATTGGAAAAAGTTTATCACGATGGGGGTTGGCTTTGAGGTCTCTTTTTCTCAAGCTTCTCTCAGTGAGTATCAGTGACTTCCTGTAAGATGTAGGACTCTCAGCTCCTCTAGGGCCTGCCTGCCCTCTGCTGTGCCCTCTGTCATAACAATGGACCAAACCTCTGAGACTGTAGGCCACCACCCAGTTAAACATTTTCCTCCTAAGAATTGCTTTGGCCATAGAAGCCCCAACGAAGACACTCGGTATTGACTGTTCCCCCAACAGTTTTCTTTTCCCTGAATCTTCCCAAGAACACCATGAAAGCCTCAGTTCCCATGCCAATCTACATGGCAGCTCTAGCTCCCTCTCCATGACGCTTTTTCAGCTTATCTTTGGAAGTCTCAAGGGGCTGCCACACATAAGGCCCTTGTATGACCTGCTCACCTCTTCTGAGTTCTCAAATACCTCGGGATCATAAACTGCAGAATACAATTCCAATCTATCTTTCTGACTCAACCTGTTCTTATGCCCAGATTCCCAGAGTAACACTGTAGCTGTCATGACTGTCCCGGGGCTCTGTGTGATAGCGGCACCTTCAGCACTGTGACTCGTCACTGTTGGCTTAAAGTCTGACTAATACAAGCCAGCTCAAGTGCTTCCGACATCAGGTCAGGATCCTTTGTTTTCAACACTTGAGAATCAGATATCAAGGAATGTCTTCTGATCACATACAGGTTCACTGGCTTTACTATGATGGTGACTTTGAGAAGACAATTGTGACAGAACATATTTTCTTCCACTTCTGATGTTTACCTTTACTCCCCACCCTCCTATACTTTAGTGTATAAGACTTACAGGAATCTTTAATAAGGCTCCTACACTTGGCAATTTCCCTGCCCTGAAAGTTTCCACAAAATTAAATTGTGGGTTTTTTTTGTTTGTTTTTTTGTTTTTTTAAAAAAGGTTTCATTTTTATGTTTCTCTTAAGTTTCCTTCTTGAGTGTCCTGGGATGTAGTTCACCAGATCTTCCTCAGGATATAGCTGGCTGATCCAGGTGCTCAAGCATTTTGTGCACAGGGATGCAACATAAAAGTGTTCACTCTGCTCAACAGGGGTGGATAAACTTCAGAATTAGGCGATGTCCCACAAGCAAGACACAAGGAAGATTGCATGTTACATTGCACACAGAGTCTTCAATAGTCCTAAATTTCATAGAGTTATGGTGGATCTATAGAGACTATGTAATTTGCTCTCTGTTAGTTTAAAACAACTGCACTTGGCTCTTACACTAGGCAGTGTGAGTGTGAGTATGTAACAGAGGAAGAGGAACAACTTGTGAAGAAGGGTGTCTAAAAATTTATCATTTTTTATAATCATCCCCAAACTGTAAAGTACCTCTTCAATTTCTTGCCCACCATGTCTTTATATCTGTTCCTAATACCAAATGACAGCAAACTATTGTATACAAATGTTATCATAGAAATAGTGATGGCAAGAAAACACACGATCTCTCTGGCTGCCAAGCCCTGTGCTGAGCACTTTACAACTCCCATAGCCGTCAGACAGAGGTAGACACAGCAGGAAACCTCACCAAGAAGATTGAGCCAGGACAAATGCCGCTAGCAAAGAGTAATGCAGGAATTTCAACCTGAAGTATTTCTCAGATCATGCGGGCAATGGAAAAACATACACTTTGTGCATCAATGTGTAATTTATGTGTCTTGGTCTCTTAATGGATACAGATGAGATTTAGAACACCATTCGACAAAAACAGGGCTGAGGGTAAAGGGCCTGTGGCTACTGCAGAGTACTGGGGTTCCTCAGTGTCCAGCACTCACATGATGACTCAAGTCATCCCAGTTACAGATGGTCCAGTGCCCTTTTCTGGCTTCCATGGGCACTGCACATGGGCCACATATAAACACGCAGGCAAAATACCTGTACACATAATACAAAAAATAAATAAATCTTCAAAAATATCAATTATACATTGATATAAGTATGGTCTTTCGGCTTGGTGTTGGAAATAAGCTTTTGTCTATTGCTCCAAACATGAGAAATAATAATCCACACAGTTGTCACTTCAAACTGCGCTGCTACACTAGACAGGTGTGTTATTGAGCGTGGCATGCAAAATTTATAACTGACACCTTATATGAAAATGTTTCATACTAACTCAGAGGGACAGAGTGTTTCTATTGTTTTTTCTTTTCGCATTTGGGAAATTATCAGGAAATGTGAGATATCTTATATCCTGACTAGCAGATTGGTGCATTTAATGTGGGTCCATTTCTTTGTTTTTCCAAAATCATTGTGTCCTGAAGCAATTCCTCTTTCCTGTGAAACAGGTTTTGCTGTTTTCTTTTCTCTGCTTCCCAGTCATGATTCCTTCCTTCTCATTCTCTTTCATCTTGTGTCGAATTCTCCAGTCTGTATGTCCTCACAATAAACCATATTTTCCTTCTGCTCATCTTTGAACATCTTTCTTTTCCCAAGCCCGCCGGTGCCACTTGGAACCTGTTTAAGCTTAGCACTCCTTCACAATTCTTATCCATCAAAATTCTATCTGATATTTCCTTTTATTCAGATTATTGAGACACTTCCAAGTTTATCTAAGACAGATCAGTTGGTTGATACACATCTGTAAAGAATCGTCGTCACTTTATATTAAGTGTACAGGCCCATCTTTCCATAATGATGTTAATCTTACGTACAGTGTAGAGAGCACAGCTGACTGTTCTTCACTCTTGGGGTTTGTTTCTTACTGGTTGTGACCTCGGCAATTCACTTCTCAGAGTAATAAACTACTCTTGCCCTGGGGTCAGGATTCACTGCAACATTTGTAGGTGGAAGACAGTTTTACAGTTATGCAGCCAGTGACCTCATCTGACCTCAGACACTTGCTTGTTCTTTCTTAGCTGGTTTCTTTGCTAAATCCCTGGGCTGTACCGGATCTTTAGAATGTGTACATGTTGTCTCGTTACTGTCTATGCCCTATGATGGCTATACTGAGAAAGGGCCTAGGTATTCTTTTTTCATTCTACAAAAGATAGAGTGTTGAAATAAACTTAAAAATTCATTGATATTATTCTAATGCTCTTTTATAGATTCTAAGTAACTGTCTCTTTTATAGGCAACATAATTACAAGTGAATTACAAATGCAGACTTTATGACTCTAATTAAACTAGAGGCTACGATCCATTAAAAGCAGATTAAGCACATGAAATCAGTTGTAAGGGAAAGTAAACACGACACAGGTTTAGAACTTTCAAAATAAATGACTATCATTGTCAGAAAATCTATATTTAGCTAACATTTTTGCAAAGGCACCTAAAGCATTTTCTTAATTTTCATTAGGAAAATTCCATACTACCTAATTTTAAATATTTATCACGTATTCATTTTTCTTCTTTCTCCCACTCTGTGAATATCTTTAAAAGATTCTATGAATATGAAAGGCTAGGAGAAAGTCTATATTTGAGTCTCAAGGATGTAGACCAATTTTAAGAACATTAGAAACTCAAAAGATATTTTTTGGGAAGGATTGTGTTTTGTAAGAATCAAGCCAAGCAACTAAAATACATGGGAAACAAACTGGGACACCAACATCCTGGTAAAACTGCTCAGGTAAACAAAATGAAGAAAAATGTCACACAAGATGGTGAATCCTTCTTCATTGCTGGGACAGTCAGGGCTAGAGTTTCCTGGAAACTTTTAAACACTAAACACATTAAAAAAGGAGAAGTAAGGAGCGGTAGGAAGGAATATTCCTTTAGTCTATGTGAATATATGCTTTTGTGATTGGTTTAATGAAGAAGCTAGACCGGTTGATGTTAGACGGAACTGGTAGAAAAAGAGAGAGCAGGAACAAGAAGAGTCTCGGGAGTGCCGAGGAGATGGAGGAAGCAAGAGATGAACCTGCTGTACTGAGAAAGGGTACCACATCTTGTGGCAGAGAGTAGATAAGAAATATGAGTTTAAGTTATAAGAGCTGGCTAGCGACAAGCTTAAGATATAGTCAAGCATTTATAATTAACTAACAAGTCCCTGTGTGGTTATCTGGGAGTGGGCGGGCAGGACAAAAAAACAAAACAAAAACAAAACACGAGCAGCAGGGTAGAGTTGAACTGAGCATCAGTGACTCCAGCAAACAAAGCACAGAAGAGATTTAAGCCAAGCAAGTCTGTGTTGAAGCAAGAATGTCTTAAGAAATAGAGAAAGTTCAATAATTAAGAGAAAATTCAACTACAAAGGTGGATGTAATCTTTTGGTGTCATAAATTATCATCGGTGTCCAAATACTTTAAGGATATGTTGTTATTTTCAGGAAATGGTAATATTGCTGATAGACAAAGTCACAAATGGTACAGAAAGAAAATCTGCATCAGGAGGTCTATAGAGCCCACACAGAGATAAAGACCGCTAGTAAGTAGTTGAAAATATTTTTTTAAATAGAATTACTTTCTAAGATTTATAAACCTTATGTAGGTGTAAGACCAGAAACATACTGTAGTATGTTGTTTATAATCAATCTAAAAAATAAGGATCTGTTTGAAATACGTATTTCTTAAGTCTTAGTCACATAATTGCAAAATCTCTGTGTCCTAGGAAAAGCTTCCTAACTGAATCATTGGTAAGCACCATAGGATGTCAATGTTGATGAGCCATAAAGGAAGCAGAGACCAGGTAGCATCTCACCAATGTATATCCTTCCCGTTTGCATCCAGAGAGGCTGACAGAGAAACATACAGAGAAAACTTAAATGTGAATGAAAAAACAATGGTACCTAAAACCATCCCCATTCACAGGAAGTCTTGAAGAGAAGTGAATTTAAAATTCGTGTTGAAGAAAATAATTGTCAGGGATTAGGTCTCTGGATACAGGAGCTACCAAAAGGCCTGTGGGTATTCATTTGGTGTATTACTCTGTTTTCACCACTCCCTATGTATGAGTGGCTTATGCCATCATCTTACCGCCTCCACTTCAGCGGGGTCGTACCAAACATTGATGTACGGATGCTGTAAGGCGTCATCCACCGATATCCTCTTAGCCGGGTCGATCACTAACATCTTTGACAACAAATCCCTGGCTTGGCTGGCTGAAATGACAAATGAGAACGGTGATTCCTAAGTCTTTCATTTTGGCAAGGGTGTTTATCATCTGGGGAACTGAAAAAGCAAAGCAGCATCCTCCTGGTCACCAGGAAACCCCTTGTGGCTATAAAAGAAATGCAGCTTCCAATTTTTGTCGTAAAGCCTACAGTATCGTTTTTTAGGGTTCTTTGCGGTTTATATGTTGTGAATATTTGAGTATAATTATTCACTCAGACCTATAAATAGATTCATCAGCTATAAAACTGGAGTAAGTAAAGACACGCCATGGGTAATCTGTAAGGACACCAGGGGAAGTGGAATATGGAGCATGGAAATGCAAAGCGGATGATGCATCTGCAGAAAAGCACAGTTCCCATGTAGAGGTGAATCTAGGAAGTCAAGGTGTTTTCATGTTCTCAGATACTAAGTGGGAACAGCAGAATTAGCAGAGATAACACTGACTTGTGAACCAACGTCCCCCAGATTTCCTAGATCTATTAAAAACAGTCTAAAGAGTGAAAGTGATTTTAAAAAAAATGATACCATTTAACTACTGAATTTTGTTGTAGCATTCTGTGTTCATGAGGCATTTAAATGGGTAGAATCAAGATTTGGTGGAATCACATAGCTAGTGACCAAATGGAAGTCCCATGTTATAGCTGATGGTGATGAAAATCTCCTTACTATGTACAAGGAGGCTAGGTGAATCACATGGTTGGGGCAGATGACATACATGTAGTGAAAGTGAGCAAGCATATTTGTTCAATAGCACTATTGAATTAAAGGCACATTAGTTTTTATGTTCAACCATGTACCTGTGTGTACAGCTCCCCCAGTGTGTGATGGTGCACATGTATGAAAGTTGGAGCACAATCCCGGGTACTGTTCTTCAAGCACTACTTTGGTGATATGTTGTATATTTAATAAATCCATTTGATCAGAGGACAGAGCCTCCCACAGCCAAGCAATGAAGGTCAAGGAGTGGTTTGTTTTTATTTTTTTTAAAAAAGAAGAGGGAGAGACGCTGTGGGATTTTATTTGTCATGGCAAATATTGGCTTAATAAAATGCTGATTGGCCAGAAGCCAGACAGGAAGTAGAGGAAGGGCAACCAGAGGAAAATTCTGGGAAGCAGAAAAGCACAGCAGAGATGTAGAAGATGCAGAGGAAAGAAGATGGGAAGCTGCTCTGAGAAAACATGCCAAGTCGTGTGGCTAATCATAAATAAAAAAATATGGGTTAACTTAGAGTAGAAGAGTTAGACAGTAACATGCCTGAGTGATAGGCCAAATAGCTTATGGTTAATATAAGCCTCTGAGCAATTATTTTATAAGCAGCTGCAGGAACAAGGGTGGGAGAGCTTTGTCAGAACCGAGGGACCAGGATGGGACCGAAGAACTTCCAACTACAGTCTCCGAGTCTCCTCTGTTTCTTTCTTTTGAGACAAGCCTGGAGCTTCATCACTTAGGTCAGTTTAATTGACTGCTCTACCTCCTGAACCCTGTGGTGCCTCCACCCCCTCAACCCTGTGTCTGTTTTCTTGTGGTTTATAATGTGTTATATTAATATGAAAGTTTATCCATTAAAGGATATTTTATATTTATTGGCAATTTTTTTCTGATAAATACAATTTTCTTGTTGATTAGCATACTTTGAAGCTCACAAGAATATGAAAAATGCACAAAGACTTATATACTAATTCAGATTTTCAGATGATTTAATACCAGTGTTAATGGGGCTGTTCATTTCCTTTGTTAAAAGGTCCTTTTAATCTGTTGCTGATTTTATCCTCAGATTCATACACCATGCACCCACAGAGTCTGCTCTCAGGACCATCTGTATTGCTGTTCTTAGACAGGGAATGAAATGGAATCGTTCCTTGTTAAGCAGGGAATGACCTTTGCCAGCACCAGATGATCTACTTGAGGCCATCATCAGTACCATATGTAGTAAACAAAGAGAGAAAAGTTTTCAGTGCCATGGCTTTCAACTTTCAGACAAACATGCTGCTTTCCTAAGGTCAGACTAAATTTTCTCTTGGTCTTTACATATTGTAATACTTCATTGGTGTGCCAGTCTTGTATTAGAATCACAACTATATTAAATAGCTAATAATTTACAACAATAATATAACTAGACACTAGAACAAACGTTGGATTTACATCACAAAGCATGCTAATAGTTTGTTGTGGATGGAGATTCTCTTCTCTTTCCCTCCTCTCACAGGACATAGCAAGAGGTTGGAGCAGTGAAGAAAGCTTCGCATGCAGCCCATGACCCCAAAAGGAGGAATACAGCAAATCAGTTCAACTTTATTCCAGAATATAAGGAATATATAGGATTGGAGTGCCTGGAAACAAACCCTAATTTGCATTAAATGGCACATTCCTATCACAAGCTTTGTATGTGGCAGTAGGGACCCATCAAAATGGCTAGAGCACTTGCCTAATTACCATGTGAGTCATCGTGGGAAGAGTGTTTGCAGGTAACTGTGTCAAGGATCACCCTTGAGATAATAAGTCAGGCATCCTGTGCCTAGAGACATCCTCCAGATAAAGCTGGGTAGAAAGCAGGAAGCTTTGCTGAGGTGGAAGGGAGGGGGGAGGGAGGGGAGGTAAGGGGAGGGAGGGAGGATGTTTTCATATTATAGAACTTAGAGAAAGATGCCAGGCTATAACAGACTGCAGCCTCTACCAGCCAGCAATATCTTCCAACAGTTTGCCTACAAGCACTTTCATTATCCTTAAATAGCTCAATGAGGGTTTTGCTGTCTCCATAGTACAACACTATTAGTGTGTTCGTGGGATTATTTTTTGTCTATTGTGGTGGTTTGAATAAGAATGTTCCTTAGAGGCCCATACATTTGAATGTTTAATCTTCAGGAAGTAGCTCTACTTGAGAGGGATTAGGAAGTGTGGCTTTGTTGGAGGAAGAGGAGGTGGGCTTTCAATGTGTCTACAGGCCAAACCAGGCCCCATGGCCTTTTCTCTTCCTGCTTCCTGTAGGTCAAGATGTAGATCCCTCTCCTATTCCTCTAGTACTGTGTCTGTCTGCATGCTGCCATGATGACAAGGGACTGGACCCCTAACACTATAAGCCAGCCCCAATTAATGTTGTCATAGTCACAGTGTCTCTTCATAGCAACAGAACAGTGACTAAGACACCTACTATCATGATTAGCATTAAGAAGACATTCATGATAAGACAACCTTTAGGCATCTCTCTCTGCATAGGTAGTTGACAGCTTTGGGAATGTCACTCAGAGACTATGTAGCACTATGATGTAGACTATCTCAAATCCCTTATAC
The DNA here is from genome assembly GCA_033318265.1 of Phyllotis vaccarum. Lineage (NCBI taxonomy): Eukaryota > Metazoa > Chordata > Mammalia > Rodentia > Cricetidae > Phyllotis > Phyllotis vaccarum. The sequence goes on along the minus strand of JARWLC010000001.1, from coordinate 73,528,503 downwards.
ATAAATTTGGAGGTGATGACTAGATCCTGAACAACAAAGCACTACATTTTAATTTCTCTGCATTGTGGATATTTATCTTGGTGATTTAAATTGAACCTATAAATTAAACTTATAAATTGACTACTCTGCACACTTAGGATACACCCCCACAAGCATGTACCTACCTTGTTTTTGTGATAATAAATATTTTAATATTATGTTTAACAGATATTAACTAAATGCTGTTAAAAATGCTTAGCAAAATATTAAGTCAATTAAACCTCCCTCATATTCTTTACCATCATTTAAAAAAAAATAAGCAAAGTTATCTGGTTGTCCAACAGCACATGAAATCTCAGAGGCTGAGTCTGAATTCAGGAGAAGGGACCAGACTGATTAGAAAAAAAAAAAAAAAAAAAAAAAAGAGGTAGGTAACATCTAATTTAGTACTTTATAACTGAGAAACAGTGGTAAGACATTCCACAAACCATAAGGAATGAAGCACCTATGTCTAAAAGACTTTAAAAACAGGAAGTCTGTATTAAAAATATTTTCCAGAAAGTAAAAAACTATTGAAGATATGCTTTCAAAGTACAACACACTGACCTTTTAATGGCTTCAAGACTCCAAATAACCCTGATTAAGCAGTTAACTAAACAGATGTTCTTTTTCATTTCTTGCTAATAACTGATGACCATAAATACCTCTTCTTGCTTCAGTGCCAGTCAAGGGAAGACCTAACTCAACTTGGGCCTTTGCATTGCATACACCACAGTAGCTGTCAACCTGTATCCAGTGCTCACCTTTAAGTTTATTGTGCTCAGAGTCTGCTGGGAAGAGGGAATCTGGAAAGAGCTTGGGGAAGGTGAGTCCAGCATACTTGGGCCGATTCTCGACATAGTTTCTGACTGTGGGCTGCAGTTTCTTCATGAATTCTGGACACGGAGTTCCTAGCTGCTCGATGACTTTGTTCCACTGGTCAATATCTGGAGAGGAAATAGTTAAGGGAAAAAAGAGGTGCAGACTAGGGGCTCTCACCTTTCTGTCACTGGGGGCTGAGTCCCATCACCACAGCTGGGATTTTACTAAGCAACACAGGACAAAAAAGGTGAAATCAAAGTTGACAGCCTGCCTATGAATCCTTTTGGAATTAGGTCACACTTTGGAACTTGTATTCTTTTAGAGAAGTACTACTATTTAAAAAAAAAAAAAAACAAAAAAAAAAAAACAAGATTATGAAATGGTCTTTGCTTTACAAAAATAAAAATATTATTCAAATGTAACAGAACATGGTGACACTTACATAATCTCATGATTTAGGGTAAAATACACAAAGACAAATCATAGGAGGTTTTCTCTTGTTTGTAAGAATAAAAAGATTTAAATAATGCAAGAAAAATTCCTTAATAAAATTTTAATAATCATATAACTTAGAATTAAATTATCTCACTTCATCATAGGATTTTTATCCTAAAGTTACCTTGATCATTTTTATTTTTAGAATAGCAATACATAAATAATTTAAGTACTATTTATATTTTTCCTAAGTTGTCTTTAAGATTTTTGTTTGTTTGTTTGTTTTCTAAAAATAGAAAAATTTCAATAACAATGTTTTCTACTTATAATGATTATATTTGGGATTATCACACTATCTCTGTTTGGCTGTGTATATTTGTAGAATATATTGCAAAGTTTTGATACATATATACATTTGTAAACTGCTCAAATTTCTGTATTTTCAAAATTTACTATGCATTTGTGACATTTATATTTTTCTGAAAGCTGTTTGAAATATGCATCCCGTTGTGTCCCCACAGGCCCCTGTCTGCTACAGTCACTCTATCACAGTCACTCTGTCTACCTGCCTCTTACCACTGAGTGGGCAGCTTCACATCCCTACCCCAATCACCCGCCAGCCTCCTGAAACTAAGTCAGATATTCTTTTTCATTTCTCATCACTATCTGATGTGCATTGCCTTGATAATGATAAACAGGCTCTAACTGATCAGCTAAAAGCAGCTGATTTCAAACAGGATGGAGTCTTGCAGATTTCATTCATTCCAACTCCTGCATCCTTTCTTTTTCTACAGGTCCATCCTTCACTGTCAATCCCTTCCTACTAAAGAAAGGCAGGGCACTTCAAAGAACCTTAACACAATGCTAACTAATTAAGATCTGTAAACCCCTTCCTCTTAGCTATTCAAGAGTTAAATCAACGAGGTTGACTGTCTTGATAAGAGACAAAAGAAACCATATTTTTAACTTAAATATGAACTGCAAATGGTAGACAGGTGATCCAGCAATGATAAAGCCAAGTTAACTACAAATCTTTCCCCCCCTCACAACCTGATGAATATAACTTAGTTATTATAATAAAAATGGGCTGTCTGGAAATGAAATGCAGGTGGAGAAGAGGAGATGCATTTCCTAGCATGGCAATGGTGAGAACGAACCAAATACAGTATTGCTGACACTTCACTGACGCCATTGTGGGCCTGAGAGTACAGAAGGGAACCATGTTAGAAATAAATTCACTATATAAGATTGGTTGGTCACCCTCAGGCAAAAGCTTATGTTAAGTGAATGGCTATAGATAACATGTAAGTATATATAAGTATATAGGATAGACGAGAGAGAGAGAGAGAGAGAGAGAGAGAGAGAGAGAGAGAGAGAGAGAGAGAGAGAGAGAGAGAATATGTAGTACTTAGGATAATGTTTATGGTGTTTACAGCTCAGTTGTCACTGTAAACACACGAGGTCTTTTTCCTAATGTGCCTGTGCTACCATGTCCTACCAAGGGGTCATTGACTCATTACTCAAACTTGCTCTGAATTCTAAATAGCAGGGGCTAATACCATATCTAGACTTTCCACAAAAAAAAAAAAAAAAGCCACTGAAGAAGTTTGGAAAAATACTATCAACCCATTATTTAATTCTTGCCTCATTCAACTAGAGTTAAGGAAGTATTCAGTATTCAATAAAATCCTTTGAAACCAAACTGTCTTTCTGTTTTTCTTTTTTGAAGCTCACTTCAGCTTCAGACTTGTAGTGAGACTCTCAAACCCTGACTTCCTTCCTGCCTCCCCCTGGTCTGTGTGATTCTAAGACTATGTGGAACACCCTGCTCATAATTAAATGCATTTGAAGAAGTAGCCCTAAGGCACATTTATGGTATTTTTTTTGCTTAAAATGGAAAAATAATCACATATTCTGGAATTTGAAGAATAACTTGAGTCTCTGACAGCACTGGGTGACCTTTCCTACCCGGGAGAGCTTTTAAAGGAAGCGTCATTCAGGAACTAGACACACTGGAACAATTAAAGCCATGTAAGCAAGGTTGTTAAATAGCCTTGCAGCAAATACTGGGTATATGGCCCTCTTTAAGAGAAAGTGCCTTTATTTTAACACACGCCTGTCAGGTCCTTTCCTCCTACAAATATCTGGATGGCTAGATAAGGAGGGACTTTTTTTCCTTATGGTCAAGTCGTGGTCGGAAGAACCGACTTGCTTTGGTTTAAAGTTCATGATGGAATTTTCCAGGTGCATATCCCTCAGAGAGCATCTCCAATATGCTTGTCTTAGTCTTTCATATCAACACTTTTCCACTAAAATTGTCATACTTGAGTGGAAAATAAGGTGAAATTTTAATGAAAATGGTCAGATTTCCACCACAACTTGTACTTGTAAATATATATAAGAATGTACTGGTATTAGTTAGGTGCTGACATCATATGCTGCATCCTTTAGAAATTAATTGCTAAATTATGTCATGAAGGTGAAGCATTAGAACTTTTTCATGCTCTATAGAACTGAGAGTGAATACATAGACCAGCCCTGAGCAGTTATAAAAAGAGTAGTAAATGTATGTACTTTTCCATTTCAGAGCTACGATTTCAGAAAATGCCACTCTGAGATAAATTATCTAAGGCCTTGAATATTAACAGGAAAGTGACACTTAATAAAAATTATGATAGCAAATTTCCTCATCGAATTCTAAGGTCACTGGAGATTAAATAGAGTGGCATTGCAAATCCTTTACTCTTGGGAGTAGATGAGATACTTTGCAAAGGAGACTGATCATTTATAAGGGCTTCCACGAGTGGTACCATCCTAGGAGAATGGAGCTAAGTACATGGAAGGGAGGAAAGATAAGCCTCTGGAGCCACAAGGCTGAGAACTCAGACTCTAAGTGGTATTTAGTGTTCCTGATTGCAGAGCCTTCTGAGACACATTCCCCGATGAATGTACCAATGAAAATTCCTTCTGTTTTCTGGGTATTTGGATTATAATTATGTATGAAATTTATGCTCTGCTACCTCTGCCTTCAGAAGATGGTCGAAGAGATCTCCGGAGGGTTTTGTCCTACTGTGCAGTTTGAACTACCCTTTTATTTTGTTTTCTTCTGTCTTTGATTATTCTCTTACTTAACAGGACATTTGATATTGGAATGCCTAAGGACTCACTTTCTTTGGCCCACCATTCAATCATCAGTGTGAAAGTGTCATAGCCTCCATCTGCAACTTCAAGACCATCAACATTTTTTTTCCCAATTCTTTGTTCAGCTCCTAAAGTTGACATTACCACCTGCAATATCTAGACTGAATAGTTCCAGAAGATACCATTTTATTTCCAACTAGCATCTACATAGGCATGATGCTGAGTATGATGGCTTTGTGGCTTCAGTTTAGCTCTGTAGGTGATAACTGCCATTCAGGCCATCCTGGGTCTGCACTTAGAGAAATATTAATGTAAAATATACTAACAGTCTCCAGTGAGTTACCAAACTCAGATGTGAGAAGGCTTGGCTGTGCTTCTGTGTTTGTGGTACAGAACATCACAGGTTCCAGTTCTTGAAAAGATAGCTCCACATCTCTTGGTCATGGCATGCTTAACAGACCAGGTCTCAGGAAATAAGTCAGAGAAAGAAGAAATCCCAATCTTTCTCTCTTTCACGCTTCACTGTCTTGAAAATTGAATATGACAGTTAGGACTACTGAGCTACTGTGAGCAAAGGCTGTGATCCTGAGGAGAGAGAGTTGAGTGCTGCATTGTCCCTGAGGTCAGCAGAGGACAGCACGGGCGTCTCTCACATAGCACAGTGACCTCAGCTTGTTTAAGTAATTATATCTCTCCATAATAAAATTAGATCTAAAAGCAACTTCACATTTAAGGACATTTGTAAGATCAGGGTAGAAGCATGTGCACATTTAAGAGAGTACTCTATATTGTTGCTTGTGTCTGAAGTGTTTTATTCCTTAAAAAAACATTTCAGTTTGGAACAGAGGGCGCAGCTCAGGGGTAAGTTATTTGCATGGTATGTGCAAGCTCTGTGCTAGACTCCCACATGCAGGAAAGAACAAAGTTTTTAATTGTGTTATTTTTTTTATTTAGGAATACTCTTTTTGTCTCAAAAATATCCCTCAGTTTCTAATAATGTAATAAAACATTTGGCTCAATTCATTAGTGGTGTGCTCCTTAGGAAGGAACACGGGAAGAATTATGAGAAACCAGAGCATACAGTCTTGAACCTGACTTGGTAACTCCGTGAGAAAAGACCCCCCCAGGACCTACTACTGGATGTGCAATACATGTGGCTTTCACTATAATTGGGTTTTCTTATAAATCTATTATTGTAATCTATCTTTATAAGTACAAAGCAGACAATTACCTTTTCTAATGTGTATTAGTAGATGTTGCAGAAGCAACTTTCTTAAGCTATTGAAGGTAATCCCCTGGACTCCTCATCCACAGAGGCTCTCTAGGAGACTGTTCTTAACTTCCCACACTATATACATTCTCTAATGAAAATGGCTGTCTTCCCTTGGTGCAGTGTTCTGGCTTCACAAACACTGATCTTCTTACTTGTGTGTGATTGCGTTTTGAAAGCTTAGAAAAGGTTTGGCATCTATATTTTAGAGGAGAGAAGACTCAAAGGCCCTTTCACATCAGTGACATCACTAGTGCAAATAGTTTCACTAGCGATTATTGACTCCAATATGATGGGCTGCAGGACACTGCTCTATCCTGGGACACATCTCTGAAAGGAACACAGTAATTTCTGGGTGTAACTGTGTACACTGGATAGTTAAGAGGGGGCAATCAAATTTCTGTGAGGTCAAGAAAACAGAGCTGGGGTAACAGTTTAAGTGGTAGAGCTTGCCTAGCATACACAGGTCCTGGGTCAATCTCCAGGACCATATAAACCAGGCAATGTGGGGCATACCTGTGGTCTGAGCCTTTGGGAATAGGAAACAGGACGATCAGATGTCCATATGGATTTTGGACTGAACAGTGAGTTCAAAGCCAGTGTGGGCTACATTCAACCCTATTGAAAAGTACATGCCAAGTGAGTCAGCAGCAAAGCTTTGTATATTTAAACCTAAGGAGGAAAGCAATCCCAACTCCCAGCCCAGCACACCATGTTGTAGTGAATAAATATTGAATGTTAAGACCTGAAAACATAGATAAAAGTAACATTATACAAAAACTGTAGGTTATATGTATGTATTTAAGTGTGTGTGTATGTGTGTCTGTGTAACAATTATTTTTTAAAAAGTCATTAATTTGAACAAAATCAGAGAGAGGTATGTGGGGAGAGTTTTGAGGAAGAAAGCTGAAATGATGTAATTTATATTAAAATCTCAAAAATAAAACAATTTAAAAATTGCAAAGAAAAAACTTCCCCCTGGCTTCCCTGGAACTGGAATTATGGTTGCTGGGAATGGAGCCAAAGTCTCTGGAAAAGCAGCCAGTGTTCTTAACCTCTAAGCCATCTGTCCCAACTCTGAAGCTAAAATCTTACTAATCTATACAGAGTTAAAAGCGTCATGATTGAATCAAATTCATTTAATATATGATTTTTAAAATCTACTCATGAAATATTTACAACCTTAAGAATTATTTGGCTATCTAATTTTTAAATTTCCAACTAAAAACAATACATTGTATTTTTTGATATGTAATGAACATGTAAGTTTTGTTAAAATTCTGTTTTTCATTTGTCTATATTCAAATGTGCACAGTTGATGTAAGGGATTTTATAAATTATTTATAAATTATGCTTTCCAATAGATGTGTTTATTGAGTTTTAAAATAGCATGACATTATGGTGTATTGAACAGGTTGTATTTTACAGATTCATCACATCTGGCTCCATTTTAAAGCCTCTCTTTAACTAATAGATTCAACATAATTTTTTCTCCTCAAATAAGTTGCTTACAATAACAAATCCTTATTAAGGTAAGAAGTACATCTTGTACTTTAAAAGCTAACTCTAGGGTAGTCAGTGGTTACAATTTGCATTTAAAAGACTAACTTAAAATAAACCAATGGGCCTGAAATTATTAATGACCCACAATTAGTTGATTAGCCAAGAAATTTACAAATATGTCTCTAAGATAGCCAGGAAAACCCCTCAATATCAAAGCCTCACATAGGTCTGCATGGTGTGACCTTGTGACTTACAGTGACCTTAAGAATTTTCCACTAGGGGTTTTGAGGTACAGATTAAATAGTGATGCTGAAGAAATGATTTTAATAATGCTGGGCTATGTTCAGTAACGGGGCTGGGGAATCAGTCACTGCCACAATGGCCAACAGAAAGCCAGTCTACTCTTCAAGTGGCAAACACTGCTTTAATCTGAAGTTATTCAACTGTAATGGATTTCTGGAAGAGCTAAGAGAGTACAGACCAATTCAAATTTATTCCCAAACACTGAGAAGAAAGTAGCTGATTCATGGAGAATGAAGGGAACCCTAGTTTTTCTTTCTTTTTAGAAATATGAAATAATTTTGTTTTCATCAAACCAAACATATCTTCAAAATTAACATAAGTGCTAATATGTAAATTTATTGGTAATTTATAAAATGTATTGGTAGAAAAAATGGCAATATATGTGGAAATATTTTTAGAATCAGAGTGTCATATTTTAAGACAAAAGAATTTTATCACAGTTAAAAATAAAAGTTTATATTGTTATTTATTTGTGGTGTTTTGTGTGCTGTGTATGCAGCACAGGTATGTGTGAGAGTGTATACACATGTGTATGCAGAGGTGCTCCTATGTGTACTATGTGTACGTGTGTGTTGATAAAGGAGGACACTGCTCTCTTTCCTTGATCAGTCTCTATCACTTTGTAAATTTCTAAATTATTCCTTTTAAACTTAAGGAAAATATATACGAAGTTATAATTTTATACTATACTGTATATGGAACTCTATATGAAATCTATATGAAATCTAAATCTAAAGATCTATATACTCACATTGTTCCCCATGGAGATGGTAGGGTGTTAAAAACTTAGGCCAGTAGATAATCATGGGGTGTTATTCACCCAGGCTAAGTATGCATCAGCCCTAATTTGAGATGCAACTCTGCTATTGCACAGACAACATTTTAGTTCCATTATCTCATTAGAATGATGAAGTCAGAACATCGTCAAAAGTGACCAAAGACAGTGGTCCTTTTGCTCACTTAAGGGGTGGGCTTTTTCTCGGTGTTGCTCAGCAGCGGTGTCTGGAATGGGACCCTCTGGACTCCTATTAATCAGTTGCTACCTAAGAGAGGATTACTTTTACTTATGTAAATGATCTTAATGACTTCTCCAGATGCTTTACCTAGTCACTGTTCATCAATGAGGCTTTAAATGCCGCTAGTTAATAACCAGAGAAAATAAGAACAGGTTTGGAGAAATTACTCTTCCTATAAGTGAAGTGAATAAGACATAGTATTTGAAAAGAGGTTGATGAGGGAGAAAATGAAATGTGTAGGCATATTCTCTGGACCCGTGTTAAATTAAACAAATCACACTTGTGATATAAAACTATAAAGTTTCAGTGTGAGCACTGACTTGACCATTTATTATCTTGCTACATACATGACTGCATTTTTGAATCTCTGCAAACAGAATAATAAAACAGAATCTCTGAGTTTGGAAGAACTGAAATGAGACAGAGCTGTCAATGCAGAGCTGAACCTCTCGTATCTCACACTGACCCATCCCTGGAAGGTCTTTCTGAGAGACCAGGTTATTCTACCGTGAAGTGAGCTTGCAAATACTTGACATTTAATCTCATAGAAACTCTCTGAGGGCCATGGACTGCGATCTTCAGCAGGCTTGCATTGGAAACAAAAGGGATAAATTACGAAGGGTACACAGACACCAGGGGCCCCCCGGAAGGATACGATCAGTGCCTGGAAACAACACGGCACCTTTTACCATTTCTCCCATGATGCACCCTACCGACCACATGTCAACTGAAAACAAAAATTGAAATGAATATAAACAAGAATAAAGAAATAGATCAACACATAAACAAAACATCAAGCCCACTCATACCACAGAGTCATTGTCTGAGCTTCCCTGACTGAGACAGAGGCCAGTCCCTGACCAGGAGAGCTTTGAAGCTGAACCGTGCTCACATGGAATGCCCAGTCCTTTCTGCTGCATAAATGAACCAACAAAGGCATCCGGAGCTACTGATGTCTGATTATATTACTTTGCAATTATAATTCAATGCTTTCTCTCACTTTTGATTTAAAAGATCTAATTTGCATTCATCTGCTGGAATCTGAGTGATTTGTATTGAAAATTATCCTAGGCTGTGTTAATATGGGAGACATGTAAATCAATTTAATTTTCATTCTTTTATGTGCCATATCAGGTAAAAGAAAGAAAGAAAAGCCAGCAGCTAGCACCCCAAAGAAAATTTCTTTTATAAAAGGCATTTATGCTTGTTTATAAATATGAATAAGTTTCCAGAAGCAGAAATGCCTGTTGGGGAATGAATGTTTTGGAATATGCAGGCTCTGTCATTGAATCCCATCAAAGGAGCAGTTTCTAAGCTGGAAGCCTTGTCCTCTTCCATAAATACGGGCTTTTGTAATGCTAAAAGTGCTAGCTATTCGAACATGATTGTTCAACATGAAATAAATAAACGAGATTAAAGAGTGAACACTCTGAGACTGAAAATCGAACAGAAACCTGGAATGTGAGGGTCAATTGAGAGTCTCCCTGCAATCCAGTTATCATCCAGAATTGAAACCAGGAAGGCAGAGCTAGGGCACAGGGAGGGGAGGGTGGGGAAGGGCAGCATGCAAAAAAGGGAAACACCCTCCCTAGTGGGGCTGCACTCACTTGCTCTTAGAGAAACTCAGAGACCAGCAGAGCAAACACTGGCAGGGTACAGAATGTGGGAGGAGCAAACGGGACAGGGAGGGACCGCAGCACCTCATGGCTTTGCTCCCCTCAGGCTTCAAATTACAAGTAGTAATTTGGCCCTTTCCTGAAGGCAGTCTGGGGAGATTCTTCCCATAGTGAAAACCTCACTGGGGTAAAACCTAAGGTGTCCATCGCTTAGACCCTAAGTCCAGAGGAGCAAATGTATTTGCTTCCATTTCAAGAAAGCAAGTGCCATGCAAACTCCCAGGGAAAGACAGAGCAAATGGTTATGTTCATCATGATGAGTTAGCAGCATCTGGGAATCACTCCCTCACAAGAGGCTACTGCACTCAGAATCTTCAAGGAAATAAAAAAAATGGAACAGTTCTAGGGAAGTGTTTTATTTCTAAATTGCAAGTGACCCATCTTTATGTGCAGTGTGTGTATCAGTGTGTATAGTGTGTGTGGTATGGGAGTAATTTATATGTGTACCATATATGTGGTATGTGTGTTATGTGTATAGTATGTACATGTAATGTGTAGTATGCACATCTGTGAATATATATAATGCCTGAGTAGAAATGTCTGTGACATGTGTGATGTTTGTGTTTGTAGTACGTGTCATGTGTATGTGCTATGTGTTTATGTAATGTGCATGTGTGTGGTACAGGAGAGTTAAAGAAGAAAGGCTGGTTATTAACCCTGCCTGTCTGTAACTGTTTGGAAAAGGCTAACTGACAAGGAGCTAGCTACAATTTGATGCATCAGTTTCTCTTTCCCATGTGAGAGTGATTTCTACAGCCTCCACAGACATGTCTACACCCTCCACAGACATGTCTACAGCCTCCACAGACATGTCTACACCCTCCACAGACATGCCTTCAGCCTCCACAGACATGTCTACACCCTCCACAGACATGTCTACACCCTCCACAGACATATCTACACCTACACAGACATGTCTACACCCTCCACAGACATGTCTATGACACCTCCACAGGCGCCTATACTCTCCACTGACATGTCTATAACACTTCCACAGACATGTCTATAATACCTCCACAGACATGTCTATAATACCTCCACAGATGTGTCTACACTCTCCACAGACACGTCAATAACACTTCCACAGACGTGTCTATAACACTTCCAAAGATGTGTCTACAGCCTCCACAGACATGTCTACACCTACACAGACATGTCTACAGCCCCTCCACAGACATGTCTATAGCCCCTCCACAGAAGTGTCTACAACCCCTCCATAGACCTATCTACACCCTCCTTGCTGCTTTAGAACTAAATCCACCATGTTACTGTTGTGTGACCTTGACCAACTCCACCTCTCTAAATGTTATTTTTATCCTGTAAATGGTACTGTGTAGAATATTAAGGATTTTAAAATTGTGTTTCTGTTAAAGCCCTTTCTACATTGCTTGGTGATAGTTTTCAGCAAACTAGCTTTATATCATTATGTAACACTATGTACATTGTATTAAATATAGAAACTATATACACAAAAGTTCAGTTTTCAGTTATATAATTTATATTAAGATGCATAATAGCTTTTTATAATTTTTGTTTGCTTGTTTTATTTTTAAAATGAGTGAAACTAACTACTCACTAGGGATCCCATTTCACTTAATGAACCCCAGTGGTACCATGGATCTTCCCCTAGTCTAAACCAGTAGCTCCTCAACCTGTGAGTCAAGATTCCTCTGGGACGGGGGTGGGGAGGGGGGGGGTTAACAACCCTTTCACAAGGATTGCATATCAGATATATTGCATATCAGATATTTACATTATGATTCATAACAGAGAAAAATTATAGTTATAAAGTAGTAACAAAAATAATTTTGTGCTTGGTGGCCACCACAACATAAGTAAATATATTAAGGAGTCACAGCATTAGAAAGGCTCAGAACCAGTTCAATAAGCAATGACTATTCTTACATTAAAAAGAAAAGCTGAGAATATGTGAGTGTGATATAATGCTGAATCACTTCTCTCCTAAAACTTCCCAGTTCTATCTTTTGGAATAAAATTTTGTGTTTTTTTTTTTTTAATGATCTCTCACATACATATCGATATCATCTATAATACCATTGGTCAAAATGGGAACAAGGTCTCTATACAGCTTTCCTCTCATAGGTTCTAGATGGTTGTTGGCTTAATAACTAATATATTACTAACTAGTATGAAATCTCTGTGTGCGTGCGTGCGTGCGTGCGTGCATGTGTGTGTGTGTGTGTGTGTGTGTGTGTGTGTGTGTGCCTATACTCATGCAGCAAGAGTGTCAAGTCTCGTGCCTGGAAAAAGCAGCCTCTGAAGACTGATAGATGTATGGAGCCCTACATGAGTTTTGTGGATTCAGAATGGGATTAATACTCAATATCAAGTCCTGTAACAAATTCTACAGATTGTTGAGCCTGCCCATTAGAAACAGGTGCATTTAGAACTCAGTTCATTGATCAGAGAAAAGCAGTGATTGGTAAACCTTTACTCCATGAATGGATAGTGGTTGATAGTGCATATCAAGGCTACACAGCATTAGAAATTTTAACAGCATTACTGTGGATGACTTATACTCCATGTAAGTATCCATTGGAAACTGGGTTCTCACACTCTATATAGGATGCTGATAGGGTACAGTTCTGCACATTGCTACAGTGTGCCTCCCTCACCAGCATCCCACAGGAAGGAAGCCAATGCATTTACATTTTTAGTACCCAAATAGTGTTTCACTTGCTTAAAATAAATTTTAAGCATTTTCAGATGTTGCTAAAATATAATCATCAATTTTCTGAGAACATCTATCTGAAGTTTCTGACAGAAGTAAGCTGATTTTAAATTATCTGACTTCAAAAAAAAAAAAAGCTATCTTCCTTCTAAATCTAAGGAGAGAAATCCTAATCACTACTTTCACACTCTCCTAACAGCTTGGATCGCAACTCATGATTAAATGGCTCTGGGGCTGTGTGAGTGCTATGCTTTGGATCTTCCATATCACCTCGAATCCCAGGACTAGAGCAGTGGTTCTCAGCCTTCCTAACACTGTGACCCGAGTACAGTTCCTCGGGTTGTGGTGACCCTCAACCACAAAATCATTTTTGTTGCCACTTTATAACTGTAATTTTGCTACTGTTACGAACTGTAATGTAAATATCTGGCTTTCCTGATGGCCTTAAGTGACTCCTCTGAAAAAGTCATTCAATCCCAAAGGGGTCGTGACCAGGAGGTTGAGGACCTCCGTGCTAAAGGCTCAGTGACCAGCCTGTGAAGCTAGTAGAAAGCAGTGGCACCGTGCAGAAGAACATTCTGGTGGAAGGAAGTTCAGTCATGGGGAGCAGCCCCTTAAGGGTATAGAGATGTGCTGTCCCTGTCTCCGCTCCCCTCCCTCCTTCACTAACATGGACGGAAACATCTGAAACTCTATGTCCTAAATATCACCTTTCTTCTCGTGAGCCATGACCTCTGGGGTCTCTCACAACAATAAGGAGGTGACCAACACCGCCGCCACTCGGAAAACTGAAAATCTGTCCAGTTTTAGAGACTACATAACTGTTATACCACAACCTCTGAAACTGCTGTGCCTTATTCTCTAGCACACTGAACACAACTGTCACTTAGTTTAGAGTTCAGACAACACACTTGGTAAAGTTTCTTCCAATGAACTTCAATGGATGACAGAAAGAGCTAATATTTTTAAAACCACATTTCTCTGGAAATCTTACATTTTGAAAGTTTATTGTGAATCTTTAGAAAGCACCATGTTTTAAAACCAAAGTAGAACTATGATAGAGAACTAATGTCCTCAGATAAACTGAGAAGGCATGTTTTTTCCTAAGGAAGACCCCACAATGAGGTTCCTGAGACACGCTGGAAACACTCCAGCGCCGGAGACTCGGAGGAACACTCATCCTCGGCCTGTACCTCTTACCCCTTCTCTTCCTAGCCCTAGGGACGTGCTGCTTCTCATATCTCACACAAAAATACACAAAAGATTGGGAAGAAAACCAGCGGTGAAAACAAATATTACTAAACAGCTTCAAATAAAGAACGCGTCTCACCCTTACAAATATGATCACCATTACCACACATTTACAAATCTGAAAGAATGCTACAAAAATGTATGTCCCAAGTGTACCTAAAGCCAACATTTCATGCAGTTGGAGATAAACTTGTATTATCTTAGACACAATGATGAGATAGTATTATAGTATAAAGTTTTATAATAATATTATATAATGTGTTAATTATAAATTTATTGGGAAGTAAGTCCTATGTCAATGAGTTAAGATGTGTGGCTATCTATGAATGTAACAGTCAGCCCTGCAGATCCTGTTCATGTTACTTTCCCAGTTCTTGTGTGCATGATCTAATGTTCTGTTAATATGAAGATTTTCTTTGGTTATCTCACTGTGTGGAAAATCATCTTCCTGACTCTTAATTCCATCCTGTCCTAGCAAAGTCATGTGCCTGTTCTTTTCTTGCCCAACTAATGTTTCTTGTGTTTACAGGAGGAAATGGAGGAGGGTGTTTACTGTATCTTTCTGTGTGCTTTAGTTGGAGACAATTCGCTTGATACCTAAAATTCTGAAATGGTTAACATGTACTAAGGTTGACCAGAAAACTGGTCAAGAACTATATTAAAAGGACCACTGTGGGTTCCTTGTTCAAAGAAAATCTTTCCATTTGAAATAAAAAAAATACAGCAGAAAAATGAATCTCAAAGAATGAGATTTCCCAACAGGACCGATGCACATGTGAACTCACAGAGACTCTGGCAGTGTGCACAGAGACTGCACAGGTTGAAAGCCAGGGGGCGTCCCCGGCGCTGAGAGGGGGAAGTGGCCATAGCTCCCATCTCTAACCAAGAAACTATCTCCAATTGACAACTGCTCACAAAGGAAAAAATTGATTTTCTCCAGTTGAGACTCACTGGGGATAAAACTGACCCTTGAGGACCTGCAGGGCACATGCCCAGTAGGAGATGTCAACATGAAGGAAGGTCAGTGGCATTTTTGAAGATTTTTTTGTCTCATGTCACTTTGTTTGGGTACTTTTTATCTTGCTGGTCCTTTTCTGGGTCTGTCCCTCTAACTCTTTCTCTTAGTAAGTGCTTTTATGGGTTTTGTTCCTGTGCGCATATCTGTCTATGTGTGTGTGTGTGTGTGTTTCTTGTGATTTTTTACTTTTTTTTTTTTTAATTCCCTTCTGGTTGTTTCAGTTTTTTTCTTGTTGTTGTACCATTTTGTCTGCTCGTTCTTTTGGTTGGTTGATTTTGCCTGTTTGATTTCTAAAGAGAGAGAAAGTAAGAGTTGGCTGGATAAGGAGGCAGGGGGGATCTGGGAGAAGAAAGGGTGATGGGAATGTGTTATATAAAACAAATTATTTTCATTTAAAAAAAGAAGCAGGCTTAAAGAAGGCCATGAAAAGGCCAAAGCCTGGGGTGCCATGGGAGTCTTTGCAATCCAGAGGACAGTGTGGGGGTTCCCTGGAAGTCTCTGGGTCTCTGGGATCCAGAGGACAGAGTTGCCAGGTTGGGGGCTTGGGTGAGTGACAGAGGGAGGGATTCACAGGCTTTGGGAGAACCTTCTAACCAAGATACTTGAAGTTGCCTCACTATAAACTATGCTGAAAGAGACAAAATTCACATAGAAGGCAAAAGGCCCTGTTCTCTGTGCTCTGTAAGCAGCAGTATATATATATATTTTTTTTATCATAAAACTATACTGAAAATTGAATGAGTTAAGGCACAATAAAAAAATGAGTTAGAAGCATTTAAATATTAAAATAATTAGCAAATTAATGGATGGAAAGCAAATGTGATTATTTATATGTACATTCTGTGTGCATATGTGCACATGTTCATGTGTGCATGAATGAGCAGGTACGTATGCCTGTGTATAAGCATATACATGGAGTCAAAGGACAAACTCAGGCACCATTCCTCAAGCTACACCCATCATATTTTGAGACAGGGTCTCTTGCTAGCCCGGAGTTTGCTAAATAAGAGAGACGGGCTGGCCAGTAAGGCCCAGGGATTTCCTGAGTTATTTCCCTGGTGCCAGCATTATAGAAATATATGGCAATGTCTACTCTTCTTAGGTGCGTTCTCACAGCTGAACTCACGATTTTGTGCTTATAAGACAAATACTTTACCAAATGAACCATCTCCCTGACACTCTTTTTTTTTTTAATGTTTAAAACTGCATATCTTTGCTAACAGTCTAATTTAGTAGTAAGTAAACTACTCTGTGATAGCATTGGGATAATTTCAAATACCCAGAAAAGTCCACAGTATTTCTCAAAATGTAAAGGTTTCAGTGAAAAAAATCAATTGTTGGCAAAAATTTCATAAGATCTTTGTGACTTGTAAAGTCATTCTAATATTTTGTTTTGTTTTGTTTTGTTTTGTTTTTTGCTTTACATACAGAATTAAAAGTTTTGCAGGAGGTGAGGAATAATGTTAAATATAGACTACTGCATCATCCAGTCAGAATAATTTGATAGTCTTATTAGTATTTATTACTTTATACATATTTTAATATTTCTATATTGGAGAGAGCCTGTACATCTTGACCTAGTCAGGGTCTTAATTAACATATACTAAAATTCAATATTACTTCCAGCAAATCCTAGAATTATTTCAATTACAATAACGTGTTGTCATGGTTCTTTTCCAGGAAACCATCACAGCCTTGTGACAGCTCTTTGTGGTTTAGTGAGGTGCCTCAATGGCTGGATCTTGCTCTGAGGACATTAGGACACATTAGTAAGAAAGTGACAGTGTTGTAGGTTTGTATCACACAGAGCAGTCAGCTTGGCTGTCAAAGACCTGTGTTCTGTAAAGGCACACAACACACAATCCTCCCTACAGTCTATACTACACTCTGCATTAGAGATAAACTCTATGATCACATGTATCAGGATGCAGAGTTTATATATTAACTTTTGCACAGTTTTATTCAGTTTCAAAAATTTTTCTAAAATAAATAGAAATAAAAGAAATGTTCCCAAAGAACTTTTAAAAAGGAAAAACAGAATATTATCAATGATGCGATTATTTCTGTTTTGCTAAAGGGTCAATTTAGATTTTAAAAGTGTCAGCTTATTCTAATTGTGTTAGTTGTTGAGTTTCAGCTGTCAGAACCGAAGGGCAACTCTGAGAAGAAAGTGGAGGGCAAAAATGTAGCTCACAGAATAGTCTTTCTCTGTGGAACAAGTGACCTAGGACAGCCATGTCCCAACTGATGAGAAATATCTGGCCTCTCTTTCTCCGCCATCAGGCAGTCCACTGAGACTGAAGCCGCACTCTGAGTGGTTATGGGGAAGGCACCTCTCTTTGTTTTACTGTGTTTTACTCCAAAGGCAAAAACACAAAGAATGATTCTTACTTCTGAGTAGGATCAGTGTACTGACATGCGAATGTGGGTTATAATGGTCAGCCATACTGGTTATATAATTGATCCCTAAACTACAATAACTAACTTGATGTAAAGAAAAAAAATCTCAAATGTGCCTGGGTACAGTGGCATGAGGCAGACGGCGATAATGTAAAATACATTCTAGACAGAAGGATGTCACAGGGTTGCCTCAACCTCTAGACCATCACTGTCCAATGGAAAAGACAACAGCCCCATGTGCAAATTGTGCATGCAATTTAAAATGTGCTAATATTAACAATAAAAAGGAATAGGAAGGAACAGGTAAGATCAATTTCATCAATATATGCTATACCTCAATGCATTCAAAGTGTTGTCACTTAACACATATTAAATATGAGGTCATTACTGGTTCATTTCATATGTTTTGTGTATCTTTAGATAGTGGTAAGCACATTCATCTAGCACTTGTAATTCAATTTATAATTTCAAGTGCTGAGGAGCAACACATGGCTCCAGGGTCTTTATCACTGAAGGGCTAGAAGAGATAAGGACTTTATGTGAATTCTGGGATTCAGCAAATATCCAAATGTCCAGCAGAATGTATAAATATCCTCTTGCTACTAACTTCTTATTGAGTCATACATTTTTAACTATAATCTTTCCTTTTATGTTGAAATGACATTATAATCTTTTTTACATAACATAAATATTACTGATATGTCTTTTTCTGAACTGTGAATTATAATTAGATAATAAAAGAACTGTTTTGGCTTATGGAAAATCATCTTAGAAGAAGCAGGTGGAAGTTCCAAGCATAGATAAAGGAAAAGGATAGATCCAGAGAGACACTGAAAGCTGTCACCCAAGAGAGCAAATGTATAGAACACATGTAAAGCCACTAGCCATGTGGCAAAACATAGATTTAAAAACTGCGTTGAGTTAAATAATAAGAAGTAACAAATAATAAGCCTAACCCATAAGCCAAACAGTCTACAATTAAAATAAGACTTCATGTGATTATTTGGGGATACGTCACTAAGAGACTACAGGTCTGGACCTCGGGCCAGACAGGCCAGAAACTTCTGACTACATATTGCTTAATAGAGCCTCCTCAAATAAAATGAGTAATAAAGTTATCTGCTATATTTCTTGACAAAATAAAAATCTCAAATCTAATAATTATTCTGAGTTGCTATTACTGTGGTTAAGATGTCAGTTAGTGTTGCCCATAGTTTGCACGGGCATTCATTAGCAAGGTATTCTGCATTCTTCAATGTTTAGTCTCCTGTTGACATATGAAGTTTATTTTTTATATAACATAAACACAAATGTATACTTTTCCTAGACAGTGAACTTCCGGTTACAGAAGAAATTCATCTGCTTTAGTAATTCTCATGCATATATAGCCCTTTAAGAAACTTAGTTGGAAAGCAATGTCCTAAACTTTTATATGTACGTGTTCAAGGGTGTGGGTACAGGTGGAGGTCAGAGGTCAATGTCAGCCATTGCCTTCAGTCACACTTCATCTCAAGTTTTGAGTCACAGTCTGTCACTAGACCTGGAGCCCTCTGATTGGCTAGGCTGGTTGGCAGTGAGGTCTGCTCCACCACTGCTGTGTGCTTCTACACTTGGCTTTTATACCTGTGCTGGGGATTTGAACTCAGGTTCTCATTCTTATGCAAAAAGCACATTACCCACAGAGCCCCACAGTTATCTATTTTTATACCATATCTCAACATCTCAAACTCAAGTGAATGAAGACCTATTAAAGTCACCTGCCCTCTGTAAGTTTGAATAATAATTATGATTTCTAAGAGTGGAAGTTCACACTTTACTGGGGCTATGCCTATTTAAACATGTCTATATATGAATTCATAGACTAAGACTTAGAACATTGATCGGGGAGAGTAAGGAGGGACGCCATGCTTGAGTGTTGTGGATCATGAGTAGCTTCATAAAGAAGATGGGGATGACTTACAAATAGTGAGTTCTTTTGCTAACGTATTTTTGTTGTTTTGTTTGCTTTCCATTTAGAATCTGGTATCTCAGTTACTTCTGAAAGATATCGTTCCTATTTTGTCTTATAAGAAAGGAAGTGTTTTAAGCAGAAAAGGCCTATTGGAAAATTAATTGGAAGGAGTCATTGTGGTAGGCAGAAACATCACTTCGTTGTGACACGTACTCCACTTACCCAACTTTCTGCTTCTGTCTTTACTCTGCCGGTAAAATCATTACGAGTTTAAAGGGAGAGAAATAAAACAGGTGAAGCCAACGGTACAAGGATACAGTCCCTTCCGGGAAAGAGGATTTTGTGGCGAACCATTTCTCCCATGATGCATCCCACAGACCATATATCCACTAGAACAGGAGAGAGGGCGTGAGGACAAAGGAGGAAAGCGAGGTTAACTGAGGTAACTGACTCTGGTGACTAGAAGACTCTCACATTTCCCCTACAGTGGCTGAATGTGAGTTAACATCCACACTGTGCAATCACACGTTCTCTGCCATGACAGCGGAAAGTCATGTGTCAAACAGAGTACCAGACGCAAGCCCAACCTACATCTTTATTGACATGAGTTGGCGATGCCACAGACAGGAAGAGAACACTCACTGAAGCAACAGTATCTCCAGGCAGGTGTCAACTGAAGGTCTTGGACATGGTTTTGATAGTAGGTTCACCCATGTAGGGCGCCGGTGTTCAACCCCTGTTTTGTTCATCTGTGTACAGTGAGCAGCAAGAGAACACCCTTTTGTCCCAAAATAGAGTTCATTCAACCACATCCGAGAGACTAGGAAGCAGTTGGTGAGCTCTGTGTTACGGGGTTGGTTTTTCACTCAGAAATTATTCTTTAAGATAAACGTTGGCTCTGATTTCTATCTGAAGTGTCTTGAGAAAAATGACAAATTGGCATATACATAAAGGAGATACTGAGAAGTGAAAATGCATAAAAGGTCTTAAAACTTAAGTACATGTCATTATTTTCCAGTTGTCCTATTTGTTAACCAACATGTCTCCCAAGGACCTTAACTCTCTTAGTTTCACATTTATCAATGACAAGAAGATTTCAAAACAAAAGTTTAGGCAGAGCTGCTCC
The DNA here is from genome assembly GCA_033318265.1 of Phyllotis vaccarum. Lineage (NCBI taxonomy): Eukaryota > Metazoa > Chordata > Mammalia > Rodentia > Cricetidae > Phyllotis > Phyllotis vaccarum. Next base: position 73,507,881 of record JARWLC010000001.1, on the reverse strand, counting down.
AAGGGGTAGGAAGCAGGGTGAGGTGCACAGGAGGGGCATGCCTGAAGCAAGAACAAGCTGTTTTTTTCTGCATGATAACCACCTCAAGCTGAGAGAGAAGACCAAGAGTATACAACACACCTCCATGAACAGAAATGAAGGCTTTTTCACGGTTTTGTAGGCCTTTCAAATAAAGGAACGAGGATTAAATACCCTCTGTCTGTGTGACAAAGATCTAAACACACAGACCAGGCAAACTCAGACATCCAGGCTCTGTCCATCCTTATCTCTCCTAATTACTGTAACACATAGTAATCATTCCTATGAATATTTGCTATATGCATATTATGTGTAATGATCAAATCTGGGTAATTAGCATATCTGAAACTTCAAATATTTATCATTGCATTGGGCTGGGGTCTTCAAAGTCTTTCCCTTAAAATGTACAATAAATTATTGGCAACTCCATCCTCAAGTCTTGGCTTTCACTTGGGTTTCACTCTGGAGGAGGGCTCCATTAACATAAGCCAGAAGGTGACACAGCTTTGGCAGTGGCCTGCTCAGGGTTGACTGTCCCTTTGTTGCATACAAAGACATCAATCTAACTGTCCTCCTCCAGAATAAAAGTATGCAAATAATTGCTTTTAACTTCAATGGCTCATAAATGCACTCTGCAGCAATTATATGCAAAAACTCAATAGTAATTGTTTTGATAAAATGTATGAAAGTAGATTGGTAGAAATTAAACATATAAAACATAAAAACCAGTATTCAGGGCAAATATACAAATCTAACTTAAAGCTAATATAAATTCCAAAAATATTCAATATGGTCTTCAACATGGCTCTTTATAATAGGAATTCCAGACAAAATGTGAGAGGCTGCAAGGCTTTCTGAGAAGTATTTTATTAACCCTCTATTTTAATCACTCAAAATTCAATTTGAATTTCAAATATTTTTCTGTATCTTTCTTTCAACATGTTCATGTACATTAGATTTTCTTGTGAAAGAATAATGTAAAAATTAATGGTTTTTTTTCATTTATATGGTCTGTTGAATTTATTAAGATTTGCTAGATTGTGCTACACTAAATATTACAAAGGATTTGACATAAGAATAGAAGCTTAAAGTTTGCAAGATGCTAACCTGACTTGATCCAAGATTCTGTAAAGTCTTTGTTAGTCTTTCTAGAGGACCACAGTCATCAACCTGAGATATTACACAAAAGCTAAGTGTTTAAACTAAAGCATCTTACTATCTGGGCTACACCACAATGTAGTTACCAGTGATTCTCCCTGTCTGAGGCTTGTATGCCAATCAGCAGCCACTTGGCTATGTAATCACACTCTATCTGCAATTCTTTACAGCTATCACAGTTTAGAGTTCCTGTTGCCAAGCCTGCTTCTCAGAAACATCCTTCACATTCTTCATGCCTGATCCCCCCTAGTGGTATCTAAGAGAACTCTCTGAATTTGCATGTTGGCAGCTCTTTTCAAAAGAATTCATCTACATTACAACAAATATAATTCTCAGTTATGTAAAGCATGAACCCACTACTTCACTGTTTCAGAATCATTCCTACCGTTCTCCTTGTAGCCCATCCCCAGGATGACTTCAGGGGCTCTGTAATAACGTGTCACCACATACGGGGTCATCATGAAGCTTGTGCCCGCTGTCCTGGCCAATCCAAAGTCAAGAATTTTCAGCGTGCAGTCAGACTTGACTACGATGTTACTGGGTTTTAAGTCCTGATAATAGGAACAGAGGTAGAAAGCGAAAGTGTGCATCTGTAGGAACTGCAATTTCTTTCCTAACACAACGCAACAGCATAGGACCCTGTGCAAAGCATAAGGTAACTACGACAAGTTACAGTTAGTTCTAGGTTTCTAAAAAATGCTCTTCTAAAATATTTTAAGTTCAGAAGAGAACTGCACTGATATTTCCTCAATTTAGGCTCACACTGGGAAGAAGTCTTGAGGAAAATAACCTGTCTGTTGTCGCCTCTCATAGGTTTCTCTTTAAGACACCATAAGCCCCATAGGGTGAGTGTCACTTCTAGGCCTAACGGGGAGCATACCAGGGTAGCTTCCTTTATTTTTCCACAAAATGAGTATGAAAATGAGCTGTATTATCCCAGCTACTCATCTGACCTCCGTGGTTAAAGGGCTAGGAAGTAAGAGGCTCTTCAGAAGTTGACTCTCTGTAAGCAAAACATAAATTCACATTCTGCACATCAGTCCCTTCTATACATCAGTCAATGAGGTGCTAATGTTACCTATATACAAAGTATTTGATCAATTCTCCCTAAGAAAATAATCCAAAGATGTTCTTTCTGTTCTCCAGTGGACAATACACTGTAATTCTAGAGTAAGTCTTCTTACCCTGTGGATAATTCCAGCAGAATGGAGATGCTTGATGCCACATAACATCTGGTACAGCAAATAAGACATCCGCTCATGGTCCAGTTCCATCTGAATCACCTGACACAAGTTGGCATCCATCAGTTCCATCACTAAGTAACTAGAAAATAAGTCCATAATGTTAGTTCCAGAAGAGAGACGCTAGAATAACCTTCCAATACTGTTGGAATCCTGCACTTCCTCTAAGTTCCTTGAACTTCCAAGCTCTGTGATTGCTTGAGTCAAGAATGTGGGAAACTTTCAGGTATATCATGATTGACAGCTGCAGCGACTTGACCATGTGCAGACAGCAGCATCCCTAGTGTGTGGCTCACGCCCATCTGTTCTCTAACCTTTACTGATCGTACATTTCCTTTTCTCTTTCCGAAGTATTAAGATTACAAATGAGGAAAGGAATCAGGACAGACACTTCAGGACTATGTTGCAGCTATGTGGAAGAAGAAACTGCCGCTCTAGAGTCACTGCCCCTCAGTCTGTGTTTATCAGTGACTTTCTAGACAGATTCATTTTGCACAGAATTAAGGACACTGCAAAGACAGGTAAAAAGAACAACAACAAAAAATTACAGCACGTCCTTTAGGAATACTTTGCAAAATGAATTGACTCATCCTGAAAATCTCAGTTACTGAGCAGATAATCAATACAGCATCCTTACTTCCCTAATCCACCAAGGGTGTGGAACAACAGACCACACGGACCAGAAGGAGGCAGAAGTGTCTTTCCCCACCACAGCAGACTCTTCACTACCTACTGCTGTCTTGTTCCCCCATTCTTGCCTCCTTTGATTTTTACAAGAAATTTCATGCTTTTTGTTTGTGTTGCTATTATTTTTGTTGTTCCCCGGAAGTCATCTGAAGGGGGCTGGGCTCAACCTTCTTTCATGACTTCCGTTGTTTTATTACTTACACATCTTGGAACTCCTCCAGCGTTTTCTGGGGTGTGAAGACATTTAATAAGCTAATAATCTGGAAGACAGAGAATGAAAGAGACAAAGATAAGAAATAAGGCAGAAAGTTAATTATTTTTTAAAGTATGAATGTGTTTATTCCCAATATAAGACAATAAAGAAAGCCATGATGGAAACAGAGAAGATTCACGATTCTTCTGGGCTGCAAATAGAAAAGTGTGACAGAAAAGCACAGAGAACCAGTCTGAAGGCTATGATGAAATTAGAAAGTTAATTCTGAAGCAGAAGTCAGAAAAGATCTATGAATTGCATTGCTTCTTGTGGCCACATGACCATACACAAGGTGCAAGGTGGTTAATCCACAAAGAGCAAAGTCACCAACAAGAGAAATATGACAAAATCATCACCAAAACCTCCAAAGTACCATTGCTTCCCCAAATGTAAAAGTTTTGTTGTAAGTCACAATTTGGTTCTGCCATTAAAACTTTCTTTAACATCTGTATGCCAATCAAATACTGCTTTGATCTCAGCGCTGGATGTGGGGAGGTGCATCATACACAAGGTCATGATAAGTTGGGCAAAAAGCAATCTGAAGAGTTAGGTAAATTCAGTCTTAACCATTTAGTCTCTTACTTCAGAGATTTAGGTGACAAATAAATCATACTCATCTCAATTCCATGTAAATTACACATATAGAAAATCTCATACGTCTTCCCATTTAAATATTATATATCAATGAGTCAGTGGAAATGAAAATATAAACAAATGAGGATATTCTACTTAAAATGTAGATGTGAATAGAAATACACTTTACAAAAAAATTAGCTAGATATTTAAACAATTCCGGAGCACAAACTAACTCAATGGCTTTTCATAAACTTCCTGAGTGATACTTCAATATATAAAATTGCTGAAACAATACAATTCTAAATAAATGAAAAATTTACCATTTCTGTGGAATTTTTGTTGTTTGCATAAATTATTAAGAAAAATGTCACAAATCATCTAGTGCTTGTGTTGAACTTTTAAGAGGATTATAATTCTGAGTACTTAAGCACTCAAATGGAGCAATGTGTGTGCAGATTATTTGTCATTGGATCCTCATTTATGTATCTTATAATATATAAATCTCATAAAGTAACACTTTACTATAGTAGGATTTTTTTAGGCGAATTGGACTATACATGGGGAACACAACACCCAGTTACACATAGTTGCATACACTTGCATATGCCATTCAGGACTGGGTAATGTCAACTTCCATCATCAGGGTGGTATTTAAGTTAGTCTACAAAAAAACATTACAGACTGCTTTCAAAACAAGTTTCTCATGATCTGTTTCTTTGTTGTTTATTACTTCCCATTTTCCTATACATTCATTTCATAACCTTCCTGGGTTTCTCTTTGTACTTCACCTCAGTTCTTACCTCATAAATTTTAACTCTTTCTAATAACCCATTTAAAGATTTATTTTATATTTTATGCATAGGAGTGCTTTGCTTGAGTGTATGTCTTTGCACTGTGGGGGTGTCTTCTGGTGCTTTTAAAAGCCAAAGGCCTCAGATTCTTGAAACCAGAGTTATGGATAGTTGTGGGTGACCATGAGGGTGCTGGGAATTTCACCCAGCTCCTTTGGAAGAGCATTCCATGTTCTTAACCACTGAGTCCTGTCTCCAGCCCCCCAGGGTCCCATCTTAACCACAGAGTCCATCTCTAGTCCCCTGAAGTCCCAGCTAGAAATTCATTTGTTGCTGCTGCAGTACTGACAAATGCCCTATGAACAGTTCAGTTTCAGAATGAGGTCATCGTAAACACTTCCACTTCTGTGCATCATTTTGCAGTAGGAATCTAATTCACTTGTTTTATTCCAATATCTTGGGAGGCACAGACATGAATCAGCATTTGTCCCAACCCTGATATCACAATGATCATCACTTCCCAGAATTGAGTTATCTTCTAAATGGATTTAATGGATTACTTCCTTGTTTTTCTTTGCTTTTCACAGGATTAACAGAACTCCATATTCAAACAGCCTTTCCCTTTGTTTTGAGTATTAATGAGAAACAACAGCTGGTCATCAAGAAGCTTTCTCTTTGTTAAAAAAAAGTTTATATATGATTATATGCATATATGCATATATGCATATACATAAAAAATGATAGCAGGTTTGATGTCTATAAATTGTCATAGCAATGTAGACCTCTTTTCTTTCCACAGATACTGTGAATTCCCTTTATTTCGGCCAATATAAGGCCAAATAATCAACTGTTTTCTGCTATCACAAGGCAAGCTGAAGACAGACTAACTGTATGGTGAGGTTATTTAGTTGCGCGGTAACGTGAGTGCCAGCATGGTGCCAGCATTAGCTTGGCTCTGAAGATAGCTTGTGAGGGAGAGAAAGATCACAGCGGGAAGCTGGACAGTGACTGGGCTCACATTTACATGAAATGGTCATGAAATCTTAGAGGTACAGGAAAGCTATCTACTCCAGTCTGATGGCATTGTTTCTCAATATCCTATGCACCCTGCACGTCCTGCGTCTGGAAGGATTAGCCACTTCTCACATCACGGCACTCGAGACCAACCTTGCACCATATGAGCATTTGGAAACAACAGTTGAAATATATACGAACTACACCATGGACTACGTTTTCTTCAAGTTGGCTAAGCAACTGGGAATTTCTTCATAAGATATTGCTCTACAAGGTCTAGAGGAGGACTAAGTAGATACAATTAATTTGTGAAAGCTTTCTGCACCAATGCTTGGTACCATCCATGTTTTTTTGCTTCCAGTTTGTTTCATCATCTTATAAACGTAGGAATCTGCCACCCTGGTCATGTGATGTCACATAGGAAAAGACCAAATTGCTTTTATGTAGTGACTCTTCTTAAGAGTCATTTTTCCATAACCTCTAGATTTCTCATAATCTCTAGACGTCCCGTGCTCTTTGCATGGCCTTATCAGTGATTATCCTCAAGAAGCCCTTCCTGCTCTGACTATCTCATCATACCACATGCTGATGAGCTTTTTACAAATGTCTAATAGATTGCCTTCCCTCACATGGAAACCCAAGTACCTATGGAAAAGACTTGCTCTGGTTATCGTCCTTTTTAGTTCTTGACATCTCCAGCTGTCTAGAAATCTGTCCGGCACATTTAAAAAAAAAATCCAAAAGAATGAATTCAAATGTCATTGGCCCCAAACAACTCAACAGTATACAAATAGTCTTATTTAAAAGTAACTGGAAGAACACGGACACAAAAGAATAAGGGATAGAGAGAGAGGAAGCAGGAGAAGTGAGGAGGGAAAGAGGAGAGAGAGAGAGAGAGAGAGAGAGAGAGAGAGAGAGAGAGAGAGAGAGAGAGAGTCAGAGTCATGGGAGAGTAATGGAATAAAAGAGAGTCACTGTCACTGTGTCACAAATATCTTTCAGCCAAACATACATTTGCTCTTACTGCCATATGATCTCGCTTAAAATATAATGATGATTCTATACATTCTGTGTTTTTTTATACTTCAGGACTTAGCATGGACATGTGACAGCTATTATTTTAGTTCTATTTATAAAAATGTATAATGTGCCTAATAACCTTATTATGACCATTAAGAATTGTCACCATAAAGCTAAATAATTTTCTTTGATCACTTCTTATCAAGAAGAGACAAGGTACAAAGATGAATGTCCTTGCCTGAGATTGAGGAAGTGTGGTCTCTGAAGCAATGGCTGACTCTATGTGGATGAACTGAGCAAAGCCTCTGGGTTGTCCCTGCTCTGAAGAGTTTTCCATGTGTGCAGTTGCAGCTGCCCCATCCCAAAGCAAGATGCTCACACAGCAGGGGCCTGCAACAGCTAAAGCTTCTGCCTGACTCTAACTAAAGCACAAAAGAGACAATATGGTGGCAAAACCCAAAACTTCCCTCTTTGATTACGAACTTAAAATATAAGGAAATGTTCTGTCCTACAAGGTTTCTGTGAGAATCTTGTTTGCTTAGTTTTAGTTTCTGCTTGGTTGAAAAGCATGAGGCTCCTGGGTGAATTTTGAACACGACAACCAAATAAGGACATAATTTCCTATAATTTCATAACAGGGACATTCAGTCACATCCATCTCCTCCTTGCCATATGGCTTTTGGATAATTTTTAAACAGGAAGCTATCATGAGGACAATGAAACCAAATACAGCATATGGACAAAATAAACAGCCTTAAGAGACAGAAGTGGCAAAGCAAGCCTTCCTCCTGGGCTAGCTCTTGTTCCCTCTCATCTCACAACCTCCCACTGACAGGAGTTCACAAATAACACGGATAAAAACTCACGTTTTTATGGTTCACACACTTCATTAGGACGAGCTCCCGGTAAGCCCTCTTGGCATGAGTTTGGTTCTGGAAGGGTCGGCTGAGCTTCTTAATGGCCACATTTCTGTCAAGGACAGCATCGTATGCAGCACTGTCAAGATTCAAAAGCAGTCCAAACTTCAGCGCACGGTATAGATAGGGAAGATAGCATTCTGGACGCCTACCTAGATGCTTTTAGTTTACTTGTCAATGAAATCATAAGGGGAAGCAGAAGGGATGGGAAGAGGAAGGAGAAGGAATATCTCATTGCCAGAATGCGGCTTCAAACTGCTTCAGTGAGTTGGGGTTCAGGTAGCAAAAGCCAAGGACTCAAATTTCTCACATGGTACATGGCAATGGTAAGTCATGCTATCTACTGGAGCTTGAATTTCTCATCTGTCAATACAATATATAGGTAATCTCTATCTGTGATTAACTGTAGGTTCTTTGGTTATGCTAGATGTACCTCTATTCTTCTCCCAGTGACAAGATCAAGTTTTTATAGTCTGATGCTAAACACATGAAATCATAGGTTGATTAATCATCAGAGTACATTCATGGGCTACAACAAGGCTCAACATAAGACACCTTCAGAAGATGCCCCTGTAACAGATAATGTCCGCTCAGTACCTAGAGAGAAGTAAACGCTACTAACACGAGAAGGCTTTAGTCAACAACCATAAACTATGGTATTTTTAAGAAGCAATCTAAAATAATAGGATTTTCCCTCACATTGTCAACGTGTGATTCTAGAAATAGGAGAAAGTGAGGGGGGCCCTCTTGCTTCTAAGTCTCATTATATACCCATAAAATGCTGACGTTGCATACCAGAAACTTTGAGGTTTCCTGGGTTTTGTTTGCAGGTAAATAAGTAAACCAGCTTCCCTAAAACTGATCTATTAAATTTGTAGTTTTGTTGACCATTTAGAGTTCAAGCTATTGAACAAAAAGACAAAGAAGAGTAGTGGTTTCTCTACCATGTGAGGTATACTGTGAGGTATGAGAGGCTCACGGGGACGTGGATGAAGCTCTGGACTAGTCCACAACCCTATCTAGTCTTCAGTTTTCTCTAAAGTATCTCCATCAAAAGCTTGATTTATTTTCTTTCTGCCTATGTTCCTTCTAAATCACAGATTGCTGAGAGCAGCCAGTTCATTCTGTTAGTGGCCAACTTTGAGGGTAGACATGGCGTGATTCTAACAAAAACAGTTGTCTCTCCATGGTTACCAACGACTCTTGGCCCCACCTTCAAGGACAACTCATATAAAGTACTCCCTTTTGTTATGAGAAACTATTGAGTCTAAAACACTTCAAAGGGCCAAGAAAATACTCAGAAAGTCAGCTTTCATTATTCCCTCCTAAGTCTGTTCTTTCTTTACAAATACCACCAGTGTCCTCTTGTCATTTGTCAGAATGTAGCTCCCCCATCTCCATCTGCGCCACTTGCTCTGAAGACACTTCAGTCTTTCAGTGTTCTCAGAACATGTGGTCCTAAGCTAAACAAGGCAACACTACAACGGAGTGTCAGTGAAATCTAGGGTAGGGCTATCAACTCGTTCGTACATTCACATGTTCACTCATCAATCCCATCACAGAGTTAACAAAGCTCACTATCTGTCCTGGTCTCTGTGATGATGATATCGATGGACCACTTTGTACCTATGTTGCTTTAAAACAGATTTTTTTTAAAAAAATGATGAGAAAAAGGAACATATGGACTGTTCAGATGGATCGTCAGATAAAGGAAGGAAATTGTTTTCAGGTCTGATGACTCTGGTTTGAATCCTGGGACCCACATCATGAAAAGAGAAAACCAACTTGAGCAAGTTGGCCTCTGACTTCTACATCCTGCCCCATCGCACACAAAATGAATGAATGTAATGATTTTAAAGGTGCTTTATAAGCCATCATGCTGCATATAGTAGTATTTGTACCCCATTGTACTGGTTGTTACTCTTATCCCACCATGAGAGGGGAGGTAGAGGAAAGTGTCAGGCGGGCAGCCGGCATCTTACCAGCAGTGGAAAGAGAAGTGAGAAGTTTGTAAGTATAAGATCACTCGCTTCAAAGAAAGTCTGAAAATCTCAAGCCAAATAAATTAGTTCATATTTTTTTAAATCTAGGAGTGAAAGTAAAAAATTAGAGTACTTCTGATAAAGACAGGTGACCTCTAGGGTCGGTGTAGAGATGCAGGCATTCAAGCAGGTCCATCCTGATGGCGACGGTCAGGTCCCAGGACCCGCCAGCACACTAATCATTCTCTGAGCTGATTCTGTTCTTTGTAGTTATTGATGCTGTTCAGTGGGCTCTCCTGCTGATGCTGCTCAAGTGCATAGGGCCATATTTGGCCAGGGTAGGTATTAAATCTCTCATTTTTGGATAATCTGTATTTGCTCCTTACAGAGGAGAAATTATTGATGTTTACCCCTGGAAACCTAAGTCCCTGAGATACTGACCAGGTCCTGCAGACAGTGGGCCAAGCCCTGAGGTCCAAGTTTAGTTTCTGCATGCATCAGAGGCAAAGTGGCCTGACTAGCTTGTTTCAAGAAGCTAAGGAGTATAGCTGCAGTGTCCTTGCTAACGCCCAGCAAACAACGCCTTGTGCTAGTCTTAAAAATCAGTGTCCTTGTTGGATTTATTATGTAACACAGTCAGGATAAAATATGAATTTTTATCTTATATATGATAATTAGATATAAGTACACTAATTAGCACCGTCTAGTCTTTCCATTAATTATAAATTAATTTAACTACTATGCTACCTTGACCATTATTCTCAAGATCATTTCATGACATAAAAGACTAGGGAGAAGTCTTATTAAAATCTAGATGCATTATAACCATATAGGTCTCTGACTTTAAACATTAATAATCTGATTTGAGTTTTCACAAAACAATGTTAACCTCATGTTTTCTTAAGGGCTCACAGGGTGTCTCTTTGGATCGATGTCAAGTTTAGCAGGTGCCCCTTACAATCTTTTTTCTCTAATAGAATAACAATTTTCTTTGTCTGTAGTTGTATAGAATACTGTTGGTTGGCTCACTGGATATTATTTGACCATTTTATACAACATCGTTGTGTGAAAAACACTTCCAAGTTAAGTGTCCAATCCTGATTCATTTGTAGATAGGACTCTGGATTCCAGCAGGTCCTGTAGAGGCCCAGGAGAGCCTGGTCAGGCAGAGCCTGAGTGGTAACCATCTTCTACCAGTCTTTGGTTGGTAAGCTGAGCTGGCAGAAGATGTGTGTGTGTGTGTGTGTGCGCGCGCGCGCGCGCGCGCGTGTGTGTGTGCGTGTGTGTGCGTGTGTGCGTGTGTGTGCGTGTGTGCGTGTGTGTGCGTGTGTGCGTGTGTGTGCGTGTGTGCGTGTGTGTGCGTGTGTGCGTGTGTGTGTGTGCGTGTGTGTGGACAGTGAATTCCTATGTGTTACCTCTCAAAAACGAACAATAAAAACATCACCGGAACATCTTACACATCCTAATACATCACCTGTCCAGCAAAACTCTGCACTAAAGCTCAGGCTTTAGCTAAAAACCATACAAAAGATAAACAACAACGACAAAAACTCTGTCTATCCAGGGCTTTTAAATATCTGACTTTCATGACTGTCTTAGGGGTTTTATTGCTATGAAGAGGCACTATAACAATGGCAACTCTAATAAAGAAAAACATTTGATTGGGGTGGCTTGCTTACAGTTTTAGAAATTCAGTCCATTATCATCATGAAGGGATCACAGCAGTCAACTGAGACACTGAGCAGTATCCTGAGCATAGGAAACCTGAAAGCCCACCCCATACTTCCCCCAACAAGGCCACGCCCACTCCAACAAAGCTATGCCTACTAATAGTGCCATTCCCTATGAGATTATGTGACCAATTACATTCAAACTACCACAGTGACCAAAGAAGACACACCCCACTTTCACCACTGTGAACCTTGTGATTTAATCTACCAACTCACATCTGCATTTGGAATTCATTCACAAACTCATGACCACAGAGCTAGAGAACCGGGTGGGGGGGGGAGGGGGAATGGGACGGGGGTACGGGACACCTACTTTAAGTGCAAAGCAACAATGCATCTGGAAATGAGGACAATGATTTTGAGGGAAATATCCAAGACTCATCCCAGTAGAAGACTGCCTATATCTCAGAGGGATGGTGAGCATATACCTTCAGGGCCACCATCTCTGCTCTTCTTCCAGCTTGGCAAGTGTCTCATGTGAATTCTTGCTCTGTACCTCTTAATGGCTGTTGAAGTACCAGTCATCTACAGTCTACCCACATTTCAATTTAAACTATGCACCAGAATAACAGTCTGCTGTTTACTGCAGGAATTCTACGTGGTTTTATAATGAAATCCTAGAGCCAGATATCGGGGAAAAGCTAAAAGATCAGAGACAGAGAGAAGCCACAGTTACTTCTCACCTAGCCACCCTTCTGCAGAAAGGGGAAGATCCTGTCCCCACAAATCCTCAGGCTGAATGCCTCTGCATCCTCATCCAAAAGGGAAGCAAAGTGCAGGCAAAGGGCTGACCTCCTGTATCCTCCTGCCTTATCTCTCTCTGCCCAGAGATCTCACTTCCTCATCTTTCCTAGAGCTAGGATTAAAAGTGCGCTCCACCACCTGGCTCTGTTTGGCTTTGAACTCACAGAGATTCAGATGGATCTCGGCCTCTGCCTCCCATCCTTTGTCTCCCAAGTGCTAAGGTAAAAGTCATGTGTCACCACTTCCTGACCTCTATAGCTAACTGTGGCTGGCTTTGTCCTCTGATTGTTCAAGCAAACTTTATTAGGTACACTATATCACCACAGCTGTCGGAACCTAAGATACAATTTGATGTAATATAAAATAGTGAGGGTTACGGAGATAATTAATACAGACTGGACGGAATACCTTTACTATTCCAATTTTACCATGTAATTGCAGTAAATTAAGTTGTCTACCATTTTGTTGCTTACTTACAATGTTTAAAATTTATAATAAAGGTCCTCCCACAAGATGAATTAATAACCCATGCATTATGGGGGGTGCTTGTGGTCCCAGCCATGTTGGACAACCAGGACTACACACGTTTTCTTATCAGTTATGTTCCTTCTGAAAATGCTAACAACACTGACAGTGTAGCTCACAAACGGGAGAAGTCTTCTCACAGTTCTGGATGCTGGGGAGGTCAAGGCAGCAGCACATTCGGTGGCATCTGGAGACAGTTTCTTGCAGATGCTATTGTCTTACTCTGACCTCTCTGGATAGAAAGTCCTGGCTCGTCCCAGCTGTCATTTCATAAACCGTTAGTGTCATCGGTAAAGGCAGAGCCTCAAGAGGTGACAAACAGAGGGTCACAGGCTTCCCAGCGATAGCTAAGCCTAATGCGCCTTACAGTGTTCTCACCAATCACAATCTTTTCCTTGATGAAACGACAATTCTTCCAAGTTAGGATGCTCATTTTAACTTTTGCAGGATGAACATGCGCGCGCACACACACACACACACACACACACACACACACACACCCCATGTATACAGACATGTGTTCTCCCTCCCTCTCTCTCTTTCTCTCTCTCTCTCTCTCTCTCTCTCTCTCTCTCTCTCTCTCTCTCCCCTCTCTCTCTCTCTCTCTCTCGTGTGTGTGTATACAGACATGTGTTCTCCCTCCCTCTCTCTCTTTCTCTCTCTCTTTCTCTCTCTCTCTCTTTCTCTCTCTCTCTCTCTCTCTCTCTCTCTCTCTCTCTCTCGTGTGTGTATACAGACATGTGTTCTCCCTCCCTCTCTCTCTTTCTCTCTCTCTCTTTCTCTCTCTCTCTCTCTCTCTCTCTCTCTCTCTCTCTCTCTCTCTCTCTCTCTCTCTCGTGTGTGTGTGTGTGTGTGTGTGTGTGTGTGTGTGTGTGTGTGTGTGTGTGTGTGTTTAAGACCTGTTATTGAAGTGCCTCCACTAACAGAAAAGAAGTTTGTAGCCATTTAATCATACCATTTTGCATCATTTTATTAATGCTTCAAATGCTACATTAATATAGTTCAAAACTAGTTTTTAAAACAAAGTCAATAAAAGACTATGGAAATTCATTCTATCAGGGCTTGTAAGGTGGGTTAGCAGGTAAAGGCTCTTACTGCCAGGCTTGATGACCTGGGCTGGATTCCTATGACTCACATGGAAAACTGGGTGAACCAGATCACCATGCTGTCCAGGGACCTCCACATGTGCATCATGGCAGGCACATTCCCCACTAAATAAGTGAAGAAATGTAATAAAATTTTAAAGAAAAATTTATTCTATCAAATTGACAATAGTGTGACGATAATCATAACTATATTCGGAATAGTAAATCAGTTTCAACATCTCACTTTGGTGCAGCATTCAAAAGACCATGAATTGATAGAATTTGTTTGAGGAGTTCTGGATCATAAAATTATTTCCTGGATAAAACATATTTGAACAAAAACCAAAAATTTAGGATTTTCCAAAAAAACAAACAAAAATAACTTAAACCCAAATATTTTTAGAGTACAAGGCCATGGGCTTGTTCCCCACATCAGGAAAGAAAGGAAGGGAGAAACGCAGAGAGGGAGGGAGAGGGGGAGGGAGGGGAAGGGGGAAGGGGAGGGGGAGGGAGAGGGGGAGGGGGAGGGAGGGAGGGGAGGGGGAGGGAGGGGAAGGGGAGGTGGGAGGGAGAGGGGGAGGGGGAGGGAGGGAGGGGAGGGGGAGGGAGGGGAAGGGGAGGTGGGAGGGAGAGGGGGAGGGGGAGGGGGAGGGAGGGAGGGAGGGGAGGGGGAGGGAGGGGAAGGGGAGGTGGGAGGGAGAGGGGGAGGGGGAGGGGGAGGGAGAGGGGGAGGGGGAGGGGGAGGGAGGGAGGGAGGGGAGGGAAGGGGAAGAGTGGGAGAGGGAAGAGGAAGAGAAGAAGACTTTTGTGTCAAATATAAAGAATTAATTAAAATTGGGAATATTCTTAATTTAGCAGATTTTTCTCTTAGCCTGTTGATTATTTTTAATTGAAATGTTATCACCTGTATTAAGTGTTCCAATATTTTAATTTTATATATTATTTTGAAAATCCAGAATTTCATGAAAAGAAAAAAATCATTGGAAAAAATACTGACTTTTTCAGAAAAATAGCAGTGAAATAATATTACAGGCAAGAAGATCACTAAATTTGTTGGTGAAAACTTCTGAAGATATACAAACAATGATTATTCTTGAGTTATCTTTTAAATATCTAGATTATCAATACAAGTAAGTATAAAATTTTATTCATGCTTTTATGTTTTAAGAATGTTTATTTATAATGGGTTTCAATAGCAGCAATTTGAGAATACACGTCAATGGACTCTTTCACTGTCAAAATTCCCCACATTAAAAAAGAATGCCATCACCCCCACCCGTGGCTCCTGTGTTCTGGTTGGAGTGTGTCACACATTATCTACATATGGATGAGCAGAACCAACCCACACTGCTCTTGGGTCTGAGACAGAGATCAGAAATTGCATAAGACTTAAAACCTTATTGTCAGAGGTTCAAATCCTCTCCCTAATAGTGCATCTTATTAACATTATAACTCTCTCAGTTCCCATTTTTATTGCTGTGACCTTTCTTACCCTAGATGAACAAAAATTCCTAGGCCACATACAACTACGCGAAGGGCCCAGTATCATTGGACCATCCGGAATTCTTCAACCACTCGCAAATGCTATAAAATTATTTATTAAATAACCCTTGTGCCCAGTAAATACTTCTACCACTCTATTTATTATTGTTACAACTCTGTCACTGTTTCTAGCCTTTTCCCTATGCATCCCCTACCGATACTCCACCCATTAGTAGACTTAAATATAGGAGTATTATTTATCTTAGCCACCTCAAACCTCGCTGTCTACTCCATCCTATGATCAGGATGAGCATCAAACTCCAAATACTCAATATTCAGACCTCTACGAGCAGTAGCCCAAACTGTTTCCTATGAAGTTACCATAGCAATTATTCCTCTCTCAGTCCTACTAACAAATGGATCCTTCTCTCTCCAATCCTTAATTTATACCCAAAAACCACTCTGACTTTTAATTACAACGTGACCACTAGCTATAATATGATTTATTTCGACCTTAGCAGAAACTAACTGAGCCCCCTTTGACCTCCCAGACGGTAAATCAGAACTTGTTTCTGGCTTTAATGTAGAATACGCCGCAGGTCCCTTTGCCCTTTTCTTTATAGCAGAGTACATAAACATCATTATAATAAATGCCCTTTCAACAATTGTATTCCTAGGAGCCTTGCACAACCCACTAATCCCTGAACTATTTACTACAGATTTTGTTACTAAAACTCTTCTACTAACCTCTCTATCCCTATGAATGCAGTCATCGTACCCTCAATTCCGTTCTGACCGACTCATACACTTTCTAGGAAAAAACTTTCTTGCACTTACACTAGCAATCAGTGTGGCCCGAGCCTCCGTTCTCACCTTTGCCCATTTCTTGGCAGTGGAATTTGAAGGGTGAGTACAATTCAGTGTTTTATTTTAGCATGCTTCACACAGCTTGGAAACTTCAGAAGCTGCTAAGGAGGGCATATTAAAGGTACCGTCTTTCCTTGTGCGCATGGTTCAGTGGTAAAGTGGTGACTCTCAAAATAAGTTTGCTGTATCTGAGATGGCCTGAAGCCAGGAAGGTGCTCTTGTGGCTCACACACTGCTACTATTTCCTGATATCTGTAAAACCGATGCATTAAGTGAGCCATAGGGACTGCGGATGGTTTCTGCACACAGGATGTGGAACCTTGAAAAGAATCAGCTACATGCACAGTGCAAGGGCCAGCTTTCTGTTCCCGGAGCCAGCCGTGGTATTCTTCTGACTCTGAGCCTTCCCTCTGCTAATGTGGCTGCGGACGTGAAGGACTCCGACATCCTTAGCCTCTATAACATGGGTATTAGAAACTGCTTATATCCACACTTTATTGTTATGTTCGTTTTTTCCTTGTGTTTATTAAGCAGGTATTCCTGAGATTCTGTACGTAGCAGTTTGTCTCAGGATTGTGATGCCTCATCATTCATTTCCCTTTATCGTGCTTTTATAACCGTTACATGTATTCATTTAAGCGCACCATGTTCTGAAGGGCTTGGCTCTGCATCCCCCATATGTTTATTGCATTGGACTGTGTCCACCACTATAAGATAATTACTTGGGAAGTATTGGATATGCTAGGAAAGGGTACAAAGGAACCCAAAGTGTAAGGCTTTCAGGTAACCAAAGCAGTGAGTATCCAAGTTACGCTGTCATTGGAGACATAAGTATTTTACCTTTAGTCAAGGTCTGTTTCTCAAGAGTCCTAACTCACTTGTATAACTGGATTCAATCTCTAACTGGACGCCTTGGAAATACCACGAAATTAACAGACTCCAAACTTCATAAACGTTAACCCTATACTGTTCTCTTGCAGTCTTGAACTTCAATGCTGCTTGTTCAGGCACAGGTCAGCCTGATTTTTCTCCCTTATCTCCTCCCTTGATCCACTCCAGACTGAAGCCGGTTTTCTTTCTAATGTGTTCTCTTTTAAAATATACTTTTATTAATTTTTTGAGATTATCATACATGCCATCGCTGAATTCCAATCATACTCCAAACTCCTCCCCTTAACTCCTTCCGGAATTATCTTTCCACGTCCCTTCCAACTTCATGTCCTCTTTGTAGTTATTGATTTTTAATAACTCATCCAGTCCAGTATCTGCTGCACATATATCGTAGGCTTGGAGCCATCAACCGGAACACAGTTGACCTACCGGGGCCACACTTGTAAACTCTACCTCTATCAACTGACAACAGCCCCTCAGCTAGTTGAGTGAATATCATCAGGACCCCATGCCCAGTCCACACTGTAATATTGACTGGGTTAATGTACATGTCTTATGCAAGCAAACACCGCTGTTGTGGATTCATAATGTGGTGGTCCTGTTGTGTCCAGAGACCTTCTGGTTCTTACATTCTCTCAATCTCCTCTTACACAACTGTCTCTGAGCCTTGGGAGGAGAGAGATGCAGATGTCCCACCTTCAGCTGAGCACTGTACCAACACTTGGTCCTAGTAGGCCTAAGTTAGACTAGCCCACCTAGTTACTTTATGTCTGCAGACCCCGAGTAGTCTATTCACAGACTTAACAGGAAAATGTTTTGAGTAACTCAACACAAATGAATAACTAAGAAAATGCACTCCATGAAGTTATCAGAAGAAAAAGATTAGCTTAGCTTTTCAAATCCCACACTTTTGCTTGATTATTCTGATCTTTTATTATTTATATATTACATAATATATTTATATATATTGATCTTCTGAGGGCAACAGCCTTATCCTTCTTGCTCTGTTTTATATCGAACCCATAATATAATATCTGGAATATAGTTGGCACTAAGAAATAAATGTAAGTGAGTAGACTAATGGTTGAAATATTCTTAGTAGTACAGGACAGTCCATTTCTAGTTCTTAGAATTCTGTGCCTATCCTTTTCTTGGTTACTGAGCCTGTGGGTGCCATTTTTATTCAAGCCATTACATTCCACTCCCTGACCCTCCGAAGCTGGTAACAATATCATAGTCCAACTTCAAAAGTCCCCATAGTCTACCACACTCTCAACACTGTTTAAAAGTCCAAAGTTCAAAGTCTCTTCTGAGACTCACAGCAACCTTTATCCATAATCCCTTGTAAAATCAAAAGCAAAAAGCAGATCACATACTTGTTGACTCTCATACACATATGCTCTGTGTCACGTGGGGACAATCTTCTTTATATTGCAGCATTACTCAATTTAAGCATTTATGTTTTCCCAAACACTAGAATTAGGTTTCTGTACAAAGGTTTTTGGGTTGTTTGTTTTTTTTTTTTTAATAAGCTGTGAGTAATAGGTCAGTAAAACAGTGGTTTTGATGCATACAACAATGTTTTAAAATAGTCCAGTGCTGCTGAACTGGCAAAATATGTTTAATCACAGCCGAATTCTAAGTACATTTTCAACTTATTTGTTTCTACGGTTCTTAATATGAACTCATTCTAACTGAACACATAAAACAAAACTGTTTTAATATTGTTCTTTTTATTATCTTTACAACTTCAAATTAGAAGAGTAAATACCATATTGAAAATATAAGCAAATAAAATATATTTGAAAACTTTAGGAGCAATATATATATATATATCATGTAACTTCACTGATAGAAGATTTCATAGTATTTCTAAGACCTACTAGAATCTTCTACATTCTCTTCATAATCTCCATTGTATGTGTGTGTGTGCATTTGAAGGTACACACTGGAATTCATTTACATAACTACATAAGAAGTATCATACCTATTAAACAGGAATGTTGATGTTATGCCAAATATATACTAGCCCGTTTGCTCTTATTCCTACAGATTAGTGACATTAGCAAATTTAATAACCCAATATTCTACTTTTTCATATTAGAAATATATGGCAATGAAAACTAATAAGCACCAATGTGGAAACAGATTTAATGAAGTATTTTTTGAAGAAGTTTATAATTCAAATATTAACTCCAACAGTAGGGAAAATTCTCTTCCTATTGAAGTTCTTTCTACACAGTTGGTAAAAATAATAAAGTGTGTGTGTGTGTGTGTGTGTGTGTGTGTGTGTGTTGGTTACCTTATTCTGGGACTCCATACTAAAGAAAGACCATTTGCTTTATGCAACCTGTAGAATTATAAGGACAAGGCTTCTCTTGTCTTTGACTGCACAGTATAGGCAAATGAAAGCTGATAATAGCATTTCCTTATTTGAGGAGAGGAATCGAGAATTTCTGTCTGTCTAACAGAGGGCCTCCCACATGCCAAGCACTCACTACCCCTGATTTATATCTCAAATTTCTCTTGTAGTATTTGATTTTACTTCTAACTACTGATTTCTTGTGCAAAATCAGGTTAATTTAAGAATGGCAGTTAGTGAAGTAGTGTGGCGCTCAGTTTTAACTCCAGCACTCAGAGGCAGAGGCAGAAGCACCTTTGTGAGTCTGAGACCAGCCTGGTCTACAGTGAGTTTCAGGACAGCCAGGGCTACACAGAGAAACCTTGTCTTGAAAAAAAAAAAAAAAAAAAAAAAAAAAAAAAAAAAAAAAAAAAAAAAAAAAAAAAACCAAACCAAAGTGTTTTTTACTTCACCATTGTAGTCAACAAAAATTGATATCTCCTGTGTCTTTCTCTAGTTTTTTTGACTACATACTCTTTCAGCTTTTTAGATTTTGTTGTGTTTATGAGTGCTTGTGTGCATATATGTATGCACTCCATATCCATCCTGTTGCCCTCTGAGGTCCCAAGAGAGCATCAGGTTGCCAGGAACTGGAGTTACAGATGCTGTGAGCTGAAACTGTATTCGGGTCCTCTGTAAAAGAACAAATATTCAACCACAGAGCCATCTCTCCAGCCTCTGACTGAGAATTTTAATTTTTTTTAACTTTATTTATGATTGTGTGTATGTGTGTGCGTGCGTGTGTGTGTGTGTGTGTGTGTGTGTGTGTGTGTGTGTGTGTGTGCGCGCGCGCGCTCGCGCGCGCGCGCGTGCGCGCGTGAGTGTGTACTGTGGTGAGAATGTAAAAGTCAGAGAACAAATTACATAATCTTTTAATCTCCTTCTAGTCAGCATGGTAGGAGCTTCTAGCTGCCCAGCCACCTCAACCTGACTGAACTTTTTATTTAATAAAATAAAAGCCTTCACAAAAACTTCTATTTACATGCTAACAAAACATGTCAAGTACAACAGAAACATGAAAATATGTTAATATTTAGTGTACTACATTAAAAACTACAAGCTAATGTTGTGTTCAAAGAACTGTATCATGCTGAGAAATATATGACACATACTAAAACATAAATTGAAAGCATTAGGTCAGATAAAAGTGAGGAGAAAGTACTAGGTGCAGATGGGGATGTTTCCTTTTAAAGACAAATGGAGAATGCTAAAGAGATGTTATGGTTACTGGAGAATTTTACTTGTGGTGTGAACGCAAGTGGGTGGAGTTACAAGTCCAAGGCTACTTAACGTGGGAAGTGTGCTCCACCACATTACCAAGAAAGGGGCAGCAGGGCTGAAATGGCAGCACCTGGGAGGTGTACTGGTGGGAGTTTTGTATAGAAGGCTATTCTTCCTTCTAGGCTTCATTTTTATGGTGAAATCGAGAACAGAGTTACAGGGCCTAAGAGTGCAGAAGTGAAGGGATGAAGCTGTCACCATAGGGTGGCAGGAATGTAAAAGGGTCAGTGATCTGGAGCAGTGACACAGGCTCCTTGTCTGTCTGGTACTATGATGTTACTGACCATGGGCTCTCTCTCCAGCCTCCTTCAGCTTTTCCAGTATTATTCAAAGGGATTTGCTTGCTTGGGCTTGTGACCTCCTGCCTGGGCTTCCAGGTGGCTGGGGACACTGATATGTGCTATTGTGCCTCCCTTGAAAAACTGAATTTAACCAGGATTTAAGTTTTGCTCTAAAGAAAGATGAAAAGACAATAGAAGTCTCTATATGGGAAGATCATAATAAGATTTTCAGGGGGAAAATAGAACCTGGCAGACTGCGTACTGTAGATCCTTGTGAGGTCATAGGACTCTTGAAAGTATCAGCTCCTACCTAATGCATCACTCTCAGAAGCAAAATTTAAAGAAATTGAGATAAATTAGCTTTATTTTAATGAAGAACATTCCATATACAAGGTCTTATGGATTTTTTTTGCTTGTTTTTGTCTTTATCATCTAATAGTAATACAGAAAGGAGAAGGATAGAAAATAACAGACATAGGGAATTATTATTGCAGGATGTGAGACTGAATCTAAGGAGTTAATAGAACCCAAACTGGCCTGCAAAACCAATCTATCCATTCTGAAAAGCTCACACAGAAAAAGCCTACTTAGCAGGAATTTATCTCAGCAGCTGGATTAGCTGCTATATTTTCCAAACAAGAACTATAATTCTCCCTCAGCTTCTATGAAAAGCACAGTTTTATTGAAGTTTCAAGGTAGGAAGAAAAAGGCCCCATGAGTTTATGATCAAATTACTGGCAGCATGTGGTGCCAGAAATGCAATTAGTCAATGATTCCTACATAAATCTCACTTATAGGTCAGTAAGTAACGTGAAATGTTGATGTTAAAGAGTATTCTATTTGACACTGAATATTTTGAAGTCTCATTATTTATGAGACAAAGAGCATTTTACACAAATGGTGACATACACTATCCAAGTACTACATTTAAATTATGAAGAAAGGCTACAAAACACCAGTGTAGGAAACACAGCCAATCACAGAGCAATGCACTACAATTAAACGTGTTAGATAAAAAATCACCAATGAACTCAAAGGGCATTAACCTGGAATTGAAGCCCAGATTTGTCTGATTCCTATTCTGCCTGTGCTCAGAAGATGGATATTGTCTTAGCACCCAGTAGGATGTACTGAAATGTATGAGATGAGAATGGGATCTTGAAATAGAATCAACAGAATGTTGTCCTGAAATCTAATTCTAACATCTCCTGAAAGGTTTTCCTGAATTGTAAAGATTTATAAAATATGGGATGACTTTAGTAATGAAAGCTGTTTTCTAAACTATAAATAACTAAAGATATGTTTTGACCAATCATGATTATAAAATGTATTCAATATTTGTATATTTTATATTTCAATTGACTCTTAAGCTTATAAAGCCTCCAAAACTTTATAAGCTTAAGAGTCAATTAAAATATAAAATTTCCTACCCAAATAAAATATAAGATCTCCCATCAATGAAATCATTTCTATGTACTCATTGCTAAAACCATCTGCCCACAACTTATAACTAAGAAAATCTGATCTGATCATTTGCTAGGTGTGTCTGCTATTTGGTATACAGAGAAGAATCTGAATGGTTAGGCTTTCTCTTTGTAGGCATTATATGTGTGAGTCCAGTATGCCCAAGTGGACTGTTGCTGTGAGACATTGGTGTCACTCCTGATGTCTTGCAGGGTCTCTATCTCAAACAGTCTTCGCTCACAATGTGGCACAAATCTGAAATAATGGTCCATCCCACAAGTAATATAGCACTATGTTACACACCCTCAAGCCACAACTCTGCTGAAGAGATTATTAGCTAGTAAATAACTTTCAGTTAATGAAAATTCATATAATCATAGAATTAGAAGAAAATCTAAAAATTTCAGAAACCACCAAATGAAGACATTCTATAGAAAACCCAAAGACCTTCCCTCCCCCCAAAAACATTTTACTCAGGCAGCTTTAATTGCCATGGGGAATATGGCCATACGCACAGCTCTAACTGATGAAGTTCTTTCTCACTCAGAGTTAAAATGGAGCTGCTATTAATCCTACATATATTCTACACACCCTGAGTTTGCTCTTCTATTGACACTCGTGACTTCAAATATTTGAAGGTGTATTCCATCTTCTGGATGAGTCAGTCTCTCTAAACTGCCTCCAGGTCTATTCCCAGCAACACCCCCTCCTTGGCAGTTTTCAAGAGAAAACATAATCTTTAAGTTACACATTTGTAGTAGACACAGTTAACCAGTCAAAAGTATGTGTCAAGCCTGGAGGGAGGGAAGGTGCTGCATCAGGTACATTTTGAACTTCAGTGGAAAATTTCTAATCCAAACCTTGGTTTATATTAATCATCAGATCTTGCAAAATTCCATTAAAGTTTCCATTGCTTCCATCCACCACTCTGTAAACATCGCTCACCATGACACAAATCAATTTCTCTTCTTTTATTTCTCTTTGGTATGTAAACTGCTAAAAACATTTAAGTGTTTCCCAAGAAAATAAAAGTCAGGAAATAGAAAACTATTGTATTGGGTAGCAATAATCCTATATTTTCCTCATGATTCAAGTTAAAGAAAATTGATGTGCATATTCTGATTCACATGATTGCACTTTGCACATGCATATATGCAAAATAAAAAAAAGTGTGTGAGCACTCATGTGCATACACACACACACACACACACACACACACACACACACACACACAGAGTCTCCTGGATACTGGACTCTTGGCAATTACTTTCTGAGCTCTTGGATCTGCTTCCCAGCTGCATACTAAATGCTTTGCAGAATGCTGGAAGCACCAGGAGTGTCAGCAGCAGTTTTCAAAGGGGAAGAAGAAAAAGCAATCTGTACATTTCTGTAAATAGAAAAGTGTCTGAATATCCAGACTAAGCATTTATCTAGAAAGAACTTTGATCATTCACCCATGCCTTCTCGTGTACCTGAGGTAAAGGAAGGAAATCAACTTGTCTAAAATCACACACCATTTTTGTGTCGCGTTCAGGCTTTTTTCCATGACTCTGACACAACCAAGCCATTCTAAACCTGGTTAATCACAAAGATTCACTTGCACCATGAAATTATCACAAAAGGATGCCATTGCCCAAAAGATGGTCCTGATATCTTACAAAAATCATGAGATGATCATCTCGTGGTGAATGCAGGACTGACCAAGGGTCTACGAGATACAGTAAACAGGAAGACCTCATGTGCAGTGACCCCAGTTAATCCTCTACGTTGTAACCTGAAAAAAGCACAACACGGTTGCCCAGCAGAGGGAGATTCTGCCTACGGCAACATACTTCATAGTTGCTCTCTATCATCAAAAGACATTTAAGGAGCTGGGGAGGTGGCTGCAATTAAAAGTACACAATGCCCTTGGCAGAGGAGCTGAATGTAGTTCCTACACACATCACATGGCTCACAGCCACCTGTAATTTCAACTCCAGGGGATCCCATACCCTCTTCTGGCCTCTGAGGGCAACTGCAATCACATGTACTCACAACACATACATGTACACACACATACACATAATTAAAACATAAAAATAAATCTTAAAAAATAGTTTAAAATGCCATTTTCTCTTGTTATAGCAAAGAATACTGTGTGTCACAATGTGCACTGAGCTAACATCTTACAATAGGAAGAGAAATTATTCCTAGATAACAAGGGAGTCAACCCAAATGCTTTGGAATTTGCTGATAGCGGTCATACTTTTAAAAATGCATGTTCAACAACCTTATACACTACAGATGGATGAAAATTTCATTTGATATAAAACTGATGTAATGAAAAATGAATGAGCACTATTTATATTTAGAAAGAAAAAAGAAACAGCATGATCAGATCAGGGAACAACCTCTGTCTAAATCAGAGTGTTAACATTAGTCCCTTATATTCTCCAGGCATCGGGTGGGGGGGGGGCTCTTTGCATTTTGTCATAGTTTGTGCTTTAGTAACATTATAAAGTTTAATGTACATACAACCTCACTTGTCCCGAGGTGTTGGCACCATTAGCCTCATTTTACAAGAAAGAGACATTTAGCCTGAGGGATTTCAGGCCCAGTTTTTAATGAATGACAAAAGCTGAGCTGAAATCTCCACATGCCAGATGTCAGATTCTACATATATAATGAGGAGACACCATGTTTTCATTTGAAACTGCTGTTAAGTCGTGATTTATTACCTATATTATATACTAAAGAATCTGTCTTACCTTTTCACACTATGTATTCTATTATCCCCATATAATTATTTATGACCAGCAGAGAGACTTACTTCAAAGCATCCTAGTAACATTTCATTAGAATATTATTTTTCTCTGAGGAAAGGCAATATAATTATTAGAAGTATAAATGAGGTATAAAGTCCTTTCTGGAAAATTTTATTGGGACAAGACTTACTTGAACTTCAATAATCAGTGTTAAAAAGTGGACTCCCTAGTTTCATGTGGTAAATTGTATGGTATTTATTTGAGGTAACCATTATACTTCTCACTTGATGCAAAGATTAACACTGCAAAGCATAATTCTACTAACAAATCAACGACACAGTAGCCACCAGACATATGTATATTTAAGCTCCTCTAATCACTGAAATACTGTGGTATGTTTCCAAGTATCTCACATCCCCAAAAGGAAAACCTGAAAAAGATAAAGGAAATACTCCCTTGCATCCATCCATCCATCCATCCATCCATCCATCCATCCATCCATCCATCCATCCATCATGCTATAGAGCAAAGAGGAGCCTCAAAAATGGTTTAAGCAGTATACATTATTACTTAGTTAGGTAATAAAGCACCGTGACCAAAAGCAACTTGGAGAGGAAAGGGTTCATTTTGCTCACAGGTCCATGTAACAGTTCATCATCAAAACAGTAAGAGGAGAAACGTACACAGGGCAGGAATCTTGGGTCAGAAGCTGATACAGAGGCCATGGAAGTTGCTGCCTACTGTCTTGCTCCCCATGACTTGTTCAGTCTGTTTTCTTATAGAATCCTGAACTTCCATCCCAGAGATGGTACCTACCACAATGGCTGGGCCCTCCCCCATGAATCACTAATTCAGAAGATGCCCTACAGGGATGGGGACAGTCCAATCTTATAGTGGCATTTTCTTAATTGAGGGTTCCTCCTCCCAGATGACTATAGCTAGTGTCAGGTTGACATACAACTATCCAACATGCCACAGTTTTTAGGGACCAACATTCTATGCAGTACCAGCTAAATCAATACATTCACAGGTTCAAGGAATGTCCTAGAACTAAAGTCCATACAAGCAGCATAACCCTCTTCCCTGTGGCTCTAAGACAGACGCAGATTGTCTTTCTGGCTGCCAATTAAAGATTGCTATCAATAGCCACCCCATCTCATACACTAGTTTATGACTCTCAGACTTGGGCTCGCCTTTTCAAAGACGAAATGAGCATGTCTTAATGTGATAAGGTGGAGCCTAAATTTAATCATGGAGTCAACTTTTACATTACCTTCGTCACATTTTACAGAGTAGCGGTGAGCCGGTATCCATCTGCATCAAAGAGAGGGGAGGCAATTCACAAACGCTGAACTCATTGATACCACCTCAAACTGTGCCTTAAGGCAGGAAGTTCTCACAGTGAATTTATTCACTCAGCTCTCCTCCGCCATCAATATGCCTTTACATTATTCTAAACTGATTATCATTTCTAACATCA
Source organism: Phyllotis vaccarum (assembly GCA_033318265.1). Taxonomy (NCBI): domain Eukaryota; kingdom Metazoa; phylum Chordata; class Mammalia; order Rodentia; family Cricetidae; genus Phyllotis; species Phyllotis vaccarum. The sequence goes on along the minus strand of JARWLC010000001.1, from coordinate 73,481,249 downwards.
AGGAACTGAAGCAAACTAAAGACCCAAAGGTTTTTAATTGCTTCATGCAAATAGTTATGAAACAGCACAATCACCATGCAGCTAATTTTTTTCAGCACTTGGATGATAGAGATTAACTCCTCAAGATCAGCTTCTATACGATACTGAATTCAGTCAATATTACAAGTCATGAATGAATGGATCCAAATATCAGTATGAACTGCGCAGAGCCGGAGTGTCGCAACAATAAAAAGCTGTATCTCTCAGAGCACAATGATTCATCAGCCCTAAAACAGTTTGGCCAGAAACATCTTCTTTCCTGTTCAGTTAAGAAAAATGAAAGGTTTCCAGCGATCAATGAATATGAAAACATTATTTGTACACCATTCTATATTGTAGCATTGTCTCCTCAAAACTGCTTTTATGGGTTTTAGATGCCTGGGAGAAGGAAAGAAAAGGATATGAACTATTTTAGATGTTTTAGAGAAAATCCATGGTGAGTGTGTGTTCTAAATTAAGTTTTGTCATAATTAATGAGAGAAAAGTAACAAAATTATCCATCGGCTGTGCACCTACAGAGTATGCTAGGCAACTGTGATACTCCTTATCATTAACGCAGGAAAGGAGGTTCTGAGATTATGAGAAATTTGAAAACATCTTGCTAGCATTTATCCCAGTGGCATTAAAACACAAATTCTAGTTGGTATTTAATGAAAACTCAGAGCCAGATATTGGAGAAAAGCTGGAATATCAGAGAGAGGAAACAGACGACAACCAATTCTTATCCGGCCAACTTCTCAAGGTAAAAGGTATCTTCAAAAGTTCTCAGCCTGGCTCATCACTTCTACAGAATACTCAATGTCTGCTATGCCTGCCCTAAATATTTTCTTTGCCCAGTTGTTTCACTTCTGAGTTCAACTCTGCACCATAATCTTAGAGTTAGGATTAAAGATCTGAGCTACTATTGCTTGGTAGTGAAGCCTTAAACTCACAGAAACACAGACAGATCTGTTTCCTGAGTTATGAGATTAAGGTGCAGGTCACCATTCAGTCATCCTAGTGCTAGGATTAAAGGTGTAAGTCATCACTCTCTGATCCTTGTGGCTTGACTGTGGGTGATTCTGTTCTCTGATATTCCAGGCTTATTTTTATTAAATATAAAATATATTACTACACGGCATAGTGCTCACTAACCTAACACACAATTTAAAATCCAGATTTGTTGCTATTTCACCACAAGTTGTCATTTTAAAAGTGCTTTAATTGGGTGATAAAATCAACTCTTCATGATGTAAGATTATGTAAACTTGAAGGGAGCAATTTTTGAAGTCCAGTATTCGAAATTTACAAAACAAAATTAATAGAGAAAAACATGCAAGCAAATGGAAAAGGTATATTTGTCATTATAAATACAAGTAACCCACAAATGAAGTTTCCGATGTATGTTACATTAAACTAATTACATTTGTTACAAAACTGTCAAGATTATGAAATTTTGCACAGGTATATATATGTACACACACACAGAAACGTCATCTATGAGTAAAATATATTGATGTGGGATGACTTTCTGTATGCTGTGAATATCATTTGTTAATAAAAGAAATGTCTTGGCCTATGGCAGGCATCTTAGAAGTACTTGGGGAAATCAGAGCATAGATAGGGGAAGGAAGGCTGAGTCAAAGGAGACCCCATCCAGCCACCCAAGAATCAACATGTAAAAGTAACACAGATAATCCAGGGCCTCATGGCAGGACAGATTAATGGAAATGGGTTAAGATGCAGGAGATAGCTAGCAATATGCTTGAGTCATAGGCCAAGCAGCATGTAATTAATACAGTGTCTGAGTCATTTTGGGGGGGAAAGTGGTTTCAGGCAGGTCCAGATTGCATGGCTGGGGCTGGGCCAAAAACTCATTCTACAATATAAATGTACATAAACTCATTCTACAACACACACACACACACACACACACACACACACACACACACACACATAGAAACCATATTGTCCCTCTAGAAAAAATTTGAAGATCTGATAACATATTATTCAATCCCTCTTAATGCTAACAGACATATCTACTTAATGAAATTAGCAAAATGGTTTTAAGACATTATAAGAACAAAATAAATAGTAACAAAGCACCTGAAAGCAGAGTCAGGTAAGAAGCCTCCTTCTTGGTCTTCCTGTCCCAAATGATTCACAGAATCAAAAAATAGTAAAATAAGAAAGAAGTCAGAAGCCCTGTTCCAGCCTATTCCTTTCATGGGACCAAAGGGGAAAAAAGAAAAAAAAAAAAAAGATTTCATTCTGTAAGGCTGGGACGGTGCATCGCCATGCAAATCATAGCACCTACTTCATTTGGTTCTAATGTCTGTGTTGTTGAGTTTCTCTCAATCATCAAAGTAAAACCTGGTTAAAAGACAAGCGTGGGAAGTTAAAATCTGGAGGCACTTTCAGAAAAAAAAAAATAGGCCCTTCAAAAAACAAAGAAAAACAAAAAAACCCCAAAAACTAGAGGCACCAGTTAACAATCCCAAGGATTCATTTGACATTCATCTATTCAGGGAAAGCTTTTCAGGGCTCCTATCAGTTAAACGACTTGAAGAAGCAGGGCAAAGACAGATTAAGTGGTAGCATTAGTCTGTGGTGTTCATTTATTCATTCATCATAGTCTGGTAAGTTCATTCATTCATTCTTCATAGACTTTCTGTTTCATTGTGCCATTTTTACAAATTCATTGGTCATAATTCACATACTATAACTGCCTGGAACACAATGTGTAGTTATCAAGAACTGAAGTTCACATTAATTTGAAATAAGGCCCCAAAATCAATGTCAGATAATCAAAAAGACAGATTGAATGTCAGATTCAGAAACTCAAGACTATTTCAAAGACCAATATACCAACATCCATCGTCTGCCTCCCCACAGTTGTTGGAAACGTCCAGTTTAGAGGCTCTTAGGATTCAGTAGACCGTACCCTTCCAAGATATCCTTGGAGTCAGACTTGGTTCTGGATAATGAATGGGAACAAAAGGAAATATTAATGGGCAGGCTATCTCCTCACAGATTGCTCCCTTGATATGAAATGAGGTGGGATTCCCCAAGGCTTTGGCCAGGTGAAGAGGAACAATGTGATGAATGTCTCTATGTCTCTGTGAAATAGTTACCCTGTTCCCTGGGCAACTCTGATTCAAAAGGAAGGAAGAGAGTTCAGGACAGAGTTATGAATGAAGCAAGAAATCTGGCTTATCACTATAGGTCCAGTACCCAACCCAGCACCTGGAACACAGTGTGTGTGACAAAAATATTTATTAAATTGCATGAAGTAGAGCAAAACTTAATAGGATCCTGACTTTAAGGAAAAATCAAGACAGAATAGGAAATATGCACAAAATGAAAGTAAAGAGTGACTTCAAATTTTGTCTAATTAATGCACAGTCTACTACCTCTTCAGCAGTAGACATGTGACATATAAAAACAAAAGCCTTCTCATGCTGACAAGACCTAAAAGTTCTCCTGGCATGTTCTTGGTTAACCAGGAAAAAAATAGACATCATGCTAAGCTTGTTAGCAAACACAGGTAAGACTGTCAGAGACCTTTAATTGTATTGCATTATTACTCCAAACTAAATTATTATTAAATATTTTTGAATAAATATAGTAGTAGTTACCAATTTATCTTTAAAGAGGCATCCAATTACTTACTTCTTTCCTGGTGTGTTTAAGTAATAGTTGTGGTTTATGCTCACAAAGCATACAAGATATTGAGAGCTGCAGCATGTGAGCATTTGTATAGATTTAATTAAATGTTAAAAGATCTCAGACCCAGTCAGAGGACCGTTAGAATAAGCTTGCTTTATGTAACAATGCTTATTTCAAAATGTTTTTGAGTAGCAATTAGATCAGGTTAGTGAAATGCAGAAAGGTTATTATTTAACAAGGCTTGGGTTTGACATTGCTGTGTAAACACACTTTTTTTTACATTAATAATAATCTAATGTAAAATAATGGGCATTTTAAAATCTTAGCTGTGCTCTCTCTACAAAATCACTATGGTTTGCGTAGCATCTCTCAACTGTTCATGCTATAAAGGTTCAATTATCAGCCTGTGGCACTGTTGACCTGGTGGGTGACTTTCAGATCGCAGAATATGCATCTTCAATTAGGACAGTGAAACATGCTATTTATTTTTCTGTGTCTTTCACTTCCTACCATCATAGACCAGAATTAAAAAGCAACAGACCCAACTAATCATGGGCAGGGACACCTAAAACTGGAATCCAAAGGCTTGGGGGGAGGTTCAGCCAGCAGAGAGATGAGTTTGGATAACTGGCATCTGTACAAAACAGCAGTGAGATATGTGTGTGTGTGTGTGTGTGTGTGTGTGTGTGTGTGTGTGTGTGTGTATTTATATATATTATCAGTGATCTATGTTATAGATTCTAAACCTGTGTTTCATGACTGCCTGGGGTCAAATGATCCTTTCACAGGGGATTGAATATCAGATATCCTGCATATTAGGCATTTACATTATGATTTGTAAAAGTAACAAAATCACAGTTTTGAAGTATCAATAAAAATAATTTTATGGTTGGAAGTCACCACAACATGAGGAACTGTATTGAAGTGTCACAGAATTAGAAAGGTTTATAATCACCCTGTAACACCAACACTGGGGGAATAGAGATAAACCTGGAGATACGAAGTCTCTGGAGATCACTGGCCAACAGGACAAAGTGGGTAAGTTACATGTTCGGTGAAAGGCCCTGTCTCAAAGAGAGACCCTGATTCAAAAAATAAGATAAGGATCCATTGAGGAAAACACTTAACATCCACCCCAGACCTTTACATATATATGTTTGCATATACATAAATATATACAACATGTAAACATATAGGCACACAATCACACACACACACACACACACACACACACAGAGAGAGAGAGAGAGAGAGAGAGAGAGAGAGAGAGAGAGAGAGAGAGATTTGTTTTTTTTAATACTATGATCCTGTTTGTTATCTCAAGTATTTCTTACTATGCTGTGTGCGGATATGTTTCATAGTTAACAAAAACCAGTCTGAGATATCAGAGGGATCTACCCGCAATCAGTCTAGGAGGATCAGACAGTGGTAACTCACACTTTTAATCCCAGCACAGGAAATATCCAGGAGTGGTGACCTACCCCCTTAATCCCAGCAAAGCTGAGTTTGAGGCCAGCTTAGTTTACAGAGGGAGTTCCAGGCTCCCAGGCAGGCAGTGGTGGTGCCAGGCCTTTAATCTTAACCTGGATGTGAAACAACTGAGCAAAGAGGATATTTAAGGCAGGCACAGAAAGACAGAGCAGGCAGAAGAAGCCAGGAGGAGCGAGGCTGAGGAAGCTGGAAAACAGCTGGGTGAGATCTGACTGTGGTGTTTACTCTCTCTAATATCTCAGCCTTTCCCTGAGATTTGGCTCTGAGTTTCCTTTATTTGTGTGACGTTGCTGGGAACTAACACTATAGTTGAATAACAAATATTAGAAATTAAGAAATGAATAAAAATACTTCTAGCAAGAAAAATTTTACATTTCAAAGTCAATGAAGCCCAAAGGCATCCGTTACATCCCAAAGGACTGTAATTACAGGGTTATTCTCTTTTTCTTCCTAAGGAGCAGATGTTTATCAAGCTACAGCAGGTTGGGTTGCAACAAACCTACCACAAGTTGAAAATATCCTATGCCGAAAATGCATTTACTGCATCTAATCAACCAAACATTGTTGCTCAGTAGCACAGGACAGTGGAGCAGCTGTTGTTCATGGTCCCTGCTTGGTAGTGAGTATGGTATCTCAGATCGCTATGTGCATAAGAGATTAAGATTAAAAAAAATTACCCATTATATATATACATATATATACATATATATATATATATATATATATATATATATACCAAATAATCAAAAATCAAAGATTGTTTTCATTGGAGATTTTCTCTCCTCTCTCACTTTGCCCACAACTTTCAAAGTTGACAATTATCTATAATTTCTACATAAACGCTGAGGTATATAATTTCTTCTTGGTAGTTCAAAATATCCTCTGCAATATGTACAGTAAACGTGGCCATAGTTGTTTCCATAAAAATGGAGAAGGAAACATGGGAAACAGATGCAGATGTGGCCTGTATTACTAGTACACCTCTGATGTCAACACAGCAGGATGAAAATAAATTAATTCAGCATTAAAAACATATAACGTTCTTAAGGGAGAGCAGATTCTCAGACACTGTGGAGGAAGATGGCATAACACAGACACAGCACAGGCTCATCTTCCTCCAAGCTCCTACCTCCAAGGGAGGGGAAACAGCATACCAATCACTCTGTGGTCAATGATCTCTGACATTTTTCCTGATTCCCCTTTCCATTTCCTGTTAGCTGATCAGGAGGTGAAAAGTTTGCTCCCATCAGCCCCTGCTGTGAGAGGCTGGAAGTAACCAAACTGCTCCATAGTGGAGACTTCTTCCCAGTTCAATCAAATTTCCACCTCTATCTGACAGTAAAGTGACATGACTCGAGACATTTTGAACAGCTTATTAAATAGAATCCAATACCAGCAAAATCAAATGCTAGTCTCAAATTTGCTTTTTCACCGAGAATTATTGCTTCCTTTCATAACGAATCCTATTGGTACCTTCCCCCATCCCTGAACATCACTCTGTAGCCATCCTCATTCTCTGCCCAGTCAACTTGGTCTTCGTTTCTCTCCAGGAATCTTCTGCTTGCTCTGTGTGCTCACTTGTCCTTGCTTCATTCCCCTTCTCTTTGCATCTGGCATCTTTCTCCCCTGCTCTTTCTGTGTCCTTCCGTCTTTGGCTCTCTGCTGTCCTTAACACACGCGTGCACTTTAACACTCACAATTTCTTCTCTCATGATGAATAGACGTTTCTGTTACTAAACAGCGCAGACCGCCTGTATCTGTGAGGACTTAATTTGCGCCACTAAATTTGCAGTGAAGAATAAGACTTTAGAACTACGAGTGGAAGCAAGGACACTGTGCCCTAAGGAGCTTCCAGTCTACGGGAAATGAAGACGGAGGTGTAAAAAGATGTAAGATGGGCACAATGGGAAAAAAAGCCCAGCTAGAAGCTGCTGAGAGTAACACCACACTGAGCGAGATTTAGCAAAAGTGTAGACCCTTAAGCACAAAAGCTGAGAAGCTCTAGTTCTTCCCCCTTTCCTGGGCACACTAGCCCTGCGCAGCCAGTCTGTGCGCAGCTGAGTTCCAGCCAGGAGGAGGTGAGCAGAATATCACCTCCAGACCTTGTCCCTAGAAGTCCTTCCATGGTTTTATTCACATCTGGTCGTTTGGAGTCTCCAGTGCTTGGCCATCCCGTTGTCCCTTAGATGACTAAACAGAATGGTGACTTTCCTGCCCTTCTTTTCTTTGTCTGATAAGGAAACAGAAACTTCTGTTGCATTTAAGCTCCTATCAGTTCTTCAGTTTGTTTGCAGCATGTATACAAATCATAAATCAGTATGATCCTGATTTATGTGTAAGGACTGGAGGAGGTGAACAAGTGGCCCCCCAAAAGCAATGCTGTATGCGTTCATTTCTTCCCTGGATATTTGACCTTGTGTGTCCAACTTTATACCCTTTGACACATCACAGTTATAAGATGAATCAGTCACTCAATGAATATTTATTTAATAAAAATCCACTGATGAGATGTCACAGAAACAATTTTACATCTCTCTCTGTGTGTGTGTGTGTGTTTATATATATGCACAGATGCATCGCTGGTGCATGCTGCACATGTGGAGGCCAAAGGTTGACAGCAGGGTGAGGGAAGGATGTCTTTCCTTACAGATCTCCTGTTATTTCTTGAGACAGAATCTCTCACTGAACCTGGAGCTTACTGTTGTCCACCCTGGCTGGGAATCAAGGCCCTGGGATCCCTGTATCTGCCAAAGCGCTAGGGATACAGAAACTGGCCACTGAGCTCTGCTTTTGTATGGATGCTGGAGATTCAAACCTAGGTCTTCACACCTATGCAGCTAGTACAAGGAAACCACCTCACTAGTCCCACATTTTTTATCTTGTTTTATAGTTTTCTTTGTTTCAGGCAGACAGCGAGTACAAATAACTACCTTGTTTGCACTTTTTTATTGTATTCAGTTTCATCATTTTCCCCTAAATCCACAAATATTTGCTGTGTACCAAGACTACACTTTATCTGTGAAGTTGGCAATTGTGTGCAAACTCCTCCCTATGACATTAACGGTACACATCGCGTGATGATGACCATAGTCTGTATTTTCATCTTTATGCCCTGAATGCAGTGTTGTCTGTAAATATAAACACAATTCTTTCATTTTCTCTGTAATGAATCATTATAATATAATGTGTATTTGTCGTATTTAATGTCATCACATCAAGTTTAAATCAGTATGGCATTTAATAAATAGTCTGAAAGGTCAATTTTGATATTGCCAGATCATTCTTTAGATAGACCAATGACATAATTATTATAATTATTACTTTAACATTTATATACAATAGCATCTATTACATAGATATAATGCTAGATTCTGAGTACACCTTGTTAATTATTTCATTAATACCTCTGAATAAGCTCTAAAATTGGCTTCTCATGTTATTAATTTATTATACAGTGTATATACATATAATGTCAAAGTGTGTTATAGGAAATAGTTCAACACCTAAGGTGTTTCCATTATGTAGTAGGCATTTTCAAAATCATTTCAACATAAATTTTAACACAAAGTCTAGTTACGTTAAAATTCCACCCTAGCAGTAGGCATTTAATGAGCAATAAAAATATAAATAATTTGTCAGTACAGGTCAGAGAGTAGTCCCTTTTGCTGAGCAGTACAGAATGTAAAATGGCGGTAACAAATGATATTCTTCTACCTGAAGCTGAGAGGGGAGATTCACCCCAGGAAATAGAAGAAACATCACATGCATCCAAACGGAGAATAAAATGGCTTTCAGAAGGAGATATCTAGATGGTTGGATGGAGGCACGTAAATCTCAGCTCCTCTCCCCCCCACAGAAAGATTCTAAGCAAATAGGATGTATCCAAACTGCATAGTATAAAAAGAAAAAGGTGCTGTAATCTGTCCTCCTTGGTTCAACAGGGCTGAGACAGTCCCCCAAACCACTGTCAGTGTGAGTGATGCTGACAAGCCTAACTATTGTAAGTTTCACAATCCACACAGACTTGCATTTCATTTCTTATATGTAACTGAAATCTCACAGTAGCCTTGCTTTGGAAAGGACTTCATGTCATCTTCCCAGAAGATACCCAGGGTATGTTTGGATAGTAGACATGAAAAGTGAATTACGGCCTGAATTTAGGGCATTTACTATATGGGGCAGAAACCTTGGCACTGTACCACCGAGGTGCCCCAAACCTATTCCACTGCTCTCTCTCAGCACACCTCTTCCTCAGAGATTCACCTAGGTGTCAGAGTGTCAGATCTTCTGACTGTTCTGCATTCTAGCAGCCAGGTGCTGTCAAATGGGAAGGAACAGAGGACACCATTATAAAGACACAAGAGATAAGGATGCTTCTTCTCTGAGAATGTCTGCAGGCATTTTCCTGATTGTTAACTGATGTGTGAGCTGCTAACTGTGCTATTCCTGGACAGGTGGTATAAGGAATGTATTTCTTAAAGTAGCTGATCAAGCCAGAGGGTGGGGCAAAAGTAAGCACTGTTTCTCCCTGCTCTCTGCTTCAGTTCCTGCCTCCTGTTCCTGTCTTGGATTGGCTTGGCTTACCATGATGATGGATTGTGAACTCTAAGCCAAATAAACCTTTTCTTCCCAAGTTCTTTTTGATCAGTAATTTACCACAGCGGTAGAGAATTAAAGCAGCCCAGTAACCAAACACCCTGATACTGACATAAAAATAGACACAGGCTAGTGGGACAGAAGTATGAATCCCGCCCCTCAACTCATTCTTGACAAGGACACCAAGAGCATACAATCTCTTCAAAAATGGAAGAGAGGATTGAAACATGATTCTTATCTCTCATCCTGCGCAATAATAAACTCAAAAGCCTAAATATAAGACCTGGAACCACAATTACTGGAAGAAATTATCAATACACCAATGACGGGTTTCTGAATCAGACCTACAAAGCTTAGCAAAGATAAGACAATGCACGACAATCACATCAAAGCACAAAGTTCACACACACACACACACACACACACACACAGAGAGAGAGAGAGAGAGAGAGAGAGAGAGAGAGAGCTGTATTTCCTATTCCCTCATATATTAAAACCCACTAAGACATATGTTAGTCCTTTTAATATTTTTAAAGTCCCAAAAGCACTACAATGGCTAGCACATTCTGTATCGATTAGCTAGTATGTATGTCATTCTAAAGTATTAGAACTTGTTCTGCTGAGGAACCATCCTCTCTGCGCGGTGTGGAAGCACGGTGTGAGCATCTGTTAAGTATACAAACTATTAAGGGTGGTACTAGTCACTCCCACCATAGAACATGAAGAGAACACCCATGACCTGACAAATTCTAAGATGCAACTAAGCTATTAGTGATTGCCAAATAAAAAATACACAATAAATAGACTGTTCGAGTAGATCACAAATTCATATATGAAATATCAGTGAAATGGAGGGAGGAACTGAGTACAAAAACTGATGATAGGTCTCAGAGTGATGTGGTTGACTTAACAACTATTGGAGAGGTCAGGCATTCACAGAGATGAAAAGCTCAAGGAAAGAACATTTAAAACTGCAAACATTAAAAGGGTAATGAAAGATGGCTATCAAGAGAGAGATGTATAATGCTCAGTCAGAGAGGAAGGAGATCAGAAAACAGCCAGCTCCAAGTCCAGCTAATAATGCCATTCACTTACCAGCTGACAACATTCATGTCATCTGTCTTCACATTTCCATGCATCTCACTCTTGCCTGGTTCTTGGCATCTGCCTCCATATCCCATTGAGATTCAGAAATAATGTCTGATATTAGTACTTGTTTTCCTAGCTCCTTCCCTTGGTGAATGTGACATGTTCTCCAGCAGGTGAAACCCTTTCAGACGGTTATGGAATCCTTAGTTGGGAGCCACAAGGAGCAGATGGGTCACTGTGTTAAGTCTTGAGGTTCTATAGTACAACCACCCCACTTCCTGTCCACACTCAGCTTGTGAATTGTAATCAGCCACTTCTTCTTCCTGCCACCATGCCCTCCCCAACATGATGGACTATACATATCTGTTCTCAAGTGAGGAGCCAAAACAAAAAGCTATTCCATACCGTAGTTGGTTTTGCCAGGTATTTTTCTATAACAAGAAAAGTAATTGCTCTAAGTCTTTGCCCTTCACAACTTTGGCTTTCTAGTTATTAAACTATAAGGGATCCTGCTCTTTAGGTCTGGCTGCAACCCAAGCCAGTTAATAAAACTGAAAGCCAACACATATTTGGCTAATGCTAGGTATTAGAACCTTAACAACCCTGCATCTTGTGCTTCATCTAGCTCTATCTTGAGATGAAATGAAATAACTGGAAACCTCACACATGCTGTCCCCTTCATAGTTCAATCCAAACATGGGCAACGTTTTGAAAGTTACCATTTTAAAATTCAAAGAAAATAAGAATTAATACTTTTATGCTATAGTGGCTAATCTTATTTGACAAGCTGACCTTATCTGGAATCTAAGCAATACCAGATTCTCAACCTTTCCAGTGTGAGAGAGTCATCATCTTACACTGCCCAAACTATGTTCACTCTATTAGTTCTGTTCCTTAAAAACCCTGAATAATGCAGATAGTATCCATGTCCAAACATTACATAGAAGTTGAAATGAGGGATGAAAAGGAGGTCAGTAGACTCGCTAGCTACCTAAGGGATCCATAGCTGTCTCTCAGTCTCCATCTGCCATATTGTTACAGGATTGGGAACATTTGTATAATGAAGCTGAAGAATTGTGGATGCATTAAGTTCGTATCATTCTATAAAAAATACTTGATTATGAAAGAAGTGACAGAAAGGTCTTTTATGGGCAAACAAAATCGAATGACTTGTTTTTAGACTGAAATTTGTAGAGAGGTCTTCTATAGGCAGGGAAAGAAAGCGTCCATTGATTCTGTGCAGAGATGGGAAGGGAGCAAATTGCAAACATAGATGGGCAGCCATGCTGAGGCCTTCTTCATGGAGGAACACGCTGAGTAGGGAAGGCTTCGCTGACAAGGAGAAGGAGAGATGGAGCGCTGGCTAGCTTCAGGCCATATGTTTTCTTTTGAAAAAAGGAGGTAAGTTAGACTTCTGTGCATAATGGAGTGGGACAATGAAATTAGAGGCTCATAGGAAAGCTGTAAAAGGGTTGTAACAGCCACCATGGGAAATGGTATGGGAAGCTGAGGAGACATATAAATGAAAGGGTTGCTAAGCAAGAGCAAGAGCCCAGCTGAGGATGAAGCTCATAAACCTATAATGGAGAAAATCAGCATGATTATATGATGCTCAGCTGGCTCAACCTTCCAGGAAGAGTGGGAAAGCAGCCAACTGGGCTGGGCTGGATGAGAGTTTGGAAAATAGAGCTACAGACCAGATGAGAGAGAAAACTACATTTGATGGTGTGTATCATCCATTCTCATGGTGTCAAGGCCAAGAAAGGAAAAAAGAGCAGATGAGCGATGGCCTCAGATCTACTAGGGTGAGGGGGAAGCTTCCAGGAAGAGAGGAGATGGTGCCAACATGAAATCATTTGGCTTGGAATGTTCCCCCTCCTCAATTCTGTCCATCTTAGGATTCTCAAACTGCTATGCCAGAGAATTTTTCAGGAATTTGATTATCAAATCTCCATTTCACTGCTGTTCCCACCTTTTACTTTTGCTAGGCGAATTTTCTTTCACTTGAAATCTGAAGTTCATTTATTTTCAACTACTTGCTCCACCTCACAGTCTACTGCCCTGGATGAGCCCAAAGAAAGGATTTTTTTTTTTTTTTTAAAGTATACTTGGGATTTGAGCCACCTTGACCGAGAATAAAATTTTGATTTTTATAAATGGGCATAATTACATCTTTCGTGTAAAACATTTTAATGAAAAAAATATAAATAAGGAAGAGCACAGTTCAGAGAAGCAGAGAAGATACATGTCAGTAACTTGAAAACACCCACTTCCAGGGAAATGGACAAGCCCCTTTTCTGATATTGACGTAGATGCTCTCGCGGTAGACAGGAGCTTAACATGCAATGATTCAAGGCTGGATTCATAACTTGTGACAGGTGAAGTGAAAAGCACTTGGCAGGGTCAAATATTTTAAATAAATTTAAATCCCATTGCAGGAGAGGATGCGAATCTGGAGCTGAGAGCAGAGAGAAGACAAAGAGAATGCCAGGACTGTCACTCTGTCTTCCAAACGGAAAGACTGAAGATGTCACTCCTTTGTCCTCAACTCCTGCCGTCAAATCCTAGATGAACAAGACAGCCCAGCACTCTAAACAGAATGCCATGCTGTAACAGGCCAGAGGCCTCTGCAGGGAGAGTGGGCTGAGATTTATTGAAAGACCTGTTCAGTACTGGCATCTTTAATTGCAAGGTTTATTCATATCTTCTTGTCTTTAAAACAAGTACTCCTTGTCTGCAGGTGGAAAGGACAGGGCTCCTAAAGCAGTAAATAAAACACCCCAATCTGAGGAAGGGCAACTGCCATCTGTTATTTAGTAATTTAATAATTCAATCTCAGGGTTGAAGCTGCATCCTTCCCAAGAGAAACTTTTGTCTTTTCTAAGAAAAACTGATAGTGCAGAGGTTAGCATATATGTAACATACAAATATACAGGTTAATTATTATATACAATGATGCGCATTAATCCTAAGACCTAAATTCAGGATTTATGCATCAGATAAAGAAACACAGTGACCACAGAATGATTTTACATTAGAGATGGGAGTGTTTGTTTGTTGATGAGATAAAGAGAGCCTTATGAAACAAAGAATCAGTATCACTTAAACACCCCATCTCAGAGACTGAAACACAAATTATAAATAAATATATAAAGAATTAACTAATCATCTCTTCTGACAGAGACATTGGTATTTACTCCAATAAATAATCTTTAAGAAAGTCAAATATTGAAAGTGAATAATTATTTATGGAAATACAAATGAATACTCCTTACTTCTGCTAAAAAATGAGTTTATACTACAAATTCTTGTTAGTTTTTAATCTCAGGATTGTAAATTAATTAAAATTTAATGGAAGAATAATGGAGCTTGAATAATTGTGTAACACCTTAAACCCAAATATAAATTTTTAGAAAATACACTACCAACCTCACAAATATCACCTATCATTTGACATTATAAATTTACATATATAACTAACATAATTTATAACCAACACAAAATCATGGATATTATGTATAATATTTTATACATATGTGTATTTGCCTTTATAAATTTACATATATCAACTAACATAATTTATAACCAATACAAAATCATGGATATTATGTATAATATTTTATATATGTGTGTATTTGCCTTTATGCACCCTTCCATCAAACTCCTTATTTCTGAAGGTACTACAATTTCTTTGTGAAAGTAAGAAATGTTATTTACAAGTCTTATTCATTAATCAAGAAAGCTGTAAGTAGGTATTTGAAGTCAAACTTATACAAAGGTACCTAGAAGAGCCACAAAGGTAGAGTGGAATAAAACATCTTATCCTGTTCTATTCCACCAGAGCTTCAACCCTCTCACAGGTACGGAGATAACGCTTGAAGCTCAATGCAACTTATTTCAAGAAGGTTGCATTTGGGGATTGCAAAATGAGTGGAAAATAATGGATGCAGAATGTATTAGTATTCCACATGCAAATGAGAGACTGATTGCTTCCCTGGTCAAGGGCTAAATATAAATGTATGATTAAAGCTGAGTCACTTAGGCTAATCGCTCATTAGAAGTTGGAAGAAATGCACCGTAGAAGCACTAGCGATGCTTCCAGAGACAAAATAAAATCACCTGGGAACCACTGAGCAAGGCTCTCTTGTGTTGTTCAGGAAGTCTGAGGCCTGGGAAAATACTCTTTATGGTTTGACTTATCTCTGCTTTTGCTCAACAACCCCATCTCCATAAAATGTCTCCACTCAAAATCTGACCTGAAAGATGATTGTCTTTCTCTGTGTGAATTTGTAAATTGCCCGATGGTTTAATTTGTTTGTTTGTTTTGTAAGACAGGGTTTCACTATGTAGCTCTGGCTGTCCTGGAACTCACTCTGTAAACCAGACTGGCCTGGAACTCACAGAGATTCTTTTACCTCTGCCTCCCAAGAGCCAGAATTACAGGCGTGCCTACTGCTTACAGCTGTGTGAGGCCTTTAACATATGTATTGTAAATAATAATGGTCAGTAAAAGCTCAAGTTCAAATACAAGGAAAACAGTTCCGGAGGCTCCTTATCAGACTGACCCATGGAGCATTAGTAAAGTCATTAACTCCATATATCCAGAATCTGAGAATTAAGAAGCAGCTACAAATCAGTCACAGTCATGGGTTACATGTGTTTATTATTTTTCAATTTTCTATTGTTAAAAAACTAACAGTCTGCCTTCCTCAAGCCTACTTAAAGTCATGACAATTTTATGTGTGTTGTGTGAATAGCTCACAACACCGACATGGGAAGTGCTGACTGAGATGGTTTGCTCATTGCCTCCTGAACACTGTTCTTAAAGCTGGTCTCACAGATTGCTTTATGACTTCCCACCCTGTGACAGGAGTTCCCGGCTCAAACTGCGATGCATAAGGATCTTCCCCATTGCTGCTCCGATGGATAATCATTTTCGTCCCTCAGAAAGAAAAAAAATTCTGATTTATTCTCAAAGCTTTCATGTTAGATTGATGTAATAGCTCTCAATAGTAATTTTTTTGTCCTATGACCCATAGCAAAGTTTGAAGACCAGAGTAGCAGATAATCAGCTGGAGGTGTATAGCATTCCTATTGACCTATGGTGTTAAATAAGCCCAAAGAGGAGAGTGTGAAAATAAGTAACAAGTCTCACACAACTGGAGGAGAAGAAATAAGATTCCATCTCAAGAATATAAATGGCTGAGGACTTGGTAGCAGAAGTGTCTGCACACTACACCTATACTTACAATCAAAAGGCTGAATTCCTCGTGGACCCACACATACATACATACACACACATACATACACAGACATACACACACATACTCACACACACAAACATGTGCATGCACACACATACACACACAGACACACATGCTACACACACATACTATACACACATACTATACACACACATACACACAGACACACATGCTACACACGCACATACACACACACATACTATACACACATACGCACACACATAAACACAGAGAGAGAGAGAAAGAGAGAGAGAAAGTGAAAAAGAGGGTTTTACGGTGGCATGTTAAAAAAAAAATTGGTGACAGCTCTTTTCAAATTGGTTCCTCCGTGCTGTCTTCTCATCCCAAAGTAAACACAGATAGTCTTTTTAAATTTACCTCTTCCCCAGAAACCACAGTCATATCCAGCCTCCATTTTATCCAGTCTCTATATTCAGGATTATATGGGACAGTTAAACAATATATGTATGTGACCATTGTCATGAACACAGGGACAGCCTATGGACTCCAGGGACATGTCTGACGATGGACTGTAGGGCTCACTGTCTACAAAAGGAAATGGAAGAGAAGTGCAATGAAGGAAAGCTGGTCAGGAAGGAGCCAACTGGAGACCGTGACAGGTACTTTACAGGCCCACAGTACAACTGAGATACAACCCTAATGCTGAGAAGGGAGAAGGAGGGGACGCTCACATCTGTCCACAAGGAGTGAGTTCTTACTGCAGAGTTTACACATATCACAGAGAAAGACCTAGAATTCCCCTTGCCGTCCTGCATTTTTGCTTTATACTGAAATGAATATGACTTTATTCCCTTTGACCAGTAGCAAAATGGCGAAGAACCTCAACAAACATCAAGGCTACCATTTTGAAATGCAAGTAGGATTTTTTGTTTGCTTGGTTTTGATATTGTTTGCTGATAAATTTGTTTTAAAAAAGCAGCTTTAAAATGTTACTCAAGGGCAATTTTGAAGCAGCAAAGGATGGCAGTGACCGAAAGTCCAGGGGAATCTGGAATAAAGGCTGAGAGAAGCCAGCCAGTCAAGATAGACTGCAAAGTCCTGGATGGAGCCACCGATACTTGCAAAGGCAGCACTCCAGAGTTCATGAAGTTGATATGTGGTTCATTATAACACTAAAACTCACATCCCTGGGTGGATATTTACAATGCTGTTGAGATATGCAATGCACTGAATTGTACACAGAACTACCTGTATCAGATAGAACATATGGAATGACATGAGCCCCAAATACCCACACAATGCAAATTACTCAAAAAGCCTGCACCCCATTATGTGCTGGAGATATCCAGGAACCTTTGTCTTTGCTCTAGACTTCTCCCTCCACGGGAAAAGAACCTTCAATATTTTTTTTCACATTTCTGCTACACCATGGGCATGTTTCTATCCAAATACTTATTCTAGGACACGAGTAACCAGAACCCTTCTGATGGTTCCCCTAAAACTCAGTGTCCCTGATATCAGTTCCATTACTGGCTTCTATTATCAATGACTCTGTCTGTGTAAGACCAAAGATGATTTACATCACATAGAATCCAACAGCCTCTGAAGTCTCAGGAGTTTTAAAGCCTTCTCTGATGATTTGTTATTTTGTTGAGTCACATGCTACTTTGATCTGTCATGGCTTCCTCCAAGGTCTACCCAGTGCCTGTTATTGGAAAATTTACAGTAATATCTCATTTTCCATGACAGCTTTATTAGGAAAAAAAATCCAAAAATGTATTTGAGCTATGAATCTTAATCAGGAAAAGCTTCTCATGTGCATGTTCTACAGTGCTCCATTAAAGAAACGTAGCTAAAAAGAATAACAATCCATAGCTCCAGAGAACCTAGCTAAGAGGACCCTAAGAGAGACGCATGGATCACCCTGGGAAGAAGAAATAGGTGAAATCTCTTGAGTAAACTCGGGGTGAGAGGGAGCAATGGGGGGGGGGGATGAGAACATGAGAGAACAGGATGGTTGAGCTGAACAGGGATGGAGTGGGAGAGCAATGAAAGAGACATCTTGACAGAGGGAGACATCATGGGGTCAGGGAGAAACCTGGTGCTAGGGAAGTTCCCAAAAACCACAAGGATGACCGCAGCTTGGATTACTTACTAGCAATATGGAGAGGGAGCCTGTGCTGGCCTACCCCAGTAATCAGATTGGTGAATACCCTAACTGTCACCATAGATCCTGCATCCAGGAACTGATGGAAGCAGATGCAGAGATCCACAGCTAAGGTGAAGTCCAGTAGAAGAGAGGGGAGAGGGATTATAAGAGCAAGGGGTCAAGATAAGATGGGGAATCTAGAGACACTGAACCAAGCATCCAGGAACTGATGGAAGCGGATGCAGAGATCCACAGCCAAGGTGACGTCCAGTAGAAGAGAGGGGAGGGGGATTATAAGAGCAAGGGGTCAAGATAAGATGGGGAATCTAGAGACACTGAACCAAGCCAGTGGAACTCAAGGACTTTAGACCGACAGCTGTAGAGCAGTGTGGGACTGGACAAGGCCCTCTGCACATGGGAGACAGTTGTGCAGCCTGGTCTGTTTAAGGGGCCCTGGCAGTGGGATCAGGTTCTACCCCTGGTGCATGAACTGGCTTTTTAGAGCCCCTTATCTATGGAGGGACACTTTGCACAGCCTTGATGCAGGGGTAAGGAGTTTGGACCTGCTTAGCTGATTCCCTATGGGAGGCCTTACATTTTTGGAGGAGGGGCTCGGGTGGACTGTGGGGGAGGGGAGATGGGAGGAGTGGGAAGAAGGATGAGGGGGGAATCTGTGGTTACTATGTAAAATGAATTTAAAAATTCTTTAAAAGTAGCTAAGAACTGCTGTTCTCACCCCATAGCTCAATAAGTTTGAGGTATTTGAAGCAATTATCTATTTTTTAAATAATTTCGCTATTCTATATGCATGGGTATTTTACCTATGTGTATGTCTGTGCAGCACACACATGCCTAGTGTCCACAGAGGCTAGAAGAGTGCATTGGATTTCCTGGAATTGAAGCTATAGATAATTGTGAAGCACCATGTGGCTTCTGGGAATTAAACCCAGATTAAGACTAAAGTCAGATAACAGTTATCTTCATGTACAATCTCAACTGTCCTGTGTACTTTAGTACCAGCACAACTTCCACAAAACGACTGCTTGAGCAACAAATTAATTATCTTACAGTCCTGTAGGTCAGAACCCCTATGGGAGATTCACTGTGCTGAGGGTCTCCCTGGGGTCCTAGAGAAGAACCTGCTTTTTTCTGTTCGGGGTGTTGGCAGTTATACTTCCTTATGGTTTAGACTGATGTCTCCACACACCCTGCACCATTGTCAGTTCCCCAAAGCTAGTCCCTTTCCTGGGCTCATGGCATCACTTCCTCCATTTTCAGAGCGACATGGAGAGTTTTCAGTATTTCAAATGTTGTCTTCACTCTTTCTGATGATGCCTCCGACAAGCTTCTCTGTCATTCTTTCATGCTTTTAAGAGCTAGTGTGATTATTTTGGTCCACGTGGATATGTCAGAATAGTGTCTACCCATTAGGACGCACACTGTGAGCTTTCCTTCATTTCCTTCATCCTGTCAGATGACATTTCCTCAGACAATGGGGATCATTGGCAGGCGTCTTTGAAGGGTATATGATAATGATGATAATGATGTTCCATACCAATAAAATATGTTGTGCCACCAAGAGGTTACCTTACATATGAGCCATAAGAGTAGATAAATAAAAATGTTCTACATTCACATTTTTTTAAACATTTTAAACACATTTTTGATAGGAAAGTTTTAACCCATTTTTCAAACTGTAATGTGATAGAAAATTGGAAACTTACAGGTGACTTTGTACAACAGCCTCCATGTATTTGGCAAATGTGATCTAAATCCCAGTGTCGTGACTTGGGGAGTGTGCCCACAGTGCATTGAACTCACACCAGCCAAGTTCAGACACTGAGCTAAAAGCAGCTGACATAATGAAGTGACCAGACTTTAAATAGACCAAGAAATATACAGTAAGTGCATGGGATAGAAAAGAAACTATCCATTGCTACCATGAAAATGGCATTTCCAACTTTTTTTCTTATCTTATTTAAGATATTCGTGTCTTTTTATTATGGTATTTTTAATATTTAAAATAATTTAAGTATATAGTGTTCTTCTCCTCTCCTGTCTTTCCAGATCCTTTCTCCTTCTCTACCTACCCAAATTTAGGTTCTTTCTCTAAAAACAAACAAAAACCCTTTGCAACAACAAAAATGTAAAAGAAAACAAAAACTCCACCACCATTGTCCTAGGATATCTTGCAGGGCAGGCAATACACCATTGTAGAAAAAGGGGCATTTCCAGAATTATAAATGTATAATAAATGTTTACATTTTATAAAGCCAATACAATTTTGTCTTCACCCATCACACACTGTGTACTTTTGATTTCTGCAGACATAAAATTTAATAGATCAGTAATTGTGAAAATAAAATAAATTTCATTAATAAATATCCTTTATAAAATACATTTAGAGTACATATACTAAATTTTTATTAACTGGTATGAATAATCAAAAATTGAAAATTACCATGCTAGTAAGTATACTACATATATTTAATCAACATATTGCACACTAAATCTATTTAAAAGATTTAAAAGAATGTTTGTCAATTAATTTGATATTAGTTTTCTATAAAGGGCACAATGGCTAATTCAGATATAGATAATTTCATTAAATCACTCAAAAATAACATGAAAGAATGGTTACTAAGGATCCAAGGAAAGATTAAGCACGCATTTAGTAAAAATGCATGTATGTGTGCGTGAGAGAGGCGGGGGAGGAGGGGGGAAGGGAGAGAGAGCTTATGTGGACCATGTGCTTACTGGAAACCACTGAGATCAGAAGAGGGCATTGGATATGCCTGCACTGGAATTATAGGCAACTGTATGCTTCCAAGAGCCCTAAGCAAACATGTTTTATGCTACCTCTACACAGGTCATTCTGAACATTGAACTTTGACTTGGTTATGGTTCCCTTGCTGTAATAAACACCATGACGAAAGCAACCTGGGGAAGAAAGTTTTATTTCATCTTACACTTCCTTTGTTTATTTTCTAATGTTTTCACTTTTGATTACTATTCTTTTTTAAAGAAGTTCTCTTTTACATACCCTCTACTCTTCCCCCTCCCTCTCCTTCTCCCATTGCCCCCACCTCTTCCCCATCTCACCCCTTCATCAACTCCTCAAAGGAGGTAAGGCCTCTCTTGAGTAGTCAACACAGGATAACTCCATTGCTGTGCGAAATCATAACATGAACTCACACAGGGCAGGAACCTGAAGGCAGGAGCTTGATGCAGGAACCTGATGCAGAGGCCATGGGGGAGTGTTACTTACTGGCTAGCTACCCGCGGCTTACTCAGCCTGTTTTCTGACAACACCCAGGACCAGTAGCCTCAAGGTGGCACTGCCCACAGCCAGTTAGGACCTCCCAAATCAATCACCCATTAAAATGACTCCTCACAGGAATGCCTACCAGCCCATCTGATGGGGTATTCTCTCAGTTGAGTTTACCTCTTCCCAAATGAGGCTAGCTTGCGGCTAGTTCATACAAAACTCGCCAGCACAAATTTTAACAGTCACAGAAGAGTTCACTCATCTCTCCTTAGTGTGCCGGGGAATTTAACTGACCCTGTCTTCAGATGCAATTGTTCCTACTGTGAAATATACAAATAAACTCTTCTAAATCCAGCGGCCACATCTAAAGCACTACCAGCCTCTGGATCTATTCATTGTCTTTGTGTTACAATTTTTGTTCTCTGGTGACTGGAAACACAACATCAGCCATATTGCATATTGTTAACTAGTAGATCATGAATAAGCAAATGATGCTTATAATTTTATATTTCCAATACATGTATTTCACCTGATATTTGCGTGTTTAACTATTTGTCTTTTGTAAATGAGTCTAGCAGACTCTCCCCTTGAAAAGCAGAGCAAATCCGTTCTACTTACCAAACTATTCCCTGAGCCCCAGAGCCAATCGGCTTCAGGTTCTGGTAGCGCTTGAGGACTGTGAAGGTTGAGTCACCTACTTCCACACTGTAGAACTGGTTGTCTACCTTGCTTTTACTCATGTTGTAATGTCTGGCGATATATGACACATCCACGTGTTTATCAAATCCCTGAAAGAAGAGCAATGAGACGTGAGACAAGTCGGGTAGTAAAATGATAATGGATACAGAGCGAGCGGTCTTTTCTTTCAATGATTACACATACCCGTCCATCTATAATCCAGTGCAACTAGTTCACAAAGGGAAATACGATCTGTACTAGGCCCTGCCAGTTTAACTGAAGTAAACAAGGCTTAAAAATGCAAAGAATGGTTTCTTAATATTAAAATGTTTGAGGACCGAGAATATCGATCAACGGTTCAATCCCTAGTAACTCGCCAACAGCAACAACCAACACCTGTTTAAAACAGAGAAAGATGGTCATGGAGTATTTCGTCCCTTTCAGGTTAACGAATACTGATGATATTCTGTCTGTGGTGTGTCTTAGACACGTAAGGATTCAAGGAAATGAGAACAGTACTGACTGATCACAAGAGGGAGGCTAAAGATGGTTAGTATAGCCCTTCCTCAAAAAGAGTTCAGGCCACAAACTAGCATGCAGGTTCAACTTCTACTAATTAGGTAAGTTTTAATTAAAAGCAGTTGGCTTTACTTTACTCACGAATCCTCAAATTACTACTCTCCTCATTAAGTGCTGAAAATACTATATGAAATAAACATTGTTCTAAAATTCCATGACACTCTATTTTGAGGGTACTTAGATTTTATGTATCTTGGTCATTGTATTTCCTGTTTGTTTATGGAGAAATAAATTTAACTGGTAATTAAAGAGTTGTCTTAAAATTCTGAATTTTACATGTAATATATAATAAAGAGCTACTACCCATTCTTAGTACTAATTTATCAAAGCTCTTGTTTTAGACTTTACTACACAAAAGATATGGACTGTATAGTTAGGTGGTTCATATTATAACTAACTGATTTCATATGGTACACACTAATAAATGCCTACTTAATACTTAGGCCTCTTCTTGATTTTATTTAGATTTTTCTGTGTATTCTCTTTCCAACAATTGAAAACCAAATAATCTCAGCCAGTGGTTTTCATTAGACTTAAAATTTAGACATTGGGGACATTCAGTTAGGAGCATCCTGACATGTTGTATAAAGTGGCATTGATGAGAGGTATAACTCATATGTTCCTTGTGAAGGCTTGCTGGTGGCCCTGCGGAAGTTGTGTATTCCCACACAACAGATCACTTTCCTTATACATCATGAGGTCTGAATGTCTTGATGAGGCTTTAATCAGTGAAAACACGTACAATGCTTTGAACATAGAATTTAAATAGAAGAATTTTATATAATTTAACACATTAACTTTTCTGAAAATCGATTCTCATATAATTTGAAAGAATTAAACTCTCTTAAGCTCTGAACCTCTGAGTTGGCCATAAAACCATTTTCCTTGGAATGTTTTACCATCTTATGTTTAAATAAAAAAGAACTGAAATCAAAGTGTCTCTTAATCTCCACCTAAATGGAATATGATCCAGGCAGGATGATGATTGGGCTTACAGTATGTAACAATTTCCTTCCTTTGTAAAATCCAATGAGAAAGCCATTGGTCACTTCCCTAACAGATTTGCCACTATTGCCCGAGGAGGATCAATTAAGCTTGTCTAATCAACATTGTTGTACAGAGAGTTCAGCTGAGTAGATTTTTTTATGAAAACCTTCTCCGAGCAGTCTTCCCCACACCTTCTAACACTATATGGACTGGCCAGGAGGGAAGAGGCTTCCATCACGGTTCAAGCTTGATTCTCTATGTCCTGTGACTAAACCGTGCGGCACCTTCTGCAGTAGGGCCTGACCAGCTAGTTATCATGGACAGCCAAGAGGAGTAACAACTACCTGTTGTTGGGAGAGCTACAAGAGCCTCATAAGAGGGGAAGTGATTTTTTAAGAGTAGGATGTAGATGTATGTGATAGGAAAGTAGAAGAGGAAATATTGGGATTTGAGAAGCTTTAGTAGGGGAAAGGAACAAGCTATGAGGGAGAAAACACCATAAAGATCAAGGTTGGTGATGTTTAGGGGATTTATATTTTTAGAACCATCCATGTACCTCCCTTCTCACCAGTTCTGTGATTTGAATGAACATGGGGAACACACATAACATAACATAACAACACAATCCTGGGCAGACATACTGGCACACTGGATTTGGGCATCAGTATGTGTCCCCAAAAGGATACATACACACTCACATCTTCACACAAACAGAAAGAGGAATCATACACACACACACACACACACACACACACACACACACACACACACACACACACACACACACCCTAATGTTGGAGCTCATCCACCTGTTTTCGCAATAAGACTTCCATTCAACTAAAACAATAACAACATTCTAGATGAAATGTTCAATATCTAAAATACATTTATTCACTGAACACTTGTCAATACTCCACAGCATTTGATTTCTCACAGTGAGACTGACATCATCATGATAAGTCTTGTGAACTCTGTGAGCACACACACACACACACACATGAGCTCGCACATAGTCTTCCCTGTGAGTATCCTCTTTATATTTAGATTTGAGATAGATTCCAGACAGGAATCCTTGAAAAACTTGAAATTCTTGAAAACACTTCAAACAGTTGGAGAAAGTATTAATTAGCTAAGCAATAAATAATAACATTGGAAATTTTATTGGATTAATAAAACAAGCAAAAATTCTGTGGCAAGTAGTATGTGTGAAACTTCTTTATGATCCAAACTTGTAAATCCAAACTTTTTCAAAAGTTCAGAATATGTTTAATGGAGTATTTTTATTTCGGTTTCTGTTTCCGGTATTTATTCCTTTTCATCACTATGAAGTTCTATATAATTTTTTGTCCATGTGAAAAGTTCCAGTGAAAACATACCATCAAGCACAATGTTGAGACTAATTATTTCTAGTTTGTGGTTTTATATTTTATGACCGCTGTACAAAATAGCTGTTGCTTCAACTACAGGAAGAAAATAACATGACATCCATTTTGAAAAAAGCATGGCAGGCTGTGTTAGTCATGTGTCTGTTGCTATGATAAAAAATACCCTGGCAAATGCAATTTTAATGAGAAAAAGTTCATGCTAGCTCACAGCTGAAGGGTAATCATGTCGGGGAAATCATGGTGGCAAAAGGTTTAGGCGCTGGTCACACTGTATCCACAGTCAAATAGGAAGTACTATGCACGTTAATATTCAGCTCTCTCTTTCTCTATGGTAGTTGGTAAAGGACCCCAGCCTAGGAAATGGTGCTGCCCACAATAAAGGCAGCTCTTCTGTCCATTCAACTAAATAATCTCTCTCAGGTATGCCAAGATTTTGTCTCCTTGGTGATTCCAGATCCTGTCAAGTTGATGGGGAATATTAGCTAATAGCCAACAATGAGTTTGGGGTCAAGGTTCTGAAGTTTTAAGGTGTATGAGTGAAAAATCCTGAAAAGAGACTGAGTCTGTAGAGACTGGCATTTCAGTGCTATGTGAGGGTTGGAATGCTAAAGACGACACATATCTTGGTTTATCTCGGGAATTTCTTTATTTGCCACTCCTTGCCTACCTCTGTGTCCAGATGAACACTCTGTAACTAGAGATAAAATCATTTGGGATCTATTAACTTAGCAGATCACTATCTTCCATAAACAGAAAACCAAGAGTATAATCAGAGAGACTCTTAGGCCTATAAAAAAGCGTCCATCATTTTCCACAACCTCCTGCCTCTCTAATGCACCCACCAATGAGTTCTAAACTTACCTTGATTTATGATTTTCTTTGTTCTGTAAAATTATAAAGCTTCACATAACTGCTTCTATGTTGGAACGTGGAATTTAGAATACTCTAAATTTTTGTTCCTGGACCATGTAAACTAAAAACGCCTCTTGAATAAAATACCTCTTATTCCCTGTAGAATGAGAACTGTCGTTTTGTATTGATAAGTATGGTGTACAAGGTGGGGCTCCAAGAACGACTCACCATTCAAATTCACTGTCGAAATGACTGAATGGAGGCCAGGTGGACCCAATCGAGTCCAGGGATTCTGTTGTGATTTCCTCACGTGGATTGTTGGTGAGACGATGTTTCTGGGACCCCACACCTCTCTTGATTCCCATTTGTTCTCAGCAGGTTAATTAATGATCTTAATTTAATTTAATCGATCTTCTTTTTCTCACTTTTTAGTCTGCTTTCCAGTATTTTATTTAAAGTGTCTAGTTTCACTTACTTGCTTTTAAAGCATTTTGGCCTGACCTTTGGTTTGTTTGTTTCTTTCTTTGCTTTTGGCCTATAAAGGCTTTTGGATTTTGTTCACCTTTGGAACTCTGAAGGCATCTTGATTCTGTTCTGTCTTATTGTCATTAGAATATTTTTGATTTAGTGTCATTTGGGCTTTGTCTCCTGGCACCCCTCACATGTATAATTATGTATTTTATTGATTGTTAAAATTTTAGTCTAGGAATGATATGATGCCTGATGATAAAGATGCCAAAGATGAGTGGTACTTCTGTCCCATCCAAAAATACGGAAGTGTCAGGGCGGGTACCCCATGACAGCCTCATAGAGAAACTCAGCTGATATACACTGTTCCTGGGTCAGAGGAAGTTTATTGGCTCCCCTGGAAAAGACATAGAAGGGATAGGTCACCCTCGAATTTGCATAAATGACCAGGATAACTAAAGATCCCGTAGGAGAAGATGGTCTTGGGGTAAAAGCTGAGAAAGTTGATCTCAAAGCAGCAAGTAAAACATATTCACTAGATAGCATTAACAGAAATTTTTAAGGAGCAAAAGAAAAGTGTGTGTGTGTGTGTGTGTGTGTGTGTGTGAGAGAGAGAGAGAGAGAGAGAGAGAGAGAGAGAGAGAGAGAGAGAGAGAGAGAGAGAGAGAGAGAGAGATGGAAAGGGGTTAGTGAAAGAGGAGAAAATATATTATAACAGAGATAAACACATGTATATTGAAATATACTGATGTGTGTGTGGGGGAACAAGGTTTTAAAAACTGAGGAAATATTTAAAGATAAACCATCATCTGTAGTCTAGTCAGCTTTAGATTTGATAATTACCGACTAGCTTGCAAGTATTTTTAAAAACAGGGAGATCTAAAGATAAAGATAACCTAAGAATTCCCTCCAAACTGATTTTTCTTGGCTGCTTTAAAATGCAGTCCTAGGCAAAAATAAATAAATAAATAAACAAACAAACAAACAAACTCAAAAATGGAATTCCTGCTTTAACTTAAATATAAACTAAAAAACAAAAAAGCTACTACGCTAACTCCCTACTCATCCTTCTTCTTATTTCCTGCCTACCTTAGTTTTCCTTGGGTATCTTTTTTCCTATAAACTCTCATGATTATGGAAAGGTTTTTTTTTTTTTAAATACAAATTACCCCTAAAATTCCTTTCAGACTTAGAGCCAAACATCTCAGTTTGACTTGGATAAAGTCCCTACAGTTTAGAGGATGTTCTCAGGCTGGTAAAGATTCCAAATACAGCTTAATCTGTGTACGTTTTGTGGGCAGCACTCCTGGGGATTTATGCTGAGAAGCATCTTCAAGAATTGCTGGTGCCTTTTCCTGTCTATCATTTAACTGATCAAGTCTTAGGAACACGGCTGTGTGTTCCTTTACTCCCATCCTTCTATCGAGAAACACACTACAAGTCTGGGTGCCACTAATACCATATTATTGGTCATTGTGGATACTCACTTATAGTCACCTGGACTTCAGGAACATTTGTCCCCTCAATCTCACCGAGAAAGACTGTCCTATGCTACTGCTAACAGCTCCTCAGTGAGGAACACTGGGATTAAGAAGCTTGACAGGAAAAACTTATCAGGGTTTGTTTTTTTGTTTGTTTTTTTTTTTTTCCAATAATAGAGCTGAAAATAACACTGAGCCAGGGACAGTTCCTCACATAATATCTGGGAAACCTTGAGCATGTCTTTTTATTCTTTCATTCAGTTATTATTTATATCCTATGTGGTTCCATAAAGGATTTGTGTGGCTCAACATAGAGGCCACGGGAACAAACAATGAAAGCATTAAATCCAGTTTTAAGCACAAATGACAAATGCAGCAGGCTGAACAATGACAGGTATACCAGAAGACTTAAGTTATGATCGCCTACCACCCTCTGCACAAAACTTAATGTCATGCTCTGGACAGCCAGAGAGACACTGCACGTAACCAAGACAAAACCACAGAAAGTGACAAGTTTTGATTTATTAATCTGACAAATCTACAAAAATGAGTTAGAAGAATGATAATATTTCTCTAGTGCTTACTTCAGAGAGAATGTATTCTAAAGTTTTTTACATAATAAGCCTGGAATCAACAACAGTCATCAAATTCAAGAACATTTACCAGGGACATAAAATTATGTTTCATATTTCTTACTTGATATGAACTCTCAGAGGGGCCAGAAGATTTAGGTAGAGTAGCATTATTGATTTCTTACTACAGGTGCACTATTTATTATATTTAATACTTTAAAATTTTACCCTCAAAACCAATAAAGGAGGTTCCCAGAACCATGAATCAATTGATTTGCAGTTTCTGAACTAATAATTTATGGGTATGTGAATTAGACTCACCCAATTCAAGATCATTTTTACAAACTGGAATAGTTCAGCTAAAATATGGGTAAGCTAAAGGACAGCACCTTAGAAAATCCAGAGAAACAGCAGCAAGCAAGTCTTTGGCTAAAGCTCATTTATTGGTTCTCTCCATCTGGAGTCTGAAAGTGCTGCCCATTAAACAAGATCCAAGTTGAACCCAATCTTGTATCAGCAGTAGAAAGCATAGTTTTCGAACCCATGAAATGTAAAGGGCTTAATTTCATTCACTATAAAATATTATTGAGCACATCCTGTGTGCTATTCACTATTAAAATTCCTGTAGACATCCAATCCCTGAGTCACTATAAAAAGCCAGGTAGAATCACTTTCGGTCGATTAGCCATTGTATAGACAATTATTTTGATGTCATACTTTGTACTTAAAAAATATCTACCCAATGTCATGGTCCCACTTTTGACACAGATGAAATCAGCAATTTATCTTATAAGGTATGCTGACAGAGCTCTTCCATGGTGCCATTGCAAAGTCACCACGAAAAGCTCACAGAAAGCACTAACCGTGCTATTCTTGAGGCAACAACACACACACTCCATTTTAAATCTGAATCAAATCGTGTATCATGAGTTTTAAAGGGGAAGCTCTGAGGTGATGATACTCAATAAAATGTCAGTAGGCTCTGTTTCTAGAGGCCATATCTTGCCATTCTTTCTTGATGTGTGATTCTTTAAGGAGAGTTCCATTCTGAAATCTGTTTGGATGCTAGTTGTCCCAGAGATGCTACTCTGTGTAATCAACAGGTTATAACAAATTAACAGTATAGTAAAACTGTTAACACTAAACTTCCATTTACTCACGGTTTTCTACAGTATGAAAAGGCATTTGAAGCAATCAGTGATAGTGAAGGGCAGCCTCTGCCTGCCCTGCTTCTTCATGCACAAAGGAAGAAAAACACTGTTTGGAGCTTTCTGAGCAACAGGCTGGAATTAATTCAGGAACTGTATTGCGTGAATAATAGTTCACTTAAATAAGAATTAGTATTTTGATTTTATAAGAGAGAAATATTAGACAGACATTTTCCACAAAAAGTAATATCAGAGCTCTGTATGAAGACATCCTGCTTCAGAATCCCACTATGAGACCTTGAGTGTTGCCATTATAAACCCAGCCTCAGTTTTCTTATACACAGGAGAAAAGACACAGACTACTCTTCATCAGTAGGGCATTTACATAAGACAATCTGTGTGCATTTCTTAGCTATTCCATAGTTATAGTAACTATGATAGAGAAGTTGTATAACATTTAAAGCTATACGTAGACTGTTTTAAACAAAGCTCATTCAACTTTTAAGCCATACTTAAAGCCAAATATAGTGCGTTAGATGTCTAAAGTCTAGGGAGATAGCAGGATCGAGGAGTCTGTTGTTCTGTTACTTTTTTATTGTTTTGAGAGACTCACCACGCAGCTCCCAAATTAATCACATGAAGTCTTATTCTTACTTATAAATGCCTGGCATTAGTTTGGTTAGTTCTTGCCAGTTTTTCCTGTCTGAAATTATCCTGCCCACCCTTTGCCTCTGGGCTTTTACTTTTGTACTCCTGTAAACCCTTCTTTGTTCTTACTTCACAGCTTGCTGTGTAGTTGGGCGGCCCATGATGTCCCCCCTTCTCTCACTCCTTCTTCTCCCAGATTTCTCCTCTATTTATACTCTACACCTGCCAGCCCCGCCTAGATTTTCTCCTGCTTTGCTATTGGCCATTCAGATTTTTTGTTAGCACCAGTGAAGTGTTTTAGACAGGAACAGTAACACAGCTTCACAGAGTTAACAAATGCAACATAAACAAAAGTAACGCACCTTAAAAATAATATTCCACTACAAGAGTCAAGCAACAAATTCCATTTTCCATTTCCACTTACGATGTAGCTGGCATTCTGCTGGTCTGCATGTGCCACACTCTACTTCCCTGCCTCCTAAGCACTTGTGTTAGGACCATGTTAACACTGACTTATAAAGAAATGCCAAGTGTCAGTTAACTGCAGAAGTAGTTTTAAATGATGAACCTTGGGAAGCTAGAAAGATTTCTCAATGGCTAGAGACACCACCAACCTAATGATCTGAGCTCAGTCCCTGAAAACTGCACTATGGACAGAGATAAGTAACTGTCAAACATTGTCCTCTGACCTCCACATGCATGAGTGAACCGACATATTCTCTCTCTCTCTCTCTCTCTCTCTCTCTCTCTCTCTCTCTCTCTCTCTCTCTCTCACACACACACACACACACACACACACACACACACACACACACACACACACAGAGAGAGAGAGTAAATAAAATGTAATCTTAAGAATGTACAGTGATGTCTCTTGCCTCCTCTGTTTTCTCTCTGTAGACTCTCAGCTGCTACAGCACAGAATCGCAGAAACTTAAACCCCTGAGTCCTGGAAAGATAAGAGCCCTTTCCAACATGCATATGGAATCTATACCATAGAAAACACAATTTTGAGATTTCATGCAGAGGTCTGGGTAACAGGGTACAAAATTTGCCCCCAAATCCATCACAGCTCCAGCTGCAGGTAAGCAAGCAGGACTCCTGCCTGTGTGCAAGCCTGACTATCACCACCCCTCGTCTGACCTTCCACCCCATGAACTTCATTCCATTCCTGAAACTCTACCCATCTCCCCAACCTCAGCTGCTACCTGAGACACAGACTCTGTAGAGCTCCAGCTGCGAATCTCAACTGTTCTCTGAGACACAGACTCCACTGCTTTCGATTTCTCCAAGAGCTCCAATTGCACCAAAAGCACCTAGTAGACCAGAAACAGCTCCCGAAACACAGACAACACCTGCACTGAGATGGGTAGATGCCAGAACAAAAATGCATTCCAGTATAAAGGAAGCAGAGGAAAACGACCTTAGAAATATCTTTATAAAAATGATAGAAGCCTTTAAAGTGGAAATTAAAGAAGAAAGGAAAAACTCCCTGAAGGAAATAGAGGAGAAGACAAGCAAAAATTGGGAGAAAATGATAAATTTCTTTTTAAAAAAAAATAAATAAAAGAAGACTAGAGAACCAAGGGAAAGCAGTCAAATGGGTGAAGGAAACAGTGCAAGACTTGAAAACTGACAGAGAAGCAACAGAATAAACCTAAGAATAAGAGGAACAGGAGAAGGAAAAGAAAACAGCAGGTGAGAGAAACATTCTGGAATTAAAAGTTTAAAAAGAAGCAATAAAGAAGGCACAAACCGAGGCAAAGCTGGAAATAGAAAATCTGAAGAAATGAACTGGAACTACAGACACAATAATAACCAACAGAATGCAAGAAATGGAAGAGAGAATCTCTGGAAGATTCTCTCTAGTGGAAATAGATACGTCAGTTAAAGAAAACACCAAAACCAAAAAAGTCATAACACAAAACGTCCAGGAAATCTGGGACACCATGAAAAGACCAAATCTATCAGCTCAAAGGCACAGAAAAAATATTCAACAAAATCAAGGAAGAGAACTTTCCCAACCTAAAAAAGGAAATGCCTATGGAGATACAAGAAGCTTACAGAACACCAAATAGACTAGACTCCAAAAAAGTCTACTCACCACATAATAATCAAAAAATAGGATAAAGAAGAAATTTTAAGAGCTGCAGTGGAAAAAGGTGAAGTAATTCATAAAGGCAGACCCATCAGAAAAACTCGAACTTCTCAAAGGAGACCATAAAAGCTAAAAGGTCCTGGACAGATGTTATAAGGACACTAAGAGACCACGGATGCCAGCCTAGACTTCTATACCCAGCAAAACTCTCAGTTACAATAGACAGAGTAAACAAGATATTCCATGACAAAACCAGATTTAAACAATATATGCCCACAAATCAAGCACTACAGAAAGCACTAGAAGGAAAACTCCCACCTAACAAATCTAGAAGCACACAGGAAGACACAAGCACTAGATAATCCTACAGAAGCAAACCCCCAAAGAAGTGACACACACACACAAAATCATCAAAAATAACAGGAATTAACAATCACTGGTCATTAATATCCCTTAATATCAATGAACTCAATTCACCTATAAAAAGACACAGGCTAACACAATGGATTCAAAAACAGGATCTATCCTTCTGCTGCATACAAGAAACACACCTCAACTTGAAAGACAAACTTCAGAGTAAAAGGTTGGGAAAAGGCTTCCCTTTTGGGAATGGACACAAGAAACAAGCTGGTGCAGCTATTCTAATAATCTAACAAAATAGACTTCAAACTAACAATAAAAAGAGATCAGGAAGGACATTACTTATTCATTTCAGAAAAAAATCCATCAAGATGAAATCTTAACCCTGAACATTTATGCCCCAATACAACGGCACCCGCATGTGCAAAAGAAACATTACTAAAGCTTAAGCCTCACATCAAACCCCACACATTAATAGTGGGAGAATTTAATATACCACTCTCACCAATGGGTAGGTCTACCAGACAGGAATTTAACAGAGAAATAAGGGACCTAACAGTTATTAGGACTCAAATGTACTTAACAAATATGTACAGAACATTTCACCCAAAACAACAAAGAATATACCTTCTGCTCAGCAACCCATGGAACTTTCTCTAAAATTGACCACATACTCAGTCATAAAACAAATAGGAGTAGATACAAAAAATGGAAATAATCCCATCATCTCATTAGATGCAAAAAAAAAAAAGTTTTTGAAAAAATCAAGCATTCCTTCATAATAAAGGTCCTGGAGAGATCCGGGAAACAGATAAAATGCACAAACATAATAAAGGCAATATATATATCAAGTCATCAGCCAACATCAAACTAAATGGAGAGACACTTAAAGCAATCCCATTTAATCAGGAACAAGACAAGGCCGTCCTCTCTTCCCATATCTATTCAATATAGTTCTGGACGATTTTAGCTAGAGCAATAAGGCAATAAAACGACATCGAGTAAATACAAATTGGAAAGAAAGAAACCAAATTATCACTATTTGCAGATGATATTATTGTTTACATAAGTGACCCGCAATATTCTACCAGGGAACTCCTACAGATGATAAACACCTTCAGCAATGTATCAAATACAAGCTCAACTCAAAAAAAAAAAAAAATCAATATTCCTCCTATATACAAATGATAAAAGACCTGAAAAAGAAATTAGGGAAACATCACCCTTTATAATAGCTGCAAATAACATCACATATCTTGGGGTGACTCTAACCAAAGTAGTGGAAGATCTGAATGAGAAGAACTTTAAGTCACTGAAGAAAGAAATTGAAGAAGATATCAGAAAATGGAAAGATAGCCCTTGCTCTTGGATAGGTAGGATCAACATAGTAAAAAATGGCAATCTTATCAAAAGCAATCTACAGATTCAGTGCAATCCCCATCAAAATAACAACACAATACTTCATATGACTTGAAAGAACAATACTCAACTTCATATGGAAAAACGAAATACTCAGGGTTAACAAAAATAAAAAATAAATCCTTTTTAATAATAGAACTTCAGGAGGCATCACCATCCCTGACTTCAATTTACTATAGAACTACAGTAATAAAAACTACTGGCATTAAATAGACCTGTGGATCAATAGAATTGAATTGAAGATCCTGACATTAATCCACACACATATAAATACCTAATTTTTGACAAAGAGGCCAAAAATATGCAATGGAAAAGCATCTTCAACAAATGGTCCTGGTAAAACTAGATGGCAGTATGTAGAAGAATGCAAATAGATCCATATCTATCACCATACATAAAACTCAAGTCCAAGTGGATCAAAGACCTCAACATAAACCCAGATACACTGAACTTGATAGAAAAGAAAGTGGGAAATAACCTTTAACACGTTGGCACAGGAGACCACTTCCTAAATATAACATGAGTAGCACAGACACTGAGAGCAACAATTAATAAGTGGGACCTCCTGAAACTGAGAAGCTTCTGTAAGGCAAAGAACATGGTCAATAAGACAAAACAACAGCCTACACAATGGGAAAAGATCTTCACCAAACCTAATTCAGACAGAGGACTGATCTCTAAAATATAGAGAGAACTCAAGAAACTAGAAGCTAATAACACAAACAATCCAATTTAAAAATGGGGTTCAGAGATAAATAGGGAATTCTCAACAGAAGAATTTCAAATGGCTGAAAGACACTAAAAAAATTTCTCAACATACTTGGCCATCAGAGAAATGCAAATCAAATCAACTCTGAGATACCATCTTACATCTGTCAGAATGGCTAAGATCACAAACACAGATGACAGCCTATGCTGAAAGGGGTTTGGAGCAAGGGGAACACTCTTCCATTGCTAGTGGAAATGGAAACTTGTACAGCCTCTTTAGAAATCAATATAGTGATTCCTCAAAAAATCTGGGAATTAATCTACCCAATAACTTAGCGATACCACTATTGGGAATATACCCAAATGATGCACATTCTTACTCTGAGGGCATTCACTCAACTATATTCATAGCAGCATTATTAGCAATAGCCAGAACCTAGAAACAACCTAGATACCCCTCAATTGAAGAACAGATTAACAAATTGTGTTACATTTACACAATGTAAAACTACTTGGCAGGAAATAAAAAAGACATCCTGAAATTTGCAGACATCCTGAAATTTGCAGACAGATGAATAGATCTGCAGAATATCATCCTGAGCTAGGTAATACAGTCCCAGAAATATAGACCTGGTATGTCCTCACTTCACTCATAAGAGTATTTTAGACATAAATCAAAGAATAACCAGGTTACAATCTACAAACCCTGAGGTAACAGGAGAAACTTCAAGGAGACATTCATGGAGCCCCTGGGAAAGAGAAATTGAGAGGATCTCCTAAGTAAATTGGGATCATACGGGGCGGGGGAGGAGGCAAGAGGGTGTAGAAAGAAAACATGGAAGAATGGAATGATTCAGGGAAGAAACAGAGAGAAAGAATAAAGAAATAGAAACATCTAAGAACCCACAAGATGTCCTTGGCTAGGACTCCAAGCAATAGTAGAGAAGGTGCCTAAACAGGACCTCCCCTATGATCAAATAAATGACTTCCCCAATTGCCATTATAAAACCTTCATCCAGCCACTGATGGAGGCAGAAGCAGAGATCCATAGCTAAGCACCAGGTCAAGCTTCTAATCCAGCTCAAGAGAGGAAGGAAAGAACATATGAGCAAAGGGATCAGGATCATGAGAAGGAGACCCACAAAGATGGCTGAACGGAGCTATGAGGAACTCACTGATTCTGAAATAATAGCTGAGGAGTCTACACAGAAATGAACTAAACCCTCTGAATGTAGAACAGCGTGGGCAGTTTGTGGAGCTTTTTGCAGTAGGACCAGAGTTTATTCCTGGTACGTGAACTGGCTTCAAGGAGCCCATTCTCTACACAGGAACACTTAGCTCAGCCTTGACACTGCGGGGAGGGACTCAAACCTACCTCAACTGGATATGCCAGACCAAACTGACTCACCTTGGGAGTCCTTGCCTTCCCTGGGGAACTGATGGAAAGATGGGGTAGGGGGAAGGTGAGGGAGGACTGGGAAGAGGGGAGGGAGGGAGAGCAGTAGAGGGTATGGAGGAAAACATTTAAATAAAAAAAAAATAAAATAAAAAAGAGAACCAACCTAAAGAACTAACCTGGGCTCATAGGAGCTCACGGTCTGAACCAACAACCAGGGAGCCTGCCTGGGACTGACCTAGGCCCTCTACATATATGTGACAGTTGTGTAGCTTGGTCTACTTGTGGGACTCCTAACAAGAGAAGTAGGGACTGTCTCTTAACATGAGCTCTTGGGAATCTAGCCCTTATATTAGATTTCCTTGGAAAGCCTTAACACAAGGGACCTGCTTCATCTTACTGCCATTGATATGTCATGCTTTGTTGATACCACTGGAAGCCCCTCCCCGTTCTGAACAGGAAAAGAAGAGGGGAGGTTGGGGGAGCAGGGGGCGAGCTTTTGGAGCCCATTCAATACAAAGGAACACATTGCTCAGTCTTGATTTTGGTGGGGAGGGGATTGGTCCTGTCTCAACTGGACAAGCCAGACTGTATTGACTCACCTTGGGAGTCCTTGCCCTCTCTGAGGAGTGGATAGGGGGATGGGATCGGGAAAGTTAGGGGGGAGAAACAGTAGGTGGTATGTAAAAAAATCTTTTAATAAAAGCATTAAAATAACCAATTTCATGCAGATCGAATCTATACCATAGGGAACAAACTGATAAGTCCTAGAGATTTATGGTTTGTTAATACTACACACTATTTTATTTTATTTTTACTGATTAAATTTTTATTTAGTCTCAAATCATACCTCACAGGCTCTAAGAACACAGTGCCCCTGAATTCACAATGCTGGACATGAAGTTGCTGCATAGAGGACCAAACAGGGGGTGCTGATTTCAATGCCATTGTCCATGACGCTAGAACACTGAATTCTATACCTCTCACTTTACACAATTTCACCTTGTCTCCAATAAAGATGAAAGAAGCATGAATAGAAAACAATATCTGGTATTATAAAATCAGAACAAGAAGAATGTCCAGGGCAATAAACAGAAACCATTTATTAAAGAAAACTAAAACTTTCCTGTATGAGAGCAAAAGGATAGGATAGCAAAGCGTCATTTGAAAAAAAAAAAAAATGTTTCTAGTGAGTTAATCTGGGATTTACTAACACGTCTCTGAAGTCTGTCTCTATGATTTTGGCCAGGAACGATTAGAGTTCCTCTGTGCTACATTCAAGAATCTGGAACATGAATCTGTTTTCACATATATAGCACACAACATATTGAGCTCCATGTAAATCTATTTGCTATTTTTATTCCTGCACCTGCATGCTGTGAAAAGATGCAATTGGAGTTCCAGTTAGTAGTTCTCTGTGACAAAAGATCCTGGCTTATGTAACTTCTTATCTGTTTTTTATTATTCGCCTATCATTTGTATATTTGTTCTATCATTGGGTCCTTGAAGATGCTAAGGAACTTGCACATTTTGAAAACATGTTTTAATCTAGATCATAAGTACAGCTCTTCCTTAAATTTTGAGACATGAATCTTGCTGAATTACACAAGGTAGCACTGGACTTAATATGCAACCCAGGATAGCTTCAAAGCTGTCATCTTCTAGCTTCAGCTTCTCAAGTAGCTGGAATTATAGGAGTGGCCGCCATACCCTGAATCTTCTGCCACCTTCTATATGTGTTTCAGAGCTGGGGACATAGCTCAGAGATAACACACTGGCCTAGTTCCTGAATTCAATGTGCATCTCTGAAAATCAAGAACAAACATGTAGCCCAAAGGTGCAAAGCTGCTTTGATCTTTCATGAATGTGTTAGCAATATATAATCAAATAACTATGTTTTGGAGAACATGAGATCCCAAAAATATAGACTGGCATCTGTTGGGTTTAGAGCTTGGAACCGAAGTGCTGGTGGGCATCCTTGACCTACTTAAAAATGTAACCACTCCTGATCATGTCTCCAGGCTTAAGCAATCATTTTTCAGTAAAACGAAGAGTGTAACTTCATTTTTATTTCCAATGCCTCCTGTCACAAGATAATATGCATTAAAATAGTGCATATAAAGCAAAACCTAATCACAGATGAACACAATGTAAACTAAGTGGAATCTGTGTGTTTCACATGTCTCTTAATGAGCATGATTACAAGTGAGCTGTGCACTGAAACCATGCACAGTTGTAGGAGATTTTATAGAACAACTATAAAAATATGCAAGCCATGAATTTATTCAGTCTAACTGAAGCATCAGTCATAATTAAACTTAGAATACCAAACTGCACTTACAATCAAGCTAATCTCACTCCACAGGAAGCTAAAATCTAACCTTTTTGTGTTTAAGTAAGCCAAGAACATTTCCAAAATGAACCAATACAAAATCCCCCACAGTTCCAAAACTGAATCTTTTAACCTGTGACTTAATCACGGGCAGTGTAACCAAGTCTATTATAACTGTTTCATGGGTTTTATTTTATTTTAGAAAAAATATTTCATAGTATAGAACAGAAATGGAGCACTAAATTTGCTATAGCCACATTTCCATGTAGACACAAGAAACAATATTATAAAGCCATAGAAGCCTCATTCATAAATTCAGGACAACTGCCACGGGAGTGTACACAGAAATGAGTTATTTCATCAGATAATATGTACATGTTGCTATACTGCCCACCTGCCCACCTTCCCTTTGTTGGATATCTTATCCCTACAGCCAAACAAACCAAAGCATGAGGGCTGAGATTTTAAGGCTATTAATATAAAATTAAATATGATTAAAGCATAGAAAAGGAAAATCAGAATCATATTCATTAAAGACATGGCAGTAGGAACCCAATAAAATGAAAAGCTTAAGTGAAAGTTTCTCTTCCTAAATGATAAAACATCATCTGAAGCTTTTCATGACGTTCATAAAAATATAAAAAATGAAATAGCGAAGGAAGTGATGTAAGTTTCATCTCTTCATTTTCAACTCTACTAGATTTGGCACTTAGAAACGACACACACCTCTAGACGTGTCCTTAAGGATATTTCCACAAGCTGAGCTGGGGAGGAAAGGCCCACACTGAGTGGAAGTGGAAGTATTGCACATGCTGTGGTCCTGGACTTAATAAATGAGGAAGAAGAAAAACCAGACAAGAGCGAGCATCCATCTCTCTCTCTCCCTCCCTCCCTCTCCCCTCTCTGCTTTTTGACTAAGGACACAATGTGACATAGCCACCTGCTCTCTCTGCCATGCTATGATGGACCCACACCCACTTAAGCCCCGAGCTTTGTCATTTGTTTTGGTGGGAGACCAGAATACTGAGAGAAATGTATACAGGGGAGTCTTGTCTCCTGAGGCTTCAAGGGAAACAAGGATCCTATTCAGATCTAGCGAGAGGCTGCTTATACTGCATTCTGACCATGTCCCGCAAACCTGAGGAAAACTCAACTCACAATAAATGGATGGAGGAAATTTCAGGAGAGCACAACACCTGGCTGTGGTATGGTTGCTGCTTATCTCTCTCTTCCAGCTCTATGGTGGGTAACAGAAAGATATGAAAACTGTACAGTTTGGTGAGCAAAGCAGTGTGAGCATGTTGAAAGCACAGACAAAGCAGATGTGAAGAGAGCAAGTAGAGTTATTAGAGAGAAAGTGTGCGCTCATCTGTGCAAAATAGAAAATATATCCCAAAGGAACAATCCCACCTGTCCAGGGCTCCAACACACAAAACCACAAAACTTGAAACAAGAGATTCTGGACTGAGAATGTTGCTTAAGATTTCCTGTTGGGAAATAACTTTCTAAAAGTGTGCTGCCCCAGATCCAGGTACCACAGCATGCAAATGTTACGGTAAAAAGAGGGCTCACCATATCTCAGGCTGACTGCAGAATTTGGCAGGGTGGTCCACACAGTGATGGCTTTACAGACATGCAAAGTACAACCGTTATTGGGTCATGGAGGCTTGAATACAAGTCTCAGGAAGCCACTGAGACCAGACAATGTGAGGCAGGGACACATTTCCTGACACAAAGCTTTGAGCTGCCACTTTATTAAGCTGCAAAGAGACCCTAAGATATTGGAGATACAAGATACCATGAGACAGTTACTGAGGTAACTGGTAAGTATGAAAAGAGCCAGCCCAACAACACATTGGCCAAAGCAGTTGGCACCTGCATATCTAACACCTGGCCTTCTTAGGGCTATGATTTTGCCCCTGCCCTTTGTGACTCTCCACATCTTTAGTTCTGCTGCATGTAGCACACGTACTATAAACATTTATGTAAAGACCTTTTTTCCCCTCATGAAATCAATAACTGTTTTTTTTTAATTTTTTGTGTTAATTTGGTTTCCAATCAAAATACTGCATAGCAAAAGAAGTTATTAAAAATGTTTATAATAGCTGCTTCAGAAAGAATAAATGGATGTTCTCAGTTATGGGTGTGACAATTCCCCCATTCGTATTCTGCCTCTGTCTTTCTAGATCTCCTCTCTCTCTCTCTCTCTCTCTCTCTCTCTCTCTCTCTCTCTCTCTCTCTCTCTCTCTCTCTCTCATAAAAACAAGCTTTTAAAATTGATGATAAAACATGTATATTAGGTTTTGTATAATTACTAATCCCTAAAACTCGAAATTAAACATTTTACTCCAACTTCTAAAAATATCTGGGGTTGTACAGACAAAATGAAGAAAAGAAATGTACTCTTTTTAATTTTATTTTATATTGGACATTGAAAGATTATAACTATTTATATTTATGGACTATAAAATGATGCTGCATGCATATAAGGCAGAATGAGTAAATCAAGCTTATTAAAATATCCGTAAGGTGTGTTGAATAAAGGATGAAATCAATGTCAATCAGCAATCAGCAAATTCATGAATATCTCCTTGACATGAAGTGTAAGAGTTTCTGTGGTAGAGCCCAACAGAAGACAAAGTCAGATTTCTAATTTCTTAGACCAGTTCCTTAATTAAAAGTTCACTTAAACTTATGACTTGTTGATTAATTGTATGCAGAGTGGACATGTATACAGGATGCACTATGCACACACAGAGGTCAGGGGATATCTCCGGATATTGTTCTTCAGGGCTTTGAGACTGAGTCACTCGTTGGTCCGGGATCTCCCTAAGTCATCTGGCCTAGTGATTTACTGGTTCTCAGGATCTATCTCCTCTTCTCATCTTGCCACAGATTAGACTCTAAGCACAGACCACCAGGCCTGGCTTATGTGGGTTTGAGGACTGAACTCAGGTCCCCACACTTGTGACTGGCTGCTTTACTCTCTAAGCCAACCCTGCAGGCCTATTTAACTAATTTTAACTCCTGAGACTCAGGCTGTCTCCAAATCAGGAAATCATTTAAGATAATTCATTCATAAGCAATTTAAATATCAGTATACCTTTAGAGTGTTAATAACTATTAGATAAAGTTAAATTAATAATGATTGGGATTTAGTAAAACAGCCAAAACATAATCAAGGCTAGAAGCACACTCCTCCAAGAGATAAGAGTCCTGAGAAATTAGTTTTCACAGACAAGTAAGCAAATCTCACTGCTGGCTTTCTTTCTACGTTTAAAAACTCAAATGCTCACTATGTAGTGAACATTTGCTGGGCTAAAATAAACTGAACTTGAGAATCAAGCTTGAGATGTCCTGGCCTTGTCCTCAGGGAAGGATCTCGTAAGACAAGTGTAGCCCTGTACACCTGAGGCTAACACCCTCAGAGGGTGACAAGTATTGCTTATGCCAGCAAGTGGAAGAAAGAGAAAGTTTCAATTCCTAATCACTGAAGTAAATTCATGGTTCAAGTCCTGATTCATCCGCTGTGTGAATCACGTTGCCACTGCCTTGTGTGACCTCATACCTCTAGTTCTGTTGCATGCCGCATGAATATTTTTAAAATATTTATGAAAAAGCATTTTCTTTCCTCATGGCAATCAATAACTGGGTTTTTTTTTTTTTAAGTTTGTGTTAATTTGGATCCTAGTAATTCTCATCTTAGGGCAAAGGATCAATGAGTGACACAGGAACCTCCTTACAGACTCCAGGTTGTCTTTGCTTAGACTGTGGCCCACAGGAGACCAGCATGCATTGTCCAGAGCACTTTCAGAAAGCTAGACACCGGCAGGGGACTGCCCGTGTACTCA
The DNA here is from genome assembly GCA_033318265.1 of Phyllotis vaccarum. NCBI lineage: Eukaryota > Metazoa > Chordata > Mammalia > Rodentia > Cricetidae > Phyllotis > Phyllotis vaccarum. The sequence continues at coordinate 73,438,782 of JARWLC010000001.1, read as the reverse complement.
GAGCATTTCATTTACCCCTAGTGTAGAAATGTAATTTGATAAGGTTGCACATCTCTTATTTATTCCTATAGCTCTGCCACTCCTTTACTTCTCTAGAAATAGGAGCTCTAGAAAGCTCTAGATATGAGCTCCAAAAGCAGTCCTTGGGTGGATTTTGCATTCACAAGTGAAAGGCAATAGTTCTATATGTCTCTTTAACTGAGACCAGTGCTAAGGCAGCTACCCTGTTTTTCAAGAGGGGTCAATAAACTGAGCACTTCTTATTCCCCAGGTATAGCTTATCGTTTTTATTGTTAAAATAGGAGTTATTTGTTTCATGTCTTTCATTACAAAGAAAAATTTCTCACCAAATATCACAATAGCTCTCCTGGTGACAATGCAATAGATGACAAGTAATATAATAACCAATTCTCATCTATTATTTACAATAAACAACATACTTCCTGATAAGAGGAATTCACATAAGGTTAGTGAATCTTATATTATAGAAATGATTCAATAACATTTTTAGCTAAAACAATCATAAACATGTATACTTTTGTTGATATTTAGCATCTGGAAATTTTTGTTTTCTATGGTTTCTTATAGACATTTCAAAGACTAAAATTCTGAAGTGATAATAACCTACAGGCTGGGGTCAAGAGGTATAGACAGTAGGTACATTTGATATTAATTAAAGTTATCAAGCTCTGAGTACTCTGTAGGAGTGAAATTAAGATGCAACCATACCTGACTGGTTGCCAGAATAGAAGAGGCATGTGAGACGTCATGGGGAAAATGTACCACAAGACAGTTTGAAGGTAAGCGCACCTAATAACTCTGTCTCTAAAAATAAAGACAGTTTTCTTCAAATTACTAGAGAGGCAAAAAAGAGGCAGAACTATAGAAATAAACAAGAAATATGTAAAATTATCAAATTACATTTCTTCACTAGGAGTAAATAAAATGCTCTGAGTACAAGGGCAGCCCCCTGCCAGTGTGTAGCTTTCTGAAAGTGCTCTGGACAATGCACGCTGGTCTCCTGCAGGCCACAGTCTAAGCAAGACAACCCAGAGACTGTGGCTTGCCCATTTCCACCTGAGGAGGATGGTGGCTACAAGTAAACAGACAATTAAAATACCCATGATTTGTTCTTCCATACAGCACATATTTTGGGGCGTCCAGGTGAGTACTGCTTCCCACCAGTAAACAAGAGACAAAAATCCCAGGGGTGCTCAAAATCTATGGGAACAGTGGGGAGAAGAAGGAAGGAGACTTGGCTTATGTTCAACTCCCATCAAGACATCTTGGGCTACCAAACTGACATCACCATACTGATTTGGAGGAGACCTCATGAGCTTGTGTGGACTGGTTCCAGCAAGACTCTGAAAAATGTGTTCTAGCCAAGTGCAAAAGCCTTTTCTGGTAGGAAGAGAGAAGCAACCTACCACAGCAGCCACACACATAGTAAGTCAAATAAGGTAGGCTGTGGTGGTGCAGGTCATTAGTTCCAGCACTTGGGAGGCAGAGGCAGGAGGATCTCTGTGTGTTCGAGACCAGCCTGGTCTACAAAGCATGTTCCAGGACAGCCAGGGCTGTTCCACAGAAAACCCTGTATCGAAAACAAAGAAACAAAACAAAAGGCTGGAGAAAGGGCTCTGTCCTCTGATATTCTAGACTGATCTTATTAAATATATAACGTATCACCACAGAAGGTGTGAGGCAAGAAGAGCAAGGACCCTGGATGGTCAGAGGAGAACTTCCGAGAAACAGTTTGTAGGGTGTTAGATAATAAAGGCTTTAGAATGAATGTTTTGGGCTATATGCCTTGAGATTTGAAGACGTTGGAAGATTTGGGATCTGCTTTCTTTTGTTTCTAGTCACATGACTCGAAGGCTACTCTCACAGGTGTTTTGAGGCTAAATCATTTAGGGCTGGCCAAAGGCAGGCGCTCTTACAGTAATTCAGACAAGATAAAGGTGGCTTGTGTCAAAGTGATGGCAGAGGGGTGGTGAGAGTAGCAGTGTGGTTAGTCCAGCGGACTGTACTGACTGGCTAGATGTGGGGGATGACTCACAACATGACTCCATAATTCTGTTCCAACTGGACAAACTGAGTCAGAACTTCCTGAATTGTTGAAAAGACAATGGAGAGAGGAAAAATTTAAGAAATATTAGGTGCTTCGCTGTCTCTAAAGGAAGTTCCTTATATAGCTCAGGCTAACCTTGAACTCATGGTCCCCCTATCTCAGCCTCCCTAGTGCTAGGGGTTACAAGTGTGCACCACCATACTACCTAGGGTTTGGATTTAAATCAGTATAGTTTGTTATGCTTTCTTGGCATATAATTAGAGATGCAGAGCCAAGCAGTTGTGTGCGTGAATCTGGTTATCAGGGGAGCTCTGGCTTAGAAACATAACTGTGTTTGTTCACAAGGTCATACTCACACTGAGAAGAACTCAAGGATAGGAGCACCTTGAGTGAGAGTGAGAGCAGTGACATTCCAGCAGTGATTTCAATGCTTTGAAAATACAAGTTCCCTGAATTCCTTTAACAGCTTTCCAAGATGGATGGTATTCGTTTTCTCCTTTTCCAAATCAGGAAACTGATGCAAGACATGTTGAGGAACTCAAACTGGCAAGCAAGCAACTACTAAATGGTACCTAGGCATTTTCAACCATGCTCTCTGTGTCCCGAGCTCTTATTGAAGAAGAGATCCCATCTGTGGGCTTGAACCTCAAGCCCTGTGACAGGTGGACATAAAAAAGGTGATGCCAAAAATAAGTTTTAGAATGTGGGTCAAACACTTTACTTTGCCCAACGAATCCTATTCATGTTCAGGAAGAGTGAGGGCCACGCACACTAAAGAGAGTAAGACCACCATTCCCTTTGCAGTGAAGAGAGGTGTGTAAAATAATATATAGGACCTGCTTTCAGTAGGCGCATGCCACTCCTTTAATAGGTCAGCTCAGTGAGAGGCAGCAAGCTGCACACAGAGACCACAGCTTCTGCTTTGCCTGGGAGAATACCTTTAGCATACAACTCCTGACCCAGACCTCCAGCAGTCCTTAAGAGTAACAAGCCCCTGTCAGCTGCTTTAGTCTAGGAGAGTTCTATACAAACCATGTGGGTGTAGAGAGGCCTAAATACTGTGTTCTTACTGAGAGCGTTTGTGTGACTACAAGGGTACAGACTCACTGGTTTCACACAAACACCAACCAATGTGGATGCCCTTCCTGTTCTTCCTTTGTGGGCCTCTGGCAACAAAGCGGCTGTTGTTTCCTAAAACAAACTGTGTGTCTCTCTCAGGTGACAACAGGTAGTGATTAGAGATGCTGCGTTCGGAACTCTGAAAAATGAGTAGCAATGCACATTCCTGGTTCATTGATTGATTTGGACAGAAATACTTAAAAAAAATTTTAAATAAAACTGAAACCTGACTAAAAAATCACTTTACAGACTGATTAGTTATAAACTCATTTAGAAAAGTCTCTTCAATTGTAAGCTTACTCAAATGAACGAGAGGAAATGTAAGTATTCTCGGTATTTTACGAGCACTTTTAGTGTTACATGAATAGCCTTGGGGTGGTACATTCAAAAATGGACCAGCAAAAGTGAAAAACAAGGGAGTGTACTGTACCTTGTTTTACCTGTGAGGAACACACACCTGACAAAAGGCGATTTTTACATCCAAGGCTGGTTCACTGCAGGAGTGTAAGAAATGAAGGCTCATAAATACCTACAGGAAACAAAATTAGGCGGTAAGTTTCCAAGTCACTAACTTTTAATTATATAATTGCATAGATTTCATAGTCATCTGAGATATAGACAAGAGATCATAAACAGCACATATGAAACATAATTCTTACCCATATCTATCCTAGGTACTTTTCACAAATTATAAATATTATATGGTATAACATGGAAAAATATTTTTATTTCTATAATGATCAATGTCATGACAGTGTATATTAGATATAATAAATGGGACATTTCTAAGAAGGCTAAATACAAAAATGTATGTAACACTTTTAATGTTGGCATCTAATGAAAAATATCAAACATGTGCTCAAGAGGACGGTATGGAGCTTATTGCAGAATTCAATTTTTATTACATATAGAACTGTGTGTTCACCATAGACTCGGATGCTGGAGACTTGATCTCTAATACAGTAGTGTTCAGGTAACTGGATCATGTTGCTACAAAATTAATGAGTTCACTGATGGACCCACAGCTGAACGGACTGCTCAAGGATGTGAAACTCAAGGAGGTGGGGATTGCTTGGAGAAGACCTCAGGGTATGCTTCTCAAGGCTGTAGCTTGTTCCTTGTCCTTCACTTGCTCACATTTTCTGCCTCCCTGCCCAGCACATGCTCCCTGCCACCTAATTCCTCTCAAACTGTGAGTCAAAAATACATATCTCCTTTAAATTGTTATTCTTGGGTATGTTGTCTCAGGTGGGGAGCTGACAGAATGCGAGAAGTAAACTAAAGTATGTAATATAGCCTATAGAATATGTAGAATCATTACATTTGATATTAGTGTATAAACACAGATAAAATCTTTAAACATGATATTGGGGGGGGCAATAGATTTGAAGTTCACTTATTAAAGACTTAAAACATACAAAAATAATAGCGCTCATTATTTTAAGTACATATAACTACAGAACACAATAAAGTAGGCACTCTTAATATCTATTTGATCTCCATGGGAATTAAAAAGATTTAATTATAATATTTTCTGTGAATTTGAAATATTTAAAAATTCTGCAAGGTTGTAAGAGGATCAGACAGTGCCAAATGAAGAGCTGAATTCCTTGATAATGATACAGCATCAGAAGAATCCGGCAGCTTCCTCCATTTAATTAAACAAACTTTTGAACATCATCGCATGCAAGGCAACATTCTGTGAGATGAAAGGATTTAAAACTGAGCATGGCTACAAGACTTCTGTTTCTGGTATATGATTGATTGCTTGTCCTGAAAACCTCTCTAAAATCAAAATTCCTAAAATAATAATAATGTTAGATGAGAGACATAGAAGATTTTAAGATTTATAACTAGGCTTTTCAAGGGGCACAAGAAGTGTTCTGAGAAGCAGAGAACCATGTAGGGGGACACAGAGAAGCCCAGGAGCCAAAGCTTCTGCTTAGCTCTCACCACCTGCCAGTTCTTGGTGACTGGAATTTCAGGTTTTAAAGAATTCTCTCTATGCAGAGTATAATGAACAAGCTTCCTCCTACATGGGTGGGAAGTGACATTAGAGATATTGAAAAGCCTTGCTAGGAAAATTTTAAACCAACTTTATGAGGAAGCAGAGTAATCTAGAAGTAAGGTTGAGTTGCTAGAATCATGTTTAGTACTAGACTTTTATATACATTTATCTTCCATATAAGGAAGAGTAAAAGGGTTTTTTTTTCTTAAAAAAAAAGGAGTAAAACATGCATGAATAGAGAACAGTTAGTGTGAGGGAAAGAAATATTCTAGTGGATATGAAAGTATAAGATTATTATAGAAGTTGACTACCAATTAACAGAATAAAGAGCCTAGAAAGAGATAGATTCCCTACATTGGAGATCAGATATGTTAACGTCTACACTGTAGATATCTGGGACAATGAGATACATCAATGCTGAATCATGCACAAGACAATTGGTCATTCATGTGGGAAGAAAAGGTGACCTCTCTTGGAAGACAGTTCTGTATGGGACTTTTGCATTACTGCATGTTCGGAAACAGAAACCCTGGCTACTTCTGTTCCAGTCTCAAAGAAGGTTATACAGCAGACATGCTTAGAAGATACATATAGCACCTCCCTCCTTCATTAAAGAGTAGATCCAATTGGTGTATAGTATGTTAAAAACTAGAGACACCCTTGGATATGAATTAGCCCTGATTCCTATTTGTTATAAAGGACTTGAAGCTCCTAAGCTTGATGTTCTGTTGCAATATGCAGCCTAATGTGGTGTGTATGTGTATGTGTGTGTGTGTGTGTGTGTGTGTGTGTGTGTGTGTGTGTGTGTGTGTGTGTGTGTGTGATAATTCTTCAACCCGCCTTGTATCACTCTATGGGAACTAGGCCACAAAGCTAGAGTATCAATATTCAGATTAGGAGCATATATATGTGTGTATATACGTATGTATGTATTCATATATAATGTTATACAGAAGAAAAAAATCAAGATTAAAAGCCTCAGAAAGTGCTAACTTTTAAACATTACAAGTTGCAAATACTGAAGAAAATATAATTGAATGTAGGAGACACATAAATATCATGAAGATACACTAGGGTATAAAGGAAATTAATACTAATCAGTACTAAATTTAGTAAGTTTATTTATAAAAAGTTCAAATAAAATTTTTAAAGGTAAACCACAGTTCTTGGAACATATTTGAAAAAAAATGGTCAATAAAAAGATAAGTTAGATTTATAGAGAACACTTTTTAAAAAAAAATCAAGCCAAACTCATAGAACCCAGCAGAAAAAAAAAAATGGACTAAATAAATTATAAACACTTCACAGGGGAAAAATGCCCATAAACACATGATCCATAAAATAAAACCACAGAGAAATCATATCTGATACTGATCAAATGATCTGCAGCCAAAAAGAATAAGTTGCTTCAGTATTTACAAGGAGGGCTGAGCAGAAGTAGGTATTTATGCACTTTGAGAGCTATGTAATTGGAAACGAATTCATGAGAAATAGAATTATTTCCTAAGGTTGTGCATAATGTCCTATCCAGCAAATCCATATGCATGCACATTCTAGAGAAGCTATTGTGCTTTTCTCTCAGGTTACAGACACAAGAGGATTCACTCCAGTATCTCTGCAATGGTAAGATAAGTAACAAAAACTTGGAAAATGTACCCACAGACAGAACAATGGAGAAGCTCTGCTCTCCAGCAAAACTCAATGTGACAATGAAATGGACTATTAAAGTAACCATTTGTCAGCATCCTCAAACCTCTTCAAACACTGACTAAAATGTTCCATTTAGGAAATGTAGAAACTTTGCACAGCTCAACAACTTGGAGGGATTTTACCTGTAACTATAATGTAGCTTTGGGCTTATTTTTATTCTCTAACTCCTCTCAGAAAAAAAAAAAAAATGTGCTTTATATGTACGAACCCAATATAAAGTTCTTAAGCATTGCTGTTCTATGCAGCTATGACTGGTTCATTTCCCAGCTGCTACTCCGAAACACCAGGCTACTTTCTGTATATGACCATATACCCCACAGTTTGGTGCATTAACGGATTTGATTTGATATCTAGTGGGTTGTTTTGGACTTTGCTTATATAGAGGAATAGAGCAGTTTCTCTTTCCCTTGCCTGGAGGCTCTCCAATTGTATTGGCTTCCTCCTAATTGAAACATTCCCTCCAGGGGTAAGGAGGGGGCTCCTGAGACTAAACAAAAGATTGAGACTGGAAACCGAAAACACTCCAGGTTGTGGCCAGCCCTCCCCAGCTTTCCAGCAGAGTGAATAACTGTTGGGAGGAAACTGGACCAGCTCATCCACAGAGAAGATTCTGGGACCTGCAGAGCTAGCTTTCTGGTGGTTGGCAGCTTCCATGAGTTGCCATCTCTGCTAGTGTGGGCTTTTAATGACGCAGCTGCTTCAGGGTCATTCCTGCTCCACTAAGTACTCACTCATGTTCCTGTTAGGAACCACAACAAATTCATTACTTCTTAGAGTTATCATGGGGTTCTTTCTGCAACAAGAGTAGGAGAGAGACAGAGAGAGCGCGCGCGAGAGAAGGTATGTATTATTTCTCCAGATGACAAGTCTGTCAGATACCTCCAGTCCAACAGTGAACATCATCAGTGAACAGTGTGTTCATTTGGCTTGTTCTGGCATTTATGGTCTGCATTTTCACTTACAGTAATTTAGCTTCAAACAATATTATGCTACTTCACGTAGAGCTTTTAAACTTTACAGCAATGGTTTTCATCCCTGCTCTAACCAGTCAAGATATTTTACTAATTTTGTTATAAACACTGTTGTACTTTGCCATTGTTTTGCTTGCAAATGAATTTTAAAGAAACTATGAGGTCACAAAGAGAAAGAATTTTATGCTGATCTATATATTTTAAGAAGAGCATTTCAATACTTTAAATTCTTTTCGTCTTACGCACTTGTGTTTTAGATGCTAAGATAAATGTTAATTTTATTTTATTGCTTCCCCCAAATTTGTGCCATTTAAAATACCTTATTCCATTGCTTTCGCATTGCATGCATCAAATTGGAAAATTTTCTCCCAGTCCTTGGATATGTCTTCCCTCGGTATTGATACTCTACCCCTCCTCAGACATGTGCTTATGTAATATGGTCAATATTGTTCCTATGGCCACTCCAAGTGGATTATAACTTCCTCCAAAGAAATGACTAATGGTATTCATCGCAGGATCTAACACTGTTTTTCGTATTTGCCTGATGTTAACTAAGGACATGGTTACTGAATAAAAAATAACCTAACAAACAAAAAACCTCTTCCCTTCTCTGGAACAAATCTAAGCATTTCTATTATCTCTTCAAATTGAGGGCTGTGGATATTCAGGAAAGTTTGTGATAATAGGCAAGTAAAGGAGTTTAGAGCAGTCTGAAAGATTCTTTTTTGGGGGTGGCTTCAGAAATGCTCTCTAGCAGTACAGTTTGGCTCTGTGTCACCAGAGTGGGCATGTGGAAAATAATCTTCAGCCCACCACCTGAAGTAAATAATGTATTTAAACCGTGAATGACTGAGCGCTCTGGTTATACAAAATAAGCTTGTTGACCTTCTGTGCTTTGTATTAGACTGACTCCAAGTATCCTACCAAGGCTGAGTAAGTCACGGAAGGCCTATTGTTCCAGGAGAAGAACACTTAGTACGATAATATCAGTGAGCTAAAAAGAAACTTGTTTGAAATTCATATTTCTTTACATTAGGATGAAGAGCTTTAGCACCACTGCGCAACAGAAATGTTCATTATTGAAGAAACTGTAAGAGTGAGACACTGATGTCAGGTTGAACTGGTGTACAGCACCTTCCATAAATAATAGTTGTTTATGCTTTCATAGCTACATCTCCACTGAAATTCTTTTGTGTGTATGATATCCCATCCAAACCAAAGAGGCTTAAAAAGCTTCATAAATGCAAAAAAAAAAGAAAGAAAGAAAGAAAGAAAGAAAGAGAGAAAGACTGTACACTACACCATATGGAGATGCAAGACAGACTATTGGTTCCCCCTTCCAAAAAAAAAAAAAAAACCCACCTTATCTGCAAGTCAATTAATTGTATATTAGGCTTATTATAAATGACTCACCAAACAGGCCATAGATACATGTGGATTATAAGTATATAAGATACCTGTGACTTACAAAATCAGCAAGCCCACCAACCCTTTGTGCACTCATACTCAAGGGGGTTCTTTTCTTATATGCAAAAGATTAAATGGAAAACCAGCATACTCTAAAAGAAGTAATTATCATTTTGGAAGGTGCAGAAAATGAGATCAAATTGAACTTTCTGCTAAGAACTTGGTGTTTGCTCAACATAAGGTATTTTTAACTTCTTGTTTAGATAAACTATTGTTGTGAACAGAAGGCAAAAGACCAGGGCCCGTCATCCAAGTTCAGTTTACCACTTGTATTTGTAAATACAATTCTGTTGGAATAGCTGTTCTTGGTCTTCATATGGTCTGTACACATTCCCACACTAAATGACAATCTGAGTAATTATAATAAAAAAATCACAGGCACGCAAAGCCTAAGATATTTACTATTCTGTCCTTCAATGTTGGGAGGTCTTACTGGTCAGAGGCTTAGTCTCCCATGACTTGACAGTTTTCTCCAAGCTCCACAACATGGAAGACGCTCCCACCCCAGGAGACTTCCTGCTCTCTGCCTGCCCTTATTTAAAGATGTCTCTAGGCCCAGATGTCTGACTTATTGCAAGGATGACCCTTGACACAGTTCTCTGCAAAAGCTCTTCTGCTGTGGACCACAGGTAATTAAGTACCATGCTCCAGCTATTTCATAGGGCCACACTGCCACTAACCCAGTTTTTTGATAGGAGTGTACCACTTAATGCAAATTAGGGTTTGTCCCAGGTTCTCTGAAATAAGGTTGAGTTGTCTCACTAAGATCATCTCCCTGAGGGCTATCTCCATTCACTGTATCCTCAGCCATCCAACCCTGTCCCCTACTATAGCATCTCCCCCCCCTCACAGACTGACAGTCCCCAGGGAAGAGGAAGACCCACATTTCATGGGAAAAAGCTTTCCAATTCTGCACTTAAAACATTATAAAAGTACACTGTTCACTTCAACATAAAGGCCAGAAGAACTGAATAAAGCTCTAACTGTAGTAAGTATAAAAAATACTTTCTAGTAAGTAAAATCTTTCAAAGTTTTGTATCTTCCACAGCATTTAAAAAAATATTGTCAGTAAGGCAAGATGACAGTAAACTCCAATTTTGATGAACAGAATCTAAAATTACATATGTGTGTGTGAGAGAGAGATGTGTATGTATGAAAGAATCAGAATTTTAAATTTGAATTATAGTATGATTTGTAACCACTTAGGAAAAAAATTATTTAAGAGTAGAGCTATAACATAAGATAGTGTACAAAACAAGGTACTTTATACAACCAAGAACCCCCAGGACTATGGTAGCCCGGCAGTAGAGTGGACATAGGTATGGGGACACACAAATATGAAGAAAGGTGTGAAGACCTAGGGGAGAAGACTGTTTTGTTTATAAATAAAGTGTGTTCAAGAGCCTCTGACTGGTCCTTGTTTTCCTGCATCGTCTCTACCAAAGAAGTTACACTGAATGTGCATCTCGGTTCATCTTTCCTTGAGCAGAGTGGGTTAGGATGTACCCTGGGAAAGGCCACCAAATGTCCTGTAGGTGATGAGCTGGTCTAAAATAGAGCCCTTGCAGACCATTTTCTCTGTTCTAGCCACAGCTCTGGAAGATCAGGACTTGTTGGGATATGATCAATAGGAAATTAACACAGACTATGACCGTAAAACCTGAAGGGAGAGAAGTAAATAAATTGTAAAAGTCAGCCACTATCACAATAAATAGAATAAAAGAAAATAAGTTATAGGCTGTCACAACTGAACTGTAACAAAAGTTAAAGGCATTCTTGAGATGTGCAGCATATACGGCAAATAAATTCAATTTGTGTCCTATATGCTTACTGACAAAACAGCATATAAGGAAAAAGCAGTATTAATGAGAACATCAGTCATTAAAGGGAATGTCACCAGGAAAATACATACATCTGACATAATTGCTTTAAAATATAAAGCAGATGGTAAGAGAATCTTAACACTACAGATGGAAATTAAAATACCCCATGGTAAGATATTGTCCCACCCTGCTACCAGCAAAGATAAATCAAGCATAAAATGTTTGATAATACAGAACTCATAGTAACCCTTTCATTTTATACAAACTATTTACAAAAGCATAGAAAGTATGACACTCTCCTCTTGACTTTTTGAGATTGCTCTTCACCCAAACCAGTAAAACTGAGAAAATTACAGTCCAATCCTTCTTACGAACACGTTAGTGAAAGAAGAAAATTATGTTTTAAAAAATGGTAGGAAAAACAATTGCTTTTCTCCAATAAGAACACTGTAAATTGAAAGTCTCTAGAAAAAAAAAAACATGAATTATATTAATTCATTAAAGGTAAAATTCTTTGTAATCACTGGATAAAGGACAGAATTTAGTAATTACCCAGTCTTAGTCACCTTTCTCTTTCTGTGAAGAGATGGGGAAGCTATCATTAGAGGAAGCATTTAATAGGAGGCTTGCTTATAGTTCCAGAGCATTAGTCCATTATCATGATGGTAAAGACCATGGCAGCTGGAGGCAGGTGCTGGAGCAGGAGCTGAAAGCCAAGTCCTAATCAGTGGACAGACAGAGAAGCACTGGGCCAGGTATGGGCTTTTGAAATCTCAAAGCCCACGCTCAGGGGCACAGTCCCTCCAACAAAGCCACACCCCCTAATTCTTTTAATCTTTTAAAATAGTGACACTTCCTGATGACTAAGAATTCAAATATACAGTCCTATGGGAGCCATTTTTACTAAAAGCATCACATCCACTCTTGTTATATTTGAACTTATACATGGGCAAACCCATATGCCAGTTAAGTTTGACATTTGGATGCACCAATGTTTGGTATGTATATATACTTTTGTCATTATAACTTCTTGATGGATTATTTCTTCTGTTAATCTAGGGCAACAATATTTCTTCTAATTTTGGTTGAAATGTGCTTTGTCAGATATGAGTATGGCTAATCTTGCCCCTGTTTACATTTTATTCGTTTGAGATATCATTTCAGCTTTACTTCTGATTCCTGCATGCCTTTGCCAATGACAGAAAACAGATGAACCATTTCACATTGTTCTTTGTTTCAAATAAAATGGCCAGATCTTGTCTTTTAATTGAAAAATTAATAGCATTTACATTTAGAGTGTTAAAGGTACGTAATAGTTCCTGCTATTTTAATGGACTTTTGTTACTGTTAGTTGTTTTGAAAACTCTGAATCTTTTTTCTCTATTTCATTTTTAAGATTGCTGTTTTACTAGATCATTGTCTGATACTTCCCTAATTTCAACATATTTCTTTCTTTCTCCCAAGGTTCATTTTTTACCAAATTCTCATCATTGTGTACATTTCCCTTCTTCTCTGTGCAGGGATCCTTAAATATCTTCTGCTTTGCTATTTCAGTGTTCATACAATTCCTTCTGTTTGTGGTTATCCTGGAAGTCTCCTCCTCTCCTCCAATCCCAGGGGACAGCTTTTCTGAGGATAACGGAATCTTGATTGACAGTTATTTTCTTTCTGAACTGAAAATATAACATTTGAAGTTCTCTTGGCCTTTAGGGTTTCTGCTAGGAGTCTGCTGATATTCGATAGATTGTCCTTTATAATAACTTGGCATTTCTTTCTCAGTTGATTGATTTTTTAAAAGGTACTAAGAATGCATATTAAATAACCTCATCAATAGGTGATGTTAGAAGAACTAAATAGTCACATACGAAAGACCCATTCCCAATGCTATATAGTAATACAAAAATAGACTCAATAAATTTAGGGGAAGTATGACTGTAAGAGCAAAGAAAAGGCAAAATAAATTGATGGAATGACTGAAGACTTAAAAGCTTCTGCACAGGGAGAAAAAAAGAAACAAAGAATAGACAACCTACAGAATTAATGAAAATATCTAACAACTCACAGACTATAAGAGATTCCAATCTAAAGTACTTGGAATCTGAACAACTACAGTGATTCTCAACTTGTAGGTCAAAACTCTCATATGAGTCACCTAAAACCATCAGAAAACACAGATATCTGCATAACTACTCATAACAGTATCAAAATTAAAAAGTGGCAATGAAAATAATTTTATGGTTGGGGGTCACCACAACATGAGGAGCTACACTAAAGGGTCACAGAGTTAGGAAGGTTGAGAACCACCAACTCGAAAGAAAACAATAAAACGTACAAATGAGCAAACGCCATGCATGACTATTTGTCAAAAGAATGGTTACAAATGATCAACACGTACATTAGAAAGTCTTTGCCAACTCTAACTATTAGGAAAATGCAATTTCAAATCCTAACACAACCTTATCCTCAGATTTCCTGATTACTTCTATTTTAAAACTAATGATGCTCCTGTCAGTCAGTCAACTATTGCCTTTATCTCCCCAGCAGACAGGACAGTTCAGAAAGCCTTTATCTATGCCAATGTCTTAAAGGGTGCTCCTTAATGTTTCTTCAAGCAATTTAAGGTGTTTTGATCTTATATTGGGGTTCTTGGTCTATGTGGAGTTGATTTTTATGTAACATGTAAGATCAGGATTTGTTTCATTCATATACATATACATCTGATTGTCCCAGCACCATGAGTGTTTTTGGTAAATGATTTATAGATTCTGCAAAAATCAAGAATAGTTTATCATCCAGTAACTCTTTGTAGTTCTTGAGATCTATCTCATGCCAGGTTAAGTCAATAATAACAAGCACTACTTAAAAAAATACAAGTACCTATCAAATATTCTCAGCATCAAAAGTTATATGTAGATTAGGTAATTTATGTGTTGCTTAGCTTTAGGAATCCATTCCACATTGTGAATATATATCAAAATATCCCACCATGAGGCAGACACAGTGATGGATGACTGTAATATCACATAAAAGGACTGTGAGTTCAAAGCCAGTAGGGACTACAAGTGAGACACTGTCATAATACAATAGAAGGAAAACATTATGCTGCACCCCATAAATGTAAATAATTATGATTTGTAAATGAAAGCAAATCACATTAAAAACAAACCAAATGGAAGTAGTCCATCTCATTTTGAAATAGATAAGATACACACTCTCAAAATGTCTGCCCACTTACTCTGTATAACAGATATGACAAACATAAATCACAGAACAAATCAAAATCATTTCTGATAGCATTCAGTGTGAGAAGTGTGTAATGCCCTAACATTAACACATTTTCATTACTCATGATTTGTAAAGCTAACAAAATATCTCTTGGGTTGATTCAACAGAAACTTCCAATTCTATCCTTCTTACCATCATAGATGCCAATGACTCTAATGTAGTAGCCAAACTATATCTTCTTCTTCATTTCTTAATGTATTCGTCATTATGCTTAGTGTCCTAGCTTACTTTACAGTGTTGTGATAAAACACTGACCAAAATCACCTTGGGGAAGGAAAGGGTTTATTGGGCTTACACATCTAAATTACAGTTCATCATTGAGGCAAGTCAGGGCGGGAACTGAATTGGGAACCTGGAGTCAGGAAATGAATCAGAGGCCATGGAGTGGTGCTGCTCACTGGTTTGCTCCTCACGGCTTTCACTGCCTACATTCTTATTCCAACCAGGACCGTGTACCCACAATGAGCTGGGCCCTTCTACATCCATCATGTTAATGAAGAAAATGCCCCATGGACACTTTCACAGGCCATTCTGATGCAGACAAGTTCACAACTGAGGTTTTCTCTTCTCAGATTATTCTAGTTTACGTCAAGTTGAAAAACATAACCAGCACACCATCCATCCGACTCAGTTCCTCAAGGCTATTGTATATACCCTCATGCCACAGCTATCATTCATTATGCCTTAAGAAAACATCATCAGTGTATTGCATCCTTACATTGTGTACATCCATGCTCATTTCTAGCTTTGCACTATGCATGTGAGTCAGACATGGTCCTTTCTCTGAACAATTACTGGGGATAAAACAACTTTTTCTCTACTGATTTCCTTCTAAAAGGTCACATCTGTAAACTCTGAAGCACAATGGTGTGCTCATAGTGAGCTACTCATCTTTCTTATAGATACAGTCTCATAGATGAGTAATTAGCACATTACTCCACCAAATATGGAAGCACTCTGTCAGCCCCAAAGACTAAAAATAGCAAATTATTGATGCCCCAGGATCATTTTTATTTTCATTCTAACTATTTATTACATATAGTAATCCAGAGAATTCACTTTATATTTTAAAAAGCAATTTTAAAAAAAAAGTGGAAAAGATTCCACTGCATTGAATCAGTGAAGAATATGCATCATATAAATATTTATCAGTGTCCATTCTATGTTAGCCACTGTAGTGCAGACACATGAGTAAAAATAAATAACTCAAAGTTTAAAAGCCAAAAACAATACCTATAAGGAATTCTCATTAAATTAACACATTATGTGTCTAAAGATTTATTTTTAAGTTCTAAAAGTTAAAACTTTCTATTAAATAATTTCTTATTTGCTCAAGAATGGATTTTAATTTTTTTAAATCGTAACACAGAATGAGATAATAATAAGCTTTAAGCAAGATAAAGAAATACAACTTTAGGCATTTAAATTAAAAGGCAAAATTAAATCTTAATTCTACTGAACAAGTATATTATTACTTTAATTATGCATCCTCAGAATAGCTAGGGCAATGGGGACTATTAATTAGGTGAAATGTCAACTTGCATCCTACAGAGGTGATGAACTTAAAGGAATGGATCCATCTCTTAAATGATGTGGAAAATCTAACAATATAATGAGAAGAATATATTCAGAGGTCACTTTATCTTCCAGTCACTTAGCAACTGTATTGGAATGAAGAGAGCAAGAGGGAAATGATTTGTAAAAATAATTAACTCTAAATTCTGTGTGAACGATAAGGAGGCTGGAAAGCGAAGGGGCTTCAGACAGCTCTCCTTGCAGAGAGGATGAGCTCTGCAAGAAGCTCCTGCTCCCCAGAGCAAGCTTTCCTCATAATCCACACAGTGTGCTCCTCTTCTGACTTCTGAGCTTTCGTGAGCTCATACACACACACACACACACACACACACACACACACACACACACACACACACACAAATATGCACATGCATGCACATCCTCCTTTAAATTCTAAATATATTATGACAAACTTAAATCAAAAGTGTAGAATAGTAGTATTCCGCTTAGCTTGCAAGGCTTTATTTTTTTAAATTGCTAGTCATATTACATAGAATGAATAGGGGAAAATGATATTCAGATATGGTCCTTTAAAAATATCATGCTCCAATGTTTCAAACAGAGTAATTCGTAATTTCTCCTGAAGTCAATGTCATCCTAGTTTATTCCTTTTGCCTTTTTTATAATAACTATATTTAATAGAGTGTTTCTTAAAAAATGATTGTTATTTTAGGGAATATGCAAATATTCACTCTCATAATTTCAATGTAATTAAAATTTTTGAGTAAATTAAATTAAGCATCCTGTAACCACTGAAAGGTCATTTATTTAATGAGAATATCAGTTTATAAGGGATTGTAGTTTTTTTTTTTAGAAAATTAAGTATTTTACAACCTTGGGATAGACTATCTACATTCTTATAAGGAGATGGTTTTAATTACCTGGTAGCTTAAAACAAAGAACACTAGACATTGCAGACTAACTAAAGACATGGGAACAATTTTTGTTCAATGTCATCTACAAGTTTTTGTAGGCACTTTGAGTAATAAATCAACATTTCCTACTTCCTTTCCAACTATGGGCTTATCAATTACAGTATATTACATTATCTTTATGCATAAAATCATATGTACTTTTACAATACTCATGCTTAGAAATTTTATCCATAACTACTTAAGCTATGGTATGATGAGATACATTAAAAAAAAAAAAAACCTTTGAAATATGCCTCATGTGAATGCCAAATAAGAACTGCTAGTATTAAAACTTTGTAAACAAATAAATGGCACTTTAATATTGCTCAGGACAAAATAAAATGTCATGCTATATAATCTCAATTTGGTTTACTTTCATTAGTGACATTTCATGATTAGCTGAAATGTCAGACCAACTAATAAGATCAAATAAGACATTAAAAGTCTAGCATGTGTTTATCCATTGTCTATAAGGGTTACTCATCTGCCATACATTTTAAAAAGTTGTAATATGCTAAAGTGTGTGTCATTTAGTGATCTGAATAATTAGAAATGTTGAAAATATAAGACCATTATAAGAGTAACACAATTTCAAGATACTGTAAGGATCAGGAATCCAAACTTTTTCTTCAAAGCATCACCAAATCTTTATGTTGTTAATTAGGAACAGTAGGAGACAAAGGGCAAGGCCATGAGGGGCTAGGATTCTCTGAGTCCTGGTGAGTATAGTTAATGCTTGAAAACTAAGGTCTCTTTTCTTCCCCTTCGCATGGAGTTACTATATAATTAACCTGCTAGTAATTAGCAGAGACTGTATATATAAGCACATTACATACATGTTTCAAATTAGAAACACAAGATCGGAGGCAGAGAAGACGGCTCACAGTTAAAGCACCTGCCATGAACGCCTGAGGACCCGAGTTCAGAGCCCTATCACCCATGTACATTTCAGACGGGCGTAGTGGAACCAGAAGTTCCAGTGCTCAAAACAAAAACTGAATCCCAAGGCCAAGCCTGCAACCTAGACTAGTTGTATCAGTAAGCCATGGTTTCATACGAGAGACTTTGCCTCAGTGAGTAGAACAGAAGAGTAAATAAGAAAGACTCATAATGTCAGCTCTCCACATGCATTCACCCTTGAACCACCTTTATTTGAACATGTATACAAACACACACACACACACACACACACACACGTGCACGCTCGCATACACATGTGAGCAAAAAAGCAATTTGAAAGTTTTAGAGGTACAAGATTCTCACATGTATACTCTGAGTGGGGTGTGTGTATATGTCTCTGTGTGTGTGTGTGTGTGTGTGTGTGTGTGATGTATGTATACGTATGTGTGCCGGTGATACCACACATGCAAGGAGAACCCTGTGCTTCCTTCCTAACTTCATTCTATCACTCTCTCACTCCCTTAAGACAGGCTCTCTCCCTGGACGGAAAGGTTAGCAGCCTGCAAGTCTCAATGGTCCTGTCTCGTCTCCCCACCACGCTCAGGTTACAGAGGTGTATCTTGGCCATCCTCCGCTTTTGACATAGGTCCCATTGTCTAGGTCCTAAGGCTTGAAGAGCAAACGGTCTTACCTATTGGGCCATGAAACTACTGTATTTTTAGATGGTAAAGAACAGTATTTTTAAATCCTTATGATATCAATCTAATATAATTTCTATGGCATTTCTGTCTAGCATTCTAGCATTTAGATAAAGGCAAGTATCTCCTTCTGTTTACCTCATTATTTCTGCCCAATCTTATATACTTTTATTCTTTTTTCAGATTATTTCTATATTTTTCATATGTCACTTCAAGGAGAAAAATGCACTTACCATCAAAGACTGTTCATAGACAGAAAAAAAAAACATTTAGGCTTAATAAACTGATCCACAATATTTAAAAAGTCATTGTAAGGATGAACCAGCAGAACCGTAGAAGTCAGGCTTGGCCAAAGAAAGTCTGTAACTTTTTCCTGTACATGGAACTTGGTAATGAAGGCTGCCTTGCTGTGGTAGCCTTTGAACACCAGAAAATAAACAAAGTGAAAAATCTATCTTTGTGGAAAATAAAAGAAAACAAATGTGTGTGGAGCAAGGTGGAGCCTCTGACTGGAGTGAAGAATGACTGGGATCTTCTCTCTGTCTCCTGTGAGGCAGCAGATAGTCAGTGCCCTTAAAGACCTAGTGCAGGATTGCGGATTGATTATTTATTTATTTTAGTTGAAGACAATGAAGAATCCTCACACCTGTTTTAATGTGCATGCTGTTGGGTACAGACACCTTAGGAAAGTTGATACTTCATACCAACTGGCAATTCACTGCAGAAATGAGCCACTAACTGGCAACCTCCCACTGCCAAGCAAATGTGTTACATAACTGAGAAGAATGTTCCTGTGGGGACTCTTGGGAATGGACATACAAAGTTAGTTTCTCATTTGGCCTTTTAAAGAACTGACTGCACAGTGTGGTCATAGTTAAGTTGTAAGCTGTGATGACTGGCCCCAACAAGTTCATTTACTCATGGCTGCCCTGCTTAGCTGGCCTTCTACATATACTCTCAATGTAAACAATACAAAAATCAGAGATGTAGTCAGAAGTTTCTGGCCAGTACTAGCCCTGAGGTACGGACTCACAGCCCTGCTGCCACTTAGTAGAGATAAAGAGAAATGTATCGTATATTTCTCTAGGAAATTGAGAGAAACATTTTGAACACAATGCATGTAAGGTAACAAGAGGTTTTTTGCATCTTAGTTAAGAAATACAGAATTAATTTTGTTACTGATGATTTCAATCTCCCCATATAACTGAGAAGGGCCTTAAATTACTAATCTTCCTGCCTCTATCTCCTAATTTCTGGGATTATAAGCGTGTACTATTGTGCCCAACAAGAATTTTATTTTAAATTTAAAGTATTTTTCCATTAAATAGGTGTTCCTGCTTTCAATATGAACTACACACTTGATATTCATTGGATTGCGCCAAGCAGGAATGATTATATAGCAACAGAATGTAAGCCTGAAAAAAATAGTCTCATGACAACTGGGACACGGAGTCTGAACTATAAATCGGGTGTTTATCCCCTGCTTATTCTCCATATAGAGCCAGGCTTTCTGTGTGAGCTTAATCTCAGAACCCATGTGAATTTAACATTCTTAGATGATGCTAAATGCAACAGGACATAGAAGAAACAAAAGAAAAATAACATGGCATATTATTAGTTATGGGTAAAAGGGAGAAAGAACCCTGAATGGTTTTACCACAGAAATGATAGGATATGTGTTATGACAAGTTATTGAACAACCGTGTTGTATAGGACAAGGTCTGAAGGCCATTTCCACGGTGAGAATGGATTCCTAAAGAATTTGATAGGGCTGTCCCTAAACATTTAACAATGCCATTTCAAATGAATATAGGTCCCATATGAAAAGACAATTTACCTGTCTTCGTTAGGTAGAATATTTTCATTAGTTTGATGAATTAGTTTTCATGCTTTTAAAAACATAGTTTCATGTCCAATAATAGTGTATTATGAATGTTATAATGTGTCTTGTCGGTCCTATGGCAAACCATTGACCACCCAGGGTGTCTCTCATACTAACACCTCTTATTTGATCTCCTGAGAGAGATGAAAGTATCAAAAAGTGCTTTTCAGAATATAAAAAATATGGTTTAGAAGAAAAGATACATATATGGTATTATTCTGAGGTCTCCAGGAATATTTTCTAGTAGCCACATTAATTACAAGATAACATACGTCCTAAAATAAATTAGACTCGTTGTGGCCAGTTTGTATAGCCTAACCAACATCCTTTAGATGTTTTTAGAGTGAATTTACCCACAAAGGGACAAAATCAAGACATAGACGACGATGAATTGCACTCCCTCCTGCATGTCTGACCTAAACCTCTGCAACCCCACCTCTCATCTTCACTTCATACTTCGACAAATTGTTAATGGTATCTGTCCTATGAAAGCACTGGTTTGGTCAGGTGCTATAGGACACATGGACATGAAAACAACTGTCAGGAAGAAGTGAATTCTCACAGAGCCTGAGAAACAGGACTCAGAGCAAGTTATACCTGACCTGGAGGGAGGACCAGGGCCAGTCATGAATTGATGGAGAAAGTATGACCTCCCTTTGGGGGGCATTTTTCTAGAAAGGAATGTGAGAGCGCAAGGTAGATAAACTATGTAAACTTGATATTTAGCCAATTTTTGAGGGCATGCAGCTATAGAAACTGTCGTTTATTGTCTATTGCTTAGCCTTGGGTTGATTAAAAATTAGAGGAGTATCAGTGTGGTAAACAAAGTGCTTGATAAATGTTTTGAGTTGTAGGCTCTAAATTGGTTAGTTTCTACATGGAAATTTCATATGGAAGTGAGCTGGCCAAGCTTTGTTTGAATACAGGTTCCTCATGGGCAGTTACGATGGCTAACACTAACCTCTACTAGCTATACTACTCTAACTTACTCAGTAACTATGCCCACTTAACTCCATTAGACTCCATCTAAAGGCTGAGTACCAATATGTCCATGAATGTGGGATGATTTAACAAACCCATCTGAGTCCCAAGGATAAGGGCAAAGTCACATTGCAAGATCTACAGAATCCAATTTCCTCATACTCTGGCCTCTGCAAATATAATGGACATATATGCATACTATGGCATGAAAATACTTTCAATGAAATAAATTTGGTTATAGTGAAAAAAAATAACCACTATTAAATATCAAATGGCAGCAATATGTGTGGTAAGGGATCACTAAAACTCACATATATATTGTACCTGACAATTAGTGAAAGCAGCTTCTATCATAGAGAAGCACCTTGTAACCCTACAGGAAGCCTAATTCTCTTCTCTAAGACATGTCTACCCAAAAGAAACTATTTTAGATTCAATGCAATGTGTTGTCCTTGTTAAGAAAATTAGCATCCAATATTCTTCTGAAAATGCAGAGAGAAATTGCTTTTAATGAATATGATTTGAAACACTAAATATGTCATCTGTAAGAAGAGAAATTGAGTGAGAATTTGACACTATGAGAAATCACAGGCATAATATAATTTAAAAATTGAAACTAAGATGATATGTTTATAGAATATTTGTTAGTTGACTGAATTCAAAATAACCTGCCACTGTTTAGAAATAGGACACACCCAGGTTTTATGTTCATCTGATTATAGAAAAGCCAAATTCAGCTTGGTTGATTACAAAACATAACTGTCAGTGAGTTTGAGTTTCTTTAGAGAAGTCTTCAGTTCCATTTTTAAATGGGAAATTGTATGAGGGAACTGAGTGAACTGTGAATTCCAGTGTGACTTTAAATGATACCATTCAAAGAGAACAGCATTTAAGAAGGGGTTGGGCAGATGCTCAAAAGAATGTGAGGTGTCTGTACAGATCTTGAGAACCAAGAGTTGGATTTTATTTTTTCTTTAAAAAAACAGACTAGCTCTGTGAACATTTATGTATGACATATACTTTATAAATATGCTTCTCTCGGATGAGAGATCATGAGCATAAGTTATTTAAATATTGATCCAAATCACTCACCAACCTAACACACCAAAATTAGTCTAATCATACCTCATCACCTTGAGAATAAAAATGCTGGACACATTTGGGTCAATAATTTCTTTTCCATTTTAATAACTTTTAAAATTATTTCTTTAAAACCTTCCTTGATTTATTTACCTTTATTCGTATGCATTTTAAATTGCCAGAAAAATGTTACTACCACAGTACTTTTAATCCCCAAATATCATATAACAATACATAGTAAATGTTTTTATAATCCAGTTTTATTAGCAATTATAAAGTCCTGTACTTTTAAATACTTGCTTAGTACCCTTTCTACTTTATCAATGGCCTTTAAAAAAAATTTTCCCGATAAAAATAGTGGTTTAATAGCTATGAGAAAAGCAACCTGAGAATATAGACCTAGCATGTATAGAAAAGGGATACTGAATGAATGGCATGATTCTATTTATATTAGGACACTTCATTCATAAGTTGATATGATTTAGAGTTTCTAACCAAGACCAATGGGAACAACATCAAACACTGAGGAGATGGTTTTAATGGTGCAATGACTCTCCCTGGTCATTAGCATAAAGTCTACGCTGTGTCCTACAATTTTATTGCAGATATTTATGATGCAGAATTTATTACTGTCCTTGAACAGTTTTTACTAGCTATGTAAAAGTAGAGTCACAGATAAAATACATAGACTCCTTGGGACATATTAATCACACACACACACACACACACACACACACACACACACACACACCAAAAAAAAAAAAAAAAAAAAAGTTTTTGCTGGAGTGGAGCCTGCTAGTCAAACCCTGATGGGTCAAAAAGCTGGCTGTTTCTGTCAACAAGCCCCAAAGTCTTTGATGTCCCTGCAGGTTTCAATACAAGCCTACTACCAGCAAAGTAAAATTACTGTAATCGTTTCTATATTCAAGATGAAGACTAGAAAGAAACGTTTGCCCAATGCCCCAAGACCATAATAGTAAGGTCCAAACTTAGAAGTTCAATCTCCTGAGCTGTTGATATCACAGAATGTGTCATGTGACCTGGCTGTGTTCAAAATCAGACATGAAAGGAAAAACAAAACAATACACAGACCCAAGCATGGAAATATGAACATATTTTTACTAGTCTGGATTAGACAAGAGCCATATACATATGATTCAGCTAATAAGTTAGAATAAAATTACTTGGTCATGTAAAACTTAGTTACATGGATAATTAGACTTTGGGTGATCTTCTTTATCCGCAGCTTTTGTGGGGGGTTTTGGTTTCAGTTACACATCATCTGAAATTATAAAAAGGGACAAAATCCAGAGGGAGAAGAATTTATAAGGTTTAAATTGCACGCTTTTCTAAGCATTATGAAATCTTACACTGTCCCACTCCATGCTACCATGGCCCTGAATCCAACCTATTATCTGCCATATTTGAGTTACATGCTCTGTGTGCCTGGGTATTCCTGCCGACCTTGGCTGTCAGAGCCACTGCCACACTGTCACACTGCTTATGTACAAAATACCTCACTGACACATGACTATAAAGTACAAGGCTAGCAATGCTATCAAGTTTATTATAGCCTATTGCCACCATCATCTTATCATTAGTTAGTACTGCTAATGCATTCTTATGCCTAACCCATTTGCTAAACTATGTTTGCACATATGTAGACAAAAACCCATATCACATGTAGCATTTACTATGACTTGCAGATTGAATCCTTCATCAACAGTAATAGAACATACCCCTGCTAGATAAAGGTGAGGGAATACTTTAGTACAGGAGAGTGAAGGCTCTGAAATATTCAGTGTTAAAATGCATCCACTCTCTGTCACAAAAACAGCTGAATGCACATGCCTCCAACATTTTCCATCATCTGAGTCATAAATCCCCCACCCAGAGTTAACCCAGTACAGCTAGATAAGTGCTTGGCAATCCTCCATTAGATCAGCAGGATGTGTTCTGAGCAAGCTAGAGGTGTTCTGGTAAAAGGTTTGGTAATGGCATTTCAAGGTAATTCTGCTTGTCTGAACCAGAGCTGAAATGGGAAGATGCTATCTGTGGAACAGGCAGGAAGAAGTGTTTCTCACCCATCTGACTCAGCTCCTGCCTGTGCAAGGCACCTTCTTGAGCCTTGACTATGTTTTTTTTCCTGGACATTCTGCATTGTTCTGATTTTTCTGAACTCATTTCTTTTTATATTAAGTATTAAGGAATCAAAGAGATGCTATCAGAATCCCAAGGCATGGAGATGTGGATCCAAGAGTACCAGAGTTCTGAACTGTACATTTTAGCCAAATGTTAATTTTAGAACTGGCTCACAGGAAAAAGAAAAGAAAAAAAAAAGATGAGAGTTTTATTGACCGTGAATTTTCCAAAAAGGGCATACATATAAAATGTTTTGTACTCTCAACTGTCAGTGTGAAGCCATATAGTGTGATAAAATAATATTAAGCATTAAGAGTCAGGGAATGAATGCAGGCTCCACAGTGTTTTATCTAGGTGACCTTGAACTTAATCTCTGTTTCCATTTCCTTATAAGAAGGAGGTGAAATGGCTTCATTGAAAAGTTAGTATATGGAGTCTTAGAGACAAAATATGAACATAAAGATTCAGTTGTACAATGTCATTTTAATATTCTCTTTTGAGTGCTTATTTTTTTATTTATTTTTTTTAACATAGCCACCATTGTCCCCCTCCCTCCCCTCTTCCCAGTCTTCTCCCAGTTTTCCCCCACCCCATCCCCCCATCCATTCCTCAGAGAGGGTAAGGACTCCCAGGGTGAGTCAATGCAGTCTGACATATCCAGCCCCTCCCCTCAGTATCAAGGCTGAGCCAGGTGTTTTTCTGTAGGGAATAGGCTCCAAGAAGCCAGTTCTTGAACCAGGGATAAATTCTGATCTCACTGTCAGAGGCCCCACAAACTGCCTATGCCATTCAACTGCCATCCACATTAGGAGGACTTAATTCACTCTCACGTAGGAGTGCTTATAAAGATTATAGAAACCAGACACAGGGGCTCAGACTTATAAACTCAGCACCAAGAAGGCCAGGGTAAGATAAATGTTCTGAGCAAACTGCAGGCCAGTCCAGTTATATCATGAATGGAAGCCTGTCTCAAAAAAAAAAAGTTTGTGTTTTAGTTTTAAAATATGGGATATTCAAATTTTAAATTTGATTTAATTAATTAATTTAATTAATATAAAAATGTGACTTATCCAATATGAATATCATCAGATCCTTATGGATATTTCCTTTCCACTTTAGTTAACGTTATGATATCACAAATACTTGAATTCATGAATACCTAGTTCAAATTCTTCAATAACAAATATTATTTTTAAATGAATGGCTTGTCGTCTGGCAAAAGACAAATACAATAACAAGCAAATCTGTCTCAAGCAATTATACAATTAGTCAATTTTAATTGTAAATTACTACAATACTTTTATTTTTCTTTAAATTATTTTAGATTTATTTATTTTATTTTATGTGTATGAGTATTTTTCCTGTATATAGATATTTGTGTACCACAAGCATGCCTGATGCCCACAGAAGTCAGAAGAGGGTATTGAATTCCCTGGAACTGGAGTTAGGCATGGCTGTGAGCTGCCATGTGGATGCTGGGAGCCAAACCAAGAGGATCTCATACAAGAATAACAAGTGCTCGTTACCACTGAGACAGTATGGAGCAGTTAATTAGGAGGAAGGAAGAAAAAGCATCTACTAGGCTACCTCTTTTCAATAAGGGCAACTTCATGAATTTCCATACTATTAAGCAAATGATATTATCCCTATGATACAAAGTAATAATATAGAAGCTCTGGTCACTGAGCCTATCTCTTAAATAATCAGATTAACCACAGAACCAAGTCCTATACTTGTAATATGAGATGCACTGGATTCTTCCCCTTCCCCCCTCCCTCCCACACACACATTTCTCAGATAAAGAAGCAGACTAAAGATCCTATAATCTTTACCCAGGACCCAAAACTCTTCTTTGCTGAACCAGCAAGAAAATACTTTTTGAAGTTAAATCATATTACAGTTGGCTCCATATTGGATGTGTAGACTTCCTTAGAAGTGAAGGGGTACAGGAGTAGACTGCAGGGGCTACAATGCTTTGCTTCCTCCTCTGGGAGCTGATTGTTCAGGCAGCTTCATCTTGTGGGAGTCAATTAAGCTGCACAGTTATGCTTTCTGCATTTCTCTGAACACAACAAAAATAACAAGATGCCATCATACTTTCTGCTGAATTAGTTAAAACTACCTCGCACTAGTGGGAGGTGGCTCTTTCATTGACTCCTTTCAGCTTGCCAACACTGTGACGTGCACTAAAGAAAATTTAAAAGGTGAGGTGAAGACCTGTGCCCTCAAGCACACCACAGACAAGAATTCATTTTTGATGCTGTGAATAAAGTGGAAAAACTGCATAGAAAGGGATCCATGGGGATCCCGGACCTGAGTGCTCTGGTAGAGGCAGCATGCTCGGAGAAGTTTCAGAGACAGTTCATCTGTATGCCACACTTGTCATTGCTGCCATAACAAGATGTCAAACATTTAGTCACTTGAAGTAATATAAAGAAATTAGCTTCCAGTTAATAGGACCTCAAATCCAGAATTAGTGTCATCAGGCTAGACTCAAGGCTTTCACCAGGGCTAGCTCTTCCTAGAGCTCTACAGTAGAAATGGTCATTTGACTCTCCCAAACTCGAGTAATTCCAGAGTGTTCCTCCACTCCCCAGACTGCAGCCTCTTCCTCCATCTTCAAAGCCAATAGTGTAGCTTCCTTTCCTTCTCCCTTTCTTTCTTCCCTCTGCTTCTCCTTCTGCTGACTCAGACCCTCCTGCCTCCCTTTGCAAGAGTATTTGATGATCCAAGATAATAAACTTATATTGAGATAGTCAGTGTCTCTTTAACCCTGTCCTATGACATATTACTAGGTTGTGAATACTAATATGGGAAGCTATTAGATGGACTTGGGGAGACATGACTCCATCTGCCATGTTTTGAAAGACTTGTTATTGTGAGTTCATTAGACAAAATAAAAAAGAATGTGAATAATAGGAAAGAAACTCTAAGTCATGAATTTAAATGAACAGAAATATGGGTAAGTTTGTAAAATCAGGAATGATGCCCAACTGATGATGTCTCCTCAATGAACCTTGGGATGATTTCAAGTAGAAAAGAGATATGACAGGATGTTTATATGAAGTAGTATTTTGCCATGAGACTTGAGGTAGAATTGAAGTCCAAAGAGATTAGATGATAAAGGGATGTTGTGATGGTTCAAGGCAAGAGCTGGGCTAAATAGTCGTGTGTGGTTTAAAAATGAGGATACTTTCTGAGAAATGCATTATCAGGCAACTTTGACGTGGTGCAGCATCCATACAGAAGATGAAGTTCCTTCAGGCTGAGGTGCCTGCTGCTTCTAAAGTGGATTTGAAATATTTCACTACTCATTAACACTTATGTGATCTGACATCTATCTTTATGTATGAGAGAAAGGTCCAGTCTAGATTTTCAGATCACTCTGGAGCTGTTCTTGTTGTTTTAGACAAGGACTTAACAAGGTAGACCAAACTGGCCTTGAACTCACAGAGATCTGTCTGCCTTTGAAAATCATTCTTCAAGCATGGTAAGTGAACTGGCACCTAAGATGTCACACTAAGGAAGTTTCTGTCCTGTGGAGATATAAAGGGACTAATGGTGTTCTTAGTGCACATCACAGAGGAGCTACAAATTGACCCACATTTCTACAGAACTGTGGTTTCTGGAGGATGGGTCTGGAAGGGAATAAACTATCTGCAACCAATCTAAAAGCAGGCTTTCAGGGAACTATCAAAGGCTCAGCATCTGAATCAATGTGCTTGTGTAGTCTATTCCAAATGTGTTTCAACCCTGAGTCTGATAATTTTTATTTAAAACTCAATTATGAACCTTGGGATGCTCTAAATTACTCCTTTTCTGTTGGTATTGGCACATTTTCTGTGTATCATGTTACAACACTTGGTATTTGGAGAGTGTAGTTATTTGCATGAGAATGGCCCCCACAGACTCACTATTTGAATGTTTAGTCAGCAGAGAGTTGGCACTGTTTGACAGGATTAGGAGGTGTGGCTTTATTGAAGTAGGTGAGGACTTGCTGATAGTAATGTGTCACTGAGGGTGGGCTCTTAGGTTTCAAAGCCACAGCCAGGCCCAGTGCCTGTTTCTCTTTCTGCTGCCTGCAGATATAGATGTATAACTCTTGGCTAACATGTCTCCCTGTGTGCTACCATACTCCCCAGCATGAGGATAATGGGCTAAACCTATGAAACTATAAGCAGGCCCAATTAAACTCTTTCTTTATAAGAGTTGCCATGGTCATTGTGTCTCTTCACAGCAATAGAACACTGACCAAGATAGGGAATTTTACTCATCTATGGTCCTAGATGTACATTTTCCCTTTCATTATAAACATTAATATAACTTTCTTCAAGTCATGTGTTGACATTCTAAGTCATTTACTGCAGTAAATGAAGCTGTATCTGTGGCCAAGCTTGAGAAAAATGACTTGTGTTCAGTGACCTGGATAGTTTGCCCCTCTTCATTTTGCATATGTGTCATAAAGCTAGGAATAAGAGCATGCTATGGTCATGTACCTTGAAGACGCTGGTTAGCTGTGTCCATCTTGACATGTTCTATATGCTACAAATTACGGCACATACAACCAGAAGTCCTAATCCTTAACAGGGATAATTTATTCTTCTGTGTTTAATTATTTAAGTGTGTGAGTCTAGCACTTTCAAGAGATGTTATATGGATCATTAAACAACCTGTGAATCAACTTTAAAACCAATTCTGATTCTAACTGTACTATCTCCAGCAAATTCACTCAATTACCTATGGTTTCAATCTTATTTGCAATCTGAAAAGGCAAAGTGAATAACGTTAGAGAATCCAATTAAACACTTAAGATATATCAATCTGAATTACTTGGAGGTATCTTTTCTGTAATTGGCTTATAGGTTCTAAAGTTGAGAATATATTCTGTCTTAGAATCAGCAGGGATATCCATTCTTACTCTCTTCACTGCTTTATCTTTCCCATTAAAATTAAAACCTAATAATTACATGGTGACAAATGTTCAAAACCAAACTAGTTAATTCTACAAGTCAAGGAAGCAAATATTTGCATAGTGAACACTTTTGTTTACTTTGACCATTTGCTCGCCACACTGATTTTGACAAAGTCATCAAGGAATGGGATCACTGTTTATCTAGTGCTTACCACACATGCCTCATAGCTGCTATGGCTCGGATCTGCAATGTCAAGGCTTGAGCCCTATAATGGTCCTGTTGAGAGAGGGATAGCTGTATGAGGTAAGACCTAGTAGGAGAGCTTAGGTCACTGGCAAATAATGTATCTTTCTCCTATTTCCTTGTATTTCTTTCCTTTCTTCTGACCACCATGAGGTAAGCAACTTTCTACCCTACGTTTCCTGTCATAATTGCACGCCTTGACACAGGTCCACAAGGCCAAACAGTCAGAAACGGAAACCTGCAGAAGCATAAGCTACAATAAACTAGTCAGTCATTTGAAGCTGATTAGTTTAGGTATTATGTTACAGTACTAGAGAACAGATTAACACTATGACATATAGTTTACATGTTATAACTCATGAAAACCTCACTGTAACTTTATAAATTTATTGTTATTGATAAGAATAAAAATGAGCTTTATCTAAGTTTACAAAGCAAATAAAACATAAGCAAAATATGAAGGCACCAGAGTCTGGGCTCTTAACCAGCTACCCCTTCCATTTACAACCTGTACAGGGGAGAAATTACTTCTCCACATCTTCTGTTAACTCTCCTGATGGTGCTATTATGATCAACTACATCATGAAATCGACAACCACAGAGTCTAGAGTAGCACACAACCTGGTCTGAGTCATTCGTGTATGAGATAAGAAGGCCAAGTCCATGGCGGAAGGGAGGTTTCTAGATTTAGATAGAGGTTTAGGATGCTCGTCGGTGTCAATTCCACTAGCAGACATCTGCCGACCACTGAAGAAGCCAGGCAGAGTCACAGCTCACATCGAGAA
The DNA here is from genome assembly GCA_033318265.1 of Phyllotis vaccarum. Taxonomy (NCBI): domain Eukaryota; kingdom Metazoa; phylum Chordata; class Mammalia; order Rodentia; family Cricetidae; genus Phyllotis; species Phyllotis vaccarum. Next base: position 73,408,218 of record JARWLC010000001.1, on the reverse strand, counting down.
AGGAAAAAAGATGAAAAATTGGGGTTCCCATCTGGATCTCACTGAGTTTAAGGCCAAACAGAGCCAGGAGGTGGTAGCACAAGCCTTTAATTCCAGCACTAGAAAAGTTGAACCAGAAAGTAAGATATGTAGGTGCAGAAATAAAAACAAGGAAGCAGGAGCCCTTTGCCTGCATCCCACCCTCTTTCCCTCTTCCTGAGAACTGAGAGACTTTCAGTCTGAGGATTCGCGGAGACAGGTCTGACGAGTTGGCTGGGTAAGAAGTGACTGGGGCTTATTCCTCTCTCTTTCTCTCTCTGATCTTCCAGCTTCTCCCCAATATCTGACTCCACATTTTTAATTGTAAGACCAAGTAGAGTTTGTCCAATAAGGGTGCATACTAGTCATTGCCATAAAGTAAAACGTACTATTATTGTGCCTACAATGTATGTGTGGTCCACAGTGACCTGAGCATCCAGAGAATGCCCTTCTCAGGGTTTTGTGAAGGGCTTGATGAACACCGCACATTTTATTTGAAGGATGACTAGGAATCTTGCTCTAAAGGCACTCTAGATAGTTGGGAAAGTGGGGTCGGTCACAGCAGAGAACTATTGGACATGCCAGAGTAGCAAAGGTTCCAAGGGATGCCATGCACCAAAACCTGAATGACAAAGGAGAACTCGGAATGTGACCAGCCTCTAAACACTTCTTTGTTGCTGTGTGCCTTTCTTACATAACGGCATCCAAGTCATCCTCATCCTCTGTGGACAGACAGACTATTAAAACGTCAGTCATGGTTTTACTTGTTCTGCTACCTTCTTCTTTTCCTTTTAAGTTTATCTAGGTCTTTACCTAAGATCAATGGCAAAAGCTTCGGAGGCGAAGGCAGGGGGCTGCTCTGTACCTTGGAGGCCATTCTGATGCCTGTGGAGCCTGGTGGTTATCTGCCTGGCCACCATGTAATTGGCTGGGGTTTTATTGTCACTTCATTAATCTTCTAAGCTTGCCTTTCACTTTCAGTTTTGAGTTAATACTGGAATATCGCTTGTTATTTAAAATGTTGATTTGGTATCTTCCTCTAGAGCATTCCCAGTTTTGTGCCAGATTCAAACTATTTTGCAACTCAGGCACTCCAGAGAAGATAACAAAGAATGGTTTAGTCAAGCTCAACACATCGACTGACATTACAATACAGTACATGATTTTAGAGCATCTACTGCACGCATCCTAAGCCCCGGGAATTCTATGAAACTTCAATCTGAGCTAAATGGGCATGGAAGGTCCAATGAAATCTCAAATAAAGTTAGAAATGGATTTGCTATGCTACCATAGAGAAAACTACACATTGCAACGTGAGCTCTCCCACTATAACACAAACAAAGGAGGTGTTGCCGAAAAAAAGCACAGAAAGGCCGATTGGAGCCTTGAGGAATGATGTCAGCATGCCCTGAACAGATAAGCATAAGCTCCCAAAACATGAAACTGACTGTAGTCTTTAGTTCTGCATTGGCAGGAACAGGGAAATCTTTTTAACAAAGATATCATTGGTGGTCCAAATTGTGGACGAATTCACAACAGCATAGAAGACTCTGGAATCATTTCAAAAAGCAGAACGGAGCAGGAGCTAAGATGGAACTAACCAAAGCAAGGATTCAGAAAAGTCCAACAGACTCAGGGAAATTCTTCTGGCCAGTTCAGCCTCCAACCTCTGCAACTTCCCTGTTGAACACCGTCTGATGGCTAAACTAAAGTGTGTGTGTGTGTGTGTGTGTGTGTGTGTGTGTGTGTGTGTGTGTGTGTGTGTGTGCGTGCGCGCGCGAGTGACATATACCCCATATGTTTGACAGTGGTTAAAATAAATAGGATTTCATTTTTATCATTTCAAAGACATCTGGAGGTGGGTGGCTGCTGGCATCGATTTAGTAATTCAGTTATGTAAGGACAGTGTCTTGTGATTTTCTCAAGCAGGATGAGATGGTCATCAGAACAGTAGGCAACACAGCTTACTAAAATATGAAAAGATGGGCCTATATTCACCTGTGAGTTTAGAACATGCAAGTTTCTATAGGATTCTATGTCACCCCTTTGAGAAAAGGAGGGTAGACGGGGGACCTTGAAAATGCTAGTTAGTTTAGTTTAGTTAGTTAGTTAGTTAGTTAGTTAGTTAGTTAGTTAGTTAGTTAGTTAGTTAGTTGGTTAGTTAGTTGTTAGTATATGGAGTACAGCAATACAGAAATAAACAAGGTTTGGAAATGATTTTGAAGTGCATGACATATAGGTTTTACAAATGGTGACAATTTATTATACTAAATATTTTACCAAATATGACTCTCAAGCTATTTGGAAGCTCTAATACCATCTGTACTCAGGATGCAAAATGAGTGAGCCATTATGCCATGTTTTTGATAGAACCATGGAAGAATGAAAAATGAAAATATTGATAGACCTGTCAAAAAAGCCTAGTAACTAAATAAGGGGACAATCACATCAAGCGAAAATCTGGACTTGGCTGGACTAGATAATGAGGTATCTATAAAGAATGTTTCATGACCGCCTAGCACTTGGCCTTGGTCCAACTGTAGAAAGTGAAGTACTTTCCACTTTGAGATCTTTCATCCTCAACAGTCACTAGAAAGGTGAGCTCTGTAGACGTGTGCTGGGAATTTAACACGTCCAGGGAGCTGTGACTACTGATTAGAGAAGTCTCTCTTGAGACATGGAACTTTGAGAAAATACTTTGCTACCATAATCACGGAGGCGAGTGGCTTATTTCACAATGGATCTTACAGCAACAAATTTATGGTCATCTGAAGTGCTCATTAGGAGGACTTAAAACATCCCAGACAGATCAGCTCTGTTGTGTTTTAAATAACACTCAAGGAAGGCTGCTCTGAATTTCAAGTTAAGTATATAATAAAAATAGCTCATCTCTTCACTGACATATGCTTCTGCTCCTGATATTGAGTAGACATTTAGAGAGCTTTCGTGTGAAAACATAACTTAGAGACAACACTTATTCAACTTTGAAGAGAGGTATAGAGGTAGCTTCACAATTTTAATTTAGTCCAAATTCCATGCAATCATTCTCTAACACGCTCTGAATTTAAATATTCCACATAGTTGAGAAAATTTCAAAGAAAAAAAAGCAAAGAGCAAATCCAAGCATTTCTGGAAACTTACTCCTAGCTGTAAACAAGCCATGAACAAGGCTTCCTGGGGCCTTAACAATGTTTTGTGTCGAGAAGACATGTTACCAAGAGCCACACTGATTAATCTCTGTGCTGGTCTGAGCCTGAACATAGCTAGAAGACATGACAGATTGACAGGAGGAGAAAACTATTATTTTTCCTTAGTGGCCAATGCTGTAACTGTTAAAATCATAGCTGGGAAGAAGCAAGCTCAATCATGCACTTAAAGTGTTCTTTTGAACCAACTGGCCAATAATTTTCTCACTGAAATGAAACTTGGTGAAGTAACCCACAGAAGTAAAATAACGGCCCACCAAAAATATAAGTGTTGCCATATTAGGTGTCTAAGAAAAGGTATAAAATGTGCAAAATCCCAGGTAAGATTGAAATTCACATTTTCAAGGTCAAGTAAAATCTATTCTGAAAAGCTTAAATAAATATAGCATTTTCTTAAGTATGATAACAAATTACTAAAATGCCTGTTGTGACTACATTTATTTTCCACGGAAGATAAATGACTATTCTCATGCATTTCATTTGCAAAGATGGGACGTATCACCAAAGATGCGAGCAATATCATCAAAGTGAGCCACTTGCGTTACTAGGGTAGCAGCATTCTGGTTTCCACAGACAGGAAAAAAAATCATGTTCATCCCTTAAAGAACAAAAGAGAAAGTGACGGCTTCGTTGGCATGGGGAGAGGATGGGGAGGAAGAGTGTGGCTTAGGTCCTTTTGCTCATTTTGCAAATAACTGCCACTCTTACGCTTTAGCTAGTGATTTACTGTAGATTCAAAGGAAAAAAAAACTAAATTACTCTTTTTTAGGCTGAGAGTTTTTAGACGTTTAGTTTTTGACACCAATGAATGAAGATTATGGAAAGAATTTGGCAGAAGGCTGCCTGGCTGTGACAGCTCTTATTCTTTCTGACTTCTGCCTCAAACTGCGATCTTTGGTCATAACCCTGTGAGATGCTCCAGTTCTTTATCTGGGTCTACATGCTATTCTGACAATGCGGTTTCTATTCCATCTGCCCTCACATGGCACCAAGGATGCTGCAAAGCCTTTTGGGTATCAAAACCAAAATGCAATCTTACACTGAATGCCAAACTTCAGATCTCTGCTTACTAATACTCAAATTTTAAGAGTTGGGACGGAGGAGATGGATCAGTGACTAAGAACAATGGCTGCTTTTCCAGAGGACTCAGGCTCAGTTCTCAGCACCCACATGGCTGTTTACACTCATCTATAAGTTTAGTCGCAGGGCATCTAATTTCCTTTGCTGGCCTGCATAGGCACTGCGTGCACATAGTACAGTAATATAAATTCAGACAAAATACACATAAAATAATCTTATACATAAAGAGATAGCATAAAATTCTCAAAATTACTTTTATCAAAAATGAATTTTCTTTGTGGAGTAATTGAGGTTGTGAATGTTCACAATGACTTTCCTACTTTTGTTTTTACTGTTTTAGGAGGGACAGGATATTGTTATGTTGCCTAGAGTTGCCTTAAACTTGTGGTCCTGAGCTGTGGAATGTTCCTTTTCACTGTGTGAATATATGTTGCTGTGATTGGGTTAACAGAGAAGCTGACTTGCCAAGAGCTGAACAGAATAAGGTTAGGTGGGAGAACAAGACTGGGGGACTGCTGGGAAGGAAGGCCATAGTCAGAAGAGTCAACTCCATGGTAGCAAGATGAGAGACAGGTATAACCATGAGCCACATGGCAGCGTGTAGATTAATAGAAATGGGTTAGTTTTAGTTGTAAGAGCTAGTTAGTAATAAGTGTGAGCTATTGGGCAAGCAGTTATAATGAATATTAAGTATTAGTGTTAGTTATTTGGGAACTGGAGGTCAGGAAAGAAAAGTCCACCAACAAATGGCAACCAACGTCCAGGGCCACATACATCCACATAAAGTCCGAGAAAGCTTTAAAAAAAAATGGTTGTAAATGCACAGAAACAAAGCCATACATGTTTCACAGGGGTGCCTACAAACAACAAGAAGCCGTATAGAGAACTATGCCCACATTCCCAAAAGATGTGCTATAAATATTTATTATCATTTAAGGGGGGGGTTGGTTACAAATCGTTACTGGTAATGGTCAGGAAAAGAGCTGAACAAAGGGAACTAGATCTAGGGATCTCCTTCTGAATAGGATAGGAGGACACATAAATGACAGGATAAAAGGGTATATTATTGAATCTACTTTAATCCAAAAAACAAATATTAATCTTAAATATTTTACATTGGTATGAATTTTGGTTTATTGATACAAATTTAAATTAATTTTGTTATACTTTATATATATTTCTACTCTTGTTTAAGGTACTGTGTTTATGTAATATAGTTATATTAAATATATAATATATAGTAAAATACAGATTAATAATCAGCTATAGTGGTAAAACTTATAGTCATGTTAGGTATGTTTTCAAGGTCATACACAGATATATTTAGATGGATTGATAGTCTTCATATAATTCAAAGACCTATAGAATATGGCACTTAATGTGTTTAATAGTCTAAGGCTTTTCATGATAGTAAGACACATCTGCCCCTGGCAGCACCAATCTGCTTCAGAAAAGATGATGGGCATCAAAGAAGCTCTGTATGGAGTTTGGTTTCATTATGGCAAAAACTAGCCATGTGAGCAAAAAAAAAAAAAAAAAAAAAAAACTGCCCTTGCCTCAGTTGCTGACAGACAGTGCCTAAACTGGACCAGCGGGATGCAAAAGAGACTGACTACCAAACGTTGCCAAGACAAGGTAGGAAAGTCCTTCAAAATTTCCTGCTTCTCATAAATGTCTGTCAGATTTACTAGTCCTATACATCAAAGTCAGATGCCCCAACATTACATAAAAACCTAAGGTAACTGTCCAGGCAGCCTGATGTCTCTGCCATTAACATTTTACACTTCTGGAATCTCTGATGAAGACTAGATAGTTACAGTTTTCCTTAGTTATGATAAAAGGTACATTAGGTACAAAGTTTTGGACTCACAGATAAGATAGATAACATTTTTTCTAATTTTACCAAATACAAATAGACTGAATATTGTAACTGTAATTCTTATGTGATAACTGTTTTGTTGTATATAATTTTATTTGTGTTAAGTTAAAACTTCCTTTTTGTTTACACAAAAGGGGGAATGCTTTGTGATATTTCTTTATACTGTGTGAATATATGTTGTTGTGATTGGTTTATCAGTGATGACTGGCCAACAGCTGAACAGAATAAGGTTAGGCAGGAGAACCAGGCTGGAAGAACAGTGGGAAGAAGAAGAGACAGAATCAGAAGAGTTACCAAGAGACGCAGAGGAAGAAAGACATGATGGAGGACAGGTAGAGCCACGAGTCATCTGGCAGCATATAGATTAATAAAAATGGGTTGATTTCAGTTGTACAAGTTAGTTAGCAATAAGGCTGAGCTATTGGCTGAGCATTTATAATTAGTATTAAGTATCTGTGTTGGTTATTTGAAAACTAGCAGCCAGGAAAGAAAAGTCTTCTAACTGTCCTGTTCCTTAAATCTCCTGAGTGCTGGTTTTATACCTCTCCCTGCCTCACAAAATTTCCCAGTTTAAATCACTTCCTGTGCAATCAAGCTCTGCCTCAAGATCTATACATTGTGTTTCCAGCATCTCCCATTTCTCTGTATCAATCATACCTCTAGTATAATATGGTTCTTTACTATTGGAAAGTGTAATTCACTTGTTTATTCATAGTATCAAGCAGTTCCACAGAGGTACTTGGTATTGGATATGTGGTTGTTCCCTAAGAAGGAGACAGCAGTGTCTGGGATGAAAGATCAAGTTCCTCAGTGTTTTCAAACTCTTTGAGATTCAGGGAAAGTAATTCAGTACTCCTAGAAAGTCTCAGAAATTTTAAGATTATGATTCATTTAAACATAAAGCAACTTTCACTTACTTTGTTTACTATGACACTTTTAAGATGCATCATTGTTGCAGAATAAACATCATTAATTTATTTTGAGGAGGCAACAACATTAAAACAGGAAACTGTGGAATATGGGAGGGGAAGGGTGACAGATATTACACTGATATAATATTACCGAGTAAAAGTTTATAGACACAAGACCAGATGTATGTCTAGAAAACACTCTAAAGTCAAGACATCTTTACCTTTTCCTTCCATAAGCAGCAACTATCAGTGGTTTATAAAACTACTAATGTCAATGTAAATGAATTGATGCCTTGTCCAGTATGCAAGTTGGGTTGGCAACTTTCACATTCCTTCTGGAAGAGAGTAAAAATACACCCCTAAGTAGAACTGGCTTATTAATTCTAATTGCCCATAGTACAAACTTCAGGGCTATAGGTAAACTGATAAAATTATAGGTATAAAGTTATTTCATAAAACTTTGTGTTTCTAAACTGTCTTTAAATTGACCCAAACCACCAACATGTTTCCATTGTGTTTATTCTGAGAACTTGGGGATCTATTAAAATTCAAGAAATAGATTTTCTTCTAAAATAAGGTATGCATTTTAAAAAGAATGTTTTATTTTAGTATCTAGATGTATTTCTGAATAAATGGTCACATCATAGATTAACTAATATTATAATTTTTCTCATGTGTGTGTATGTGTGTATGCATGTGTGTGTGGTCCTCAAATATCTCAAGTACATTCCAGCTTCAGTGGCCGTACAAGAAGTCTTTTAAAACAAGTAACTTGGCATGCTCTGCAGCTCAACTCCTTTGATTTTATTCCAAATGTTGTTCCTCATGATACAGTTTTAAAGAAGAAAATGTCAGTACTATTGGGTAGTAGAATAAATACATCTTCAACCATATGTAACCAGAAAATTGACATTTTTATTCTTCTCACATACGAATTATTTTATTATAATTTGATGTTTTCTAATGATTATAGCTGAAGAGTAAATACCCTGTCAATGAAAGCATCAGTTTAGACTGAGTTGAGTTATAATAACCAGCAAATATAATAAACTGAAGATTAATTTTTCTTAGGAAATTAAGCCTAGCTAGCATGCCCTCTCAGAGCAGCATCCTTGCAGGCATCTTAGGTCAAAAAGTAGGTCTTAGACATGAATCTTCCCGGAGGTCTCATGCGGTGCTTGCTGCCTCCCTTCTTTCTTCTACATTATTCTCAGCCACTGATTCAGCAGTAACCTTGTGCCTGGCTCACTGTCTCCTTTCTAATCTCTTCCATCAGCTCTGGGAACTCAATTCCCATGTGGGTGACCAGTTGGACAGATTTGCCTCGCAGCAATTTGTCATCCCTAATTCCATTTATTGCTTGGGTCCAGCTATTAACTAGACCAGCCCATTCTTGAAGTTTCAAGCTCCACAGTCAGTTCACTGAGGCACATCTTCTACGTCCCCCAGTCCCCTTAGTACATCCCCATTCACGGCATCTTCCCTGTGCTCTTTGTAAAGTGTGTGTGTGTCTGTGTGTCTGTGTGCCTCTGTGTGTGTGTGTGTGTGCACCCATACATACAAGGGTGCATGCTTATGAGTGGAGGTGTTCTCAGAGGTGTTACATCCCTGGGGCAGCTAGAGTTACAGACTATTATAGTCTAGTGTGAGTTCTAGAACTAACTAGGGAGTTCTACAAGTGCAGCAAGCCTTCTTAGCCACTACCATCTCTCCGACTCTTCCTCCTATTCTCTCTACTCTGTTCTGTTCCAGTTTACCAGGCCACTCTATCCTCTCATTTTTTATGACTAAGTGTCACTGGCAGTGTACTTTTTCCAAATCCTACACCAAACACAGGCTGAAATACCAGGATCAATCCAGCTGTCTACTCATCCCTCTGTACCTTGACTAATAAGGCCAGTTAGGAAAAGCTACAGTACATAATTTTGAGAATGAACGATATTTTAAAGTTGTGAAAGGGATTTCGGCTTCTGGAATAGCAGCATGGGTAGACCTCTAATCCCCCTGACCCTTTTTAAGCAGTAGTCACTGCTCCTTCAGGAGGAGTTGCTGCTGATGAGCAAGTCAATCTTTCTTCCTCATTTATTTTGCTCCAGCAACAGACACTCCATGCCCTCTGCTCCCCACCTTCCATGTCTCTAAGGCTCCTATTTATAAATACGCTCCTGTTTCATTAACTCCTTATATTCTGGTTTTCCCCTTCCCTGTCTGCAATTACGCCAGTCCATGTGAGGAGAAAACCCAGCAAAGTCACTCTTTGCTAACTAGTCCCCAGCAAGTATCTTTTTAGTTACACTGGGAACATGAATGTCTGTGCTTGCTTGCTCACTTTCCTCATTTCCTTGCATTTCTTCCTCCTGGTGAGATCTAACTCACATCTCATCCCATGCACCAAGTCTGCTTTTGTCTCAACCAATGTTGACTCCACATCTTAAAAGTCAAGTAGAATCCTTCCATCACTATTTTATTCAACCCTTTGAGACATACGGATCACCTTTTAGAAGCTGTTTCTTAACTTTCTCCTGACCCTTCATGCTTGCTAAGAAGCTTCTACCCAGAGAGATGTCTCTACTCTGCATTCCTGACTAAAAGGCACAGTATGGGTCATATTGCAAGTGTATCTTACCCTACTTATTTTGATGTGCTTATCTTTTAACAAAATACTGAATTTACTTATTATAATTTATCATCTCTTTCAGCAGTATGTAAGTTTATTGTTTCTTTTACAGATACATCTTTAAATCTTCCATGAAATGTTTCAGAAAACATTTATTGTGGCTGGAGCAATGTTCAGAGATTAAGAGCATTTGAATCTGGGCTAGTTCTCAGCACCTACACGGTGGCTCACAAATACCAGTAATTCTAGTTTCAGGAGAACCAAATCCTCTTCCAGCCTCAACAGGCACCAGGCATGCAAACGATGCACAGACATATACGCGGACAAAGGTGCTTTACACCTTTATATGTTACGCACACAGAAAGTAAAATGAATAAATCTTAAGAAGCTGTTTCAAACTTTTTTGTTTCCTAGAACAACCTGACCTGACCTGTCTCCGAAGCCCTGTTTTCCTCCCTCTGCATCTTTCTGATTCCTTCTTAAAGATTGTTCAGCTGTTAACGCTCATCCTTCTGCCTTCCTTAGATCCCTTCCGTGTCCCTCGGTGGCCTGTATGGTCTAAACCATGTCCCTCGTTATGGTACCAGAAAGTTCTATATCTCTTGTCCAAATCTTTCTCCTGCATTGAGACACAGATACAACGCGCCTCACCTCCTTTCCAGGGACCTTTCCTCTGAGCCACCATCAGCACTGACTCACATGATTAGAATTATCTATTTATGTCTTCTGCAAACTACCTTTCCTAAATTAAGCACAATATTTTATCTAACACCTCCTAGTGAGGGTGAAAATGATGCTCTGGATGTGATCATGATTCAGTGATTTATATAACCAGGAAGTATCCAAACAAGAGATTTACAGTTCTAATAGTGTGAACAGGACATATTTATGGATAGGTCAAGATAGACTTTGTTTTTAGCACACAGTTAATACTTTTTCTATAACTTTAAAAATCCCTAGGCATTTATTGGATTTTCTGCAATAAATTTATAGAGTTATAATTAATAGCAATTATCTTCTCCACCATTCACTTTAACAAATAAAAACCATCAACTGGCAACATGGCTATACAACCCAAAAATTCATATTTCAAACAAAAGCACACAGTTATAGTAAACTATACACCTCAAAATGGCATAGAGTGCCAAAATATGTATCATTCCAAATAAATATCATAATATGATATGGTAGACAGAAAAAACACTGAAGTTTCAAACTTTCCACCAGAATTCAAATGTTATTGCTTATTTACTAATTGTCAGCCTTCAAACAAGTTAATAATTCCAAACTGAGAGTTTTTATTTTTGATAGTTCTCTCAATCCTGTATAATGCAAGTACCACGTATTCTGTTCTACAGTTTCAGATGGGACATGAAGAAACAGAGATGGAGCCTTTTACCCAGGACCACAGTTGGTTACAGACAATCATGTCTCAGACCCAGGCTGTTTGATTCCAAATTTCATGAGTTAAGCATCACATTGTGCTCTAAAAGTTTATGATTGGAATGGTGACTTAATCAAAGCAGTATATTAAAATGCCATTATATATAAATTTTAACTATCAAATGAAAATATAGATCATTACCAAACTGATAAAATCCATAGAGTGTTGAATCCTTTTATACTTGAACTATATTATTTTCCTGAATGGATTTGAGCCCTTTCCCTGTTACAATAAATAATCTAAATTGAACTTCACCTTAGAGTCTTAAGAACTGCTGTTTGGGGACCTTGAAGAAAACAATAAATGTCCACTGAAGTTAGGGGAAAACTCTTAGATGTCCTGATGAATGCTACCCATGGAAATTCATTGCAGAAAAATACACACCTTTAAAGCTGTCTGTACCGTGTACTATCGTGTCAGTTATCATTTACCATCATTAGGAGGAAATCAGTAATCAGCCATTAAACATAAAGCTCCAAGGAAGTCAGATTTTCAAATCTCTAACAAAGAAGTTTAGTCCTGTAAGAAAAAGATTTATCTTATGCTTAAGTCCATCAATTTTGGATACATTCTTCATTATTCATTTATCTATTTAACAATCTTTATTTTTACTGAGTAATTACCATGCAAGACATCATGTAATATGCAGCAGATGCACTAGAGACATGGCCCTTACAGGGTTTGCTGCTCAACGGATAATATTGACATAGGCTTTATTATTCAAAGGATAAATGATTTTCTATTTTTGACATACCTGGGGAAGAGATACAACATGTTTGGCAATGGCCATTCTATTTATATTTTGTGATGCAAAAAGCATTATTAAATATATAGAACAACTAAGTTTCAAATGTAAACTAATATTACATAGGGCTGACACTACATCATTGTCCTTAAAGATGATATCTTCAACCAAAGGTCAATATAATGCCATAATCAGTTCTCAAGTTAAGTATTGCTTGGTTATTCAAATACCTAAAATTACCATAAAATGGAGTTGGGGTTTAGTGTTAGAAGAACTGAATTTCTCTATAGGTGTGTCATATCTAGTGCAGGGATACTAGTTATTTCATAACCTCAAAAGAACTTTCCCCTGCCATTTTCTCCAAAAATAAATAAATAAATAAATAAATAAGTAAATAAATAAATAAATAAATAAATAAATAAATAAATAACAGCATACGTGGGATAAGAAAGTTAGGATCAAAGCCATGAGACACTACCCTTGAAACACCAACCACACACATCACTCCCCTAAATTCAGGGCAGCAGGCAAATACTCTGTGGGCCATAACTCCCCGTTAAAATCCAGTTTGCTAGACACCCCCATATATAAGTCTTGTCCCAACCCCCAATCCGTCCCATAACCTTGCAACTTCAGCAGCTACCTGAGACCCCCAGTTCCTTAGCAACTATTGGATCAAGAGCAACTACCTGAGACCCACAGTTTGTCAGTACCTACTAGATTAAGAAGGGTATCTGAGACCCACAATTCACCAGCACTTATAAAATCAAGAACTTACATTGGACTAAGATTGGATCTCTGAGACATCCTATTGCACCAAGAACATCTCACTGTGATACAGAATACACTACCTCCAAATGGACCAAGAGCCCAGACTGGACCAAGATAGGCTTCTTGAGACACGGACAAGCCAGAACAGATTGCACCAAGATCAGCTCCCTGAGATAAAGCTAAATCCTGAATTGATACAAGGAAGTAATGGTCAGATGCCAGTGCAAGAATACATATAACGACACAATAAAATATGGCACTACCAGAATTTAGTAGTTCTATAATAACAAGACCTGAATATGACAGTGTAAAAGAAGCAGAAGAAAACAATATCGAATACAACATTATGAATATGATAGAAGCCTTAAAAGAGCAAATAAAAACTTTCCTTAAAGAAATAGAGGAAAAGACAAACACCTGAAAGAAAATAAAGAAAACCAAGAAAAAGAAATCAAAAAGGTGGAAGAAATATCCCAATATTTAAAAATTGAAATAGAAGCAACAAATACAAACCAATGGAAAGCTGGAAATATAAAATCTTAAGAAACAAACTGGAACAACAGATGCAAGAATAACCAACAGAGAGAGATGGAAGAGAGCATCTCTGGTATGGAAGATTTGATTGTGGAAATAGATACGTCAGCCAGAGAAAACATTAAAACCAAAAAAGTCATAACACAAAATGTCCGGGAAATCTGGGGCACCATGAAAGGACCAAATTAAGAATAGTAGGATTAAAAGAATAGCAGCTCAAAGGCACAGAAAATATATTCAACAAAATCTTAGAGAAAACTTTCCAATATAAAGAAGGAAATGTCTATAAAGATATAAGAAGCTTACAGAGTACCAAAGAGACTAGACTCCAAAAAGTATGCTTGCCACATAATAATCAAGCCACTAAGCCTACAGAACAAAGAAGAAATAGTAAGATCTGCAAAGAAAAAAGGCCAAGTAACTTATAAAGGCAGACCCATCAGAGTAACGCCAGACTACTCAATGGAAAAAATGAAAGCCAGAATGTCCTGGTCAGATCTTAGACAGACACAAAGAGACCACGGTTTCGAGCCTAGACTACTATAGTCATAAAAACTATCAATCAACATAGAGTAAACAACATATTTCATGACAAAATCAGATTTAAACAATACCTACCCACAAATCCAGCATACAGAAAGCCCAAGAAGAAAAACTCCAACCTAAGGAAGCTAGATACACCCACAAAACCACAAGCATAATCCCATAGAAGGAAAACCTAAAGAATGAAACACACACACTACCACCAAAAATAACAGGAATTAACAATCACCGATCATTAATATTCCTGAATATCAATGGACTCAACTGACATATGAAAAGACACAGGATAACACGATGGATATGAAAATAGGATCCATTCTTTTACAGCATGCAAGAAATACATCTCAACTTCAAAGACAGACACTTGCTCAGAGTAAAAAGCTAGGAAAAGGCTTTTCAATCAAATGATAAGAAACAAACTGGTGTAGCCATCCTAATATCTAACAAAATAGACTTCAAACTAAATTCAATTAAAAGAGATCAGGATGGACATAAATTATTCATCTCAGGAAATATTAATCAAGATTAAGACTCAATACTGAATATTTATGCCCTCAATAAAATGGTGCCCACATATGTAAAAAAGACATTAGTAAAGCTTAAATATCACATCAAATCCCACACATTAATAGTGGAAGACTACAGTGCCTGTTCTTACCAACAGAGGTCTACCAGGCAGAATTCAAAAACATAAAAAAAAAAAAAAAAAAAAAAAATTATCCACCATGATCAAGTAGGCTTTATTTCAGAGATGTAGGAATGGTTCAAAAGTCAAAAACCAGCCAATGTCATCCATCATATAAACAACCTTAAAAAAAAAAAATGATCATCTCACTAGGTGCTGAAAAAGCCTTTGACAAAACTCAACATTCATTCATGGTAGAAGTCCTTGAAAGATCAGGAATACAGGAAAAATACCTAAACCTACTAAAGGCAATTTATAGCAAGCCAAGAGCCAACATCCGATGAAATGGAGAGAAACTCAAAGCAATCCCACTGAAAGCAAGAACAATACAAGGCCATCCCATAGCCGTTCAATATAGCTCTCAAAGTTTTAGCTAAAGCAATAAGACAACAGAGATGAAGGGCATAAAAATTGGAAAGAAGCGAAACTATCATTATTTGCAGATGATATAATCGTAGACATAACTGACCCCCAAAATTCTACCGGGGAACTCCTACAGCTGAAAAATACCTTCAGCAATGTAGCAGGATACAAGAATAACTCAAAAAATCAATAGCCCTCTTATACGCAAATGATAAAAGAGCTCTTAGGTAGGTAGGATCAACATAATAAAAATGTCTTATCAAAATCAATCTACAGATTTAATGCAATTCCCATAAAAATTCCAACACAATTCTTCACAGACCTCAAAATAACAATGCTCAGCTTCATATAGAATAACAAAAAAAAACCCCTCAGAATTACCAAAAAAAATTATGTCCAATAATTGAACTTGGGGAGGCATCACCATCCCTGACTTCAAGCTATACTATAGAGCTACAGCAATAAAAAACAACTTGATAGTGGCATAAAAACAGACTTATGGATCAATAGAATCTAATCAAAGACTCTGACATTAATCCACACACCTATGAACACCTGATTTTTGACAAAGAGACCAAAAATATACAGTGGGAAAAAAAAAAATAGGACCTTCAACAAATGGAATCATCCTACATTTGACAGGGCTGATCTCTAAAATATATAGAGAATTCCAGAAACTAGAGATTAAAAAAATGCAATTTAAAAATGGGGTTCAGAGCAAAATAGGTAATTCTTAACAGAAGAATTTCAAATGACTGAAAGACACTTAAAGAATTGCTCAACATCCTTGGCTACCAGAGAAATGCAAATCAAAACTCTGAGATACCATCTTACACCTGTCAGAATAGCTAAGATCAAAAACACAGATGGCAGCCTATTCTGGAGAAAATGGGGAGCAAGGGGAACACTCCTCCATTGCTAGTTGGAATGGAAACTTGTTCAGCCACTTTGGAAAGCAGTATGGTGGTTCCTTAGAACACTGAGAATTAATCTACCCAATGATGCAGCAGTATTGAGCATATTCCCAAAGGACCATTACTCATATCCCAAAGGCATTAGTTCAATTATATTCATAGCAGCATTATTCATAATAGCTAGAACCTAGAAACAAGGTAGATGGCCCTCAGTTGAAGAATGAATCAACAAATTGTGGTACATTTACACAATGGAGGACTACTAAAAAAAAAAAAATGACATTCTGAAATTTTCATGCAAGTGGATAGATCTGGAGAGTGTCATCCTGAGTAAGGTAACACATACCCAGAAAGATAGGTATGGTATGTACTCATGCATAAGTGGATTTTAGATGTAAAGCCAGATGATAAGCAGGCTACAACACCCCCCCCCAACACACACACACACACACACACACACACACACACACACACACACACACACACACACACATATCCAGCAGCTAGGTAACAGGAGAAAGTTAAGAGAGATATCCATATACCCTCCTGGGAAGGGGAAATAGAAAAGATCTGAGAAAATTTCGATCATATGGGGGAGGGGACCAAGGAGAAGTGAAAAGAGAATGTAAGAGAATGGGATGGTAGAGGGGGATAGTGAGTCGGAGGGCGGGGGGATGGTGGAGGGGGATGGTGAGTCGGAGGGCGGGGGGGATGGTGGAGGGGGATGGTGAGTCGGAGGGCGGGGGGGATGGTGGAGGGGGATGGTGAGTCGGAGGGCGGGGGGGATGATGGAGGGGGGTGGTGAGTCGGAGGGCGGGGGCAACAGAGAGGGAGAGCAAAGAAGTGGATATCCTGATAGAGGGAGCCTTGGTGAGATTAGAGAGAAATCTGGTGTTAGGAAAGTCCCAAGAACCCACAAGATGAACCCAGCGAGAACTCCAATCAATAATGGAGAGGGAGCCTAAACTGGCTTTTCCCTATTACCATATGAATAACCACCCTAATCACCATTATAGAACCTTCATCCAGTAGCTGATGGAAGGCAGATGTAGAGATTCATAACTAAACACCGGGTTGAGCTACTGGTCCAGCTGAAGAGAGGGAAGAGAGATTGCATGTGGGATGGGATCATGATGGGGAGACCCGTGGAGTATGCTGTCCTGTGCTATTGGGAGCTTGAAGACTCTGAAGTGCCATCCAACCTTCATGGAACGGATCTGGACCCTCTGAATGTAGATGACAATCGAAAGGCATGGGCAGTTTGTGGCGCCTCTTGTACTCAGACCAGATTCTATCCCAGGTCCATGAACTGGCCCCTTGAAGCCCATGCCTAGTGTGAAAACAGCTTTCTCAGCCTTGATACTTGAGTGAGGAACTGGGCCCTACCTCAGCTGGATATACCAGATGGAATTGACTCACCTTGGGATTCCTTGCCTTCTCTGGGGAATGATGGGGGGTGGGCGTGGGGGAGGACTGAGAGAAGAGGCAGGAGAAGGAACGGCGGTGGGTATGGGAAAAATATCTAAATTTAAAAAAAAGTTAGGATCTTTCACAATTTCTCACAATTTCACTGAAATTGCTTTCTAGTTCTCTTTCAGTTGTCTGCTAAAGGAATATGTTAGTTATGTTGCTAGGCAGTACAGCTTATAGCAAAAAAATTAATAATCTGATTGGCTATCACATCTGCAGTGTGAGGAACTATAAATATAAAATGCTGCCCATGGAAATGTTAAGAGAGATATTTTAATCTGTGGAAATGAGGATCAAGCTAGGGGAACAGGCAAACTTGGCCCATGTGAATCATCTTTCATTGATGTGTAAATTCAGCCTGGACAGTCCCCTCAGCCTCTTGCCTCCTGTGCCCTTAAATAAATGATGCATCAAGCAAGTCACCTAAGAAATTCTGAATCTTATTAGTTAAATAGCCTGGAGATAAATTCCTGGTCCTAGGACCAAGGTTTATAGTAGGTACAGAAAACAGAATCATCTAAATTAATTAACATACATACCAGAAAAATGTTGCTGCTCTTTTTAACATACCTCCTGACTAGCTTATACTACATCCTATGTGAAGGATAGTAATGGTACACACGACACAGCAGAAAATAAGTGATTTATTGAATAAATGAATAAATTATTTAATGAATGAAAGAATGAATGAACAATGAACTGGACTCTCTAGGCCAGTAGGTGAGCAAAGCTTGAACCTCAGCTTTCAAGCTTCATTTAATTCTAACCCAATGTTCCTGCTTCTCCGGGTCTTTCGATTGTTCATCCTCTGCCTATCGTTTTATGCTAACCTGCATCTCCAGATGTTTGCCACACTTTTCCTTGGTCCGTTAGGGTTTGAAGGTGAACCAGAATAGAACCCATCCACAGACCATCTTACCTTGCAGCTTCTGAACCAACCAGTAAGGAAAGCCATGGAGAGAGTATATGATGGAGGGTGAGATGTTTTTTCTGTCTTCCTCTACAGATGACACACCAGGGGAGCTACAAAGGCCACAGCTGTTTTGACAGGATCCTTGTCATCTTTCTATCATCTCCAGGTACCAGGAACCACTCTCCCCTTCTGGGAAATCCTACCTCCTCTAGTTGCTTCCCCATATCATATCCACATGATAGAGTAATCCTTTATCCAGAATTCAAATTACCAAGTTCAGGTGGACATTTAATGCCAAGATCCTACTGAAGCGCTTTGACGTCTTGCTTTTAATTTCAAATATCTCATTTGTTATCTTTTATTAGTGAACACCGATTGCCCAAATGTCTTTATATGATTACAGGCTTCTTACATATGTGTTTTTGTTCATGTATCTCCCCTTATCTCTCTAGTCTCTCTGCCTCTCACACATTGATGCCTTCATCCCAAATAGCTGCCTTCTACTTCCACAGTGTTTTCTTAAACGAGATTCTATGCATGAGAGTAAATATGAAAATTTATGTTTCTGAATCAGAATTGTTTAATCTCCTTTCCACCTATCTTGCTGAAATTGACATAATTTTCTCTTCTTCATGGCTGAGTAAAAGTCGTATGTGTGTGTGTGTTGTGTGTGTTGTGTGTGTTGTGTGTGTGTGTCAATTAATCTCATATATATCTTCCTTTCTTCCCCATTTATCTGTTTGTGGTTAGATCTTGACCACTTTGGATGCTTTTATTATAGACATGGATGCATAGGTATTTGTCTTATGTCCCCATTTAAATTTGTTCCTTTGAGTATCTATCCAAGAGCAGCTAACTGGGTAAGATGCTGCTGTTCTCCACACTGGTCTCCATAGTGACTACACTGACTTAGGTTTTTATTAACAGAGCACAGGAGTGATTTGTCCCCTACCTTGTCACTGGTGTTTGCACTTGTTTCCTTGGTGACAGCCGTCCTAACTGTGATGGAGCAGAATCTCAATGCAGTTTTGACCAGCATTTTCTTGATGGCAAAGGATTTTTCATATTTTATAATACTTCTTACTGTTTTGTTGCTGTTCTTGTTTTGAGACAGGGTTCTCTACAGTTGTGGCTGTCCTGGAACTTACAATGAAGACCGGCTCACACTCATGGAGACTGGGATTAAAGGTGTGTGCTACCGTGCCAATTATTAATGAATTGGATCTGGTTCATTCCACTAGCCATGAACTACCTTCAGCATTCAATTTCAGTAAATTTAATCTATTTAAGCTGAAATCACTTTTAGCCCTGGCTATTTATTCACCTCTGACTCAAGACCTTGCTATACCTTTTCCCATATGAGCATACTATAGTCCGGGCCACTGTCACTTGTGTCGTGGCATGACAAATAGCTAACAATTAACTTTTATTTGAACATAAAGCTGAAAGCAGTTTAAAAAAGCAGAGACTTAAGATCTGGATAAATGATGGTCCAAGCTGTGTTGTTTTAGATCATTCTACAATGTAGCTTCAGCTGGCCTCCAGTTTATGATCCTTTTGCCTCATCAGTACACCACAAAAGCTCTGATAGTTTCATTCACTTCTTAGGAGTAACAAGACTGATCCTGAACAGTTAATAAACACCAAAGGTATTGTATATTAGTGTCTGTATGTAATAAATGCTGCAGAGAAGTGGTAGATTGTAGCATCATTTATAACAGCTGTAACCTCAAAGCTATTATATAACAATCCAATCTACACATCATTTCCTAAAGTCCACTAGGAAGACGTTAAAATTCACAATATCAAATGTCGTAATTATTAACTGATTATTGTTTTATTATTTCTACATGGTGTCTAAATAAACAACAGAAAAAGTCCTTGTGCTCCTTCCTGTTTTTCTCAATTTGGCCAGAACTGGAGTCATCTGAGAAGAGGGACCCTCAATCTAGAAGATGGTCTCATCTGATTGGTCCATAGGCAAGCCCACGGGGTAGTCTCTTGATTAATGATTGGTCACTCTGAGCAGTGCCACCTGGGTGGTCCTGGGCTGTGTAAGACAGCAGACTGAGCAGGCCAAGGAAAGCAAACCACTAAGAAGGCTTCTGTTGTGGCTTCAACTTCCGTTTCTCCCTTCGGGTTCCTACCCTGAGTTCCTTCCTGTCCAGGCTGAAGGGCTGTGAAGTAAAATTAACCTTTTCCCCCTGAAGCTGCTTTTGGTCATGCTCTTTACCACAGCAATGGAAACCAAACTAAGTCTGCAGTCCATACACGTACCTCTTACTTAGAATTAAATGTGATTTCATTTTGAGATCTCGAGTTAAAAAGAAAATACCATATTAGTTCTCTTCTGTCCCCAATGTCTGTAACACAATATGACAGGCTTCATAGTGTATCATTTTTTGTTAACATTAAAGCTATTTTTGTAAAGTTGCCAAGATATTTGGCATGGTTGCTCATCCAAATTAGGAATATGATTTTTCAAAGTGCAAACATTCACAGAGCAAAAAGGAAAAAAACTTTCTCTGGCAGTGAGTTTCACACGACAAAGAACAGGAAGAGACAGGATAGTTCTGCTCAGCGTCTCAGCATGCATTTAAAAATATCTTTAAATAGGCCTACCAGCTGAACCAGTCTCTACATAATAGCTGGTATGCTGTGAGCTGTGGTTTTTAAGGCCAGACATGACTCATTAGCCTCTTCTCCTTTCTTCTGATCACTGTCAAAGACATCAGGAGCTATGCTGATAACAAAGACAACGTCTGACTATCTGCAATGTCAAACAAATTTAAAATGCATAGTTAATAAACTTAGCCTTACAGCAAAGATTTCTTTCTTCTGCTTTTAATAAAAGCTCATGTCAAGGAGTGAAGTAAACCATTAAAAAGGAGGAGCCAGGGAACCTAGAATATGCATGTCATCCAATTCACAGTAGGCTCCCCAGGTCCAGATATTCTCGGAAATATGTCTCATTTGCTTGGTGTTTGCTAGACTTTCGATCCATGTGAAGGCACTGAGCCTGTTCAGAAGCATCCCATTGCCTGACACTCTCTAAAAGATGCTGATATAAAATACGTGGAACCTGGGTCACTACTGAATAGCAAGCTGGCCCACCAAGCCATGGAATAGGTAATCATACCAGTTCTATGTCTGGAATCCATGGCCTTAAGCACAGGGAGAAAGGATGCTTTATTGTATTCTCATCTCTGGCAAACAAACATTGAAAGAGAAGAAAGGAACATGTGTGTAAAATAAAAGAAAAAAGAGAATGCCTGTGGTCCCATTCAGGCTTTGGGGTATACAGAGAACAAATGAGAAATGCATTGCAGGTAGATTCTACATATACTGTTTTCAGAGTTTTATTTCTTAAGCTGTCCCAGAGCAATGCCAACTTCATGTCAAGAAAACAGCATAACAGTGAGTTAGACTAGGGACCACTGCCCATTCGCATAAGTCAAGTCCACTCTGACACTAAGGACTAAGGACTCTCTCTGATCAGCAAGGGAAACATCTAACACAGACAGCGTTTTCACATCTAGCAAGGCTGGTACCTAAACAGAGATATGAGCTGAAGAAAAGACATTAGAAACTGGAAAAAGAAGGTGTGTTGGAAATGCAATGCCTGGGCTCAAAAGAAGTGTTGAAAACTTTTGGAATCTCCCTGAAATGTGTACACAGTAAAGGATATGCACAGGGATGAGAGCGGGTGGGCGTCAGAGACCCAGCTTCAGTAGGTGCCTTGCCGAGAACTCCCAAGATCCGTGAAAAGACACAGCCAATAAATAACATCTTGGACTTTGAAAGAAGAGTCCCTACTTCCCCATCTGGAAGAACCCCCAACAGATGGATGACAATAGCCCACTAGTCATTTAACAATCAGTATTTCTGCCTCCTTGTCTATGACATGGAGATTGCAGTAGCCCCTACCTTCCAGTATAGAGATAAGGTTTTCAGGGTCAGTACTGGAAAATGGATAAAGCACTAACTAGCAATATGACAGGCACCTGGGTGATGACAAATATGTCTGGAAACAGAGTTCAAGCATGAGCTTGAAAGCCAATGGGAACTATCTGTTTTTTCTGTCACACCAAGGCCACTGGAGCTGTAATTAGCACACCTCCTACAGATATATAAAAATAAATAATACATGAAACTGCTTTATACCAAATTGATCGATATAGATATTAATACCTTAGTAAGCCATAAATGAGCTAGACTTGAGGGAAGCTCCATTCCTTTGTCTTCAATTTTCATGTTCCTCTTGAGGTTGTTGACTGTCACTGCTGACGATGGTTTAGGTTGGTTCTATTCTGCTTGGGTTTGTTTTACTATTGTTTTGTTTGGAGTGTTTCCATATTCAATAGCTTCTCCACTAGCCACCTAATTTTTTGTCCCCATAGTTTTTTAAGCACATCAGGTCTAACTTGTTATGACTATATGTTTGGATGTGTGGTCTTCCACTGGTGCATAGTCAACTTACCAGGGTTACATTCACATGAAAAATTGACTCTGACTCACCTAGTAGCTATCAGTTACCAATACCTCTTCAACCAGAAGTGAGAAGTTGTGTTCATCTTCCCTCTCCATGATGGAATTTGATCTGAGTTGAACAGGTCTTGTGCACGCTGTCACAGTCACTACAAGTTTATATGCACAACTTCCTCTCTGTTCAGAAGACACTGTTTCCACATACTTATCCTCCATCTCCGGATTTCACACACTTTCTGCCACCTCTCTGAAATTAATCCCAAGCCTTGGAAGGGATGTGCATAATGTACTTCTTCTATTAAGGGCCAAGTAACCACAAATTGTTAGTCTTTGAACCCTAACCAGTTGTAGATATTGTTATAATTGCTATCTGTTATTAAAAGAATTCTCTAGTAAGAATTGAGAGACTTGTTAATCTATGGGTGTAAGAATAAGTCACTAGAAGTTCAATTAATAACATGTTCATTGAGCATCATAAAAGGAATAGGGTCTTCCCTAAGATCTATGATCAATCTAGTCAAAAGTCCATGGTCTGACAATTGTGTCATATATAGGCTTCCTCTTGTGCTACGGAACTTAAATATAATAAGAAAATGCTGATTAATCCTGTGTTTATGTCATTATTGTACCAGTAAGCATGAATTACATGTCAGTTGTTACTGAAGTTTGCAGGGTTCACAGGCACATAATATTGATTATTGCTTTCTCATCTCGTAGATGCATAGCTCTGTCTAGCAATACAAGCACCAGCTAGCAGAGCAGCAGAGATGAAGGTTTCAGGTCAGTACCAGTTTGATTTCTTCATGTTCTATGACCTCTCTCTCTCTCTCTCTCTCTCTCTCTCTCTCTCTCTCTCTCTCTCTCTCTCTCTGTGTGTGTGTGTGTGTGTGTGTGTGTGTGTGTGTGTGTGTGTGTGTGCCAGTTTTTATATTCAGATATGTATGTAGGTTTCACCTAGACCAGCCACAGAGGATAGGAAATTAGATGATGGCCATGGTAGGTGTGGAGCTGTTCAAGGGAGGGGAGAAAGAACACGGTGACATACGAACTAAAGGGGGTAGTGAAATGGAAAGGATTAAATTGAGATGTGGTTTGGAAAGGAGAAATAAAGAAGTGAATATGAAGGGTAAATAATATTAAAGACTTTTTTTCAAAACTCATATAGATACCTACTACTGCAGAACCTTGCTTAGATAGATAGATAGATAGATAGATAGATAGATAGATAGATAGATAGATAGATAGATAGATAGATAGACAGACAGACAGAAAGACAGATAGACAGACAGGCAGACAGACAGACAGACAGACAGACAGACAGACAGACAGACAGATAGATAGATAGATAGATAGATAGATAGATAGATAGATAGATAGATAGAAAATAGGTATAGAGATTAAAAGGAAATTATTTTATTGGGTGGCAATACTCCTTTTAGATACCACAGGCTCACAGATTAAAAAGCCAAGGAGGTGTTGGCTAACGAAATACCATAGATCCCAAGCACTACCAGCCATCAGCAATGGTCTTGATTGTCCTATAGAAATTATTTTTTTCTATTCCAACTCTAATAACATCTATTTCTGATGACATGGGAGGTTGTTTGTGTATTTACACAAATTAGATTAGAATTCAGTCATTTTAAAAAGCCAAATTGACCCATTCTTGTTGACATCTATGCTGACTGTTTAGATGAAACTAATTAATAGGTGTATTCTTCAAGTGTAAATTGCAGGCAGTAATTTGAAAATTAATGAAAATAAATGCTGCCAGAGATGGAAAAGTACAGAAAAAAATTCCTTTAGTTATTTTGCTCACAAATATTTCTATTTGCTATTGAAAATATGCACATATTCAGTGTTTATAGAGAATGTTGGGGAAAATTCCAACAAGCCTCTGGATCAAATGCCATCAATATAGCTAATCCACATCCCATCACCTTTTTTCTAAAACCATCTACCTCCCCTAGACCTTCATCTTCAGGATCTCCTGTGAGCTACTTACCCTTAGGAATAAAAGAGCCACCACTTGGTTTTAAAGTACTACTTGCTTTGAGATGTTTAGGCCAACTCATTCTGCCTGTACCCTCCTGTTTCCCTCCATCACTCTCAGGAGACCTGACCTGGAGTTCCATCGGTCAGACAATCCAGTGCACTACTGTGATAACCTTCTAAGCTGTCACCATGCTCCTAAATCCTTCTTCCTTACACTCAATAATCTAAGCTCTTAGCAAAGGCTCCCGGAACCTGCATTCTCAAAATACTCCAATTTCCACAGTCTTAATAAAAGCTGGTTATTGTTTCTCTCAAATTGTAGCATTTTCTTGTTTCTTTGAGTTTTAATTGGTTGGTTTTGATTTATTTGCTTTTATGTTTGTCTCACATCCTATGTATTCCAAATCCTAAAAGGAAAATCTAATCCTTTTTCCCCCTGATAACATTTCCAAGTAATTTTCCTTTTTTGTGTCTTTCTAAATACAAACCAATTGAAACTTGCTTCAGTGGACTGATCATTCATTTTTTTTTTTTTTTGATGTTATTTTCTCATTCTCCTAATTTAGTAGTGGCTTTAACACCTGATAGGTCTATCTTCCAATGTTTCCATTCTCAATGGCTTTGGCATCCTACAATAATTCTAGCCCCTCAGTTCTTTGGATATCTCACTTCTATTGCACAAATTCTATTTAGTATTATAATAAAAAAAAATGTAGCCAGATACTAGGAGAAACCTGAAATATCACTACCGCTCTACCAAAGAATTATCATAAATTATGCCACATCTTCCCACCCTGAGCTTAACACCAATACAAGCATTAATATCATGGAGCAACTGAACTGGTAGCTGAAAACATATTACCTCTGAACCTCCATTGAATCATTCCTATTAGAACTCGAAGACTACCTAAAGGGTTACACAGCCCACAGGTTCTTTCTTTGCTCCTCACTATATTCAAGATACACTGTTATTTCTCCCTCATAGATTATCCACACTTCCCCTACCACTGTCTGTCTGTGATGCTACTTCACCTTGACCTTAGACCCTAACACGGTTGTCTTTTCAACAAACAAAATTTACCTGAAGTCTAACTGATGTCCTTGGCAACCCTTGCTGCTTTCTAATACAGCACTCCATGTATCAGTGCTCCATAACATCCTTGGTGGCACAGACACTAGGATTTGAATACTTCATAACACATAGTATGTGAGAAGATAAATAAGCAAATGATGAGTTAATTTCAAAATTGTCTGTTTTCTATACTCCTCCATTAGCAGGAAAATTTAAGTTTCTGGAGCAAAGTTGCTATTTCTCATCCATTCTATCATTTTCAGTGTCAAAATGTGTCCAGGGTCTTTGTGTTATCAGTATTAATAACTAGTATAATAGTTACATATCAATAACTTTTCAGATCCCTTTATAATGTTTACTGATGTTTATAAATTACTAAACTGCACTTTTCTGTGATTAAAATATTGAGGATAAGTGAAAGTGAAGTTAATTCGCATCCATACCACAATGTAGAAAGATAAGTAAACAAATGATTACATACAATACAATGTTCTCTGTGCTCCTCTCTACACTTCCTGGACAAACTACACACATTACTAGAAGTTGCTAGTGCATCCGTGCGAGCTAATAGCCTGCACGCTGCATACATGGCCTGTCACTGTGACACAGGCCTAAACTAATGTGTTAAATCCCTGTCATTTTGACAAATTCAGATTTGACGTCCACAGCCTCACTGCCTCAGAATTCTTTTTCAAGTTTATTCAAATTATGTCTTTTAAAATCTTCCCATCTCTGTCTCATCACATTGCTTAAGTTCTTGCTCTGACCTTAGGCCCTAATTCACTTCAGACAGTACTTGAGTGCCTACAAGCCCACAGTCTGTCAGTCTTGCTTTATCGCTCACGGCCTATGTCATCACAGGCGAATGCTCACCTCTATCCTGACCACTTCATTTGCTCATTCTGCCTGTAATTCACTCCTTCTGTCTCTCGTATTTGGAGAGCAATTTCACTTCAGATATGACATTCTTTTAGCTCACCTGCTCAACTAGACTCAATCATAATTTATTTAATAAAATCTCCTCATTAATAAAAAGCAGGCAAGCAGTAATATCCTAACATAAGCCACTATGGTATTAACTCAATATTTGACATCAATATGAAGAAAATATAACAAAATCTCCATATAATGAAATGAATATGTTAATGAGAAAATTCCAATTAAGAGATATTTTTATTTTTTGTATGTTAGCACAGAGAAAGCATAAATTGCATTAGTTTTTCCCTTTTATTAAAAACAGATTTTTCCTTATATATTATCTTCATTATGTATTCTCCTTCTTCTACTCTTACAAGATATTTACACTAATTTTTAAGTTGAAGATTATCCTTCTGAAAAACATCAAAGCACAGTACCGTGCAGGTGCACACTTTATCATTACTACATATCAGGTTCATCACTCTTGTGGTTATGGGAGTAGTTGTCTTTGCTGCTTAAAACAACTCTTGTCCACATAAAAATATCGAAGTAGAAGTAAACTAAAAGTAACTTACAGTGTATGGAGAATAATCCATAGGTGGCAACTGACTCTCACCCATTCTCACTTTTGAGGATAGAAGGACTCATTGACTGCCTCATACGTCTTCATGTCTTTGTGTATCATGGACTAGTTACACCATTCATGTGAAAATAACATGGCCTGGCCAATGACCTCACCTTCTACACAGACGTGCACATCAATAACCATCTTCAAAAGGCTCAGTTGCATTCCCAACAGCAGACCCAGACCACAGAAGCGGGGTTCTTTTTTTTTAAACAAATATAATGTTATTTTGCAAGACTTTTATATAAAAATAAAAAGCAAAAGCTAATTCTTTAGCATATGTAATGAACCGTGTTACTACTTACTGAAATTTTTCTAAACAAAGATTTTTATTTTTAATAAATGGTCCACACCACCAAGCTCCAGTGCCATAGAAATGAAATAAGAGCCATATAGCTGAATTATGCCCTGCTGCCCAAGGCCGATGTTCTCAGAGCTCACAAAGCTATAACAAAACCACATCATCAGCAAAAATAGAACTTAGCAAAATGGCACTACACATGTCATCCTCAAAAGTCCTATAAGTAAAATCAAGTAGTGACATAGCACACAGGTTCCAGTGTGACTTGTACAGCAAGAATATCAACTGTATGTGGACTCTCAGAGACAGTATTTTTAGAAACATCAAATTCTATAGTGTTGTCAGTCTCTGGAGCACTGTACTGCAGGATATTTATTTAAAGGAGCTGCCCTTATTGGCAAGAATCACCTTGTCGATTTAGACAATGTTTGTTATATTCGTTTGAAAGAGTGACTTTCTTAACAAGGATTTTGCCAATTTGGTGAATTAACAGTAAGTGTATTTTCCAAGAACTCTATATGAGATGTTAGGGTAGAGTGCTGGTATTTATATTATTGATATCATTAGTGACTAGTCTTGATTGGCATCTGGGCAGGACTTAAACTTAGGACACATACTCCTGGGTATCTGTAGGGATGCTTGCAGGAAGGGTTAACTGAGGCAGAAACACCCAAATGTGTTGCGGTCTCAGGTTGAAGAGAAAGGAGAGGCCGCTAACAATCCTCTCTTTTCCTGTTTTCTGAGGCAGTGTGTCCAGCCACCTAGTGCTCTGTGCTTCCCACCATGACGGATCGTAGTGCCTTACACTGTGTGTCCAAAACCCTTTCCTTCTTTAGGTTACTTTGGTCAGATATTCTTCACAGCAAAGAAAAGGTAAAAATCATACTGTACTAACTTAGAAATTAACATATAATAATCTAAACTTTGGCTGATCTATCTAAATACCTCCCAAGTTTTCATGCAAATTGAGATTCTCTGAATATTAATTTATTGGATCAAAATGCCTTCTCCATATTTTATTTATTTTTCTTATTAAAAATTTTAAATATTCTTTTAACACAGCATTAATCTGGGCTGCTTTAGAAGAATAAGCTCATGTACAATTTCTGTGAGTTTTATTTTAAAATTCACATGCTGGTACAACTTTCCATAGAAAAAAGAAATAATCCAGCCCAGAACCAACAAAATCTGCTGTCTAGCCCATACCTTTTGCTTTCATCCATTGGTTGCCTCTCCTCCTCACCCTTCAGCCCTCTAACCTCCCATTTTCACGGGTCTTCCTAAGCCTCACACCACCTTTGCTTCCCTGGGAACTCTCCTGTCCCTTCACTTCTTTCTTTTACCCACTGGGACTCTCCTTTGTCTCTCAAGACAGTATTTCCGAGCAGGAATTGATCCTTGATTCTATGTCCAGTCTCTGAAGACCTAGCCAGTCCCTAGAAGAAGCTGATTAGCCCAGTTTCTAACCCTGCTGTATCACATTGTCTCAGTTTGGGTTTTTATTGTTGTGGAGAGAAACTATGACCATGGCAACTATTATAAAGCAAAAATTTTAATTGGGTTGGTTCGCTTACAGCTCAGAGTTTAGTTTGTTATCATCATGGTGGGACATGATGGCATGTAGGCAGACATGGTTCTAGAGAAGGAGCTGAGAGTTCTACATTATGATCCTCAGACAACAAAAGAGAGCTGTGACACTGGGCATAGCTTTAGCACGGGAGACCTCCAAGTCCACCCCAACAGTGACACACTTCCTCCTCCAAGGCCTCACCTTCTAATAGTGCCATTTCCTTTGGGGGACATTTTCTTTCCAACTACCACACATATTAACTGTTGTTAGCAAGTCCGGAGGGATTTTAAAGTTCCCATGATTCTAGTGCACCTTTCATGTAGTAGTTGCCTGCCAGCCAAAGTAGATGGAAAGTCTGAGGTTAAGCAGTTTCTCCAGTTACGTTCAGGAGAACAAGGTATGTGACTTACAGCTGTGTTTCCCAAATTCAACACTTTCTCGGTGAACACAAAGACTCTCTACGGCTTTTTATGCACAGACCACCTTTGCCTTCAAAACTGCTGTCACTGGCACTCACAAGCAGGCTCTTACCTCAAAGAGAAAGCTAACCCTTGATAATGACTCTACGCAGTCCTGGGAAAGCATGCCCCAGAGCTTTCCAAGATCTGTATGCTCTTCTCACGACAGTCAAAAAAATTACCTCCAACTATACTGTTTGACAAACAAAAACATGAAGAGTATTATTTCAGTATGGTTTCTGAAAAGATTTTTAACCAGTTTTCTGTCTAACAAAGCCAGAGGGTGTTTCCTTGCTAACATATAAAGAAAAAGCCACAAGTCAAAATAGTCTGGACATTTTTTTTCAGATAAAATAAACGTCAAGTTTATGTTAAAAGAATAATGCAGATATAACTTCTACTCAGAGACACAAGATATTTAAACCAGTATGTCCAAGACAGGACAGTCACACTCAATCCTGTTTTATCAGTGTGGGGGATCCAGTGACACTGTCCCTTTCCAAAACTACATCCAGAATTTAAGCATGATTTTCCCAATGCCAGGAAGGACAACAGAAGTGAGAGGTCTGGTCTGCTGCATGTGTGCTGTGGTCACCAGATGCATGTGCTATGCTATATTATAGTGTGCATGCGTGCATGCATGCATATGTGTGTGTGTGTGTGTATGAGCGCATGTGCATGTTTATGTGTGTGTGTATGAGCGCATGTGCGTGTTTATGTGTGTGTGTGCATGTGTGTGTGCGTGCACGTGTTTGTATGTGTGTGTGAGTGTGTATGTGTGTGTATGTGTGTCCACACACGCACACACACGTGCATGTATGTGTGTCTATAGTTGCCAGGTGCTAAAGACCTGTGGATGTTGGATTTTAATGAAAAAGCCATCTTCTTCAGAAAACTTCCTACACTATTAAAGCACCCTCTCTCTGTTTCTTCATTCAAATGTCACTGGTGCTTTATAGCTTTGCTTTGGTGACTAACGTTGCTGGTATTCCATGCCCAAATGGCTGCTAGAGTGTTAGCAAGTGCCTGGACAGTATCTGTGCATCAGCTGCACCTGACTAGACATGGTAGGTTTCTCCCAATAGCACCCACAAACCTCGGCTATAATCATTGAAACATTGAAATGTCCTTTTTATCTTCACTGTCATGAAATGCTCTTTACTTAGGTGTGAAAAACAAATATTTTCATATTTTATCGTGTATTCCAGAACAATTTTGTGATGTTTTTGCTATTGTATTTTGTCTGATTACTTAATTCATATGTTTATTATTTCCTTATTCATAAGTTGATTATCTTCTAATTCCTCTAAATTACAACAAAATATTCTAACACTCTCCTAGTATCCACCTCTGATATCCCGCTTCTGACTATGGGCTATTTCAAACTAATTTTTCTATTTTCAAATGACACTTTAATTACCATAAAGTAGTCCCATCTTATTATTCACACCAAACAAAAATTCTCCAGTGCCAACCATAGCAGAGTGGAAGGACACTACAGAGGCGCGAAAGCCCACTGTTTTTAAAAGCCCACGTGCACTTTCTTCTAACATAACAGTGTGAAGAAAGACAGGCAGGCAGTCAGCAGAAGAGCATCAAAGTTACAACCCCTGCTGCTTATTGGAAAACATGACCATAAGTCAACCTTGACATCTTCTTCTTTCCTTGCCTATACATCAACAAACCGATCATCAGTCACCAGTGTTCCCTCCACACTGATAAAGACAGCATTTACTGTGTGCTTTACCATTGCATGTTCCATATGAACTGATGCCATTATAGCTCATAAGGAACTAAGCATCAGTACCACTGTTATCACTAATTTATAAAAGAGATCTTGAAGCCTGGTGAGACCAAAAACAGCTCAGTATCACCGTGTTGGAAAGAGGCAGCAACAGGATTTGAATTCAGAGTCTGGCTTGGTGTCTATGCTGAGCTACAGTTGTAATTTCTTCCTCTCCTCCTCCTCCAGTTTCTCCCCTCCCCCATCCCTAACCCTCCCCCATCCCTAACCCTCCCCCATCCCTAACTCTCCTCCTCCCAGTATTTTTATGATACTTATTTCCTTGAGTATTTTTCCAATACTAGTTTCACTGTGACTACTTCATACATGTTTATTATCACTCTTTGCTCATATTTACCCCTTACTTCCCCAGTTTTCTCACATGTGAGAATCACGTGTCTTTCTGCTTCCCTCTATTTGTCTCTACTTCCCTTCTGTTAGCCTAGTCCAGGATGCCTCTTCACTCCTCATCATTCCTGAAAGGCTCCAGCTCACCAACATAGACTGGACAGCATCATTTCTTCTTCCCTTGCTCCATTGGCCTCTGAACCCCCATTCTGTGCTTGCCAACGGAGGCCTGCTGGAACCTACTGCTTACGTCATCAGAGCCAACTACACTGATGTCATCATCATACACATCTTCATAGTAACTAACCCAGGACTGCAATATGACAGCAACCGTCTTCACTGTTGGGTCTGACTGTGTTTTACTTTCCTAGGAAGTAATCTTCAAACATTTGTTAGCACAAAACTTTCTGATCCACTCTTCATGCATCAGCCAGAGATTCTGTTCCATCCACAATGCTAATTATGATCATGTGATAAGTTATGGTCATGTGACCAGCAAAAGAACCTTGTCAATTCCAGCTAACTATATCTCTTTTATATGATGGTAGAAGGCTTCCTTATTGGCATAGTTTGGTTTTATTCACACTTTAAACTAGTCAAGGGAGGGAATGTTTCTTTCATTACATTCATAGCACCCATAACAATACTGGGACATGCAATTAGTGCTTACAAATATTTGTTGGCTAAGTTAAGGAAAGAACAAATAAAAATTGTCTTGAAAAAGTCTGTCTGTCTTCTCACCACTTCTTTTAAGCAAGCCCTTCATGACTTATATTACAAGATAGACTGGCTTGTAAATCATCAGATGCCTGCCCCACACCTTACTTTTCAAAATTCAGCAATAAAGTTGAGTTGGCTCCTAAGCATTAGTAATGGATATCTTCATCAAAGTCAATGCTCTTCTGCATTCAAGTTGCTCATATAATACAAAGTTTGACTTGGAAAAAGAATTTCAGCCTCACAATTCACTTCACCAAATTATCTAGAAAAATAATGGCTTTTTGAAAGCTTCTGCAAATGAAGAAATGCTGCAGAAAATCTGAATATACTGTTGTTCTCTAAGATGAAACCTTCTCCTCATGCATGTAGTTGGTATTGCTTTAAAAGCATTATTTACTCAGGTGTATGCATAATTAACACACTGTGTGGATCCCATCTCTAAACAAAATTTTGATGTAATCAGTTTCCAAATTCTTTTCCCCAAGAAATTCAAAAGGATTCCAGTGCCCTTTATTTCTGTATCACATATACAGTCACAAATTCACACGCTCAGTCACTCACACTCATACACACATACACTAATAACCATGTACACAGTCACATACACAAATTACTACACACAGTCACAAATACTCTTACGGATACTGTTGTCACTTTGCATTATACATTTTTACTTCGAATTAAGATGTTTCGTATGATTGTCTTATTTGAAGTCTTTGTCCCCAAACTATACATCTGTTTATAGATCGTCTATAATATAGGCCTTAGTCCTTGGGTTATCTAGGTTGATAAGAATTACAGGTCATAATTACCTATGTTTATCATATTATAGCCATGTTAATTAGGTCTTCTAGATATATAGTAGAATATGTCAGATGGATACAAGTCTTAAACACTTCATAGACCTAGAGAATATGACATTTAAATGTTTTGTTATTCAGAATTTGGCCATGAGAGACACAATTGCTCCTGGCATCACTGTTCCTTTCCCAAGATGGTATTGAGCATCAAGGACACTCCACATGGAGTTTGTCTTTTTTGGTGGATAATGGCTTGTTGGGAAAGAACTGCCCTTGCCTTGACTGCTGTCAGTAAACACACTATCCACTTTGGACGAGCAGGATAAGAGATAAGAGACTGCTGAAACCTACCAAGACAGGATAAGACAATTTGTCTAAATACCCTGCTTCCAAAAAAAAATCTGTCGGTTATCCTAGGCCTATAGCCAAAAAAATTGGATGCTCCAGTGTCATAACAAAGCTGTATGTGACTGTCCGGGCAGCCGGATGCTGCTATATTCTTACTAAGTTTCAGGAGTTTCCCTCTTGCATTTCTGCTTACTCAGGTAGTGTTTTTACCTCTGCAGGTCTTTGATGGGGTTGAAGATTAGATAGCTACAGTTATGACATTTCATGTCTCAGATGAAGAGCATTTAGGTACTAGACTCATTTTATTCAAGATAGACAGCTTTGGCGTAATCTCTGTATCTTGCCCTGCACCAGTATTCTGGATATTTAATATATGCTTTGTGTTTGTGGTACCTATTAGTTATAGTTTGACTGTTTACATCATTGCTCTTCCCCTCTGCTGATAATTGTCTCTAGTGTATATAATTTTAAAGGTATGTTTAGAACTTTCTTATTAAGACACGAAGGGGAAATATAGTATGGAGCAAGTGCCTCACATTGACCTAGAGGTTTGGCCTCTTGGCCAGCATAGGTCTGGGATTCACCTATGAACATCGGGGCTGCAGCACTGAAGTGTGTCTGAAGAGCAGCTTAAGATGGGAAGCACATATGTACTTGGTCTTTCTGCTTCCAGTTCATACTTGGAAGGAAGACCTGGTGTGGGATGTCTTTACGCATACTGTGAATATCATTCTTTAATAAAAAGACTGTTTCGGCCTATAGTAGGCATCTTATAAGTAGGTGAGGAAATCGAAGCGTAGCTAGGGGAAGGAGGGTGGAGTCAGGCAGAGATGTTTTTCAGCCACCCAAGAGGCAACATTAAAGAAATAGGTAAGCCATGAGCCACGTGGCAGGACAGATTAGTGGAAATGAGTTGAATTAAGATATAAGAGCTAGCTAGCAATATGCTAGAGTCATGGGCCAAATAACATGCAATTTATATAAGCCTTTGAGTGATTATTTGGGGCTGAGAGGGTCCGAACTTCTGGATCTCTGGCTAGACAGGTCAGAAACCTCATTCTACCTCATGTGAGTGGATTGGCAGAGATTTAATTCTTTGTGTTTGTAAGTTTTTCTATAAATCCTTTAATAAATATAACCTTTTAATTAATTACCAGCTACATACTTCCATTCACTCACACATTCACACACTCACACCACACACATACAACACTCACTCACAAATATACTCACACATACTCACATACACATAGATTCCCCAAAACACAATGCACTCCCACATACACACATATACTTACACACAGTCGCACAGTCACACATTCACACATACTCCCATATACTCACACACTCACACACTCACACACTCACACATACATCCTCACATAAACTATCTTAGAGGCTGATTGCCCTAGCATCTCTGTCTTTTTCCACAATGGCAGCAACTTAGACATCCTCAAATGTTACTGCCCCTACCCAACTCTCACTTCTACAGTTTACTGAACTACCAGGTCATTGTTAGATTAATGAGTAGAAAATCACTAATTAAGTACTGTGTGTTGGTCCTGATTTAAGCCTTAAAAACTAGGAGTGAGAAAAATCGTGGAAGATTCCTTCCTGTATGGATCTACATTCCACTGGGAGAGGAAGATGATATATTGATGAACAGTGCAAAAGTAAAGGCAGGGAAGAGAAGTGGCAAGGGAGCCAGGTTGGAGAGCAGGTGTCAAGTGGGCCATTCTCCATAAGAAAATCATACAACACTGCTCTGGAGGGGGCAGGAGAAAGAGAGGACAGTGCGTCTATTAAAGACAAAAATGTCTATGAAGAAGAAAGATGAAACCAAATACCCCAAGACACACTGTGGCTCGGCAAATAATTCTGACTGACAGTCAGCACCGAAAAGAGTATAATAACTTTAAATCACTTAATCCTCCACGATGTTTAATTTTCTCTAAGAAGAGACATGCACACAATTTTAATTATAAGGTTAGCAAGCTTCTAATGGTAACTCAGTGAATGCAGAGCTGGGAAGTGATGTGCCCACTTTCACACAGTGTTTCTATGCTCAGAGAAAAAATGTGTGTGTGTGTGTGTGTGTGTGTGTGTGTGTATTTGATGGAAACAGTAATAACAGTAATAAAATGTTGTAACAATTAAGAAGTGCTGAGTCTGGAATTGTCCTCATCATTGTCTTGATATTTGTCTAATGATGGACCATACACTTCTTAGACTCTAACCACTGGTTTCAAGAAGTGTGCATGTGCCAGCACACTGAGCAGCTTCTCCCTCTAAGTTGGACTTTGTAGTTTGTTCAGAAATCAAAAAATGTTTATGAATATATTTACTTTTGTATCCTGTTCCCTGATGATAAATGTTTTTCCACTTTCTCAATGCCTACCTGAAAAGAAAACCTTTAAGCAACAAAGGAAGGAAAGGAAAAAGGAAGCGGGGGGGGGGGGAGGCGGAGGGATAAAGGAAGTAATGAATTACGAATTCAAGATTCCCCCACCCCACCCCTTTTAGGAATCCCATATATCATTATTAAAATTAAAATGCAGGGTTCCATATCAGCTCTTATCAATGACTAAAACATCATTTAAAGTTGCATAACAATTTTAAACTTAATACTAAAACTGCCACCCTTTTTAAAACACTTGAGTATTGAGGTACAGAAAGAAGGACTAATAATTAGGTGCATGGCTGTTTGTGGTGATAACTTATAAAAATGTTGTATTTGAAAAAGCAGACAAGAAGGGCGCACTGAACAGCCACTGCTGTGATGTTCTACTTCATATGTAGCCATGTCTCCAGGACTGCAACCTCCAGAAAGCCAGCTCACTCTAAGTATACAATTGTACTCTTCTATCCTTTATCATCCATCACCCATCTGAACTTAGTCTTAACAAACAGCTTACCAGACATTAATATTTCCCACTGTTTCTATAGAAACTTCAAGCAGATACTATCATATTTTGAAAAAGAAATCTACTCTTGAGTAGAACTTATGGAGTGGTAAAATAAATAGCTATATCAAAAAGTATAAGACTAGAATGATTTAAATCTTTAATTTAGTTATGAAAATACAATACAGTGTAACACAGACTAGAATAAGAACATTTCCTGCATAGTTTGATATTACAATAGTTTTTCTGCATCAATATTTTGACACATTTTATACACAACAAAAGGCAGATGTACAATCTCACATATGGAGCAGAGTTTAAAATGAGCAATGTTGTCAAAGCTGGGCTAATAGCCAAATTGGCCGGAAGGCCTTAATAAAAAACTGTAGTTCCCCAAAACAACAAAAGAAATGGCCTGAACACCCACTAAGTAGAGAGAATTGGCTATAATTCACTAACTCCCTGGTGTGGTGGTACATTTGTAGCAGAGTACAGCTTGCCTTTGGCTAAGGCAGCTACTCCAGAGTGTGGATAGAGAGGACAGCTCATCTTTCAGTTAGCTCATTAGCCATCTAATGGGATGTCCCGGTAGGTGTGGTTAAATCACAGAAATAGTGCTAAAAATCAAGAGGATGTATATGCACTGGACGAACTCACGTGAGTTAGCACAATGAAGAGCATCTATTAAATATCAGAAAAATACTTCAGATATTTCAGCCAAAGTCTGCCTGGCAATATTATAAAAAGTAGGGAAAAACAAGCTGAATAAATATGCACTGGAATCAAGTGATCAATGCTGTTAACCCTAGTAAGGGCATACCTATATTACATAAGAGAATACCCTGGGGGAAAAGTATTCTTTGAAACTGATGCTTCAATCTAATCATAAAAAAAGATGGTAGGTAAAATAAATAAAGGCATCAGACAATCTCCAGTTGAAGATAAAGTGTCATTCTTCAACGTGTCATTATTACATAAAACAATGGCAAAAGAGCTGTCCCAGAGCCAAGGTGACATGTTTGGCAAGATGTCTCATGTGGGAGTCTGCATTGAATCTTGGAATAGAGAAAAAGTCTACTGGATCCTCAGGGAGAAAGTCAAAACATGTCAGTTCAAATCCCCAGTGTGGTAGCGCTGTGCTGATGTTGAAGCTGGGTGAAGACTGTGGAAAATATGTTCTCAGTGTTACCTTCTGTAAGTCTAACACGATATCCAAATGGAAAATCTAAATGTATAATATGTACACACAGAGGTGTCCTATTTTATTACCACACAAATGCTGACTTGTTTGCTCTTCCCCTCTTCCAAACATTTGTTAGTCTAGACTGAGCAAACAGACTAAAACACCTCTGCTGCAGCCCATGTCTCTAACTTCTGATTCTGTTTCTACCATTCTCTGTGTGATTTAGAGCAATTTATAAAACTTCCTATGCCTGGCCCACTATCATAATACCTACCAAATAGTATTGTTATTAGAATGAATTGATGCATTTGACATAGTGAAGTATGTGCCTACAGAGATCACTATTAGAAATAGCAAAGCACATAGAACCAGAGATGTCTCTTGCTACAGACCCGAGTAGAACAGCCGCTTCCCTCTGCTTACGCTTTGGCAACAATAAAGACGACATTACTGGAGGGCAGTTTGATGAATTCAATGCTTGCTTCAGACTGGAATTTTGGTTCTAGATAGGATGATGTGCAAAGGGATAGCGTTAGCACCATCACAGAGTTAGAAAGTTCTCAGCTCCAGCACTGTAGCCAAACTCTCCTGGAGTGACCCAGATTGTGCTTGTTTGCCTTCCTGTCTTACAAGCCTGGATCTCTGGTGCTTGAGCTGTTCTGTAAGACACCGTATGTTCTCCCTGTAAACCCCTTTCTCTCCCAAAAGAAGATATATTGGCTTTGTTGCAATCAACCTTATAGGTTCTGTTTGCACTGGAATTATCTACTGACCCAGCTTTAACTCTGAAAGAAGCAGAGTTCCTGAACCCTGACTTAGAAGATGCAGTCTGAGACTACACCAAACAGCAATGCAACTTGCTGAGTCCATATTTAAGACAAGAAGGTAAAAGAAAACGTTTCCCGTGGGAATGTCATCTCAGTGAGAATGAGCACAGTCTTTCAGCCAAGTTTCAATTGCCCAACGTTCCATTGTTCAATGTGTCCCACTACATGGATGAGAAACAAGATGGTTGCCTGTTACTCATCACTATAATTGATCAACTGTCATAACGTGATTACTGCTGAAGCTATTATTTTTTAAAAAGTACCAAAATTTGAGTGTGTCTTCAAGATAGCCCACTAAAATTAGATGTTCAAACTAACCTTTTAATATAAAAGTTATACAATGCCCATAGGCTAGATTGGGTAATATGCCACAAGAAACTACAAAAGCCATATCCACTGTTTGTGAATTTAGTGTGTAAAAGAGAATGGCCATATATGGCTAATGAAGAATCAGGGCTAAGCAAAAATTGGGCCACTGGAGTGATGTTGCAGAATATTCTCAAAGGCAAATATTGTACCAACATTTACCCCATTTTACTGTAATTTCAAAAACCACTTACTAGATATTTAGAAAAATTAAAACTTCCCAGAAATAAAAAGTAGAAGCTGTAATGAGGATAGTCTTTTAAAAAATTACACTGAAACTATGAAATAATAGAAAGAAATGGGGTGATAAATTAAATGGGATGGCAAATACATGAAGTACTTAATCTAGAAATTGTTAAGTGCCAAAGTGTTTGAACATTTTGCATAGAAAGCTTGGGGTTTTAGATGCCTTCACTCTATCTCGGAGACTTATTTGTCTTCTTAATAGGTTAATAAGCATCTTGCCAGTTCTATGCACCATGAGAATATTTCTTGGACACTTAAGAACATTTTTTTCACAGCGAGAGCATCTATAAGGATGAAGTTTCACTTGTGTATCTTTGGTGAATTTAACACTAGGATGTTCTCCATGACATCATTTCTTGCTTCTTAGAGATACAAAATAATTTATTTTTCTTTATCTAAGGACAATTAGCATGGGTGCTGGGCTGGACCTCATTGGGAAACAGCCTCTCCTCCTTGTGATTAGCTTATCACTCTGCCTAGGATGTACCCTGGGGCTTGACTGAAGATTTATTCAATGGCAGAACTATTTGGTCTCTTTTATCTTTTCTGCATAGAGGATTCTCTGCATAGCCAGGAGATTTCATGTTTAATTGAAAAAAAAAAACTGAACCCTGACTACTAATCATGGGATAGAAACACTCTAATTTTCATGGAAGCTAGTTAATGTCTCTCTGCATAAGCCCATGAGCAGTCCGGGAAAGCCATGTAGACTATGTCAGCTTAGCCAAAAGATATCCAGTAAGAAAGGAAAGTTCAGTACAATATATGAGTATATCAGCAATACTGGGGAAAGAAAAACTCAGACTTCATGCAGGGTATTTTTTGATGTTAGATCTGGATTATTCCAAGCAGGAAAGTGAGATGCAGTAGAGATAAGACTCTGCCTCAAAGAGTATAAGGTTCTTATGAATGAGTAAGAGGCAGTAGTGAGCCAGACCCACAGCAGATGACAGTGTTCTCAGAAGGCTGCATGATGCCAGTGTTAACTCACTACTGTAGTGTATTGGAAAAGTGCTGAGAATGAGTTCACTGTTAAAGGTGATGGTGCTGAATGACTCAATTGCTATAAGAGCTGAGCACCTAGGTTTGGGTGGTTAGTGTCTGGTTTGGAACAATAGACCAAAGAATGCTTTCATAATGCTTTGTAAAAATAAAAGGCCCTTCTCGGAAGGCTAGTTGCTTGTAATTGCTTCCAGATTGCTAAAGAAAGAC
Organism: Phyllotis vaccarum; assembly: GCA_033318265.1. Lineage (NCBI taxonomy): Eukaryota > Metazoa > Chordata > Mammalia > Rodentia > Cricetidae > Phyllotis > Phyllotis vaccarum. The sequence continues at coordinate 73,367,962 of JARWLC010000001.1, read as the reverse complement.
ATTTCACATCTGTTTTTCTATTCCTGTGTGAAATGAAGACCCTTTCTCAGACTGTGAACTGCAAAATAACAATGTCCCACGAGATACAGCTTTTACTCCAGGGGATAAAAATGATGTCATCTGGACACATAAATCTGAGAATTTTTCCCATGTAGCTTTACAAAATAGATTAACATATTAAATACTATGAAGACTGTCATAATTAACAAACAATTAAACAAAACCTCCAGCCTATTGGCCAAGGATTGCCCCTTCTTCCTCCTTAACCTATTCAGTGGTAAGAGCAATAAAAACGTTTACACATTGGGCACTTATTTGTTAGGCAGGTTCCCCAAAGACTATGTAAAGAACAGACCTCCAATATCATCAAAACAGTCTTGGCACCATCGCTGTTTGGATAGGGAACTGGAGCTAGCAGGCAGCTAGGCCAGGTCCAGAAAGCCCATATTGGAAGAGCTTGAATGTGAGGTGCCTACGTCTACATTCTACTCTGCTTCCCTCCTCCCTTGGTGGACCGAGCATGCGTAGTTCATTTCTCCCGCAGGAAGTTTACTGTTCTCCTGTCATCTGTCCTTCTTCCTCTGAAGGGCTCACTCCAGTGTGTGCTAGCATAAATGTTTCCAGATTCTTCACTCCAGGGAGCCCTCTCCTCATTACTACACCAGCCTTGCTCTCTGTCCAGCCATGTTTCTCCAACTGGCCTCTTCCACAGATCCCAGTGTCTCAATCCCTTCATCTATCGCAGATAGGCTACCCCAGGGTGCTTACCATAGGGCCCATGGAGCACAAGTGAACTAATACTAAGATGAAGTCCTCTGGACAATGTATGTACATTCCCAGTAAACATTTATGATGACACTAATTATTATCTGTGTTATTGCTGCTGTTATGTAGAATAGATACAGTAGAAAGATTGGGAGCCTGTTTTCAAGTATCTTAAATATTTATTTCTACCAAAAATAGGGGGAGCCTAAAGACTAGAAAGGAACAAAAGTTCATCATACCATCTCTCAGAAACATAGGTGTTTCTTGCTATTCTTCCAGTAAGAACTATAGTCTGGTGCTTTTCTCGGCTTTATCTTCATGGCCTTGCCATAATTTGGAAGGCCTTGAAAACCAGCAGAACAATGTAGGCAGCCCTGGCTGTGTTCATTGCTGAGCTTTGAATCTGAAGCTGATTTATCTTGGGCTTGAAAGAGCATTGCATTTCTATTTTTCAGCACTGTCCCGAGGCAAGGTCTTCAGAGAGGCAATCTTCTAGGGACCACCACCTCACTTTCAAAGAGATTCTGTTACTCTCTTTCCCATCATTACATTTAAATCACTTGCCGCTTACCATGCTTTCCAATGCTTTCTATTGTTTGCTTCTATAATTTAGATCTCCTGGCACCACAGGAAAGTGTCTATTTGTATTACACCCGCATAGATGAAGAAACAGAGGCAGAAAGAAGTAAAAAACCACACAGCCACCATTAGGAGAAATCCTAACTGGCCTCCGAGGTCCAAATCCCAGCAGCCTGGTCCAGAGTTCTTGCTCCTGACTGAAAAGATGTGCTAATGAGGGACATGTGCATTTTAGTATGCACAAGGAATGAGGAGCAGGGAAGGAGGCCAGGGTCTCTTGAGCCTGAACACATCCATCTCCCTTCCAATCCCAGCTTCAGGCAAGAAAAACAGGAACAGATGAAACCAATCAGTGTGTTGGTGATGCTCTCCCAGGTCAGTCAGAGCTAGTGGGATGATGCACGGGGAAAACAAAAAGTGTTAGAAGCTGGTGGGCAGGGAGCACGTTGGAGCCTGTTTGCAAGAGTCCAGCACTGTTAAGTGAGGACAGAGCACTCTACCTCTTCCTTCAGGAAAAAGACATAATATAAACACACATTATGATTCAATGGGGACAGCAAGTCACTTGCTCCAGGTGTCAAATGGCAAAAAAGGTGGCCTTCATCAGCTGGATGAGAGTTGGGCACCAGGAAAGCAAGTTTCAGTAGCGCTGTACTTTTAAATTATCACTAGGGCAGAAAGTGCAGCATTTTTCCCTTACAATCCATCAACAAAATTTGGGGGTATTGTCTCTGTTTACCATGGTTAAATAGAAACTGTAATCCCCTACTGGGGGCAGCTCTAGTTTTCAAATTCTGAGTACCCAGTAACTATTGATTGATGCTACCAAAACATATTAATTCACAAAGGTTTGTTTGCTTTTTGTATGTTTTGAATGTAGAGATGTGTGTGTGTGTGTGTGTGTGTGTGTGTGTGTGTGTGTGTGTGTTCAATACAACTATTTATAATCAAACTCACTTCTCACTTTAATGTATGGTGCTTGTGGGGCTCAGGCTATACCGTGCACTATCTATGTTACTTCACATTGTGGGAAATAGCAGTTTTCAGGCCATACTTTGCCCCGGGTAACTCCATTGTACAAATTAGATTTTTCTCTATTTTGTGCACAAATGCCGAAGCTTAATGACTTTGTATCTCATCTATGCATGTAGAAACCACAGGCCAATAACATATATACAAAGTAAAACTGTACCGACTTACTGAAGTGCGCTGTGACCGTATGTGAAGTACACCTGGATATATTAAAACAGTATATATAAAAAAAAAAAGGCATGTGAACTTATTGAGTACACCAGGCCAAGGCAGCACACCTCACTGTCAGATGCCTATGTTCTAATAGTCAGGCACATCTGTCAACACATCCACTAACAGGGAACTTCCAAGTGTCCCTCAAGTTTCAGATAGCTTTGTCTACCCAGTCACAAACATTGTTTTCTGTGAAGTCCCTGAATAGGTGGTGATAGAAATCAGAAAAATGGAGTAAAGTGTGGCAGAATGGTCCAATGAGAAAGGAACTGATCCACACCCCAGGTATCCTAATGCTAGGTCTGGCTTTGTCTTGGTACAGGAGCAGAGCAACTTCTGCTGGCCATAACTTCTTCATCTATAAAATAATGTTCTGGGCTAGATAATCTAAGGTGTTAAACTCTTGGCATTGTTTTCATATCCAAATATGTGGATCTATATGCTTTAGGCTGTAAAAATCATAATCTAAAATCTTCATATACTTCCTCAGTATTATCCAACTACTTTCTAATGCATAACAGGTTGTGATAGAAGAACCAAGTTAAGATAAAAATGCAGGGAAAGTCAAATGTACCTAGGGAGGAAAAGGGGACCCTTACCCCAGAGATCTCTGACCAACTGAGTGAAAAATATCAGCAAAAATACAATATTCTTCTCATATTGAGATATTTTACATAAGACAATAAAATAGAACCATGTTTGTGGCCAAGGCAATTATAGCCTTTGAGTTTAACCTTACTTCCTCACCTACTCATACCTGTAATTGTCTGAGAGTCCTACAAACACTAGTAACTTGTTACAATCAAAACAGGTCACAACTCCTTGGTGACCTAATAGAGTAAGGCTTCCTTTGACCCTGTTGGCCAATGTTTTTGTTTTTATTAGATTGTAATCCTATCCACGTACTTCTAAGGAACTACCTTCTGGTGTCCCTGGTCCCTTGTCTCCTTTCCTAAAGAAAAAGATAGGTATATTTCCATGGAAAGCTTGTAAGGAATGTATCTTCAGGAGCCCCTGAAATCATAGATATGGCTTTTGTCACTTAAGCATGACTATTCAGAAGCCTATACCCATGCTCTGCTGCAAACTGTGCTTTTACTGTCTCTGCCTGTTGTGTTAACAACTGTGCTGAAATCTGTGTCATTTCTTAAGCATCAACACTGCTTTCTGTGGACTTGGCCTGCAGTTCTCTGCAATAGAAGTCTCCGAGGAGTTCCCCAGTTTGCTGCAGGAAGTACAGTAGTGCACACCCCACTTCCACTGCCACAGACATCCCTGAGGCAAGGCAGGAGATCATCATAGTGTTCAGTTACTCTACTAGCAAGTACTCTGGGGAGACCTAGAGTCCCCAGATTGCTTCTTTGGGGAATGGTGCCAAGTAAACACGAATTCATCAAGTACTTTCATGAAGTACCCTGTGAGCTCAAGTCTCTCAGAGCAGTGGAAAAATTAGAGATGAATGTTATGATCTCCTCCCTCTCAGGGTTAGCTGTCTAACTGTGAGAAGGAATAATTTCAAATTATAGCAGTTTTTGAAGAGTTGTGTGTTAAGGCTGCTGATGGAGAGTTAGGAAAGTTCAAGAGAGAGAGATCTTTATCAACTCAACAAATATTATCAAGCATCAGTCGTGTGAGAGCAACATTCTCAGGAACACTGTGAGTATAGCTGTAGAAATCAGGTAAAACTGAATACACAACAAATACAAACAACAACAAAGCCCCATTCCAATTCTAGATAGTGTTGCGGCTGTTGAAGTAAACTAAGTGGATGTGGACTGGTTAAGGATTCTATTTTACATAGTTTAGTCAGGAACAGCCTTCATGTTGGTGTGGCATGGGGACAGAGTGAAGACGCACACGTACCATGTATCAGGCAAAGAAAACACCTTCAGAAATGGCCAGAGGTAGGAATGTGCTCCAGTTCACAGGCAAGGTTGATAGAGAATCTGATATCAGATGAAGAAGACGCTAAGGACATGGTCATGTAGGGACTTGATGGAGATGGTGGCAAGCATGAGTTTATTTGTAGAAGAACAGAAAGTTACTGAAGTATATAAAGCAATATGGTGACATCATTACCTTTATTTTTTATATCATATGCAGAATAAAGAGGTAGAAAGGGTTAAAGCAAGGGGAAAACTGGGAAAAAAGTTTCCACGTGTTATGACATGCACAGTCCCACTACTATAGAAGAACATGTATATATACAAATAATATTTCATATTTATAATAGTTTCATATACTGCAAAACAGCATAACGTGTTATAACATGTAATCTTGCTATATTCTAAGAATACCATACTGATAACACTACATTTTATAGCATAATTATAAAGTAAAAAAACATGTCATATTGTGTTATACTGTCCCAGGAAAAGATAGTGGTGTCCTGAGGTAGAAGGGGTATGATAAAAGTGGAAACATTGGTTTCAGAGAAATGGTTTGGAGCTGGATTCAATAAGCCTTGCCAATGAATTTTCTTTGAGGTATAAAAGTAAAGAAATTCACAGCCTCCTAATATTTAACTTGAGGAATTAAGAAGATAAACAGATTTGAGTATGGAACTGATAACATTTTAATAAGGGACATTATAAATGTTATATGAATATTTAGAAATATAAAACTAAATGTCAAGTATACAGTTTTAATACATAGGTCGACATTTCAGAAAAATCAGAGTAGGAACTTCAGATCTGTCTAATTAGCCAGGATGGGAGGAACTAAAAAGAGCAGAGAAAAAATGAAAGAATTGTGATGGGTGAACTCTTAGACACAGAAACATTTGTATAGAAAGAGGTGATCCAATCAGTAACATGCTTGTCATACAAGAATGGAGACCTGAGTTCATTTCTAAGCATCATAGTAAACACCTATAATCCCTGACAAGGTCGAGATGAAACAATTCCTAGGCAGTACTGGTCGAGCAGTCAGCTCAACCGGCAAGCTCCAGAGCCAGTGAGAAACCTTGCTTTGTAAATAATGACTTAGAAAGACACAGGATATCAATATATAGACATGTGAATGTGTAAGCACATGCAAGCATTTCTGCACGTGCGCGTGCACACACACACACACACACACACACACACACACACACACACACACACTGAGAATAAGAGAAGATAAGTCAACAAGTGAATAGTTTACAAGAGTGTCACTGAGGTAGGAGCATGACCAACCCTATCAAGAGCTGTAAGAATGGTAAGTATTTTGAGAGCTCAGACTCAGCCATTGGATGGCACACACATTGTCTTCTTCCTGAACATGTTCCATGGGCAGTGACTTCTTCTCCTTCAGGTCTTCCCTCATTGTCTTCTTAGTGACCTTTGAAGGGCCATTATGTCAAAACACTGTTTCCCTCTCCCGGTTGTTTATGTTCCGTTTTTTTATCATTATGCAATAACCTAGATATTTTACTTGATTAACTTATTATTTCCCTTATTAAGTTATAAAAGCCACAAAAATCAAGTGTTTGGATGCTTTGCTGATTGCAGCTTTATCAGTACATAGCATAGTGACTGACAATGAGCTGGCATTGGCCATCCAATAACTACTGATTACATTAGTGTGTGGTTGGATGGACAAATGGACAAACTGATGGACTGAATGGACAGACAGACAGATGGACAGATTGGGTAGTTGGATGGATGAATGGATGGATGGATGGATGGATGGATGGATGGATGGATGGATGGATGGATGGAACCACCAATCTGTATTAGCAATACACACATATGTCATCTTGAGATATGTATATATCATCTTTTTAACCAGAACTAACATTTCTAATAGTTGCATCTTTTACTAGAAAGTATAAAAAAAAAACCCTAACAGTTAAAAGGAAACAGACATTTGCATAAATTACTAAAATGTTAAATGGCTGGCTAAGAAACTTCCAGACTTTTGTGTAAGCCATAATGTCAAACTTCAGTTATGCGAGGTAAATATGGCAGCGTTACCATTCCAAGAGATACTGGGTCTGGTGATAAATGAAAACTTGGAATAGAAAACTATACAATTATAGGGGGTTTATATTCAATTGTAAATAACTGTCCCAGCTACTGGTTTAATAAAAACACTAATTGGCCAAAGGCAGGCAGGAAATGTGGGCAGGACTACCAGACTAAGAAAACTCTGAGAACAGGAAAAATAGAGCAGAAATGCCACAGAGAAGCTGGCAGATGCAGAGGACAACTATGCTGCTCTGAGAAAGGTACCAAGCCACATAGTTGAACAGGATAAGTATCATGGGTTAGTTTAAGAGTAAGAGCTAGTGAGTTATATGCCTGGTCCCCAGGTCAATCAGCATATAATTAATACAAGTGTCTGTGTGATTCAGTGGAACTGTGGGACTGTGGGTCTGAAAGTCTGGGCAACCAGGGAAGGCTGGAAAGTCAGGGCCAGGAGGCTGAGCCATGAGATAAGGCCAGAAAATCTGGACCAGAAACCTAATACAACAAATGGAAGCCTAACATGGGTGATATACACCTACATAAAGCTAGAGAAAGCTTAAAAATGGTCTAGAGCACAGAAATAAAGCCAAAAGCAGCTTGCAAGTTGTGTCTCTCAAGTGAGCCATGGTAAAGAGACTGAGTGGTGTATGGGATTAAATTATAAAATGGTGTGTTTGCTGTATGCAACTTAATCTGAATAAATCCAGTCCCTGAGCCTCAGTGTAAGCAGGGTGCTACATATGGTTGATTTAGGTTTCTGTTAATAAGGACAAAAAGGGAGTCAAAAACTGCTTTGTAATAGTAGCAGCATATTCTTGGATCAGTTCTGTTTGCTGGAGGCAAACAGAGGCTTGGTTTTTTAAGAGACGCTTCCTGATTCAGCCTTAGAGGCAAAACACTTGTGAGTCTTTTAAGAGGCCCTGCTGCCAACTACTTAAATGGAGTTAATGAGCAGCAGATGGCAAAGCTTTACTTGATGATTATATGGGCCCTAGAATTCTCCAGAGTGGTAATTGTGGGTCTTACCGGCACCTCTGCTAAAAAGATCAATCCTATGAAGCTAGACTAGGAGCTGGGTGGAGCCAGCCACCCTTGTGAAGCCTTTAATCCTTAGCTGCACCTTGACAGATTAAAGGAGTGCTCAGAAACAGAAAGAAATAGAGGGAGCTGAGTGGAGTCAGTCACCCTAGCCAAGCAAAGGTGTGGTCAGAAACAGAATAAGATAAGAAATGAGAGACATACAGTAGAGACAGATTTTTAAGAGTCTATGGTTTAGGGTTTGTTTAAAAAATGTGTACATAGGCTTGAGAGAAAAGAAAAGGGGGAAAGGATAGAGAAAGTTCTTAAAAGTAGAGTTAAAAATAATAATAAGCCACGTAAAGATGAAAATTACAAAGAGTGTCTGGATACTGTATGATATTGTGTTGTCTTTAAGTTTTTTGACTAAAAATGAAGCAGTAAAAGCTGCTAAAAGACATTTGATTATAAATGCTGATGGATTAATTCAACCTATATATTTTGTAAATGAGCTGAATTTAAAACTGAAATCGAAAGACATGCTACTTTGAAGAAGAGGTTTTCTTTATATTTCCATAGAAAATGAGAGGCTGTGGATTTATTTCTGGATAAAGAACATAAAGTTTGATTAAGGAAGACCCCCTGAAAAGTCTCCAATGGAAATGGATGGCCCAGATGATTCAGCATTTCAGAGCACCTCTGTTGAAGTTTCTGGAGCTCTGTATCAGAACAATTTCAAGGAGACTGGCTGAGATGACCCAGCCTTAGAGACTACTCCCCTAAAGACTTTCCCATAATCCTAAATTTTTCTTGGGTCCCCATGGATTGACAGCAACCCATTCAGCAGGAAGTAGCCTAGAGAACTATGCCCACATTCCCAAAACATGGATTATGGATGTTTGTCTTTGTTTACAGTGTTGGTTACAAGTTGCTATAGATAATAGTGGAAAAAATATACAGAGAAAATTAGATTTGGGGTTCTTGTTTTGAAAAGAGAAAGGGGGATATGTAGGGGAATTATGTTCCATTGTTGATAACTGTCCTGCCTACTAGTTTAATAAAAATTCTGATTGGCCAAAGGCAAACAGGAAGTATGAGCGTGGAAACAGGAAAAACAGAGCAGAAATGCTACAGAGAAGCCAGCAGATGCAAAGGACAACTATACTGCTCTGAGAAAGGTACCGAGCCGCATGGTTGAACAGGATAAGAATCATGAATTAGTTTAAGAGCAAGAGCTAGCAAGTTATATGTCTGGGCCCCAGGTCAATCGGCATACAATTAATACAAGTGTCTTTGTGTTTCAGTGGGAATATGGGACTGGGGGTCTGAAAGTCTGGACCATGAGGCCAGGCCAGAAAGTCCAGGCCAGGAGGCTGGGCTATGGGATAAGGCCAGAAAGTCTGGACCAGAAACCTAATATAACATACAATGCTGTAATTATTACAGTTATGGCAACACCAGTTACCACAAAATTAAAGGTGCTAAGAGAGGTGAAGAGTAAGGACAGACATACTCTGTGGAGATGGGGACCGACATCAGAACACATCTGGAATCTGACTAAGTAATGTGTTGGCTAGGTATTTATTGGTCTTTTTGCACCATAATAAGCAAAAGAAATGCAGATGCTCTTATGGATCTACCCTAGCATGTTTATCATCTAGCTGTTAGAACTTTTTCCAGCTTCAGGATCAGCAGGTCCTACATGGCTCTGTTCTATCACATCGGACTAACCAGAGGCAGTTGTATGGGGGTTCTGATAAAATCATTCTTAGTGAAAGAATCTGAATATGTCTCGTCTTTGGCTCAGTGATTACATACAAAGTACAAGGCTTTATCTGAGTAATACTTCCAACTGTGCTATGCACATTTTTTTAAGAAATTCATTAAGGCTTCACTTTGCAAACTAAGACATGGAGCTGGAGGGCTAGACGATGCTCATAAAAAAAATCAGCAATCATAACATTTCGGTACAATTTTTTAGTTTTGAGATAATTTACTTCTAAGTACTGGCAATCTTGCAGACAATTTTGAATGCAGTTGCATTTGCAAACTTGTACACTGAAGTGATTCCAAGGCATGATATGCCTTTAGGTTAAAGCAAGATAAGGAAAAAATGCTCCTGTTGTAGAAACTTATCCCGAAAAATCTCCTAAAGTGGGATATTTGGGAGTCAAGTGTAGACCAACATGATTTTATGAAGATTCGTATTTATGGTGGGAGGTAATTTCAGACAATGATAGTGCTTCAGTAACTGAGCCCAGGGAGGAAGACGCATTCATAGTTTATAGATTCTGACTCTCAAGAGCATTCATTATGAAATATACAAATTAACCAGGAACTTACAAGGCTTTACTTTTCTACTTTGGTTCTTTGCATTTTGTGATTTTTTTAATTTAATGCTACTTTATTTGTTATTAAAGCTAAAATGTTTTTCGAAAGTAGTTCTTGATATTATTTTCCTAGAAGGAAAATATAAAACTGTATACAACTAAGTGATGCCCAGAAATAAAAAACATAAAGACCAAATAGAGTGGAAACTAACAAAATATAATCCTTCCAGGTGTCTCACACAGTTTTAGGAGAGAAAAGGTCTCATTATGTAGACAAAGTAGGCCTCATGACACCAATCCTTCTGCCTCAGCCTCCCCCATGCTGGGATTATATAGAACACCACATTCAACTCTGCACAAATTCTTACATGTATTATGTTAAAACATATTCATCATTTTATTAGATCGCATAAGAGAAAGCACTTCCATAGCTGAATAAAGAGAAAGTAAGCACAACTGTGTTTGTGATGTAGAAATAATAGAGTCAAAGGTGAGGAAAGATTCACCAAAGGATGTGGGAGGGATAGTGGATCCATAAACACGTCAGTGACTCCTCGTCGCTTTTACAGAATTCGGTATTTTCTGAATTCTTGCCTACAAGCTGTCTGGTCACTAAGGGCTCTTTCTGTCATACCTGAAGACCTGGAACTGATTCCAGGGAACCATGCAGTCGAATGGAAGATTTTGAACTGAATGCAGTGGTGACAGGCTCCCCACAATCCCACACTGTGGAAAGATGAGGGATGCTAATCCCAGCCACAGACTCTCCTGCCTCAACTCTCAACACAAGCAGCTCTAGGGGGAAGAAAGCATTCTATTCCTTGCCTTTTTATTCTTCTTTTTTATTTTAGTTCTTTGTACTCTCTGGTTTTTTTTTAATTTAATGCTACTTTATTTTACCTTTTTTTTTTTTTTTAGTCCTCTTCTGTTTATCTAGTTTTGCTTATGTCATCTTCCTGTTTTGTGTGTTATCAGAATGTTTTTCTCTTCTTCAGGTCCATCCTCCCAATCTTGTTAACTTTGTTTCATTTTTATTACTGTATCAACTTTCACATCTTCTTTATTCTTCCTTTAACTTGACCCCTTCATTTCATTCATTTTTTTTCCTTGCACCATAACTGGCCCTTGACTTCCTCTCTTACTTCTGCGGTTCCCTCTTCTGTGATCATTACTGATGAAGTAGTTGGTATTGAATTGTTCTGTTCAGGGGTTGTCATTGTTGAAGTGGCTTGTTCTCTTTTCTCTGACTGACAATAGAGATTGCCGCTCTCAAAACAGCGACTAACTAAAAAGTCCCAGCTAAAGCCAGGAAAGACATACAAATCGTGGTGCTGAAACATGGAAAAGTGTTCAGCAAGGCAACATCACTCCCCCAAAATGACATGGCTCCTTTATCATTGATCTAGCGAAACTTAAATATTTGAGATTCTGGGCAAAGAAGTCAAAAGTGTACTTGAAAAAAAAAAAAAGATTGCTGACTTCAAAAAGGATTTTAAAAAGCAAGAACAAATGTAAGAGTAAATTCTGAGCTTGAATAAGAAAGTTGGCCGCACAGATGAGAGATTTAGAGATTTTTAAAGAAAAGGAACTGATGTGAAAATGTCTTTCTGTATGCTGTGAATATCCATCTTTAAATAAAGGAATTGTTTTGGCCCTTGGTGAGCACCGTAGAAGTAGGTGGGGAATCAGAATAGGTAGGAAAAGCAGGGCGGAGTCAGAGAAAGATTGACCCAGCCACCCAAAGAAGAAGCATGTAAGGAATACAGGTGAGCCATGGGCCACATGGCAGACAGATTAATGGAAATAGGTTGAGTTAAGATGAAGGAGCTAGCTAGTGATGTGCCTGAGCCATGGGCCAAACAACATGAACTTAATATAAGCTTCTGAGTCATTTTGGGGGCCTAAGCAGTGGCAGGCAGCTAAGAGGTCTGGGATGGCAGGTCTGTGGGTCTGGACCTCTGGCTGGACTGCGTCAGAAACCTTATTTTAACAAGGAACAAAAATGGTGAAAATGAAAAATTCAGTAAATCAAATAAACAGTGTAAAGCATCCACATAGACTATCAAAGAGAAGAAAAAACATCAAAAATAGAAAAGATTGAGGAAATACTACTTTCAAATATCCATAAAGAAAAACATAAGCATGGTGACAATTTCTTTCAATAATTTCAGATGTGAGTAAGAGAGAAATGTTAAGAATAGATGGAATAGAAGAAAGTGGCGAGTCTTTAAAAAATTAAATCTACAGCAAATATATTCAATGAAATAATTAACCAGGCACAGAGACATCTAGAGCCTTCAATAGACATAAGAAGAATAGAGCATCTACATGACGTATTATAGTTAGCCTACTAACACTCTAGAGTAAATAAAAGTGTTTGAAACTATAGTAGAAAAGGAATACTCCTCAGACTAACATCAAACCATTTCACAGAAACCTAAAATCCAGGAGAGTGTGCCATAATATATTTCAAGCTATGGAGGTAAATAAATACCAACCAACAATACTGTAACCAGTAAAGTTATCTTTTAAAGTTGATGTGGAATGTAAAAACCTTCTGACATATAAAAGCTAAAGCAATTCATGACCAGTATTGCAGAAGCTATCAAAAGGAATCCAAAACACCGAGGGGAAACAGTGACAACCATGAAACCACAGGAAAAGATAATTCTCATGAGAAGAACAGATGAACACACAATAACAAGGGAAGAATTAATCGTGTCTGACTCAGTTATTCAGCAAACCCATGACATAAATAAAAGAGGGGGAAAGAAAGAAGAATTAGAAAACAATTAGCAAAATCACAGGAGTCAGAAAACCATCTTGATAACAATTCCAACTGTACAGTGACTTTATTTTCTAATAAGTAAGACTGTCTTAGAAAGACAAACACAAATTTTCTCATGGATGCAGGCTGTAGATTTAGCTGTGTATAAAATGAAACTAGACATGAATTATTTGAGCAAAGAAAGGGGTCTAATGGATGTTGAAGGGCAAACGGGAAGCTATGGGTTGACAGTGAACATTAACAAAGTATAATGATGCATGTGTATGGGACCATCACAATCACAATCATTATTCTGTGGATATTTCTTAATTTTTAAAAAGAATGAAAGAGTATTGTCCTATAACTATAAAAAAGGAGAAAAGTGTTATGATCCTGTGTCTATTCACTCAGGTCTATTTAGTCTGCTGGTTTAAATCAGGAACACAGCACTTATGCAAATAAGCTTAATGTGCACCTGTCCTGTCAGACTCCGCTATTCCTCTTACCTCCCCCTGAGGTTTTGTCTCTGTGTCCTGAAGACTGCCTGCTATACATCCATGAAAATCTCACCTGAGATCCTGAGACCCAAGATGCCTGCATGCTGTAAAGTACAATGCCTGTACTGTACACACAAAGATTTCTAATCTTACAGAAAAATAAGGCAAATATCAGGAAATATTTTCCTACTATTTTTATTTTTAGTAATGTAAGCATCAAACTAACTAACCGTTGACTTGTGTTGTTAGAATGAATGACTTTCAAAATTGCTATTTGTGGGTGAGCAACAGCAGTGCACATCTTTATTCCAGCACTTGAGAAGCAGAAGCAAGTGCACATTTGTGAGTTTGAGGCCAGTCTGGTCTACAAAGTGAATTTTAAGATAGCAAAATCTACACAGTGAGTTCCTGTCTTGACAAAAAAAATATTTAAGTTAGTAACTTTTTTCATTAAAAAAATTTATTAAGGGGTCTGGAGAAATTAGAGAGATAGCTCAGTGGTTAAGAGCACTGACTGCTCTTCCAAAGGACCCAAGTTCAATTCCAAGTACCCACCTGACACAACTATCTGTAAGTCTAGTCCCAGGGCACTCAACACCCATGTCAAAAAACAATACACATATTTGTTTTTATCAAATGAATTTACTAAGACAAATTTCAGCAATTCCAGAATGGTCTTAAATCTACTTTTGTCACTTTGTACTATGTATTATTACAAAGAGGCATTCTCATCATTGATGACTATAAAATCAAAGTATTCTCTCCTCGGAAATATGTTGAAGATGCTCCACATCTTAAAGAATAAGCTATTCGGCCAAGATTTAATTATTGGTGTGAAAATAAGGGTATGCATCCATCTCATTAGTATGTAAATTTGATTTTGTATTTAATAAGTTGTAAAGTCATATGCATACTAAAGTGTTGTTTTAAAACAAATTTGTTTCTGGTGTAATATTCTGAATATTTAATTGGTGTGCCCTTTATTAGCCTCTACATCCCAAGTCTCATTAAAAAAAAAAAATTCTCTGGCAGAAGGTGTGGAGACTGGACTGTTTAAGTATCTCTGGTCCTCAGGCTCACAGAGATGCTGAGCAAGACTGAACCTGACACATGGAGCATATGGCAGCACTGCATTCAGTGACTTCCTTTCCTTTGGCCTCTCACCCTGTCCGTGTTTCCAGAAATTCACTCTCATGGACCGTTCTTCACTTAAATCCAAGAGCCCAGGCTTGTCTTTGAAGTAGCTCAGTCCAAAAAAAAAGAAAAAAGAAAACAGAAAAGAATTTATGCTTTTCGTATAAACAGTAAATACTTCTTAAGTGTGGTACAGGATTTGTGTGTAAGTATTGACAGCCTATGTTGTAAAAGTACTTTTATTTAGTTTGACGTTTGACAATCAAATGTCATATGTGATGCTTGTGGTTTTGCCAGTTAAGGGTTAATGAACATTTTGGAAAATTGTCCTACGTGGGAGAGAGGGGAAGAAGGAGAGAGTGGGGGTTGGTAAGAAGAGGAAAAACTGGGTTTTTCCTGCATTGCTCAACAGCCATAGCATAAGTGTAGCCCTTAAAAGAGTAAACACAAATTCTTAGCCCCATGCAGTGCCAGGTATGGATGCCAGATATTTCTCATGAAGTCGACCTTAAATCCAAACAGAGAGTGGTCACTGCAGTAACATCCATACTCCTTTTGCACCAGCGGCCCATTTGTAGCTCACGGGATTTGTAGCTGGGTATGATGGGTGATGCCTTTTCTCCTCAGTAGCATTAACAGTACCTTCCAACACTGTGGAAGGCTATCCAGTGGGGATGAAGATTCCAAATGAGCACCAACTAGATTCCTATGAGTTTTATGAATCCAGACTGTGGTGTCTTCAATAATAGTGCCTAACTACCAAGTCCAGGACTGTAGACAAGAGTCTGTAATGCCTATGGGTGGGAGATGTCCATTGGCCAACAAATCAAAAAGAAGAGATCCATTCCTGGTACTGGAGCCTTTCTTTGCTAGCATGTAGTGTTTGGTTGAGGCTTTGTCACCCATTATAGATAACTCCACTAAGTTCTCCATATATTTAGAAAACCTCCTCCATAGTAGGAAAAGGTTCCCATTCAGCCCTTTCAATGGGTCTTTTGTTTCAGTGGCCCTTTCCATACTTTCACCCCCTCACTGTCCTGCCATCCTCCATCCCTTTTACTCCTCTGCTCCATCATTCTCTTCTCCTTCTTTATATCAACATGTTCTGTCTCCCTTCTCTTGAAATATCTCTGCCCTGTGGCTCCAAAATTCCCTAACTTCTATTGGTATTTCAAATAAAATAGACATATCCAAAGAGTCAAAGCCTAAAACACATAAGAGAAAACACACATTGCTCGTCTTTTTTGGTCTATATTAACCTCATTCAGGATGAGTATTTCTACTTCAATCCATATCCTCTGAATTTAATAATTTCATTTTTCTTAACAGCTGAAAAAACACTCCATTGTACAAATGTTCACCTCTATTATCCATCCATCAATTAATGGACATAAAGGCTGTCTAGGGCACTATGATAAAGCAATGATAAACATGAATGAGCATCCATCTCTGTGGTAAGATACAGAGTCCTTTGGGCAAATGCCCACAAACTGTACAGCTATATAATGTGGTAGATGAAAAAGGACAAACAATAAAAGAATAAAAGCCATGACGGATCCACACAGCTCCCAACAGTCACTCGCTGCCTCCCCCTTGGTGTCCTGATACTTTCTTGATCCCATCTAGCTGAGCACTCCTCCCCAGACAGACTGCACTTGATCTCAATCCTTCTCAGGTGTGGACCCGAATATTCCTCCTGAAGCTGCATCTACTTAACTCCACTGAAGCAAGCACTCTCCACTTTTTAACATCTGGCCTTGCATGACTGTTCTGTACAGATTTATCAGCATGAAAACGCTATAGCTTCTTTTGTTTTTATTTTCCTTGTGGTACCAAAGATCGAACCTACGTATGCCCATTTGATGAATGTTTTATCACTGATTTGTATCCTCGGAATTTTTTTTTGAAACAAGTTTCCATTATTGTTCTCAGGCTCGACTGGAACTTTCTTTGCAGGCCAGGCCATGCTTGAACCCCTAACTCAGCTTCCTGCTGCCCGTCACTGGGATTATGAGCATGTGCCACCAGGTCTTTTTTGTTTTGTGGGTTTTGATTGGTTGGTTGGTTGGTTGGTCTGTCTCTGTCTTCACTATAACCTTCATGAAAGCAGAAGAGATTTGTTGCATTGTTGCTCTGCTCCCAGCACACAGTTTATACTCAGGAATATCTGTCAAAAAAAATCTTTTAGGAAAGTAATTCTGGCAGTATTATTTTTCTACTATGATATGAAAGAGAGAACAGATGAATGACAATATGCCAGAACTCCTAGTGCCAAACTTTCTAATATTCAAGTATGTCTTCACCTATTCTAAAGTGTGTGATTTTTATATTTCCTTCCTCTTTCTCTCTTGGAAAACATGGAAACTAAATCAAAGGCTCAAAGAGACTAACTGAAATGCAAAACAATGGATCTGTAACAGTGAAGAGGTGTCTGAAGAATGGTGCTTAGCACAGAAGTCGTCTGTGTGTGTCTCTCTCTCTCTGGTTCCCACAACCTACTTTACCCTTCTTGAGTACCTTTATCCCTGTGGTATGGAACCCCAATAAATATTTGCATAATATATGAATTAAGTTTGCTTCCAAAGTCAAAGTAGGGCATTCACATCTATTATAATCCACACTGAATATTTTTGCCTATGATAAAAATAAAAAGCTCTCTATTTGAGAATACATTCTACAAGAAAGAGACATTTACAGAATGGGTTTAATATCCTTATATTATTCATCATAAGCTGAGATTTTGATCTCATGAAAAATAACAGTTATTAGAATAGTATTTCTTTTAATTACCCAGAGCAAATTAGAAAGTTAAATGTAATTAACTAATTCAAAGAGTTGTGTTTTTGAGGAAGACATCAGGATTGGGTAGCACACTCTCTTGCTCCCTGCATTTTAATTCACTGTGGTATTCTGAAATATCTTTGTTGCAAACACAAGTTTTGATGAGAGTGAGGACTCCATATACATTACAACTCTGCTCCCTAAGGCTCAGGGATTACTGTCAAAGTGGCACAGAAAGACTGTAAGAGACAGAGGAACAGGAAGCATTTCCCACAAATGTTAGAGAAGCTACAAACATGAAGTCTCATCACATGGCTGCTGAAACATGATCTGAACAGGGATGACATCAGTAGACATAGTAACACGGATGGTGGTAGAAAGCTCATGGGGCCTCAACTCTAGACAAAGAACAGAATGGGAGGAAGGGAGGGAGGGAGGGAGGGAAGGCTCATGGCAGGGTTTGGAAGGGGTAACATTAAGAGAAGAATTAGGTTATTATTATTTAAAAAAAATAAAAGACAATGACCTCATTTCTTAAGGTCTGAGGAACTGACCCAAGTTTCAGAGTAGTTCAGAAACCATAAAAATGGATACTGGAGTTCTCAGGTCATGTGTAACATTATGGTATAAGTTCAGATGTTCTACACTCAGACATCATCATCAATATTTGTTGTAAGCTAGGATTTTTCATAGTTGCCTTACTGTGGATGTGTCAATTTTCTTGTTAATACTCATGCAGTAAGTAATTAGATTTTACTAAATGCTATTAACAAATAGCAAAGTTGGAAGTGTTTTAACAATGTATGTTATTATGGACTATTATACTTGGAGGATACCAAAATAAAAAATTAGTCACTTAAAAAAAAGTCACCATTTCTTAAAGAGAAGAAAAGAAGTAAGAAGTTACAGTGTAGACAGTATCCAGGGTGCACAGTACTCAGTCAGCCAAGTGAACAAGTTAAAGATAAAAACATGAATTCTAAAACTTAGTATCTTGGATGCATTTTTTCCCAAAATATACTCCTCATCCTTTTAACTTAATGTAGTTAATTTGAATTTTATTATTGTTATAATTTGATTGGTACTTAATTTGTAAATCTATAGGTTGTATAGCAATATAAAAACCATTAACATAAACATCATCATACAGCTTTATCTATATATACACAAGTAATTTTATAATAAAAATAATTTCTGGTGAGAATATATTGGCTCTTACATGTAATTTTATATTAAGATTATCTTAACCATATTTTATATGTTTAATGATGGGGGATAAAGCACAAATGCTATCTCCCCTCTGGTGAGCTTTTCAGTACCTTTTTCTTTTGCCTGAACAAATGTAAGCTTCCTGAGAAGCTGAGCATAAAGGATCCTTAGGATCCGGTACCTGAAAATCTCTCCAGAGTGGAGCCCATACCTCGCCTTTACCCTTGTGTTCTATAGTCTTTTAGACCACTTGTGGGTTCCGAGGTTCTCCTTTGCTCCTGCCCTGGAAACTCCACAAAGGCAGAGACTGTAACTCACTGTATCCCACTGCCAGGCTTGTGGGAGATGCTTCATACACAGTGGCTATCCACAGTACCCTAGTTATCATTGCAGATAAGCCTACCTCTTCTCGACGTTAGTGTATGCTGTATTCATCACGTGTCACTGTATTCCTGAACTCTTAGGATCTGGTCCATGTGCAATAATTGCCATTTTACCACTTTCTCTTTCACTTTTGGCCTCTTTTTTGCAGTCAAAATCCAAAAGTTTAAGGTAAATTGTGGGCTGAGGGCTCTGATTAAGTTATAGGTCTAGAACTAAGTTGGACAGAAAATGAGAGCACATTCTGCTTCTCCCCAACACACCCCTCACAAAGCCGGCAAGAACCTATGTTAATGTGCTCCCTGAATTTCAAATAATACGAAAGAAATCTGAAGACCTGCCAACGGGATACTTATAAGACATAACCCTCTTCCTGTGAGTCTGAGTTAAGTCAATTTGTGGTGCAATAGTAATTTGTCTCTCAGAATGGAGGTAGCAGTAATCATTCTGTTTGTTTTACACTTTAGGCGTGTAAAGGTTAGTTAAGGGAGAACTTAAATAAAATCTAAAGGGAAAAAGAGCTCACAGACCTAGTTTTGGCAGACTGTAATCGATCTCCTTACTCTGTGCTACAGTCTGAAGGTGTTCCCCCAAATTTCATGTGTGGAAATCCTAACTTCAAGGTGGCACTGTAAAGGGTAGAGTCTTGAAGTGATCATGAGGGCAGAGGCCTCATGAATGGAAAGTGTGCCCAACTGAATGAGATGGGTAAGAGTCTTACATTCTGCAGGCATGTGAGGTTACTATAAAATGGCTGCTCTCTAGGGATCAGGACCAGCACACATGGGTGTTACTGGTACCATTGTCTTGGACTTTCAGCTCCCAAAATGGCAAGAGATAAATATCTGTCACTTACAAATTTCCTAGTCTATTGTGGTCTGTCATAGTCATCCCAAAGAACTAAGATGCTCTGCGCATTTCTTATTCAGATCTTCTTTCTCTTAAACTATCAAGACTAGTCATCTAAAGGCAAAGACTAGAAATTACCATGTTACACTGTTTACAAAGAAGAATCTAGGAAGGAGATTTAATTATAGTATTTAAGAGCAGAAATACTACCCTTAACCACTGTTTATGAATTTGTTCGGCTGGAATATCATACAGTAAACAGTACTCCCATCTTTCAAGAGAAGGAATACATTCCTCTAAGAGATTATGAGGAATAATTACTTAATATTTGTAAAGAGTTTTAAAGATGCAATGACTTTCCTTGCTTTATCACTAAACTTATTAAAAATCACAATCCTACATTCTTAATGCCTGGAAAAGACCTGACTATGCAGTGTTGTGCAATTAATGTGAGAATTAAATATGAATCCTAAACCCCATCATGAATATGGACAGCCTTCATCTTTAAATTCCTATAAAAATCACCCAAAAAGTTCCAGATTTTCAAAGAGCAAGGATGCATCCTAAAAATGGTATCATTAAGACAACTGAGTGGCATGTGTTTTCCTGAATATTCTATGATGCAGAAATAAATGCAATAAAAGTCTTCTATGATGAGATAAAGTCTAGAACAATGTAAAATATTTACTATTTCTGGAACAGCTCCCACACTTAATGTCAAATATATTTATAGAGTTTTCTTACCATCCTTCCTGTCAAAGCTGTGGAATACTCATGAATAATTACTTCAGGATGCCAATTTACATACTTATCTTCCCGTTGTCTAGAGTTTGGAGTTGCTGTATAATAGTCATGTGTCTGCAGGTTCTCAAATCAACAGTGAAGTCTTTCTCTCCACAGAAAACATGTGACATCTTCAGAGGAGGAATAAAAAATTTAAAGTATAAGAAAACAAACTAAGCAAGAATACAAGGGTAGAAATGTTAATTGCAAGAAAGATATAGAGTAGAATTTTGAAGAACTTTTAACTAATCCCATCATAAAGTGTAACAGTACCCATTTGTAGACATTTTGCGTCAACAATAACAAAAGAGGCGAACAAAAAACGCATGATGGGGGATAAAAACACCAAAATCTTTCAAAAAAGAGATATAGAAGCCCAAGACTGAATAAGATGCTTTATATAAAACAGAGTGAGAGATGAGTGACCATATGCCGGGGCAACAAACCCTTAGACACCACAGTCTCACAGAAAGCACAGTGCCAGCAATGAATTATCTCTTTTGGAGTTGAACAATGAGGTCCTGTTGATAAAATAACTTCAATATAAGCATGCAATCCAGAGTGCAGATGACTAGGGCCCATGAAAAAACTCAGTTAGCACACACCCATGACCCCCATACTAGGAGAACAGAAACAGTGGGGTTCCTGAGGCTAGCTGCCTAGTCATCTTAGCCAATCAGATATAGTCAGATTCAGTGAGAGACACTATCTCAAAATAATAATAATAATAGTAATAGTAATAATAATAATGATAATGATAATGTGCCCAGCACCTGATGCAGACCTCTGACCTCTACACACAGGTGTGCATGCATACTTACACATGCGTGGACACACAT
Source organism: Phyllotis vaccarum (assembly GCA_033318265.1). Classification (NCBI taxonomy): domain Eukaryota; kingdom Metazoa; phylum Chordata; class Mammalia; order Rodentia; family Cricetidae; genus Phyllotis; species Phyllotis vaccarum. Next base: position 73,346,833 of record JARWLC010000001.1, on the reverse strand, counting down.
ATGAGTCCACATATATGAAAGTGTACAAACAAAAATAACAAAATTAAAGATAAAAACAATGGCAAAATATTCTATAGTTTGGAAAGTTAATGAAAAGAATCATCTTTGATCAGGGCTAGGAGCAGTCGCCTGAAGATGCTACAGTCAGTCACATTCACTTTTAGCAGTGAGAGTCGTGGTAATGGGCTGTCACGCTCCTCAGCAAAGGGAGGAAGCTGCAAGCTGATTCCAAAAAATGTGGCAGCCTTAAACGCAAGCAGCTCCTTGCTTGCATAGAACCAATTTAACCAAGCTCATGAAATATGTATTGTGTACTCAATAGGTGCCAGGCCCTAAGCTGACTGTCGGGAGGGAGGGGGATGTAGAAAACACTCCACCCAAAAAACTTACGCCATGAAGGAAACTCATTCCAACTCTGACCCTGTGCTTTCGGGGGTAGGAACGACAGACAAAGAGGCTGTCAGTCATCCATGGTGGTGATGAGGACATGATCAGAATTTAAAATCTCAGCTCCTCTATATCTTCAAAAAGCCAAAACCGCTTAGCTTTTTCCTCTCTCAAGCGCTTCTCTTTTTTCTTTTCTTTGATTTCAAATCTCTCAGCTGGCATTGCAGGCAGCTGCTTTCTCTCCATGTCAGAGCAACACATGAACGTTTTTCATAAGCGAAAAAGCATTTGGGTTGCAATTTTCTTTTGGGGCTGGCACGTGCACAGTCACTTGGATTTACATGATGGTGTTAACCAGCTAAAGGCAGGCAGCCCTTCTGAAAATGTAACTGATTCGAAGATAACGAATGTGCTGCCATTTCTCATTCAGGCCCAGCTGCCTAGTAATAGCATGGTACAATTATTAATATAGCACTGGTGTGACTAGTTAGAGGCTGTGCAATCCAATTATATGTATTTTTAAATTCACTCCAGGCAAACTGCTTCCTAGTTTTCCCGCATCTGATTCCGAGTCTTGGTTACGGTGGCATTGAACCTCAGTCAGCCGTTGGAGATTGCGCATTAGCATGCAGAATAAGAAACAATTGCTTGGAACAGGAAACACAGAAGCCAGACATTTGGCAACATCGCAGAATTCACTGCTGAAGTCAACTGACAAAGCTACTCTAGGTTGACAGGAACTGGCCTCTGTTGTCATGGAAACACCGATGATCTGTGTTAGTAAATAGTTTGGGTTCTCTCACCTGCCAAGTCATAAATTGAGCATTTACTGTTGGTTTTTTGAGACTATCTGTAAATGGCCTATTTGCCAGTAAATATTTGAAATTTTTCCTTGCTTTAGTAAAACCTCCCATGCATTTGGAAATAGACTGAAATCTTTTAGGTACCCAAATACAATTCAGTTTCATTGTGTGCAGACTCTCGTGGGGGAGGAGCAGTCTATCTCTTTATTCTAATAGTCACTTTTGTTGTCAAAACCTCATTCTACAAGTTCATAAATAAATAACCGTTGGATGGGAGTATGTGAGAGAAAGTCATCGCCATAGGAGATGGCTCTAAATATGTGGTGATGATTCAAGCCATTTTTTAGTTTTCATTCAACATGTATTTATTCTGAGTGTCTCCCATGCCCACTCATTGACAAATGAGCCAAGTAAGCCTGCCTCCTGCACACATTTGCCTCAAACATCCCATTGTGGGAATACTTCTGTCTTGGTAATTACATTAATTATTAGCCCTAATTTACAAATGCATCAAATATGACAGAAGAAAAATATCTCTACTGAGGCAGCTCTGGAAAGAAGCTATATACTACAAGGCTCTAGGTCTAGCTCAGTCTGTATCTTCTAGGTCACTCTGATGCCACTAACCTCCTTCAGCTCTCTTCAACATCACACTAAATTATATTTTTCACAGCAAGTGAAATGTTTGGATTTCACTCTGTCCAGCCAATTTCTCCTTATCCAACAGACACTAAAACGTGTTTTCCTTCCTGGATGACTTCCACCAGAGTAATGTGAATATCTACAGCCCTGTGCTATGCTCTCAGAAAAGGGCGAGGTAATACAAAAATGAAATGTTTTCTTTTATGGAGAAGCTGTTTTAATGGGAAAATGAAAAAAATAGGCAAATGCCCTAGAAACAGGGAAATTAGAAGTGCAATAGCAGCATTATGAGACACGAGGTGAATTTTGTTCAGGGAAATGGAGGATATCACACTAGGAAGGTGATATTGCCACTATGTTCTAAGGAGGAATAGATGGTTTATATATGGACGCTCAGAAAGGCAGGTTAAAAATACCATTTTCAAAAGCAAAACCCATTTCTTTTGCTCACATGTGGAATCTATCAAATATTTTACTTGACTTAGACAAACTCATATGCAAAAATCATTCACATGACTATGAACAGAAACCATTTGCATTGCCATCAGTTTCCAGCAATTCATCTTTTATCCATACACAGCTATAAAAACAGCCCAGCCAACAGAAAGCCAGTCAGCTCTACATATACCATACCATCAGTCACACTCGTGAGCCCATTTTCAGTTCTAAATGGTTTCTCCTGACAGAAGAAGGAAGAGAGATTCCAGGCTACAGAGAACATACACCAAACAAGGAAACAGGAAAAGACAAAAACCTGTATATGACTGTAGCTCAAGCAATAATCAGTGGGAAGTCAACCAAGTCCTTTAAAGCAGTTCAGCTGATTATGAAATGAGAGGTAGGGGCCAAATTGAAAGAATTAATATGTGATGCAAAGACGGATATTGTCCATGGACAATGGGAAAACAATGAAAGATTTGTAAGCCTTGAACCATGAAAGTTAAAAAATGTTGATCTGGGAAGGAGGCAATGAAATAGGGTCCCCCCGGGGGTTAGAGAGTCCAAAGATTAGAGAAATAACCTTGACTCTTCTAGACCAGAACTTCTTAAACATTTCCCTTTCATAGCCTTTTTTGTCTCCAGAGTAATTTCTATAATATATCAGACAACCAATATTCATAAAAATAAATCATAAATAAATTTATTTAGAACAGTCCTTTGGCATGCAAGTAATATTAACCAAAGCAAATCTCAGACTAATGAGATGGATCTGCTTGCTTATTTTTACACAATAAAGAACTAAGTCTTAGATGAATATCCAATCCTGCATGTCATAGAGCATAGTCAACATTTTTCAGTTGATCAATGTTTTGATTTTATAATCCTTGGTGCTGAGAATGATGCATTATATGAGTACATAATATAAAATGGCAGAAGTACATTATGGACCACCTCATAAATTTTTAGAATTCTGTTCTACAAGCCAAAATTCATTTAATGATTTCTTTTCCTGATGTCTGAGTGAGTCCAAAAGTGCCTTCCACCTTCGGTTTGAGACAGGGTCTTTCATTGGCTGGAATCTTCTCCAGGTTGTAAGTGATGGCTGACCAGTAAGCTGCCAGGAGTACACCTATCTTTCTCCATCACCAGGGTTATAAGCATGCACCACTGCACCAAATTTTTATGTGGGTCCTAAGTATAGATCTTGGGTCTTCATACTAGTAAGGTATGTGATTGACTGAATTAACCACTTCCCTATCCCTCATTTAATGGTGACTTTTTATAAGCTTTAAGTCACCAATTCAAACAGAAATTTTTGAAAAATCCAATATTCTAACAATACAATACAAAAGCATATTAATTTTAGGTACTACAAAATCATGTTAGTGAACATGAGAAGTCTGTGTTCTGTAAGTAAACCATTACATTCTGTAAGATCAGAAAACTTTCTATGTACAGTAAAACTCACTAGAATTGTATGGTATGACAGTGTGCCTAGTGCTGTGTGTATTCCCGGAGCTACAGAGAACTCACATGGTACAACACCGGTCTGAAACAATTCCAACTCACTATATTTGGTTTTCAGCTAATCATGGGTCCTTGCTCACTCAGAATCCTTTTACTATTGCTGTATAGAACAATTTCACATTCAGTTTGTCTAACCACACAAACATGTGGAGATGTAATCCACAGTTTAAGCAGCTTGTATACTGCAGCATAATGCAGTGAGGTAGTTTATAATTGCTTGTTATAGATTTTATCAAGAACTAGAAAAGAGTTTCAACACTCCTTGCAGAAAGAAATGGTAAATGTTCAAAGTTAAGTAAAGGTTAATTTCCTGACAAATCAACATTGTGAATGTGCACCAAGTGTTCACACTGTAGCCCTGTAAACAGCAATCAAGCATCAGTTCAAGAATTCACACTGCAGCTCTGTGAACAATGACCATGTGCCAGTTCAAAAAATAAGAATATGTTATAGGTATCAGTAATGCATAATTTTTCAAATCTTTGTTTTATATAATTATGAATTACTTGGGATATTTTAAATATAACATATTTCTTCTTGATGTATTTCTAAGTTTAAAAACATATGTGTGTTTGATATACATCTCACCCAAGCATAGACCTTGATTCCCTAGCCCTCACAATTATCCCTCTCATTATTTACCATGATCTCTACTTGGCTCAAACAGTTAGCTCATGAAAAACATCATGACCCTAGTGTTCGTTCAAGGACATATGTGAGAGCCTACATGCTATGTGAATAGCAACATTGTGCATTTTGTGGTTTCTAGTGTTATTATGCATAAATATATGTGCAGAAAATTAACATGTATTTTTAAAATCTTTTAAAAACATATTTATAAGGTATAATCCATAATTATATACCTATTTTCAATAAAGTGGCATGCATAATAGATAAAATTTATCCTTTATTAATATCTGCTTCAGATCCGGAAAAGACTTTAATCCATAAATTCTAACATAGAGAAAAAGTGATGTGGCTCGGGGAACTTCAAGCAATCATCACTAGATTGTTTTAAAATAGTCCCCCGGGAAAGTCTGCTACCATTATGTCAGCATACGAAGATCATTTTCAGTAACTAAACAACAGTCATATCCTGGAATTCAGTTATCAGAAACTTTAAAAAGTGATTCTGAAATATGGCAAAGCAGAATATATCTCACTTTAATATTTATCTCCATTTCAATTAAAATAATCACCTTTTTCAGGATCAAGAGGCAATTCTTGCATTGTTTAAAGATCATGAAAATGAAATCATCTGCTTCGCCTAACATTATCACAATGTAAAATAACAAAATTTTCACACAAAACTAGATGATTTGTTTAATGACACCAGAGTTTTAATTTGGCACCAAGAACATCATCTGTGTGCGACCCATGGCATCCTTCAGTTTTGTTACATATGAAATTTGACTAAGATTTGTTTCAAAGAATAGTCATTAGCTGAAATAACCATAATAAATACATAGAAAGCTAGGAAAATAATCTAGTTTTTTTTTTAAAGTGTTTTCACTTCAAAGAGACTTTTTTCTTTTTTGTAGTCGGGACTGAACCCGGGGCTTCATGGATCTACCTAAATACTCTGCTACTAAGCCACGGTCCCAGTCCTGAAAGCAATATTTTAAAAAGTGGTGAGAACCTTGGTACTGACTTTGTTTGCAGATCTCAAGTTTAATAGAAAACAGCAAGATGCTCACATCTGGTTTTTGCATTGGGTCTCTTGTGATGTTAGAGGTCAGATTATCTCTAAAAGTTCACTGCAAATTCATGAAAGAGAAGATATGAAAATTGCAAATAATATAAAGACATCACTGACCCTGCAGATTTCTTGTAGAGATATAAAGAACTTTGAGGGGTCCCAAACTGCACCCTTTACCCTTTGAACGATATTGCCATGATGACCTTGAGCTGCCCTACAGTAAGACTAACCCTACATGTGCCCACTCATATTCAGGCTTTACAGTGGGTGGTGAAATATGTTCAAATACGTGTTTCCTGACCTTCCAAGTCCATGCCATCATTCACATTCACGTGACAAAGCCATGTATCACAAGAAGGGTCCTAGAAGAAAAGATTTATAACAGCTACAAAAGAGAGGAAAATCCAGACATCGGGTCTCCAAGTGACTTACAAAGGCATTGCAATTTTCTGAGTTAAATTTTCAGACAGATTCTTCACTTCCCTAATTAGAAAATCACTGTGTCCTTAAAGAGCTCGCCTTGTGGGGGAGGAGCTCATGAGCTAATTCTGCACAGTTTGAGATTTTGCCTTTAATATACTAGAGGCAGACGATCGTATACATGCCTGAGAGGTATCTGGGGTGACAAAAACACAGCCTCCTTCTTCACCCCTATCATTTTGTAAAAGGAATCTGGGTACTTCTGCATGGCTATAATAAAGGGGCAATGAGTGAGTGTCATGAGATGAAACCCTGATTATAACAAAAGCAACTTTACAGAAAGTACAAAAGGTTGATGCAGCTTCAGAGAGAAGAACTATCTAGGTTGGGAAATGGAGAATTGATTATTAATGTACATTGGCAAATAGGACTTCAAAATGGAAGTAAAGATGGAAGCCAAGACTGTCTCCAAGTCAAGATGCACAGTGCTTCTTCAGGGAACAAGCAAGATCTAGCCTGTCTGAGGCACAGACTTGCTTTTCGAATGGAAGTGCGGGCACACACAGGGGTGGTGCCATCTGAGGCCCAAGTTGTGATGTAGTGCACTGTTAGTCCTGGAGCTAGAAGGAATCTCTAGTGATCTAAAGTCGGAGATTCCTGAACCAAATTATTTCTGTGGGGGAGAGAGGAAATGTGCTAATGAGTAGCCTTTAGCCCAGGTTAGGCATAAAGCAGAGTGAGTCCTGACCAGAACCCTGGCTGTGGAATTAGAGGGTGTGGCCCAGGCAGGAGTTACACAATGTACTACTTGGTAAATGTGCCATTTAGGAGATAAAGATGTCCAAAAAAAATGTTCCAGGTACTAACACTGGTCCATTAGGGAAATGTTGATAACATTAATACTAATAAGGACAAAAATTAAATGATTTAGAATAAAGATAATGGTTTCTTGCTTAGAGTGTTAGATTTCAGATTTGAGGTCAATTACCATTTGAAGATAAGGAATAGAGTTTGAGACTCATCTTACCCATGATCTTTAAATATCTCCTGAGGCCTTAAAGCTCCACTGTGGAGAGGGATAAGAAAGTCGTCTATGTATCTCAACAAATACCGAGATTTTATGGTTGCATTGTTCTCTCTCAAAATAAAAATATCTGACATTACTCTGTGTTTCTGCATAATTTTTAAGTTACTATAGTCTTTCACAAAGTCTACCTTTTCTTTCTGAATTGCTTCAACTTCAAGATAATAAAGAGAAAAAATATGCTGTAAGAGAACATGGTGCTATAATACATTTATGTTTCTCTTCTCGCATGAGTTCCTGGAGGCCTCCCCCGACTTCTCAAGAATGTGTCTCACGACATGATTTAGTTAAATTATAAATAACCTATTTAGGTGCATATATCCAAGAATAATACTCACAAGCTACTTACTCATGAATTGTCAAGCTTTTCGCTTAGTTTAGAATAGAACAGGGGAACAATACAACTGTTCTGCTGATGAAGGAAAAAAGACATTTTCCATAGCTAGGATTGGAAAGAAAAATCAGACCAATAAAAATGAAAATTCCTTTACTGCTATGTTTGCTAATATGAACTGGCATTCAGCTGGAGAAATAATTAAGGCTATATCTTCTTATGTTTAAGTTTTACTTAGTGAACTTGATTTCATAACGCTAAAATCCTCAGCATCACTCAGAGCATGGACCATCACATAGTGAGTTGCCATTTAAGTACCACCACCATCACCATCATAAAATTTTCTTTAATTCTTAAAATTGAAAAGGCATGTATACCTTACAGTCTTCATAGTGAAATGAAAATAAGTAAATAAATATATTCTCTTTAATTCAAAGTGTTAGGCAAGAGTATTCCTTAGTTAGCTTTAATAGAGTACTAGCTAGGACTTCTTTTCCTATGACAAAATTTTATGACCAAAAGAGACACAGGGAGGAAAAGATTTATTTCCTCTTACAACACATTCCATCAGTGAGAGAAGTCAGTGCAGGAATACAAGGAGAAACAGGAGAAGAAGCCGTGGAGGAAGACTGTTTACTGGCTTGCTCCTTCCTGGAATACTCAGACTGGTTTTTTTATACCACCCATGACCAACTGTTTAGAGGTAGCTTCATTCCATAGTGGTCTGGGCCCTTCCACAATGATCAAGAAAATCCCACACAGAATATTTATTCGTTGCAGAATTCAAACTGCTGTAACCACTGTGGAAGTCAATGAGGAGGGTCCTCAAAAACCTGAAAATGGACCTACCACAGGATCCACCTTTACCACTGTTGGCATAGATCCAGAGAACGCTACACCTTACTTACTTGCTCGTCCATGTTCACTACTATTCTGTTCCTAATAGCCACAAATTAGAGACCATCTAGATACCCATTGACTGATAAATAGATAATGAATATGTGGTACTATTATTTAAACAATGTAATATTATTCAAGTATCAAGAAAATTGGAATTTGTAGGTAAATGGAGTTATGAACAACCATCCTGAGTGAAGCAACACAGATCCCAAAAGACAAACACCACGTTTTCCCTTATATGTGGATATTAAGCTTTAAATCTTAGACATGTGTGTTTTAATCTGAATAACCTCAGGTTAGCTAGTAGGGGGCCAGGAAGGGTAAAGGGAATCTTCCAAAAGGGAGGAACTGGGGTGTGATGTCAGAAGAAAATAAATGTAAGACTAAAATAAATGATTAATAGGGAATGGAATGTGAGGGCAGAGTAACGAAGGGACAGCTAGCCCTCACGCTCTTATTTTTAAAAAAGCTATATGGAAACCAACAACGGTAGAAGCTTCATAAAAGACACACATATATCAAAGAAATTTAAATGAGCCATTACATTCAATGCCCCAACTAGACATCTTATGCCACCAAGTAAAACCTTCCATACCAGGAATTGATTATAGCTTGTTGAGCTATTGGCCTAAAGGGTCCTATAGACAATTCCAAACATAACAGATTATTACCAATGGTATTAGTTACCCTCTATAACCTAACGGTACAGCACTACTGCTGAAGAAATTTATGTCATCAAACATCAAAACAAAGCTGATGCCCAACCAGAAATTTCATAGCTACCAACTAGCATTTATGGTTCTGGAAGATACTTCGCATGCTACTTTAGAGAAAATTAATCATCAATGTAACCCAGATACAAATCCTGAGACTGAAAGCTGTGACCTTCCTATAAGATACAAAGTGCAATAGTGGAACAAATATTACGGGAGTAACCAACCACTTTCTAAACTTTAATTTTAGAACTAGCATATGACAATCTTAAAGTGGCCAATGAAAACAGCTTGAGACTAGAGCAGGCCATGGGCCATAAGGAAAACTTAACAATCTTCTGCTAAAGGAACATAGCAATAAAACGACCCCTAATGGCATATTGTTACACCTCCCCATCAGTCTTCTCGTAGTCAACGAGAATTGAGAGTTAACATAGAGATTCACAATTGAACAACGTGCAGAGAGTAAAAGACATGAAACATTCACCCCTAAATAGGATGTCTATCAAATCCCTCTCCTCAAGGCTTCTGAGTCTATGCAAAACAGGAGAAAAGTAAGATTGTAAGAACAAGAGGTGGTGGATGACTTCAAGGAAACAGTATGTTCCAGATACAACCGACTGGTGCACATTATGAACTCAAAGAGACCGTGGACGCACACACAAGGCCTGTGCAAGTTCAAATTGTGCAAAATCCCAGCACAGAGAAGAGGATTTAGGCTAAAAGCCTCTCTCCTAACCAAGAGGCTACTACCCCCAATTGATATCCTCTGGTAAAGGGAAATCAGCTCTCTCCAGTCAAGTGTCTCTGAGTATATCAACAGTACTTCAGAAGAGCAGGCCCCATGATCAGGAGTAATGGGCCAACACAAAACACACTCCATATTTTTTGTGCACTCCTTTTGATTTGGTTACTCTGATAATTTTTGTATTATTGGGCCTTTTTTTGACTCTTGTTTGAGAGGTAGGTTGAGAGAAGAAGAGAGAGAGAACATGAAGTTTGGCAGGTAGAGAAGTAGGGGAATCTGGAAGAAGTTGAGAAAGTATAAAGACCATGCCCAAAATATATTGTTATTTAAAAACAAGAAAATCTAAAAAACCTCAGAGGCTTGCCCATATGTCAATGGGATAGGATATTTTCTCAGTTGGGTTCCTCATCCTCAGATATCTAGGTTTATGTCAAGTTAACAAAAAAAGAGTATAGTTAGCCTTTATTTTATTCTTGTTATTTTTCTTATAACTTCATATATTTTTTTAAAAAATCTACTCATTACTATGTGACTAAACTGAAAAGGAACTGAGCTTGGTTGAAGCCTCACAATCCCTTCTGTGCCATTCTCCATGCATTTCTGCCTCTCTACTGTTGCCACAGACAAATAATGGTCAGGTATGCAAAGTGTAGATAATCTCTGGCCTGTGGACTTCCTTGACTCTCTGTCCATAAGTATTTCTTCAATGTAATGAATTCCTAGGATCAAGAAGTAAAGACCAAAGTCAACCTTGCCTTCAACCACCTGGCACCTGACACCTGTATTCAACTTTGCATAGTAATAGCATAATGAAAATGCTTCCGGCAATACTGATGTCAACATCTAATTGGCCAAAGAGACTTTTTCCATGCATGTCCACAACTTAGCAATCATTGTCGTGTTTCAGTTACACCTTGGGTTAGCTGGTGTCAGTTTGATCCCAGAGCATGCAGCCACCTTCAAGGTGTGTTAACCGGGTCAGAATTTATTAAGGTTGATGTGGCAGTGGTGGTCACAATAACCAAATATCATCCAACTATGTGAAAACCATATTCTAAGCTAACTTAATAATCACAACATTGAATGGTTTTAATATTACAAAATCAAACTACTAACCATTCTTTCCCTCAATAGCAATAATCATAAACTCAGGGTCATGAGGGGACATGCTCCACCTATTAAGTAAAACATATTTAAGAAATTACAGATTTAAGGGAGTCCAAGCAGTGCCTCGCATATAGAAAGTTCTGAGTAAATATAACTTAATCTAACAAGGATGTATGCCAGAACATAGACAGACCTAAAAGTTAGGCACTGTACTATTCTTGTGTGACACCATATATAATGTAACATTCTCCATTTTTACTTTTATTGAAAAGTACAGAAAATACATTTCTTAAGCATGGGCAATTAAATAGTAGGTAGTCTGTGACTAAGTAACTCGGGGAAGCATGAAGGTTTCACATCCGTGTGCACAGTACATTGGCTTCACCATTAGTGACTTCCTCACAAGGATGCAAATATGATACTAGGACTGTAGAAATGTCTCTACATTACATCAAAGGGAAAGTCAATTTTAAATTGCCAGCAATCTATAAATCTAGTGAAATATTTTCTTATTTTTAAAATAGTCCATTTCCTTGTAGCGCTACAAAGGATGGCTCACCTTCCTGTTTCCTTCACGCATATCTCACTGTGTCCTTTGGGTGTTCTTCTTCTCCAGAAAGATTCTTTGTTCTTTTCCTGCTGGGTAGTGCTTTTCATGAAAGCAGCTTCAATTATTTATCATGTATCTCTTCATGTGCAGATCAGAACCTTACTGTAAGATGGGATGTTCTATATTTCCTCTGAGAGTCCAAGGTCAGAGACTTACCCGCAGGTAACCCAAAGCCAGATTCCAGGCAAGTTACTGACTACCCCTTTATGTTAAGTCCCACCCCTCCATACATACACACATGGACTAGGCCATGAGCATCTGTTCTCAAAAACAGACAGCTCTGCTTATATGCTAACAAATATAGCCCACTTATATCGCTTGAACAATATAAAAGTATGGTTGCCACAAAATGGTTCAGCATTAACAAAGAATCTTAAGTTATAAAATATTAAGGAGAAAGTTATAGCTCAGAAACCCTCGACTCTCTGCTATTAGTCATTAGTATTGATGTTCCAAAGAGAAACATTGACTTGTCTATGCTGCTTAGCTTGTCTGGCATGATGTTTTAATTTTTTAATTGCTGTTAATCTTATGTCATAGGATGCTTTTGAACATTTCTGCTTGGCATTTGAGAAAGTCATCCAGTGTGTCATTAAGAATAACATTTTTCTAGACCTGTGGTGAACAAATAGACTTTCAAAGACTGTAATTCTATTTCTTTAGAAAATGATGTCAACGTTTATATCGTTTTTTGGTAGAACTAAACTATAAAATATATGTCATGGTTTGTACGCCATATGCCATGCATGGTAAGAGAAATGATGAGACTCCGATTCCCACATAAGCTGGATGGCTCTAGATTTATAAAATCTGCCTGGATCAAAAGTAAACCCTCATGCTTCCCTATGAAGACAGACAATAGCCCCAGGATCCAGGCCCATTAGACTATTGAATTACAGCACTGTTGAGCAAACATCAGGAGGAAAAAACCTGAGCACTAAGATCACTGTGTTTGAGGCATGCCCTCATCAGACCCTGTCTTTTGTTCTCCAATAAACACTATGTCATTGTGTTCCAGAGGGATCAAAGTAAAGCTGCAGATATGGAGCAAGTGTCTTCAGAAGCAGGAGGTGCGCACACACACACACACACACACACACACACACACACACAAATATTTTTGTTCAGATCTTTATGCTATCTGGCCGTAACATCTTCAGATATTCTACAGTCAGAGTTAGTGAGATAATGACTCAGTACTGTATTGCATGCATTCTGTGTTAATGTGTCTGTATGGTCGCTTCAAATTAGAAAAGCTTTAAATCATTGTTTAATCCAAATAAACTATTTTTTATACTTCGTGACACTGTCACATTTAAGAACCTTTAGGGATAGAGATACATGACTACATTAAAAAATGTTTTCTCTTTTTGGGTAGAACTAACGGTTTAAACACTGTTCTCTATACCAGCATGGCTAACGTTCCTCATCCTACTCAAGGGCTAGCAGATAATGCCCTCACGGATCATGCAGACCACATTATGCTTTTCACTGTACACAAATAAGAAACTGTCTATAGGATCCTTCCAGACATGTCTGATCTACCAGATATACAAGACAATATTTTAGGACTACTTTTGAAATTTGTGGGATTTCATGCTGAATGGTAAATTACCATGTTTCACCTTCTGCTGTAAAGCTCTTTATCTCAGATGGAAACATTCTTTCTGGAAGAAAGACAAATATTTTATGACTTGAGATACAGATGAAATGCACAGCTTCTTTCATTACTGGACTTGTAAGACCTCTATTGAGGTTATAAACGAGCACACAATTGCTAGGAAGAGCAGACTCTACAATCTACAGAACCATGGGCAAGTTCTGCAGAAAGTTCCATGGATGCAGCTCCCATGAGTCCTTACCCATCCTGGCTGGGGCTTTTCTGTAACTCAGCCTTTGAGTCAGCATGTTCCTGTGACCTCACTCACATTCCTGCAAGTAAGTCCAAAATCCCACTTCCACTAAGAAAAACTTGGAGGAAATCATTTCTTTGTTTGGTCATCTATGTTCTACATGGGCTTAACAGAGGTTTATTCACATCTCCACAGGAGAAGTCATACAACCCAATCCTGATCTGGAATAATGACCTAAAATAAAACTATCGAATAGCTTCAGGCACACACACATACTATAATGATAATAATAATAATAATAATGCCCTTGTATCATCTAAGTCACTACAGTCCTCTCATGGTCTTCAATGGAGAAACAATACAAAGTTGAGGACAGGGGACACAAAGCGCTGTCTAAGACACATTCCCAGACCCATATAGCAGTGAGCTTTGGTGTAGCTGAAACCCTGGGAGACTAGTCATGTTCTGTGATCAGAAGGCTGACATAGACGGCCCACCCACACGCAGACAGGTAATTGATTTGTTTTCTTACATTTACAAACTCTAGTCGAGAAATGGTACTGAGTCATCTGTTTCACCTCACAGTCATTCCAGCATTAGCAACAAGGACTCACAATGACAGGCGGGGCCCTTTGATGTACGCTTATTTAGATGAGCACTCTGTGCTGAAGCCTGAAAGAAGACAAAAGAAGGCTTGCTACCTCTCAGCCTGTCTGGTAGTTGCATAGGTACACACAACTGTGAGATTTACCAAGCTCTAGAGCTGTGTGTGTGTGTGCACTCATTGAGTATCATTCAAAAAACAGTGCACGTTGGTATTTTTACTGCAAAGGGAATATACGTGGGGAAAATATTTAAACTTAAAGAATAAAAAGTCAACCATAAAATCAACCTCATAATAAGAGAATGAGGAAAGAACAGAGTGAGGGAGGAGAGGGAGGAGGAGACAAAAGGGAGGGAGGGAAGTGTTTGTCTACACACACACACACTCACACACACAGTCACACACACACACTCACACACACAGTCACACACACACTCACATACATATACACACTCACACACATGCACACTCACACACATACACACACTCACATACACTCACACATACACACTCACATACATATACACACTCACACACATGCACACTCACACATATACACACACTCACATACACTCAAACATATACACTCACACACACATACACACTCACACACATATACACACTCACACACATACACACTCACATGCACTCACACACATATACACACACTCACACACACATACACACTCACACACATATACACATACTCACACACACACATACACACACTCACACACATATACACACTCACACACATACACACTCATACACACATACACACTCACATACTCATACACACACACACACACACACACACACACATACATATATTTCTACTTCTTCTCAGGATTGAAGCTGTGCTTCAATGTAAACAGGTTTAATGCCCACAATGTATTTCAAAATACGTAATTATTTATTACCTACACTCTAATAAATATTGCAAGTGGTTTTAAATTTTTAACTTCTCATAATTTTTCCTATTCTGAATTATGCTGGAGGCATATCCTTATGTAGTTCTAATAATGCACACTGTACCCCAGAAATTAAGTCACTTAACCCAATAATGTAAACATTTAAGGAATGTTTCTGATATATTAAACAGTCAAGTTTCCCACCAAGAATATATAGACTAAGTTTTCTACCTGTAATTATACTTATGTATGAATACAAAGTTACTTTGCACATCTGGTGCAAGCAATCATATAATCTAGACAAAAATATACATCCTATGTTTTGATGCTGAGACAATCACAGTCAGCCAAGAAACATTAGGATACAAAACCAGTTCAACTTCAAATACAGCTTTATTAACTTTTCATAAACCTAAACATTTTTTAAATGTTTCAAAATGGGGGCGGGGTGTGAGTGTGTGTGTGCACATGTGTGCAGATGCTGACAGAGGAGGCTGGGAGTGGGTATCAGGTCCCATGGAGCTGGAGTTAACAGATGCGCATGAGCTGCCCATGTGGGTGCTAGGAACCAAACTGGAATCCTCAGCTAACACTCTCACCTAGGAACCATTTCTCCAGCCCCATAACACTCTCTACACACTGAGGCTGGGTGTATGGTGCTAGTTTCTTCCCCAAAGCACTACAAATGAGTAACCTTAAAACCTCTGTGTTATGTTCAAATGATTCCCTTTATTCACTCTTGAATGGGATTTTCCTGAGCGTTTCTGTCAGGAGTGATGGCTTCGAGGGTGTCTGAAATGCTCCAGTTAAATGCTGAAACGGCTTGTGCCCAACACTGACTTGACATGGTGACATTCCCACAGATCTCTTGCACTTACCACAGCAGTTAGCAAAGAAAACAAGAGAAACCAAAGAAATCGTCTTAGCACACCTGATCCTTACTTACACATGCACAAATAGCCCACAATCACATTTGGAAACATACAGAAACAGAAAACCTGGTGTTTAAATGCTTTTATCTCCTTTAGTGGTCAATCTAACTAAAACAAACTTCCTTCTTAAAAAATATATACATCCATTGTTTAACTATAAATAATGTACATAATAGATATTTCCCGTGACATCTCAATAAATTCAAAAAGGTTTGATCTGAGCGCATTGTACATTTATCTCTGTCATACACAAGCATCCACAGAAATCTGGTGCAATTGAAAATTACAGACAAATTTGCAATTAGTTTTCACTGGTACAATAAAAGCTTTACAAGTAGAAGCATCTGACTTTCATTAGAACGAACAAAAAATTGTAAGGTGATGTGATTTCCATCTAAGACAATGATCTTTGACTTGAGAAGCAGTAGCAGCAAGCAGAGATGGGCGTGCCCTGCGGTTTCTAATTACAATGCCCATATGGACGTGGGTGTGAGGAAGCTGAGGGTATTCTCAAAAGTGGGACAGAGGACTAACAAGTTCAAGGTATTGGCTGCGGTCAGCTGCTGTTGCCATGGTGAAATTGTCCACCAGACGCTTCTGATTTTGTCATCTTTCATGAGGAAAAATTTTAAGCTCTGAGTTTTCAAAAGCTTCTTATTAATACTAAATTTACTTAAACAATACAGAAGCCTTGCTGAAAACAGTGGCAGCCCAAAGTAATTGTTTATAATCTCTGATCTAAGCCAACATGGCAAAGGAGCCATGCCCTGCCTAAAATCATACTAGTCACTTGACATATTCAGAAGAGTTTCTCCCCCTCCTGAAGGGAATCCTGTCACACACACCCAGACCTCAGATGCATTGCTCTGTAAAATTCCAAAATAAGTATTTGTTGGGTATTTCTGGGGTGCACAAAGAGAGCCAACGGGGAATGATGGAGGTCTTTGAACTCCTAAAGTCTACCTTCAGTGTAATACTCCTGCAAGGCCACAGCTCCCAAACCTACCCAAAGGGCATCACCAATTGAATATTAAGTATTCAAAAGCCTAAAATTAGGGGAACATCTAATTCAAACTACCAGGTTCTCCATCCTTGAATCATAACAACACCTTGAGACTACTTAATATGATTTCTGTTTTGTAGTATTCATTCTCCTCAAATCACCTACAGCTTCTTGTAAATTAATGCCCAGCCTTGTGTCATTTACAACTGAACATACTGATAATCCTAACAAATCAATTCTAACATATTACTTGGCAAAGTATTGAAGAAATTGGGATTAATTGGTTGGCCACACATTCCTTTCCCTGAAAGGGATGGAGACTTGGATCATCTACATTTTAAAGGCTTGTGTAAGAATGGAAAGTCCTGGGTTTCCCCATGGTAATATGTAAAGCAATATAATCACACTTAAGAGAAACCTAAATCCAGATATAGCTAGTCCAGAGCTGTCCTTGGCTGCTTCCCTGTCATTATCTCTGTATCCTCAGCATAGCCACACTGGAAAATGCCAAACTAATTTAGTCTTCTGATTGTGCCAGCATTCTATCTCATCCTTACCCTGAGTCAGACTCTTCCTAATCATTTCTTTATGTTAGGGACCACATATGGATCCTTGTCTGCTCCACCTTGAACAAGGCTGGCCTAAAAATACTGAAGAGTCTGTGTCTCCAGGAGGGACTTTCAATCTGAAATGGATGTCAGCCTCTGTCTTCCAATACATCTCCTCATGTCTGTACTCAAACAAGCCTGGATACTTAGGTGGTCATGGGGTTCTTTCCCTGATGTACATTCTCCCCTCTCTCTGTTGTTTTCCAATGTAACTTCCAAAACACTAGTTACACCCAAGACCTCCATAGTCTCTTCTGCAGAGCACATGCTCAGACATCTTCTCTTGTTAGTGGTTGCTCCTGGAAGTAGTGAGCAGTGGGGCGGGGGCTGGAGGGTATCAGACAGCATGGGACCAACAGTCTAGGTCTCTTGGTCAAGTTGCTGTATGTACATCCTTGGACAAGTCGGTTGTGCTGCCGTATAGGTTGTAAAATCCAGAGTTGAGAACACAGTTTATTCCAGCTAGCATTCTTTAATTTGAAAACACACCCTTCCAATCTAAACTCCAGAAAAACAAGACCAAGTTAGCGAAATTCTACTACATCTCAACTGTTAAAAGGTCATTTTAACTCTAGACTAATAAAAAAAGCTGAAATGAAAGCATTCACTCTGTCAATAGTGGTACACATTTCCGTCATGTTTCCAAGTAGCCAAATAAGTAGACTGCATACACGTATTGCCAAAAGGAATGGTGTCGATCACCTTAAGTTTGGGCTAGTGAAGACCATATAAAGGAGGTGTTGTAATAAGGTTTTTTGGTTTTAGGCGGTTAGAGATTTAGATTTATAATTTGTAGTTTTAGACTGTTAGGCTGTTGTTATTGTTTAGGTTTTTAAAATGATTTAAATGTTTATGTTAAGTTTATGTTGTTTAGTTTATGGTTTAGGTATATTGTTAGTTCTTATATTTTAATTTATTTTTATTAACTTATTTGTTATGTGGTTTGTGGTTTATTTGTGTTTTTTATATGTTTTTTGGGGGGGAAGGAGGGCTTTTCGTAAACACTCAGCATGAGCTACAAACTTGTTTTTTCTTCTAACACAGGAGCACACCTCACTGATTTGTAGCTTCCCTTATATTTAAAAAAAAAAAAAAAAAAAAAGAAAAACCAATTAGATTCATTTTCCGTATTACCGTAAATTCAAGAGAGGAGCTAGAGAAGTCGGAGGCTATGACCAGGATGTACTGTTCACACTGATGAAATTGTCAAAAAAAAATTGTTTGATGTAAATATGTTATTGGTTCTTAAAAATCATTCATCTTGGTCTATGATACTACAAAGCCCACAAATTAAGCCACAAGTTTAAGCTGTACACTGTCAAGTTTTGAGACAGGAGTGATTTTTCTTAAAGTTGCTCTTTAAAGGTTTGTTTACACATTTTAAAAAGCAGAAAGGAAAAACTGTGTGTTTGTTTGTCCGCAGAAACTTTATCTATCTCAGCTTTTCACCTCTCAGGTGACTACAACTCTTCTATGGGACATATTTTACAATATAATCTAGTCAGCTAGCCAACATTCTGCAGGAACTATTTATAGAACTCAGAGGCTATGAAGACGCTGAAGGAGAGACCGGAGCTTGCAGATGTCTGCCATGAGTTAATTCACTGGGAGGAGGCGAGCAGCCTGAATGGTAACCATGCAGAAGTCTCAGAGCCTGAGGAGACATCAACCAAACAGCACTCCATGGAGGCTGAATTCTATTTCAGTTCCATACTTCTTCATTCTATCAATCACCCCGTCTGAGACCTCAGTAGAAAAAACTGAGATCTGTTCTGTGCTTCTAAGGTCTTGTGTCAGGTGATGATTATTCCTAACTCTATTACAGCATCATATCACTGGCCTGACCTTATGCCCACAAAAGCTCCATTCTTTCTCCCAGGGAATTCAAAGTTGGCAAATGTGATGTGTATGGCTACCAGAATCATCACAAAACTGAAACAGTCTAGCCATAAAGGGGCGAGGGAAGAAGTTGCTTTTCAGATCTCAGAATTTATTGTAGATACGAGCATTTTTGAGAGCAGACCCACAGAAGACCATCTCACGTGCTAGAAAAGGAGGCAGTAATAAAAAGTCCACTTCCTCGTTGGCTCTCATCTCTACAGTCCATCTGCCCAATCTCGAGGTCTCATATTTCATTCCCACTATAAATCCAGAGCAGGCAAGGGCAGACACACATCCTAAATAAATTATAAACCGTGTTTGCCAGCCTGCTGCCAAACATGCCGCTAAGTGTTTTATGTGCACAATCACCTTTCAACCTCACCCAATCCTGTTGAGTGTCTAGGGGAACTAATCTACATGGAATCAGACAGCAAGCAAGGGTCGGAATCAAAAAGGTGGTGAGTTCTACAGACATTCTCTTCATAACCTTTCCTATAACAGTCTGAGATTCCAGAAGATTCCAGAAAGATGATCTTGTTTAAGAAGAAAATTAAGTAATTACGATGAGCAAATCCTCTGTTGTAGTCTCTGAGGCTTTGGTTTCTGCTGATAAAATTTACTAACAGAATTAACAACAAAAAAAATTACTATTTTATGTAACATTGTGTTACTATATTGACTTTACAAGCTAAATTTATTAATTAAACAGTTGATCCACCAAAGAAAATTCACACTGAGAAAGTCTGTATAAAAGTAATGCCAGTCTTGAGAGAAATAATCTGCCTTTAAAACATTGAGATGTGCTGGGCATAGAAACTCATGCATTTATAATCACAGCACTTGGGAGGCAAAGAGGCCTATGAGTTCAAGGTCATCCTGGTCCACATAGAAGAGCTTTTCTCATAAATAATGAAGAGAAATTCAAATAAGAGAGCTGTGACAAACACATGGCAATTACGAGTGCTTACCACTCTTGAAGAGGACCTGAGTTCAAGACCAAGTCACACACATCAGGTAGTTCTCATTAATCTGTAACTCCATCCCCAAGACATCCAACATCCTATTCCAGCCTCCTTGAGCATCTGCACTCACGTGTGATTCACAGATACACATAAACAAAATAAATTTAAAATAATCAAACATTCAACAGACATTATCAATCGTATTTCTTTGCCAACAAAGGAAAAGTGGATACAACTACCACTTAGTACCCTGTTGACAAACTCCAAATATCACCCACTGAAAATGTCACACAGCTTTTCCATGAGAGAAAAGGTTTTAAAAGTAGTATCAGTACAACAGTACAAGACACAGACATGTTCTATATCACAGACTAACATTAATGTCAGAACTAGAAGTATAGGAACATGAGAGGCAATATTATTTACCATTTATTTTGTTCCAGGCACTACATGTAGGCATTTATTACCATAATTCAAAGCTACATATCTGATATTAAATATTATGTTACAAAAGATTTAAAGATGTGCATGCCTTTAAAAATATCCTAAATCATAAATCTTTCAAATAGTGGCATTAAGATTTGGAACCAAATACTAACCTGCCTTTGGATGTCGCATACTGTATGCCCTTTGTAATAAAATATGAATCCTAATTTTTACTCATGTCTCTATATAGTGTTCAAACAAATTACTATGGGGAGAATGTATCCTACTTTTACAAATATGAGAAATTCATACTGTATATAATATAATTTATATAAGCTCTGCCATAAAGGGCATCAGTAGCAAATCTGTTCTCTCCTTTCAAGAATGGTTAAAAAATCTTTGGACATCCTTGTCAAAATCTCTATACACACATACACACAAAGGTCACACACATGTGGTCTCTGCAGGTGTGTTCTTTAAACCAAAACTTGTCCATCCATCTCGGGCTCTTTACCTTCACAGGCTTTTGTTGCTGTTAGCTTGTTTTAGCTTATAGTTTAAAGGGCCCTCACACTCAAGCATCCTCCCGTGTTACTAAGTTCTGGCTTGCACACTGGTTTTAGACAAGGAAGCCAAGTTCAATTTATTTTTCTCTCTCCTTTCTCTCCCGCTCTCCTCTCCCCCTCCCTCCCTCTCTCCCTCTTTCCCTCTCTCCCCCTCCCCCCTCTCTCCCTCTCTCCCTCTCCCCCTCCCCCCCTCTCCTCCTCTCCCCCTCCCCCCTCTTTCCCTTTCCCCCTTACCCCCCTCTCTCCCTCTTTCCCTCTCTCCTCTCCCCCTCCCTCCCTCTCTCCCTCTCCCCCTCCCTCCCTCTCTCCCTCTTTCCCTCTCTCCTCTCCCCCTCCCTCCCTCTCTCCCTCTCCCCCTCCCTCCCTCTCTCCCTCTTTCCCTCTCTCCCCCTCCCCCTCTCTCCTCCTCTCCCCCTCCCTCCCTCTCTCCCTCTCCCCCTCCCTCCCTTTCTCCCTCTTTCCCTCTCTCCCTCTCCCCCTCCCCCTCCCTCCCTCTCCCCCTCCCTCCCTCTCCCCCTCCACCCTCTCCCCCTCCCCCCCTCTCTCTCACACACACAACTGTTACTTAATCTTTGGTGCCTCTGATTTCTAAGTAGCATGAAATTTGGAGTGTGTTCCTAGAAAGAAAAAAGAGAAACAGGGAGACGAGAGCACTGTGCATCCGTAACAGAGAGAAGGGGACCGGGGAGCACAGAGCAAGAGGAGGAGGTACAGGAGTTTAGGTAGAAGGCTAGTGACACCAACTGTCCCTACAGTGTGCACTTTTACAGGAACTCACTGAAACCACAAATAACCTGTGTGGATTGTCACCCCTAAGTCCACTTAAACAGAAAGAAACTGAGGCAGAGTAACTTTCCCAAGTGTTTCAATTGGCAACAAGCGATCTCAAAGTCAATCTTCAAAGTCAGATAGTTTGGCTTCAAAGCTAGTCTTGCTTAACCAGCACACTTGGAGGCATCTATCCTCCTTACTAAATAACAATACACAAAAACATTGCCCAAGTCCTTTTGAGTGGTAAAAATGCATGTTCTTAGTTGTAAATAAGAGTCTTAAAACATAAGTTATATTTGAGCATTGCTAATTTGGTTGTATTTTAAGTGTCTTGGAGTTCTTAAGAAGTTATTCTTGAATATTAGGCTTTGTATTCTTTTCCAAATTTAAGCAATGTTACAAGGACCTTTAATTGCTAATGTGTATTTGTTAGGTAATATTAATTGTCATTATAGAACCTTCTCTCAGCAACTGATGAAGGCAGAAGCAGAGATCCATAGCTAAGCACCAGGCCAAGTTCCCAGTTCAGCTGAAGAGAAGGATGAGAGAGTATATGAGCAAAGGGATCAGGATCATGAGGAGGAGACCCACAGAGACGGCTGAACTGAGCTATTAGGAGCTCACTGACTCCAAAATAACCACTGAGGAACCTACATGGAAAGGAACTAAACCCTCCAAAGGTAGATGACTGTCAAACAGCGTGGGCAGTTTGTGGAGTCTCTTACAGTAGGACCAGAGTTTATTCCTGATGCATGAATTAGCTTCTCAGAGCCCATTCCCTACAGAGGAATATTTTACTCAGCCTTGATCGTGAGGGAAGGGACTCGGACCTACCTCAACTGGATATGCCAGACCAAACTGACTCACCTTGGGAGTCCTTGCTTTCCCTGAGGAATGGATGGGAGGATGGGGTGGGAGGAGGCTGAGAGAGGACAGGGAGGAGGGGAGGGAGGAGGAGCAGTGGAAGGTATGAGAAAAAACTTTTAAATAAAAAATTACTAATAAAAAAATTAAATTAAACATACAACAAATAATATTTAAACATTTATAAAGCAAAAAAACTTTGAATAATATGTTTATTTCTTGACCAATATTAGCTAAACATTTATTATATTCACAGAGCATTCCAGAAAATTGGCGAGAGGAAAATTAGATCTGAACTAACGATGCTACAAAGTTACAGTACATGCTGAGAATTAAATAAGGATATGTTACAGAGCTACAGGAATGAGAACTGTGGAACAATGCTTGAGCCAAGTGTGGAAACGCAGTGAAAGCCCCTTACAGACATGGCAGCATTGTAAAGCCACTGTGGCACACACTCCATAGTCTGAAAGAGCAGAGTGTATCTCAGTCCAAAGAATAAAACCCAGCTTCCATCAGAGGAGCAGCAGAGAGTGTGGATAGGACTTGACCACATTAGGGAATTTGGATTTTATAGGTGTCTGTAACAAAGTGAAAGGCAGGGTTCTGTCTACTTAGAGATTCACTGTCATCTTCACTGTGGGGACAGCGGCAGAAAGGTAGGGAAGGTGGCGGAAACATGGTGGTGTGTTTTCCATTGAAAGACTAGTTAACTAGCTTGTGGCACTTTTGGAAGGGAGGGGGAACCATCAAATAGTGAAGCCTAGTAGGTGAGGTCACCCTGGGTGTGGCCTTGAAAAATAGGGAGGAACCTTCCCCCCCCCCTTTCTCTGTCCATCCTTCGTAGACATGAGGTGAGCACTTCTGCTCTACCACACCCTGTCCCCATGCTGTCCTGCATTGCCACAGGCCCAAAAGCAAGAGAGACCACTCAGGGAGCAAAACTGTATAAAAAATAAAAGTAGACCTTTCATTCTTCTAAACTGATCATCTTGAGTCTTTAATCATTGGACAAGGAAGTGATTAACACAGGTCATAAGGTATTCTGGAATATTAGCTGAAGATGTTACATTTGTTTATGTTGTGGAACATTTGTTTAATGATGTGAAGATGTGTTGCATCTTCTATGTTGCATTTGATTAACTCTGTTGCATGAATTCTGGTTGTATTAAGAGAAACTCAGAGCCAGATATCGGGGAAAGGCTGAGATATCAAAGAGAGGAAACACCACAGTCAGATCTCACCCAGCTGTCTTCCAGCTTCCTCAGCCTCGCTCCTCCTGGCTTCTTCTGCCTGCTCTGTCTTCCTACCCTGCCTTAAATACCTTCTTCACCCAGTTGTTTCACATCCAGGTTAAGATTAAAGGCATGAGCTACTACTATTTGGTAGTTAGCTTTGAACTCACAGAAACACAGAAGGATCTCCTCTGTCTCTGGAGTTATAGGATTAAAGGCCTGGCATCACCACTGCCTGCATGGGAGCCTGGAACTCCCTCTGTAAACCAAGATGACCTCAAACTCAGATCTGCTGGGATTAAGGGTGTAGGTCACCACTCCTGGTCTTTCCCTGTGCTGGGATTAAAGGTGTAAATCACCACTCTCCGACCCTCCTGGACTGACTGTGGGTAGAGCTCTTCCTTGATATTCTGACTAGTTTTATTAAATATATAACATATCAATACATAACCCTGTGAAGCTGTGCTACTGTGCCCGTCTAAAACACCTGATTTGTCTAATAAAGAGCTGAATGCCCAAAAGCAAGGCAGGAGAGGGATAGGTGGGGCCGGCAGAGTGAATAAAATAGAGGAAAAGGAGAGAAGGAGGAGAGGACTTGAGAGCTGGGCACCCAGCCGCACAGCCAGCAACAGAATGAAAAGGAAAGAAAGACATATAGAATAAAGAGAGGTAAAAGGCCCCCGGGGGTAGAGAGAGACGGGATAATTTAATAAAGCTGTCTAGAAGCAAGCCAAGCTAAGGTCAGGCCGTTATAAGAAAGAATAAATCTCCGTGTGATTTTTCAGAGCTGGGTATCGGCCCCAAATGGCAAAGAATGAACCAAAATAAAAAGACAAAAGGCTACAGGAAGGTTTTAGCCAAGGCAGCAGTGGAACAGAGGATTCAGTGGGAGGGGTGATTTCCCCTAAGTGTTGAGAAGGTGTCTAGCAGGGAGCTTGGCGATAGATAACTTTGTTCTTTATAGTAATATGCATCTGGAATCAGCTAGTCTAGCTGTGCTAGGTTTGCAAGATAAAATAGCTAAAACTGTGACGAACACAACTCTCTGTGCCTTTTCTTCTCTATGGGGAAGCAAATTAAGGAATAACAAACAATAGAGCTAAAAGTTTGCCATATTCGGTAGAGAGATAAAATTCCCAATAAAAATGGAGCACACTGCTAAGGCAAACAGTTGTGTAAATATGCCTAGTCGCACCAGAAATACACATCGCCTCTGATTCTAAATCTGGGCATGTGCTCCGCTCTCTCGATCTTTGCACCATTACTTAGAGCGTTAAATCAACTTTAAGAACCTTTTTATAACCGTGCAGCAGGAGTGCATATAATATACAGGGGCTCAGGGGCTTTTTATCCTATGTGGCATGTAGTCCGCTTGGCTTTAAATCATTTCTTCTATTAAAGTTTACAAACTCCAAATATTCTAAGTGAAGTTTAGCAAATATGAAATACTCTGAGGATATTTTTTAGCATATATTATCTCATCCTGAAGGGTTTTTTTTTTTTAAGTGATTGTTTTCTTCAGAGGACAACATGCTATAGGGAAAAAAACCAAAAAACAAAAAACCTACTCTTGACTGTCAGACAGGCTGTTCCTCTTAGTTACAGCCCTGCCTCCAAACATGGTTAAACTCTGGCAGGTCGTAAACAGTATGTACAGTTAGGCAAGGAAGAACACAGACTCAGTATCCCCAATAATGTCCAGTTATTTAGGTTCGCATGAGCATGCTTAAATACTGTGTCTAAAATTTTGATGTGGTGTGACCATCCCTAGCGAAATTCAGATACTACTAATATGATGATACTGAGTGATGAAGTCTTAAAGAGTAGTTAAGTCCTAGAGGCTTCTCCTTCATCAATGGAGTGGAGGCCCTTATGCACAGGGCTTCACACAGCATTAGATGGGCTTGCCCTTTTGCCTCTACCACATGAGAGCACAAGAGATGCCCACAAACAGCAGATGCTGGCAGTCTTGTAGCCTTTCATCCTCCAGAACTGATGGAAAATAGATCCCTGCTCTTGATAAGTTACTTTGTCTGTGCTGCTCTTACGTAGCGGCCCAAAACGGATGAAGTCGAGTCTAAAACTCCACTTGAAGTTTCTGAAAAGTCACAAACTCCACTTGCAGTAATGCCTGCTCCATGCATGTAAACAGGTTTCGACACTGGCCTTTTGGCTTTTGACTCACAATTGGCCACTGAACTGAAAAGAGTCGTGGCCTCATTCAACAACAACGTGACCTAAGACTTTCCTCAAGCAAGCATTAAGGTTCAAATGCTTCTCATGATGAGTCACAAATCCAACCATAAACTGAAGCCTGAGAAATATGCTTCACAGTGAACGTGAAGATGTGTACAATGTGATAACAGGCTCAGCCAGTATAATTATCCCTAAGGTCACGTGGATAAGGCCACGTGGGTGTCTACAAGGCCAGTGGGAGTAGAACTGTGGCTCCCGAGTCTTTGGCTTCACTTGCTGCTAGGCTTGTCGGTAAATCTCATTTGCTTATTAGCTGTGCCTTTCTGCTGTTAGCTCTGTTTCTACTTTTTAAATGTATTAACGACTAGGTTTCTGAATTACTAACCTTGCATTTTTGTTTCCCTACAATATACATTTAACCCAAATAACAAAGTTCTGCTTGAGAACTCAATAATTTTATTTTATTTTTCCAAATAATAATGAAAAACATAAACTCTAAATACAACCAAACAAGACTTTGAGGTAAAATAGCAAACACTTTGCATTTTACAGATGCGTTTTGTTTAAATACTTTTACTAAAACTTGAAATAAAATATAAATTGAAATAGCGTTTACATTCATTGTAGCTTTAAATGTGCCATTGTATAAGCTGTCCGCTGTCCTCCCTCGGAGAGGATGCTTGATTGATTCTAAAGAGTTTCACCAGCTTATTAAAGTCAGTCACAATGTGGCTTCAAGGTTGAGAAGGATGGTGCTGAAGAACACACCTTCAGTTACAGGCCGTTCTCAATAAATGAGCCTCTATAGTAGAAACAAAGGAAACACCCCTATCAAATTGCCATAAGCTAGGGAAGACTTGTGGTCTGTCGCAGCATGGCTGGAGTTTCCTTTACCACCCCCTTCCATCACACTGGGAAGAAGCCATTTGTGCTGTGGATTTAGTCTTTCAGAAAAGCTTCCTAATAATTTGGAGGTCACAGCCAGAATGAAAAACCAATGCCCTGGACAGACTAAGCCTGACTTAAAATTACAAGAGGAGGTCATCTTCAAAGAGGATTCCTCTCTGACATCTGCAATTTTAAGATAATAGACGGAAGTGAGCAAATGGAGTTACTCTTACTGAAAGATGACTGATGTCACCCTGGGTGGGAGCATCTATTTGTGGCGTGTTGCAGTTCATACCACACCTGTTTCCAAGGCTTTCCCCAAAGAAGCCACAGATCAGTATTTTTCTGGCTACAGATTGTGAAGCCAAATATAATTCTTCTGACTAATCAGTATGATGGACAAGAGAAGCCCCATAGCACAAATGCTCCAGAAACTTAAAGGACAGGGAACCCTCTTCTCTATCTGAACATCCAGTGTTCTTAAATTTTTTTCCTACTCTAAAGAATAGGGACCCCCCCCATCCTACCCCCCCCCATCCTCTCTTCTACCCTTTGTCGTGTATCTCCACCTTTGTCCTGGAGTCCCTTTTCTGAGAGTACGATGATAGTAAACATATTCTTGTGGAGGGTCAGTATCAACCAAACAACTGGACTGCTCTCAGCCATAAGCCCCCTTGACCATAGGCAACAACACTGCTGATTAAGTTCTGCCCAGAATCTCTAGATAGTGTTCTCCATACAGTGTGGAGGAAAAAAGGAATCTGAAGCTAGACCTTCTGGATGTGCATTAGCTCTGCACTATACTGATTGTCTGATGTATCCATGAGTCGCTCTCCAAAGGCTCACATAGTTTTCTACCGTGAAATCAAGAAAAAACAGCAGCATCAATCTCTTCAGAGACTTAAATGTGTCTGGTACATGTGAAGGGAACAGCACCATCAGAAACACACGCAGTCTACATGCTCAGCTTCTAATATCTTGCTTCCCCCGTTACTCTTGTTCATGTCCATCGAGTCAATTTGTTTCTAGAATTTATCTTCCTTTCTGGCAACAGGCTTAAACACACCTTTAGCTTTGAACACACACATTCTGCTCACTGGACACCTCAAATTCGGCATGTGTCTAGCTGATGTTCTACCTTCCTGCCAAGTTTGTTTCCTTTCCAGTGTCTCTCTGAAAATGTCACCATGACCTACACCAAGCCAGGAACCGCATCCAACTCTCATCCTCCCAGTTTCCAGTGTGATCCAGTCCTACAGATTCTACCTCTCGAACATAACCCCTTCCCTTAGTGCTGACCCAACCTGATCCAGGCCTCCACCGTGTCCCTCACTGACCACCTAGGAATCCTTCACTGACAGAATTCCTATTTAAGCATTTTCCATAGAGCAAAGCAAGAACTTTTCAAATGCTCAAATCCAGTCAGATCTCTAGAATCTTTTGCTTATAACTCATCATGTCTTGGTGAGTATGGCCCACAAACTTCATCATGAACTCTGGCCTTGCACACTTTCTAAATATCATTTATTATCTTTTATTCTTGCATAGGTTTCAATTCTTCAAAGCTCTGCCACCTTGAAGATGCTTGTTCCTCCGCCAAAGACTTTCTCCCACTCTATCAACATCCCCCCATCATTTAGATACAGGGATTCCTGCTTAGCCATCTTTCCTTAGTGAGATTTTCTCTGCCACATAACCTCAGTGCCATCTCTTGCCATATGATCATAGAAAAAGTATTTTTGCCTCCCAAGAGTACTTAATTCAAACTTATTCAAACATTGAAAGTAAGCATATAAATGAACGATATTATACGCTGTGACACTCACTAGAAGGAAAATGTATGTTTTCTTTCAGAAATGATATTATAATTAAACCCATTCCAAATGCCTATATGCAAAACATACAGATATGTATAAAATCCATATGCAGAAAAAATGTAATCAGAGATAAAAGCAAGAAGTCCAAAGAAAGAGCGGCAAGGCAAAATTTTATTTCTTCAAGTATTTTTCTAAGGTCTGCATCTGAATCAGCTAGTAAGATATTATCCACTTTCCCGGAAACACTAGCTGGCTATAGCCACAATCAGATTAACTACTTAAGAACTAAGAAATTCATTTCAAACTTTACAAGATGATAAGAACTTAAATAGTTCAAGAAAATTATCAGCTGAGACTGAGAAAACAGTTGGCCTTGGTAGTAGAGAAATTACAGGATGCACATAGATTGCCTGGATTCAGAGCTGATTTTCTCCTGATCATGCCACCTTTTATGAATTGTCCTATAAGAATTCTTATGCAAAGAGAAGATAACATTTTATAATTGATATTTGTACCAAGCAGGCAGAGTAAAAAAAAAAAACACACTTTATTATGTTTAACAATATATAATACTTTGGTGTTTGTAACACTAAAGAATCTTAGAAAATGTAGCTCAAATTCTAATTGGTCTTAGTAATAAAATCTTGGAGTCAGATATAGCGGTAAATCCTGAAAGACCTGAGATATAAAAGAGCCAGCCACTAGAGAAAATAATCACCTCTACCAAACCCTCAGGCCACAGAGAGCTGAGCACCTGGCCCCTCCCCTTATATTCCCTCTCCCTCTAGCCATAACACTCCTGTCTCCACTCCCTGATGCTGGGATTAAAGATATTTGCCTCCCAATTACTGGGATCAAAGGCATGAGATTCCAAATGCTGGGATTCAATGTGTGAGCCGCCATTGCCAGGACTCTATGATTTACTAGTGGCTGGCTCTGCCCTCTGATCTTCAGGCAAGCTTTATTTGTTAGAGTACAAACAAAATGTTATCACACTGGATTTGTAGTTAAACCATGGCTCTCTCCTTTTAACCCAAGCATGTTTGTTAAAAGAAAACCCAAAAATGTCTCATGTCACAAGAGCCACCTGGTATGGGACAGAAGAAAAACCAAAATGATTTATTCTGTTGCCACTAATCTCATAATCCATTGGTTTCATTTTGACTCTTTAAAACTTTTCTGAAGGTATAAATATTATATCAAAATTTGTAAGATTTATTTATATGTGTGTGTGCATATATATATATATATATATATGTTTTCTATCATGATTTTAATGGTTACATAGAGCACTAATTCTAGCAATAGATTTTGTTTAGTTTCCTATATGTGATTTCAGACTTCATTCTGAAATTAAGTTTGGGTTCCCTAAATATACTTAACAAATTTTGGCTCTTTAACCTCTGAGAGATCTGCTACATATGACATTTTAAAATGTTTAAGTTTTCTAAAGTGACCCATGACCATTCACGGCAATGATTTTTGAGGTCTCTAAGAAAACAATGGGGCCCAACAATGATAAGTCCACCTGAATTGTGGTAACACCGCAAAACTGAAAAATACCATCCAAGGATCAGCTTTGAACTACAAACTGTCAGGACAGTTTCAAAGTAGGTCCAGCCTCGTAGACTACTCCAGTCGGTACTTCTGAATAAGCCCTGCACTTTCCCATCCCACTGAGATTGGACAACATCTAGCTCTCCAAGGACTTGACCATCATCTCAGTTATAGCAGGGTCCCCTAAAAATGCCCCAAACAACAGGAAGCAAATTTAAGAACATGATGCCCACATTCCCAAAAGGTGGGGTAGATAATTTTTTTGGTCATTCAATGGATGTTTGTCATAATTTAGAAGGATTGGTTGAAAATTTTTCTTGGTCATAGTCAGGGAGAAAATTAGATTCAAAGATACTTTCTGAAAAAGAAAAGGGGGCTGGGGGGGCGATAGGATCAAAGGGTAGATTTTAAAGTAAAATAGCAACTAGTCTCAACTATTTCATACTTGCATTTTTATATATAAATTAAATTTTATTTTTGTTAAACTGGAAACATATTTATACTCTTGTTTAATATATTTTTGTATGTAAATAGATGAATCTCTCCTGTCTGTCTATTCCCAAATAACCACTCAGAGGCTTATATTAATTATAAATGTTTAGCCTATGGCTCAAGGTTATTATTATATATATAGTCCTTACATCTTAAATTAACCCATTTCTATTAATCTATGTGTCAACACATGGCCTTGGGCTTACCTGGTCTTTCAGTTTGCTTCTTGGGTGGCTTGCAGC
This sequence comes from Phyllotis vaccarum, assembly GCA_033318265.1. NCBI lineage: Eukaryota > Metazoa > Chordata > Mammalia > Rodentia > Cricetidae > Phyllotis > Phyllotis vaccarum. The sequence continues at coordinate 73,315,610 of JARWLC010000001.1, read as the reverse complement.
ACCTGCCCCAACTCCACTCTTCATCTCTGTCTTTAGTTAAAATGTACCAGCTAACCTTATTTTGCCTGGCTATTGACAAAAGCAGCTTTATTTATCTGCCAATAAGAGTAACACATATTCACAACATACAGAAATATCATTCCACAGCATTTGTATCGTGATGCAAAGTTAATGTTATTTTTATACTATGTGTAAGTATGTGTGTGTGTGTGTGTGTGTGTGTGTGTGTGTGTGTGTGTGTGTGTGTGTGTGTTTCTACTCTTGTTTAAGGTATTGTACCTAGGCAGCTCATTTTAAAATGTAATGTAAAGATTTAGTTCTTGAAAGCTATTTGGGATAATAAAGAAGACAGGTTAATAGTCATCTGTAACAATCATATTTATAGTCATATTAGGTATTTTTTCAAGATCAAACAGATATATATTTAAATATACGGTTTTCAAACACTTCACAGGTGTACAAAATATGTCATTTAAAATGTTTTAATAACATAAGGCTTTTCATGACAGTGAGATATATCTGCTTCTAGCAGTACTAATTTATTTCGAAAAAGGGATGATAGGCATCAAAGAACTTCCATGTGGCGTTTGCTTTCATTGTGGCAAAGTTAGCTATCTGAGCAAAGAAAATTACCCTTTCATCTGCTGCTGACATTATGCTGTTCAAATTGGACAAGCAGAACACAAATGAAGGCAACAGCCAAACTTTTCCAAGACAAGGTAGGACAGTCCTTCAAAATTTCCTGCTTCACATGAAAATATCTGTCAGATATTCTAGGTCTGTAGGCCAAAGATAGATGTCCCAATGTGGCAGAGGAAACTTGGGCTGACTATTCAGACAACCAGATGTCTCTTGACATTTCTATAGTTTTAGAAATTATTTGCTCTGGACTTCCTGTTTACTTAGGTAATAATATGTCCTTTTCAGGTCTCTAATGGAGTTAAAGATTTAATATAGTTACAATTTTCCTTAGTTGTGATAAGTAAATTAGGCACAAAACTTAGAACTCACCAAGAGGGGATAGATAATGGAGTATGTTCTTTGAATTTGCCAAATGCAAATGGACTGGACATCCTAAATGTAATTATTTTCTGATAATTTTTCTTACTGTATATAGTTATACTGCATTAAAGTTAAAATCTTCCCTTTTTATCTAGACAAAAATTAGCAATATTTTGATCGCACTCTAGCATTCCTGAGACTGACAGTAAAGTTTACCTTGAGTCAGTGGGTGGAGCTAACTACTAGCTGGCCAGAATTAGCCATAGAGATTTTAGAGGACACGGGTCATACATAGAAAGACACATGAAGTAGTAGGGAGGGGCTTATAAAGATTCTTGGGCCTTTTGGATATAGGCAGGAAAGAGGAGGTCACTGGTTGCGTCTTTGCTGGTTCTCTGATCAATCATGCTTTTCCCCTGTTATCTGACTCCCGAATTTTTTTAGTAATAGAACTATTATAAGTAATTGCATAAGTTCAGAGTTAATAACACTTAACTGCTTTTGAAGAAGGCCCCAGTTTGTTTTCCCTTGCTCACAATGATTGCTCACAACTGCCTGCAACTCCAGGGCATCCAATGCCCTCTTTGACCTCTTTAGGTACCCACACATAGACACACATTCACATATATATCAACAATAAATCTTTTTTTGAAGCTTTTAAATTAATTTAAATTACTTTTAAAGTAATCAGACTTTAAATTACTAGGTAATTTTTGTAAAAAAAAAAATTAAAAAGTTAAAATGACGGCTGTTTTTAAGAGATATTAATGACCAGTGACTGTTTTGGATCACACTCTCAGTCCAGCAAAAGAGAGGGAGGAGGGATTATATGCGCAAAGGGGTCAGTGATGACAGCTGACCCAAGCTATTGGGAGCTCACTGACTCTGGACTGACAGCTGGGGATCCATCATGACCTCACTAGGCCCTCTGAATGGGGATGACAGTCGTGTGGTGGGTACAGTCTGTGGGGCCTCTGGCAATGGGACAAGTGTTTATCCCTAGTGCATTAACTGGCTTTGTGGAGCCCATTTCCTGTAGAAGGAAACCTTGCTCAGCCTTGATACTGGGAGAGGAAGGGGATTGGTCCTTCCTCAACTTAATATGCCAGACCGGTGACTCCCCCTCAAGTCCTTACCCTCCTGAGAAGTGGCTAGGACCCTGGGTTCAGGGAAAGCTGGGGGGTGACTGGAAAGAGGGGAGGGAGGGGGAATAACGGTTGGTACGTTAAAAAAAAAACTTTTAAATAAAAAAAATTATTAAAAATGATGGTTGTTTTAAAATTATTTTTGCTTTATTATTTTTTAAAGTAGGTCATCGCCGTGCAGCCCAGGCTGTCGTTGGTTGGTTTAATTTCACAGCAGTTCTTCAGTCTTACCTTCCCCAGTACTGAGATTGCAGGTTTGACCCGCCCTCCCAGCTGACGTTACTTTCTTGCTCTCTCTCATTCCCTCCGCCTTTCTCCGTTTCTTACTTGTCGTCTCAGAACAAATGGCTCAAACCCTTTGTTGTTCACGGAATGTCAGAGACATGCCCCAGAACTGGAAATTAGCCGGAGAAACTCAAAGTAGAATCAAAAGATTTTTTTTTTTTTATCTAAAAAGAAAAGTGTAATTTGTGTTGAAATCGGTATGAGGTCAAATAATAGGTGGGAGAACAAGAAAATGTCACACAGTAACCTTTAAAAAATAACTAGAACAAGAAATTGCTTCTATAAATTAATGTCAGATCATTTTTTAAGTAAGGACAGAATCAATTTTATAAGAGAGAAATAAGTTTAAAAGGTTAAATTGTTTCTTTTGTGTTGGAGCTGTTGTATATGCTGGAAAGATAACCTACCGTGACTAACTCCAGGGTTGGATGGACCTGCAGGAGATACGGTCTTCCACAGACATAAGCATTCTAACTTAAGTCTGAAAACTCCACTTTTTTTCACCACGTGATTCTTGAGAATTTAAGATTCTATCAAGCAATTAGTGTACACTCAGGACCTTAGAGAATAAACTTATCCACAAACATCTATAGAGAAGAAACACATGCCTCTAAGGTCACATCAAATAATCCACCTCACTCGGTGACACCCAGAGAGAAATCCTGTTCTCCTACCTGCTCCTATAATTGTCACATTCCTTGCTCTGTCTCCTCAAAATTCTCTTTACTCATGTACAACATTTTACCCAATGATCATATTTATCAGTCTCTTTCACCTATAACACTGGCTCTAGGGAACAATTTCTGAAGTCATCGTTTTCATTACTCTGTTCCCAAGCTAGAACAGGATCTGGCCTGTGCTCACTGAATGAGTTTGAAACAAGTTCTTGCTGATCACCCATACCATTGCATGGGACAGTTTAAGGCTTAATAACCAGATTCCACTTAGAAATGGCTTATTTCACTAAAGATGAGAGGCCCATTGTCACCACGAGCTGAAATCACTTCTGGCAGCCTCCTTAGAAACTGCCAAGGGTTCTATCTACATTGACCTAAATGGATCGTCTCTGGTTTCAAAAATCATAAGGGACAACCTGTCTACACAAGTGCTGGAAATGGTAGGCTTCTCATTCGGAAGACTCACCATGACCAGAGCAAACACAGGAGGCATATGAGAGCAAATAGTCACTTCATCAATGACTGGGCCAAAAGCAGGAAGCCAGAGACTGAGTTAATCTGTCACCACTATTCCACACACAGGAAAGGAAAAGGTTTCTAATTCCCAGGAGAGGGAAGTACTGATGCTGGAGATTTGACAAGGTGGAATGAGTGTGGTCATTTGAATGAAAATGTCCTCCATAGGTTCACAGGAAGTGGCATTATTGAAGGTGTGGGCTTGTTGGAGGTGTATCACTGGGGGCAAGTTTTGAGGTTTCAGAAGCTCAAGCCAGGCTGGGTGGCTCACTAGGACTCTCAGCTCCTCCTCCAAAACCATGTCACTCTGAACCTGTAAGCCAGCCACAATTGAATACTTCTTTTTATAAGAGTAGTGGGGTCATGGTGTCACTTCACAGTAATAGAATCCCTGACTAGAAGATTGAGCATCTCTCAGAACCTTCCAACAGCACTTGGACCTCACTACTTTTCCCATGGACATCAGATACTCGAATACTGTTAAGGCTGGTCACTTTACTCTAAGAATGTTCTTGTTCCCAATATGTACTTTTTCCTGCCTTTCCACTTCAAATTCCAGTTTCTTCCAGTCCATCACAAACATCTTGTTTTCCCTATGGAGAACTGACTCTTCTTTTTAGGTTTCCTATTGATAGATTGAAAACAATATCTTATACTTACAGAGATGCCCACATTTTAAAGCACATTCACACACATTATAAATAAACAACAGACTACAGTTATAGACACATTTCTTTCCTTGTGCTTCTGGGCTCCAAAGCTCACTCTCTCCAAGTTCAGGAGGATCCGCCAGGAACGCCCATGTTAATGATGATAAAAATGAAATCAGTTTATTATACTGAAAAGCACCCCAGGGCACTTGTCATGACAGCAACTGAGTTCTGTTGTTATTGCTGTAATGAAACTGCTTGGTAATGATCCACATCAAAGCAATCTTTTTCAGAGTGCTAATGTTCTAATAATAATAATGAAATTTAATTCTCTGCCCCAGGAAGATACTCTGTATGTTTTATACATAATCATCTCAACAATTATGAGATATGCTCTACACATCCATTTCATAGATAAATAAACTAAGGCTTTAAAATGTCGACTAGTGGCTAGAGGGATGGCTCAGTGATGAAGAGCCACTGTTCTTACAGAAGACAAGGGTTTGATTCTCATCACCCACATAGAAGCATACAACCATCTAAAACTCCAGCTCCAGGTGATTCAATGCCCTTTTCTGACCTCCACAGGTACCAAGCACCCGCATGCAGGCTAAACATTGGTACAAATTAGATAGATAAATGATTGATGATAGATAAATAGAGATAGAGAGATAGAGAGATTTTTAAAATTGTTGCCAGGCCTGCGAAGGCACTTACAGAGACTACCTCATGAGCTGAGTTCCAGTCCTAGAACCGATGTGAAAGTGGAAGAAATAACTGATTCCACAAAGTTGTCTTCCAACTTCTACATGCACGCTACGGCATGCGCATCCCTCCTAGCTTCCTGTCATGCACACATTAATATTAAAAATAAATTTAACTAAGCTCTTTCTTTTTTAAATTTGACTACACTGCCTAAAAGAGGCAGTTTGAGGAGTGTAAATGTGACCTTCTGTCTCTAAGCAGGGATGGCACTCCAGATGTCAGGACTGGCACTGTCCTGATATATGGGAGTTGAATAATAACAGGAATCTGGTGTAAAGTAAGGTTGGCCACTGCTTAGCCCATGGGGTCTTACAGTGAATAGGGGAAGCAGCAGGAAAGAGGCAAGGTAAAGGGGTGGAAATAGGATTGCATGAGATGATGCAAACCAGCTACCAACTCTTTCCCTGCGCCAGCTGTTTGTCTCAGAAAAGAGTTGGAATCTTTGCTGCTGCACACATTCACCTCCCTTCGTGGGAGATTATGTTGTTACATTGTAAATAATTGTCCCATCCACTGGTTTAATAAAAAGCACTGATTGGCCAAAGGCAGGCAGGAAGTGTGGGTGGGGCTACCATACTAAGAAAACTCTGAGAACAGGAAGCACAGAGCAGAACACCAGAGAGAAGCCAGAGGAAGCACAGGACAACCATGCTGTTGTAGAAAAGGTATCGAGCCCCATGGCTGAACAAGATAAGAGTCATAGGTTAGATTAAGGGTACAGAGTTAGCAAGTTATATGCCTGGGCCTTAGGCTGATCAGCCAAAAACTGTTTAAAGAATCTGTGTGTCTCTGCAGGTCTGTGGGTCTGCAGGTCTGTGGGCCTAAACCTTGAGGTTAGGCCCAAAATTCCAGGCCAGAAACCTCCTACTATATCCCTTCTGTAGTTCTTTGGTGTCAGAGACTCTTTATCTTAAGCCTTGTAGATAGCACTGTAGTTAGAGACAGGACACCGTCAAAGCCTTGCTCAGTAGACTACTAGTCAAGCTTCATTCTACAAATATTACAGCCAGATTTTGTCACTATTTTCACTAAACTAAGCATTACAGGTTCTTTGCTACCACCTCCTACACTGCAGGCCTTAATTCCTCTGTGCATAACTTTACTCGTCTATAAAATAAAGTCAAGACAAGATGGGTACTGTGTTACAACAGACAGAGCACTGGACTTCAGAATCAGGGGCAACCACAGCACCTGGGTCATAAAGAGGAACCGTGAGAAATTGTGGGGAGCAAAGGAAGCTCTGAGTGAGTACGTGCTGATGGCATGGGCATGGCCACATCAAAGACCACTGTTCCTCAGACCCATGGGTGTAGCAAAGCCTTCTGCATGTGAGGCTCAGGATGGCAAAGCTTTCTCCAGGTGTGAATGTAAATGATAACAGTGTATACAGAAAACAGAGTCTACCTTAGCTTTCTTCCTGGAATGTTTACAGCCTGAAGACCTTTCTGTCTACAGAGACTGCTTCTACTGAGATTAACTAAACCTGCCTCCTTGTTTGGATATATGTAATAACCCTATTTCTTTGTGATATGTGATAACCCCATCCTGCTCTTTGTTGTATACAATAAACACCGGGAACTTCAAGGATGATTTGGCTTTTCCATCTGACTACCAGACTACCCAATCCCATCTTTTCTGTGTCCATGTGAATGTCCTTTCTTCATTTCTGGGACTCAGACCATGCCAGGACTCGGCACAAAAAAAAAAAAAAAAAAAAAAAATGAGGTCACACATATCATATACTCAGAATATCACCCAGTCTGAAGTAATTTCTCTATGTATTTGCTTTTCTAACTACTATGTGGCACTCAACCATTAGGATTCTAAAATTATATAATTCTATAAGGAATTACAGCAAAAGCCCTCCATGTCCTCCAATGAAGGCTATGAGGTAGATGCCATTACTGCCATCTGTAAGATTATTTCCAATTTCACAGAAAGATCACAAAGAATTCCAAATTACAAGACAGAAAATGATTTAGACAAGGGTTTATCAACCTGTGGGGCATGACCCTTTGGGAATCAGAGAACCCCTTTACAGGGGCCGCTTAAAACCATCTGCATATCAAATATTTACATCATGATTCATAACAGCAGCAAAATTACCGTTCTGAAGTAACAAAAATAATTTTCTGATTGGGGGTCACACAACATGAGGAACTGTTTTAAGGGTTGCAGCATTAGAAAGGTTGAGAACCACTGCCTTAGACAGTAAGCAAGACTAACTCTGCGCCCAAAATTTAACCGCTATGCTACTTCAAATCTATGATAATATTTGACATTGAGTTCCCAGTTTTTCCTCATTAGCATGCATTATCCTAATAAATTTACATCTCTTTCTTCATTTAATCCTCACAGCCACCTTTATGAAAGTTGAAAAATTAATATTGCTATTTTACAACGGGAAAAACAAATGAGAGTAAGTACCAGGTAGCATGGTCAAGATCACACATCAGTGTGTGTCCATGATATGTTCATCTCATATAAAAAAGTAAATGACAGAGAGGTCCTGGATTTTGATCTCGGAGCATTCATACCAGACAAAGGAGTACAATTTACTGAGAAAGCTCTCTCTGTGCTCATCTAAACAGTCTCTAAGGCAGCGGCCAAGAGAAATCCTGACACAGGAGGGAAGGAGCTGATGAGATGCTAATGACCAGATTTGCATTCCCCCTCAATCACTTTGCCATTTCTGCTAACAGCTATTTTCAGTGGCTGTTTCCAACCCGTCCCATATAATGTGAAAAAGATATAATTTACTATTAACAAATAGGGATCAACCTTTCATAGGAAGCATAGGAAGCATAGGAAGCAAACCTTCATTTCATTTCTGTCCCCAAGAAGTCAGAGATAACATAGACAAAGAAAGTCACTCAGCTACTACAAAGAGGAGAATCACTCAATATGATTTAGCTAAAATGCACAAGAATCTAAGAATGTCACTTGGTGTGAATGACTAATAAGTGATGAGGTGCTTCACAGAATTAGTCAGCTCTTACTGTCTATGTGCAAATTAGAAAAATAAGCCCTGTCTTGATAAGCAGAACAGACATCCACTGGCAGTCTAGCCAACTCAGGCCTCCATGCCACATATTAAGAGCATGATGTGTGTCCCAGAGGTAGCTTAGTGGACCAGTCATTGCAGAGGAAGGTCCTTTCAGAATCTTAGAAAAACTTGATCAATAGGAAGACACATATTGTTATGGGTCTTTAAAACAAAAAATACAAAATTCAAAAAGGAAGCTTCCATTCCTGGCTGAGGATCCACTGGCACTTGATAGCCAGTAGAAGAAGAATTAGCTTTAGTTTTAGTGGTGAGTCGACCACACCATGGGGTAAGCTTCAAACTCAAGAGTGGTTGGGCAGTACAGATTGGAGTTGATGGGTTTTCAAAAAGAAAGAAAGAAAACGTGAAGTTGGGAAATTGGGGAACTTGGTGACTATGATACCAATACATTGATATGAAATTCTCAAGTAATTTAATTAGTAAAGTATTTTTATAAAGAAAGTATAAGCAATTTTTCTTTATAGGGCAATTGTGTGGTAATGCACTATAGGAAGGACACTGGTCAATAGTTAGAACAAAGTTATTGGATCCTTTATATTCATGACAGAAGCAAATATTTGATTTATCAAATTTTAAAATAAGTCCAACCAAACACATGAGGAGATAAATAAAATCTTAAGATGTGCGTAGATTCTTCAGAATGTTATTTTTACCTAAAGAGAAGGTTGATGATTGATTGTAAGGTCCTAAAGTAACTACTACTGACCAATTAATACTGAATTTACACATACAGACACACACACACACACACACACACACACACGAGATTCCAGGAAAAGAAGAAAATATACTGAAGAGAAAGGTAATAAAAAGTGACTTCTCCAAAGGACAGGGAAGTGATGCACAAGGCGGCCCAGCACCACAGAGATGCAGGTGGCATGTGCATCTGACTCATTATTCACAAGCAACTCTGAGAACACTGGTAGCACAGTTTTACCTGTGAGGAAATCGAGGCTCCAGAAGGTATGGCATCACCAGGATCTCACAAAGTAAAAGGATTTCAGTTAACAGTCTAGCTCCAGGCTTTTCAGACTTGACCAGCATGTGGGTCAAATGAATGAACCCTAGCAACAGTGACAAGAAAGTGGGTGCAAACACTGGACATAGCAATTTTGACACTCTTTTTGTGTGCAGAGGAGAGTCGGGATATATCTATTGCTAGAGATGGAACAGCTAATCAGAATAGTATGACAGAAGTAATCAGAAACAATAAAGTTCAAATACTATCAAAATGGCGTCTCTATTAACTGAGCAATTCCTTGCCAATCAGAAAGCTTCATAATAAACAAAACACAATGGACTTCCATATTTGGCTCCATCTTTCCTCTTTGGAAAATAACTAAAACCTAGTTTGCTGCATAGGCATTTTTTGTAATGACTCTACTGTTATCAGCAGTGGCAACAGCCCCAGGAAGTGTTTCATGTTTACACAGTAGCCTTTAACACAGGAGCAAAAGCACCTGGCAAACATTTGCATTTTTATTATTGATGGCTTAGTTTAATAAAGTGACTTTCTGTCAAAGAGCTTATTAATCATTACACACTCCTGTGACACACACAGGCAAGCGATCCATTTCTGCATTGTGTATGTGCAGAATCCAAAGCCTCAGAGCCTTTCCAGAACTGTTGAGCAGGACTGACTGAGCATAGAAGGAACTCATGAGGAAGCCAATTGATCCCACCTTCCCTTCCAGCTTCTTACTCTGAATTACCTGAAGTACAGAATCTTTCACACTTACTGGGCCCCTCTCTACACACTTAACCTCAGGATGAATTCACTTTCTCCTCTGACTGTTCACTCTGCCTCCTAGTCACCCCACTACCAGCGCCACCCCACCCCATCTCTAGCCACACTCAGCTCTGCTGTCAGAATCATTTTCTTGAACTTTCTCAGAAAAGCACAGAAGCTCAGCATCAATGAAAACAGGCCCAGGTCCTTCACAACCCATTCAAGGCTCCCTCCATCTGAACCGAGGCTATCATCACTCTCTAATACAGCCTAACTCGTTTTGCTTCTTGTGCATTCTGTTCCTCTTCCAAGAAAATGTATTTCTAACTTCGATGCTACCCAAACTATTGTTAGTCAGCCATCTGCTGCCACAGCCAACACGATACAGCTCGTATATAAAGAGAACACATTTATTTGCCTCGCACTTTGGATGTGCCTCAGCCTATGGTTGAGCCTTTCTGATTTTTGCCTGTGATATCCCCTCATGCCAGGAGCAGACATGAAAGCAAAAACATTCATTCATGGCCATGAAGAAAGAGAAAAGACCAGGGTCCCACCATCCCCTTAAAATAATGGGAAGGACTCTTTCTCACTAGACATCACCTCTCTCTTCTGAACAGTACCTTCCTGGGACCCAGGCTTTCTCACATGCAGCTCTGAGATACAGTTGAGCAGAAATTATAGCAAACATGTTCACAGTGACAGTGTAGTGCACAGCGACAAGAGAACACCACCAGCTTTTGTTAAACCTACCATTAAACAGATTTGCAGAAAATGTGAAACAATCCACTTTATTATCAGGTGATTTTCACTCCATTAAAAAAATGCAGCTTTTATAACAAGATGGCATCACTTATGTTAGCCTGAAATGGGTTTCACATTGTCGGTTTTTAAGTGTGTTGTGTACACATTTGATAGTTTACATTTCATTCTTACTGCGGGAAGCACCAAGGGTCTGTTTAGTTTTTCAAAATTTTTTTTATGAATGTGAAGATCTTGCTAAAGCTGATACCTTAGAGAGGGGCTCATGGCATACTGCAGAGCCTTCACACTTGGGCTGTTTCCTGAGCTTGATTGCTGTGAAAGAAACTAGGCTAAGTGAGAGAATCATGTAATCACAGCTTCTTCCTGCTCCCTGTCTCAATCCAAAAACCTGGTGTGACAGCAACATGTCTATGGACAGAGACAAAGTTTCTGTAGTGCCCGGCACAATGTATAAGAAGGAACTGGTGTGTCATGTTCACCCTTCAGTGACTCTGCTAGAATAATCTGGTCTTGGAATATGGCTGCTAACTTCATGCAGACGCGTGATATTGATGGCATATCCTAAGTCACTCAGATGCCAATAGTTGCACCTGCCATGGTGATGAATCCCAGTACAACTTAGAAATCATGTCTTCTCAAGGCAAATGCTTAAAAGTCAATATCACAAGATCGACTAGTTCTTTAATGGAAAAAGATACAGACTTGGGGATTGGATGTAGTCAGTTTGGTTGGTTCTCCCTAAACTGTCTGTTATGAAGAATAGTGAATTCGCAATAATTAAAAACTGATTTCTTATAACCGAATTATCATAGGGCCTATATAGGAACGGGCAGAATTAAACTAACTGCCAGAAAAGGTTAAGAAAGCCATCTTTAAGGCCCCTCTACATCTCCACCCACCCTCTGCCCTTCGTCCAGCTGCCTAGGAATCTGCTTTTCATACCTCCAGAGTCTTTTGCTGGCCAGTTCCTCACCAGGGCATTTCACTGGACCTACTCTTAAATACCATATCAGCTTTGCTTGCACTTGTGCATTTTGAGCTATACAATTTTATAATTAAAAGTAAATTTAAATGATCTCTTCTAACCCTTTCAGACATAGAAGTTCATCTACACAGGGACATACACAAGAAATATTAATTCAGGTCTGCGCTACAGTGAGAATTCCATACCAAGCCCTCTTCCTTTTCCAGAAAACACAGGATAAAAACTTTAAAATAATTCTCTGAACTCTTCAAAACACTCTTTCTAAGCAGCATTGATGCCCTCCCTCCCTCCACACAAAACATTTCTTATATACATCATGCTTACAGCTGCTGGCTATTTTAATGCAGAATAACTATTCGTCCAAATGTGGGTTCTGTCTGTGACTGTCAGTTCACACCATGGGTTCCAGGTGTTCCAGGCAATCAGCCTGCTTCATGGAGGTCTTTCATAGAAGATGATGACATTCTTTAACCAGAGGGATAAATGGAAATGCCACTCTATCTGGTTCAGAAGCAGAGATGGTTAACAAACTGTGGGTTTTCCCATCAGAGTTCCATGCTTTCCTTCATGAAACCGAAAGACTAAGAAGGTCAGTCAGTACTTGAGAAGAGCCTCTCCCTATGTGACTAGTGAAGTAAGTGAGGTCTTACCGACCGACCGATATTCCCCCTTGCTTGAACTGCTATGGGAGACAGGGTAGTCAATAGGTGCATGAAACGTTGTGTTTATTAAAACTCACAAAATTTTAAAATAGTTTAAAAAGTCAATATTTCACAGAATCATTTGCCCAGCACAGGGTGGGGGTGGACCAGCTGTGAGGTCTGTGGGTAAAGGTGCTTGCTATGAGCCTCATGACCTGTTGATGAAATGAGAAAAGCAAGTCCCACACAGTGTCTTCTCGTCTCCTCACATGCGTGGTGAACACACACACACACTAAACTGTACTCCAAAGCCGAATTCTGTTGATTCTCAAGACTTACCAGCTTTTCCAAAGACACCACTATTAAGGTGTTCAATTTCAAAGGAGTTTAAAGGTGAGTGACAGAATTTAAGATACTCACAAACCAGGCTCCCCAAACGGAGAGCAGGAAAGAAAACAATGAATCTCCTAACATGTGTAATTCATTGTATCTACACCATAAATAATTGGTACATGCAATAAATACTATTAAACTGCAAAATAAATTCTTTACATCCTAACTTGAAAACAATCCTTACGTTACACAAACTCTCTTAACATCTCATGCCTCAATTTCAATCATAGTCCCTCTAATGCTTATTATTAGAATACAATGAATTTTTCATGAAACCCCTGAAAAATAATGAAAGATTTGGAGACACTAATTTCATCTCTACATAAGACTCAGGAAAACCCAACCTCTAAAGCACAGCATCAGATGTAGCGTGAAATGACTTAGGAACTCCTGGTGACTGCACCAACCATCATCAGAGGAGTATAACCTGAAGGCCTATCACTCAATGAAAAGAAAGTATCTCCAAAACTGTACAGAACTGGAGACTATTGGTCCTCTTGAGCTGCTATAACAAAGTAATATAAAGTGAGGAGCTTGTAAAAACACACAACAAACAAAACCACACTAAGCTGACAATTCTTCAGGCTGACAGGATACAATCAGATTCTGTGTCTAGTGAGTTATGTCCCAGCTCAGAGCAGGGCCTCTCACTATGTATGTCCTCACTTGATGGAAAGGGCCAGGCCTGCTCTTCTCTAGATTTTCTCTCACAGGAACATTTTTCTAATGCTGAGCACTCACCCCTTTTACCCGGAGCTCAGATTTAGTATATGCATTTGGGAGGGGGAAACACAAGTATTATATTTGAAGGATATTTCCTTTAGCTTCACTAAGTGAAATAGCCCTAAAAATTTAGTTTCATGCCTCAGCTGGTTAGCAGTCACTGAGAATCAAGACGGAGCTACAAATGTCTGGCTGAGGTGTCTGGCTCCACAAACCTGTAGGAATCCCTCTTACTTTAATTATACTGTATTGTTCTTTAGAATTCCTGACTATGTTTTTACCTAGAATTTAAATCGTATCAGTGTTTTAAAGATCCATTTGGGTATAACTTTCACTTCTAATGTTAAGGAGCATGTCAATTTCTTTTTTAATATTTAATTCAGAAAAAAAAAAAAAAAAAAGATGTCCCCAGGTCTAACAACCACTTGCTTCCATGACCTGAGAGAAGTCACTAAATAGTTTGTGCTTCCTTGTCATCATGTGTAAAACCACCATGTTTCAGAGGGGACTAAATGGATTATCAGAGGCAGAGCTCTTCAGGCCCTGTGTTACCACACATGTGGTAGTCAGTAAGTCAGTCAGCTGACGTCTTCAGCTTTGTCTTAATCTCCATCTTCCTGTCCTTGTCTGAGAAACTGTAATTCACAAGCCTAAAGGGTCTTGCCTCGTGATCCTAAGAGGCAATTTGCTTCCTTTTCCCACACAGAGCAACAGAATCCCCAACAAGCTTTTCACATTTGGTGAAGCATGACTATGGTCAAATATTTACGTGGACCCAAAGATTACTACTGTCCATAAAGCACGGACATAAGCTGCCCTACAAGCAGCCAATTCTCCCGTGTGTAATATCTACTGTCTACTCGGCAGTGTCTTCTTCATCTACATTTCAAACATGTATCCTTTAACTTCTCCCATGTGAAAGCTCTCAAAGTATCTTAAATTAGTTGCTTCCTCAGTGGTCAGCCTCAGTGCCTCCTGATGATATACCACAAGGTACCTTGTCTCAGATTCCCCATCCTCATTCTGTTTCTGGGGACTAACTTCCTCCTGTGAATGCCCTTCCTAACTGAAGTCACAAGAAGCTGCACGTGGTATTCCAACCGCCTTCAAATAGTAAAAACGACAGTGGGTACATTATTTAGGAAAACAAAATGAATTTTGGCAAAACTATCCACAACAGCCACCAAACACAATGCTTATAGAAAAGAAGTTAAAGTCATCTGTTCTTCTGAGGGATGTGTCAAACAATACAGGTCATCGCTTCACCCATTTAAATGAAACAGTGAACTCTTCCAAGCTGTTTTCCTGATTGTATCGAAGATCCTATTGTTCACGCTTTCACATAACTTGATTGTTTCTATGTGCCCCTAAATACTTCTCTCCCAGGTCTTGCTTTTTCCTGCACCTGTCATTCTGTACATCTGCCTCTTACATGTCAGTATCTTCTGCCTTCGCCCATTTTTTCAAGAAACCATCATTCAGCAAATAGCAGATACTGAGTTATATAGAAGAGCGTATGCGCTATATAGAAGAACTTCAAAGATAGTAAACCTGGCTAGAATTACTTCCTCATCAATGCAGTCATGAGGCAGACACATAATAAGCCACTGGAGAGATCCCATAGGGGAGAGGGATGTTCAGATTGCTGAAAAGGAACTGAGAAATAATACCAAGCGGGAAAGAATTAAAAGACTATTTCTAAGACAAGACACCAGAAGAACTTTAGAGACAACATACACTCTTAACTTTTAATCTGCAAAAAATTCACCTGGGTCTTGTGAAAATGATTATCCTAAGTCAGTGAGCCTCAGAAGATGCTGGGATGCTGCATTTCTGTTGAGCGGTAGAAGAGGCCCATGTTGTGTTTTCTTAGTGTAGCAAATGTTTGAAAGGATAATGACATCGTTTGAATGTAGAATGTCCTCCACAAGATCATATGTTGGAACACTTGGTCCCCAATTGGTAGGGACTTCAGAAGGTCATTAGTACAGGCCTTTCAGGATGACCCCAGCCCAGGCCCACTGTCTGCTTCCTGATCCGAACACCACGAGAAGAATTTAATCATAAGCTCTGCCACCACAGACTAAAGCTTTTCCATCATCTCTTCCCCATCATGATGGGCTAAAACTCTCCAAAAGCCCTTCTTCATTTACGTTACTTCAGACAAGTGTTGTGTTTAAAGTGATGGAAAAGCAACCAGGAAAACCAGCAAGGAAGACCACATATAGATGCTCCTTGACTATGATGCTCCCTCCAGCAAACTGACCACAAGCTTTAAGTGTCGTAAGTCAAAAGCACATGCACTACACCCAACCTTGCAATCATCATAGCTTGGCTTATCTCCCTTTGAATGGATGCCAGTTGGCCAAAGTCATCTAATGCAAAGTGTATTTTATAACACAGTTGTGTATCTCATAGCTAACTGGAATCTGCAGGCTCCTGCTGCTTCCAATCATCACAAATGAATTTTTGTTCAGCACATTACCAGCTGGGCAAAAGATCAAGATTTAAAATCCAAAGCAGAATTATTTTTAATAATTATTTTTGAAATTAAAATATAATTAAATCACTTCCCTTTTCCTTAACTCCCTTAAAACCATCCTATGTACCCCTTTGCTCTCTCTCAAATTCATAAACTCATTTTCATTTACTGTTGTTATGCACACATGCACATGTATATTTGTATGTGTATATTCCTAAGTATGTAATTACAGCTGGCACAGTCTGCATAGAGTTATGTATGTGACCTCAGAACTGATGACCACTTGGTACTGGATAAGCGATTGAGAGGGCTCTTCCCTATGTAAGACTATTTCCCCTGTCTCTGCATTTCTTAGTTGCTGAGACACCATTCTTAATGGACACATATTACTTAAGCATTATTGTGAAGCAAAAAACAAATAAATAAACAAAACATAGGTCAAAGTACGGAAAGTTGGAGCCTTCTGCAAGGAACAGGGAGAGAGAAGGCACAGCTGACACTAGGCATCAAAGCATGAAGGTGAGACACATTGGCATCTCCAGCAATATTAAATGTCAGGAGTCTCAAGAAGGGGGTGGACAAGGATGTGGTTGGTGGCTTCTAAGGATGAGGGAAACTACTCCATGAACAATAGAGAATATTGACAAGTCCTTCTGCAGGCAGGTTATATGGCACTAACTGTAAACTGAAATAAAAATGTGTGGTTTCATTGGTAGAATATCAGCAAAAAGATATGATAGTGCTAAGGTTACTGAAATAAGACTGAGCAAGATGAACAAACAGAGCCTCTGTGACCATGGTAATAGACTTGGACCAAAGAGTGCTGCACTAAGAAGGGTTTAGGAAATAAAGCCAGTTGATGTAAGCTCACTTAGTCATGCGAGAATCCGGTGGCTATTATTTCGTATTTTCTTTGCATTCTCTTGCGGTCCTTGTGTCTGTTCTTAACAGGACACTTGATGACACATGATCTTGAAAAAGCCACTTGCTCACTATCAGCAACTAGTGCCCACATCTTTTAGAAAGTGAAGAGGTGACTCAAATAAACACCGTGGTCTTTTTTTTTTAACCTTGAACTTTATAACCCTACAAACTTCAATTAATTTCGTATAGTCTGTCCTTAGAGGGTCCTACAATACTACGACTCTAAATACCTACATATGACTCATATTGACTCTGCCTAACACACCTGTGACGTTTAATCCCCACGTTCTTCAGCCACCTACCACACTTATTTCCTAGTCTATGCCTTCCATAAACGTTTTACCTTGTGCTCTCCGTTATGATTTTTCTTGCTGCCACACACTTAATGTTCTCTCTGGCCTCGGCCTAATCAAACTCTACACAAACTCTGAGAAACTAAGGCACTCCTGGGTCAGAAAGACTTCAAGCTTAACGCTAAATTCGTGGCTTCTTCCCTGCATATCTGTCAGCAAGTTGTTTAACCTCCTCATTTCTGAGTTCCCCTGTCTGTAAGTCACAGAGACAATTGAAGATTAATGTTTTTAATGTTTTACACAGCAAGAATTCAAAAGTGATACAATTTTGAAAAATAAATCTCAAAAAGGCTGGAGCAGGCACTTCACAAAAGAGGAACATCAATTGGTCACATTAAAAAAAAAATGGAACTCTATTCCTCATTAGTAATCAGCAAGATGCAAATTGATACTTATATGAGGATAATTACACATTCACCTGATTAGAAAAACATAAGAACCTTGCAAATGAAGTACAGGGGGAAATGCTGAGTTTCCCTACACCACTGCCATGAGTACAAACTGATGTGTCCAAGTCAAAAACATCCTTAAATGATTCATTAAAATGAAAGGCACACCTACCTCAAAATTTTGCAGTCCCAGCTCTTGGTATTTATTCTAGATTTATGTAATAGAAAAATAGATAAAACCTGAATGTCCATCTCAACAACAAAGGGATGAGCAAATCTGGGTATATTGCTACAATACAACGCTATGCAATGACTTATTTAAATATACTATATGTGTGAACTCAAGGTTTATCACCAGAGGGTTAAGAATGTTGGTACTATAATGGCAAATATATAGGACTAAAGAGTAAGACAAACTAAGTGGAGATACTTTGTAGATATATATTCTACAGAGAACAGCATGGGGATGAGTGACAGGTAGGATTGCTGTGTGGTCACCTGTGACAAAGAAAGAAAAGTACATGATCTGGAGTATGTGGTACTTGCTGGGAGTATTTGAGATATGATATGTAATTATCTTTACCATCCCCTTATTTAATATATTCTTCCAGCGGGTAAAACACTCATAATTTTAAAATCAGCCATTTGGGTCACTTTTCTGATCAAGATCTCCAAACACTCTTCGTTTTACCTTAAAATCTAAATTCCTTAGCTTTGTTTAGAGATCATCCATGTGTCTCCTGACCATCTATACTGATGCTGAACAAAAGTGCATCCAAGCAATGGCTCTCCCAGCTGAGGGTATAAGTGTCCCACTGTGTACGGACTGTGCCTTTCTTATGGCAAACCTCTTGCTATCCACTATAATGCCCCCTATGAGAAGTCTTCCTTTGCTAATTTTTGTCAATTCTTCTCTTTACTATACTTTTCTTCCCGAGTCCTTATACCAAACCACATCCCACAAGCGCACCATCTATAGGATGCATTGTCCTGCTAACAGCACATCATGTAAGGAACACACTCCTTAAACCAAAGAATCTCATATATTCCACAAGCCAAATGTGTGTGTGCGTGTGTGTGTGTGTGTGTGTGTGTGTGTGTGTGTGTGCATGTGTGACATATTCTCATTAAATGTTAATTTAATAGATAAATCTTAAGCCTGAGGGTAGTGTATATCTTCTACTTACTGGGAATAGCATAGAACAACATATAGAGCTAACCATATAAAACTGTCATTGTTATAGCCTGTAAATGGTTAGTTACTGGCAATTATACATGATTCTCTCTTCATAACAAACATGGATCAGAGTTTCATAAAGCACACTGTAGTGAGGACTCCTGGATCTGCAGCTTCAGTATAATGGTTGGCAGATTGTAAAAAACCAATACAAATCACTATAGAATTCATGTCCTCAGGTTTCTGCGGCTATAATCACTACACTGAGCCACAGGACAGCCTTGCTGTTAAGAAGCCACTAGGCAAATGAAAGTAAGATATTGATCAGCAGCACCAAGAATTTCCTTTCAGGGTCCTACGGGCACCACCATTGCATTCCACTTCTCACAGATGCTATTTGGCAGAAGACCTTGTTCATCTCAACCACAGTTTATGAACTGCTGACTTTGATGGCTATCAAGAATCAAGATTTGACTTTAAAGACATTCTTCTTAGATGTGCTGAGAGTCATATAAAATAATACATTTACAAATTCTTCTAAGTAGGCAGAGCAACTAGGTATATTTTTAATGTTTTTCATGAGCAAATGAATTTTTAGATTAAAACACCCACAAATGTGTCATTTCTAAGTGCCTAAAGAACTTAATGTATGTTTGTGTGTGTGTGTACATGTGTGTGTATGTGTACATGTGTGTATGTATGTATATGTGTGTATGTGTATGTGTGCATGTCTGTGTGTATACAGTGTGTGTATGTGTGTGTGCACGTGTGTATGTAGTGTGTGTATGTGTGCACGTGTGTGTTGTAGTATGGGTATGTGTGTGTGTGTAGTGTGTGTATGTATGTAGTGTGGGTATGTGTGTGTATGCAGTGTGTGTATGTGTGTGTGCACGAGTGTATGTAGTGTGTGTATGTGTGTGTATATATGTGTGTATGTAGTGTGTGCATGTGTATGTGTGGTTTCAAAAGGAACTAAGCATTGTAATTGGTCAGAACCAATTTTTCTACTAAAGGAGTTTAATCAATATGGTAGCATCACTGCAAACTAAAAATACCACTTAAAATAATGTTACCCAGCTATTAATCCACAACATGAAGTTATTACCTGAAGCCACTCTATGTAGCCTGAGATGGCTCCTGAGATGGCATCATAGTGTATATAAAAACCACAGAGCTATAGGAGGCATTAGAATAACTGCACCACCAGCTCCTGCACCTTCGTTTTTACCTAGATTGACTCCATTGGAGCAGTTTCTTCAGATCCAAATACGAGACGATACATGATAGGTAAGTTGATCATGTTGACCATAAATGTTATACTAAGAAATAGTTGTAGATTTTCAACTCACCACTGCTTGTGTGGTTTTGCATCTATAGGAAAGGGGTCTAATTCAACAACGTCTTGCATGAGTTGCCATCACCAAGGTCTGAGATGGTCCTGCCGGTGGTGCTCTCACACTAGCCTAAAACCAGAATAAAAAGATACGTCAACTTGATTTTAAGATTCTTATACTTACTTCACTTGAACTATTAAAACCAAAATTAGCATCAAATACATTAAAACAATTTTCCCATGTGGCAAGGAACAGGAAGATCATATCATTTGAGGTAATAATTTGTTGGAATTTGTGGCAAACAAAAGAACTTTTAGTGTCCACCATAGTATAACAGTTCGATGGCTTTAAAATTTGAACATAAAACCCAAATAATAATTGTTTGACTGAGTAAGATATTTGCTTTTCTAGCTGTGGACATTTTTTTGAGACCCATAAATTCAGTCCCCACAGGAACATGGTCTTCTTTTAACAGCAGAGTTTGTGGGAACAATGGCTGCATGGTTACCAACAAGAGAGACGGTAGAAATGAGCATCAGCTCCAATGGATGAAACTTTGTGTTATCTCACTCTCTTCCACCTACAGCACTTCTCACTTAATATATACCTACTATGTGCCTACTGTGTGCCTACTGTGTGCTAGGCTGAGCAAGACAGACCTGAAGGCATTAGAGATTACTGTTTTGGGTGGTGATTAGTGTGAAGAGGGAGCCTCCTCTAGATAGGAAATAAACACAGCCAAATAAGTAGACCTGGAGACTTCCCTTCACACTCTGTGGTTCTAGATCCCATTTCCACACAAAAGGGGAACACTGACTGCAAGGTCTCACACTCGGGAAGCATCTGGTACATCCAGGCAGGCCACTAGCCATAAACCAAGACTCGGTTTAATTTCTGTGAGGAAAACTCACTGATATGAATTTATAGTGTTCTTAAGTCACTGTTACATATGTTTTGTCTTGTTCCTGATGTTAAAGAAGGGGAAGGGGGGAGGTGTGGAATCTTGTTTCTTACTGTGCAGGCTGCTTGGCAATGCCTGGTGCTCTATACCATGATTGCACCTCCATTGTGCACACCACTCAGAGCATTTGAGCAGCTGTGAATAGAATACTTCTACAAGAACCTTCTGTCATTTATTTTTCTATACAAAACTTGGGTTTGTATTCCCGCCAGCATTAATTTCTTAAGCCTATGTGTTTTGTATCTTGTTGGCACTAGGGATAAGAACAGAGAGAAACACTAAAGAATCTTGTGTGTCCAAAATGTCAATGAAACTATAAAATATTTTTGCTGAATATATGAGTGTTTGGAGCCTGTTTTAAACATACAGGTTTCATTCATAGATTTTAGTGTTCTTCACTGTCTACTCATTTTTTACCAAGGTTCTATATTTTTAAAAAATGAATTTTTTCTACAGGAAAGACACAAAGGTCCTCAAAACATACAGATTTTTAAGTTTCCTTTTGTCATCCTAATTTCCTCATAAGGTTGAACTAGATTCAAAACAAGGGGGGAAAAAGCTGCTCAAAATATTAGAACTTCAGTGTGAAAATGTATGGAGAAATGAACATTTATAAATGTATGTTCTGTTCTAAAAGACAGTCCCCTTCAAGAAATATGCAGCAGGCTGTCTTATCAGAATCAGCTGCACAGAGTCTGGGCTCAAGATTATGTAATGCAATAAATAATCTCAATACACCGAAGGAACAAATGAATTTTGTTCATCCTGACTGATAAAGCTTCTCTCCCGGGAGCATGTGGGCCCGCTTTCCCCACACATCGTCCATGCTCTGTAGAAGGTGCAATAACAGATGCATCTGTGGTGGCAGGTGCTCACAAGCCTGCAGCTATCAGAGCACTAACACTCCTTCCTTGTCACTGGACACTTCTGCGTCCCTCTATGCAGGACTGCCACAATGCCAAGCAGAAGCTTTGAACCGGCTCTTAGAGGAAGCTGGAAGAAAAGGGATGAGATCCTTAGAGTGGAGACGTGTGTGCTTCCAATGCAGATTGGAGGATGTCTCCTTCTTTGACAGAAGCCCATTTTTCCGATAAGCAAGCATGGATTTGTTGGTTTTACTCACAAGTCCGATCTACATCCATCCTCTAGCTACAAACACGACCTGATGTCAGCTCTAGAACAAGAAATAAAAAATGCCTGGCCCTGAGTCTAACCCACAAAGGAAACCTCAAATGGTCTTTATCTTTCACCATCAAGATGAAAAAACTTTGTAGCTAAGCTTATATTCAAAGAGATTAATTTACATGGGGCTGTAATGTAACTTTCGATATATGTATGTGCCTTTGATACTTACATTACCAGCCTCATTTGCTTCTGCTATTCCCATAGCATACACTGACAGTGAATGAGTTTTGCCTTAAATTTAGAATAACTGCATTTTCGAGCATCCATGATCAACTCTCCTCTTAACCTTGGAACATCTCCGCCACACACTAGGAAACGATAGTACTAGCTGCAGATGCGCCAGACCTTCACAGTGAGAACACACTCCGTCCCTGAGGGATCTACTCAGAATCATACCCTTCTGGCACGCAAGCACACACCTCCTCCAGCAGATGCTGACTTGGGGGAGCAGCAAGTAGGAAGCCGGAGGCAGCTTAATTTGCCACTCCTTGGGTAGTTTGGCTTCCCTGTCACCTGGAACCTCTTTTATTACAGTTGCAAAGATTTGGCAAAAGCCAGAGCTACACAAATGAAAGCTACTAACAACCGGAGGGAAGAAGTCACTAAGGAAGCCGGAAACTCACGCTTAAGGTCAATTCACCTTTCTCAACTGCTTTTCCAGTCTCGTTTTTTGGAAAAAGAAACAATCGCTTTTGATGTTGGTATATTTTAAAAAAAAGAAAACCTAATCCAATACTTTGTATCAATATTAAGGGTACAATCAAGGTTTTTTTAAAGGAGCAGAAAGAAAACATGTGCCAGAAGCAGCAAGACTGCTCCATAAAACTGTCTAGTCCTAAAACCCAAAGGTTCAAAAGTGGAGTTGGAAGCTAATGAAATCATTCATGTGCATGGCTGGCTGTAATAAAACATACATGCTCACAGAGGACAGATGTCTACCTACTGAAGCCTCTCTGAGAGAAATGGCCATTACTGCAACCATTTTAAATACATTGATCAGCATTCTGCAAAACCTTCCAGGACTACAATAATAGCGCTGGGAAACAGAGAAATTGGGCAGGTACTACTCTGGTCCATCTAACACCTACCTTTCCTTCACTGCCAACTGTGGCCTGTCCCATATGACTTAGCCTGTGTTCCTGAAAGTTATCACCATGGTGTCACACAGACACGGTGCTCTGCAGCAAAAGCAGAGCATGTAAACAACCTTGTGGATGCTTTGGAGCCTACTGCCCTGGGATAAGCCATTCTTTTCTGTGGCAAGATTGCAATGCCCTTGAAAGTCATCTGCCCAGGCAGTCAAAGCAGCATTTTGCTCTCTGTATTTAAATGTTAGAAGGAAAAGAATATATATAAATATATGTGCATATATATAATAGATACATATAATATGCTTGAAATATTCATAACCTGATTTACTTGAAGGCTTTTCACACTTATCTGTTGAGGAAGCAAACACATTAATTCTGAAATAACTGTATCACCAAGCTCTTTCCCATTGACAGCATTATTTTTTCTTCTGAAAATGCTCTGACATTTCTAGGGGACACGGTATCTCAGCACAGAATACCTGGGAACCTTGCCATAGAAAAATGCTGCCTGCTGTGACTGGGCGATCACTTTCTTAAAGGGACCTTTACCTATGTGGCTACAGTGCCAATGTTTGCTCTTTCCCCTAGGCAAGCCCCTGTCTGTGCTCCTATGTGCAGGGACACAAATTTAGTTCAGGCTCTTTCTACAAGAGGAACATCATTAGTGTGTGTGTGTGTGTGTGTGTGTGTGTATGGAACATCATTAGTCTGATATACATGTGTATGTATATATGTATGTGTATATATATAAATATATAAACTATATGAATATATTTCAGAATATTTAAACTTAAACCTCTCTGAGAATAAAATTTATGTTTATTAATGACATTTTAAATATCTTATGAGACCTATAGCATTTCTTAAACTGAGATCAACACTCTTCTAAACAAGCCCCTCTCCCTCCCCCCCCAAATGTGTGTGTTCTCTTACTCTGCTTTACCTTATCACAATAATAATGGTCTGTCCCACCTTGTGGCACTCTTCACTCCTCGGTCTGAGAAGAGGCTACCCAGAGTAAAATGCCAGGGTCTTCTTGCTTCAGAGACAGTCCGTGTTTCTTGTTAAACTAGCTCTCCAACCCTGTCGTTTCCTACTTTCTAATGCTCTCTCGCGCGTCCCACAAGAGCAATGACAGATATTATCCACCCTCCCAAAACAGGTTAGAACCCAAGATGAGCAAGGAGTCACCTACCATTCCGTGCCTGAGAACTAGGATCCTGGTCCGGATGCCCCAGAAATCCTCCTTACTGGATTTTCATTAGCCACATTCCAAACCAGAATAAGGAGGAGAGCCTTTAGAGGTGTGCAGATTGTTTAAAAATAATAGACAGGTGATTTCCAAGAAGACCCGATCTTTAGCTCACTCAAGCCCCTAGGAACTGAGGCGTGGGGGGGGGGGAAGAAATTTGTAAAAAATGAAAATAGAAAAAGAAAAGGTAAGCATCTAATATATGAAGCACCACCCACCCCCATAAAAATAAAAGGAGCCTGGAGGTTTAAAGAGAACAGTGGCTTGCTGAATCACCCTCTCTCACTGCCTGGAAACCATTGTGCAGCGGGAGGCTGCCTGTACCATTGTGGAACCTACCAGAGGAGACGGACAGAGGGCTTGGGGAATGGGGTTGCTATGGCAACTGAAAGGAGCACACATGACGTCAAAGCCCAGAGAGATCTAGGGAGGGGTAGGAGGAGGGAAGAAAAAAAAAGGAAAAAGAAAATCTATCTGTGGCTACAGCTACCTCGTTTTCTGGCGAAATGAGAAAGCAGGGAGAAATGTAAAGGAACAGGATCGTGGCAACCAAGATCTGCGAATTCAGCGCTGGCAGAGAGGGGCGGGGGGGGGGGGGGGCGCGGGGGGGGGGGCTCTGCAGAAAGCCAAGGAGCACCTCCTCTATGTGGCTCTGCACAGTACTGAGGACAAATCGGAAAGCCATTGGGAAGGCAGTCACTCTCGCTTTTCAACTACCTCAGCTTTCTGCGAACGAACGGCTAGGAAAGACAGAGAGATGTGCCATCTCTCTAAATGTCTGAACAAACGAGATGGTCATAAGCTCAGAAGAAAAGCAAGTACTGGAGCTGCGCCTGGACCACAGAGGTCATTTGTCCAACACCATTTCTTCTCGGTCTCCCCATCTCAGAAATATCCTGCGTAAATATCCA
The DNA here is from genome assembly GCA_033318265.1 of Phyllotis vaccarum. NCBI lineage: Eukaryota > Metazoa > Chordata > Mammalia > Rodentia > Cricetidae > Phyllotis > Phyllotis vaccarum. Next base: position 73,290,208 of record JARWLC010000001.1, on the reverse strand, counting down.
TTAAAACAAACTCATTAAACTAATGTTTATATTGCAATTTAAAGTAGAAAAGAAAATACTGGTAATTGTGTTAACAAATTAGGGTATAGGGCACTTTTTCTGGTTTCAGAAAACTACTATAAAATGCATTTACTACATGTTTTAAGCAATTTTTCTGACTTTGACTAATATAGGACATTTTTAAATTATGAAAATTAATACATTCAATATAAATTGGTATTTATATCACATATATATGAGAGCTTGATGGAATGAGAAGATTAGACAACTTTCACTATTTCAGTATTAAAATTTTTATCAAAACAATTCTCACCTTATGTTTGGGCAGCAATCCTAGTGTTTGGGTTTCTCAAGCTACAGTCAGATCCAATCCTGTTTTCCTTAAATACCTTCAAGGTGGTTTCTATCTATTGAACAAGTTGTGTTAAAATGTATCCTTCTACGTTGTGCTTTGGAGCTGGCACACTGACGTGAATAAGGGGCTCTGTCATAGGCTCATAGATAAGTTATAACACAAAACAAGTGTAAAGCCAGCGGCGATGGCAGACCCTGCAATGCATCATGGAACCCCGAGGAACCATGGCGGGTTTGGGGTTTCTGTGCTGTGATTGGTGCAGTTTCGTCTGGGAAGGAAGTTAGCAAAGGGAAAGCTTGTGTGGGTTTTCACTCCAGTTCTCCCAACAAGTATAAACAACTTGTTTCTTTGTTCTCGGTTCAAGTCCAGTAAGAATCAGTAGGTGACTACTAATTTTTACTCTCCACTTGGATCTACTTATAAATTATGACCGCTTCTCATAAAAGTATGGTGGACAAACTACTTCATGATGACAGCAACTGGTGTGCTAGCTTTTAAATTACTTGTCTGTATGTTCCTTCTTTTTTCTATTTCTCTCTCTCCACCTTTGCTGTGCTAGGAATTGAATGTCAAGGACTTACGCATACTCAACAAGGATTCTGCCACTGGACACCATCTCTTGGTTTCCTAAGTTTAGAAAGCAAAAGTCAATCCACAATCATTCAATAAGGAAATAATATCAGTAAGGAAAAACTCAACTTCAGTCTTACTTGTGCTGGAAACAAATATTAAGTCAAGAGAAGCTCTTCACCAGGGCCCAAGAGCTAAACATTGTGGTGATACAGTATATATTTAATAAAACCAGTCTGGAGTATCAGAGAACAGAATCACCCACAGTCAAGCCAGGAGGGTCAGAGAGTGGTAACTCACATCTTTAACCCCAGTATGGGAATGACCAAGTGGTGACCTACACTTTTAATCCCATAACTCCTGAGACAGAGGAGATCTTTCTGTGTTTCTGTGAGTTCAAGGCGAACTACCAAATAGTAGTAGCCCACGCCTTTATTCTTAACTTGAGAATGTGATGCAGAGTTGAACCCAGAAGTGAAACAACTGGGCAAAGAAGATATTTAAGGAGGCATAGGAAGACAGAATTGTTCTATAGAAGTGACAAGGAGTGAGGCTGAGGAAGCTGGAAGATAGCTTTTCCCTTGAGAAGTTGGCTGCGTGAGAATTGACTGTGGTCTGTTTCCTCTCTCTGATATTCCAGCTTTTCCCTAATATTTGGATCTGAGTTTTCATTTAATAACAACCAGAATTCATGTTACAAAACATCTCTAAAGTTCATTAAATAATATGTATCTTTTAAAGGAAAAAATAATTTTTGGATTTTGAAGTAAGGTAAGATTCTATAAGGCAAATAAATGTACTCACTCTCAAAAAAAAGAAAGAAAAAAATACTTCACCAATATTAGAAGCTTTCACTTACCCAAAGCCATCAATGACAAAGCAGGCTAGAAGAAAATATTCTTGACGTACATATGAAAATATATTTGATATATATAAATCTCTGGTCACATAAACATTGACTATTCAGCAATGAAAACAAACATACAGTGATGTCTAATGAGTAAGACTTCGGCAGACATTTGACAGGAGATTTATAAATAGTCCATATGTAGACGAAAAAGCATTCAACACGACTAGTCATCAAAAATGCTAATTAAAGCTACAAATAAATTCCATTCTGTGCCTATAAAATATGTCTATAATTAAAAGCACTGATACCACCCAGTACTGGCAGGGCTATGAGAAACCAGAGAGCTCAGCTGTTGGTTAAAATAGAAAGTGATTAAGACCAGAAGAGCTACAACTTCAGGCAAACAAGCAGGACCCCTGCATGCAAGCCTGACTATCAACACCCCTCATTGGACCCTCTACCCCACAAGCCTCAGTCAATTTTCCCAAACCACTGACCCAACTCCCCCAACTTCAGCTGCTTTTTGAGGCATAGCCTCTGGTGAACCCCAGCAAAAGAGGTGAGTTACCCTCCTCCCAGCCAGCCAGCCAGACCAACTAGGATAGCTCCAGGTCTGGGCGACAGGGCACAAAATGTGCCCCCCAAACCATCAAAGCTGCAGCTGCATATAAGCAAGCAAGGCCCCTGCATGCAAGCCCGACGACTATCAACAACCCTCACTGAACCCTCCACCCTATAAGCCTCCACCCATTCCCTAAAACTACCCATTCCCCCAACTTCAGCTGCTTCCTGAGACATAGACTCTAGAAAGCCCAGCAGAAGAGCTCCAGGTGCAGCTGATTCCTGAGACACAGACATGAGAGATCTCAACCACTCCCTAAGACACAAATCCATTGCCTCCGAGTTCTCCAAGAGCTTCTATTGCACTGAGAGCACCTAGTAGACCTAGTAGACCAAACTGCTCCCTGAAACACAGACTGCACTTGCACTGATCAGAAGAGATGGGTAGACGCCAGTGCAGAAATTCATTCAACAAAATAAAGAACAATATAGCACCACTAGAACCCAGTAGTTCTACAACAGCAAGACCTGAACATTCCAATACAGAAGCAGCAGGGAAACAACCTTAAAAATCTCTTTATAAAGATGATAGAAGTCTTTAAAGAAGAAACATAAAACTCTCTTAAGGAAATAGACTGGAAGATTCTGGACAGATGTTATAAGGACACTAGAGATCACAGATGCCAGCCCAGACTTCTATACCCAGAAAATCTCTCAACACCATAGACAGAGTAAACAAGATATTCCATGACAAAGATGGATTTAAGCAATATCTGTCCACAAATCTAGCCCTACAGAAAGTACTAGAAGGAAAACTCCAACCTAAGGAAGTTAGATTACACCCATGAAGCCAAAAGCAATAGATAATCCAACAGAAGCAAATCCCAATGAAAGGACACACACAACCACCAAAAATAACAGGAATTAACAATCACTGGTCATTATTATCCCTTAATATCAATTAACACAATTCACCTATAAAAAGACAAGCTAACACAATGGATATGCAATCAGGATCCATTCTGCTGCTGCATACAAGAAATACACCTCAACTTCATAGACAGACACAACCTCAAAGTAAAAGGTCAGGAAAATATTTCCCAACCAAATAGACTTAGGAAACAAACTGATGTAGTTATCTTTATATCTAACAAAATAGAGTTCAAACTAAATTCAATCAAAAAAGATCAAGGACTTATCTCAGGAAAACAATCCATCAAGAAGAAACCTCAATCCTGAACATTTATGTCCCCAATACAAGGACTCTCACGTATGCAAAAATAAATAAATAAATTACTAAAGCTTAAACTTTATAGCAAACCCCACACACTAATAGTGGATGATTTCAATACTCCACTCTCATGCATGGGTAGGTCTACCAGATGGAAACGTAAACACAGAAATAAGGAAGTTAAAAGATATTATGAATCAAATGAACTTACCAGAACATTCCACCCAAATACAAAAGAATATACCTTTTTCTCAGCACTTGTGGAACTTTCACTAAAATTGACCACATACTCAATCATAAAGCAAATATGAATAGATAGAAAAAAATAGGAATAACCCCTTGTATCCCATCAGATCACTATGACCTAAACATAGAGTTCAACAACAATACAAACCACAGAAAGCCTACAAACTCATGTAAACCGAACATCTCTCAATTGAACCACCTCTGGGTCAAGGAAGACGTTAAGAAAGAAACCAAAGCCTTCCTAGAATTCAATAAAAATGAATCCACCACATGTCCAGACTTATGGGACACAGTGAAAGCCATGCTGAGAGGAAAATTCATAGCACTAATGTAGATACAATAACTGAGAAATCTCACACAAGAGACCTAACAGCAGCTCTAGGACAAATAGAAGCCAACTCACACAGAAGTAGATGGCAGGAAATAGCCAAGATTTTAAAAAAAGAAACAAAGAGAACAATGCAAAGAATCAATGAAACAAAGAGTTGGTTCTTTGAGAAAGTTTGATTCTTTGCTCCAAAGAGGTGAGGGAGGCACCCAGGCCAGATGGCTTCAGTGCAGAATTCTACCATGATTTCAAAGAACTAATACCAATAGTCCTCAAATTGTTCCACACAATAGAAACAGAAGAAACATTGCCAAACTCTTTTTATGAGGCTACCGTCATGAAAATCAGGAACAAAGCAAGGCTGCTCACACTCTCTGTATCTATTTAATATAGTTTTCAGAGTTTTAGCTAAAGCAATAATGACAACAAAAAAAAAGATTAAGAGGATACAAATTGAAAAGGAAGAAGTCAAAAAGTCAAACTATCTCTATTTGCAGATGATATGATCATATACATAACTGACCCAAAGTTCTACCAGGGAACAGCTGATAAACACCTTCAGCAATGTAGCAGGGTACAAGATTAACTCAAAAATCAATAGCCCCCTTATACACAAATGATAAAAGAGCTGATAAAGAAGTCAGGGTAACATCACCTTTTACGATAGCTGTAAATAGCACTAAATATTTTGGAGTAACTTGAACCAAAAAAGTGACAGTCTGTGTGACAAAAGCTTTAAGTCAGTAAAGAAAGAAATTAAAGATGATATCAGTAGGATCAATACAGTAAAAATGGCAACCTTACCAGAGGCAATCTACAGATCCAATGCAATCCCCACCAAAATCCCAACACAATTCTTCACAGACCTCAAAAGAACAATACTCAACTTCATATGAAAACCAAAAACCCCAAGATGGCCAAAAATATCCTGTTCAAAAGAAGATCTCCTAAGAAAACTTTCATCATACCAGGGAAGTGGGGAGGGAGTGAGGGGAGGTGAGAAGAGAGAATAGGAAGGTAGAGGGGGGTCAGAACAACAGAGAGAGAAAGCAAAGAAGTGAATATCCTAAGAGAGGGAGCCATTGTGGGATTAGAAAGAAATCTGATAGTGAGGAAACACCCAAAAACCAACAAGATGAGCCCAGTTGGAGTGGAGAGGGAGCCTAAACTGGCCTTTCTCTATCATCATATGAATGACCACCCTAATTACCATTTTAGAACCCTCATCCAGCAGTTCATGGAGGCAGATGCAATGATTCATAGCTAAACACCAGGTAGAGCTGATGTTTAGCTATAGAGCTACAGTAATAAAAACAGCTTGGTACGGGCATAAAAACAGACTTGTGAGTCAAGGGAATCTAATTGAAGATAGCAACATTAATCCACAACAAGCCTATAAACACCTGATTTTTGACAAAGAGACCAAAAATATACAATGGGAAAAAGATAGTATCTTTAACAAATGGTGTTGGCATAACTGGATGGTGGTATGTAGAAGAATGCAAATAGATCCAAAACTTGAATTTTAATTCAAGTAGATCAAAGACCTCAACATAAACTCAGTTACACTGAACTTGATAGAAAAATACAGTGGGAAATACCATTGAACACATTGGCACAGGAGACTACTTCCTAAATATTACACCAGTAGCACAGACACTTAGAAATACAGTTAATAAATGGGATCTCCTGAAACTGAGAAGCTTCTGTAAGGTAAAGGACGCAGTCAATAAGACAAAATGGCAGCCTAAAGATTGGGAAAAGATCTTCACCAACATCTGACAAAGAACTAAACTCTAAAATACACAGAGAACTCAAGAAACTAGAGGTCAAAAAACGAATAATCAAATTTTTAAAAAATGGAATTCAGAGCTAAATAGGGAATTCTCAACAGAATAATTTAAAATGGCTAAAATACACTTAAAGAATTGCTCAACATCCTTAGCCATCAGAGAAATGCAAATTAAAACAACTTTGAGATACCATCTTACATCTGTCATAATGGCTAAGATCAAAAAACACAGATGGCAGCCTATGATGGAGGGATGTGGAGCAAGGGGAACACTCCTCCATTGCTGGTGGGAATGTAAACTTGTACAGTCACTCTGGAAATCAGTATGGCAGTTCCTCAGAAAACTGGGAATCAATCTCCCCAATGATTCAGCAATACCACTTTGGGGCATATACCCAAAGGATGCACAATCTTACTCCAAGGGCATTAGCTCAACTTTGTTCATAGCCACATTATTTGTAATAGACAGAACGTGAAAACAGCTTAGATGCCACTCAACTAAGGAATGAATTAAAAAATTGTGGTACGCTAATACCATGGAACACTACTTAGGAGAAAAAAAATTCTGAAATTTGCAGACAAATAGATGGATCTGGAGGGTATCATCCTGAGTGAGGTAGCACAGACCCAAAAAGATAGAAATGGTATGTATTTGCTCATAAGTGGATTTTTAGACATAAAACAAAGGATAACCAAGCTACAATTCACAAACCCTGAGCAGCTAAGTAACAGGAGGAACTTAAGAGAGACATCATCCATGGATTCCCCCTGGGAAGGTGAAATAGGGAAGATCTCCTGAGTAAATTGGGATCATATGTGAGAAGGAGCAAGGTGAGGTGGGAAGAGAACATAAGAGAATGAGATGGTTGAGTGGAAGGAGCAACAGAAAGGGAGACCAAAGAAATAGATATCTCAATAGAGGAGCCATTGAGGAGTTAGAGAGAAACCTAGAGCTAGGGAAACACCCAAGAACCCACAAGATTTCCCTGGCTAGGTCTCCAAGCAATAATGGAGAGGGTGCCTAAATAGACCTTCTCATATAACCAAATGAATGACCACCCTAACTGTCATTACAGAGCATTCATCCAGCAACTGATGGAGGTGGGTGCAGAGGTCCATTGCCAAGCACCTTGTTGAGCTCCTGCTCCAGGTGAAGGGAGGGAAGAGAGGTTGCATGAGCAAAGGGATCAGGATCATAAGGAGGAGACCCACAGAGATGGCTGCCCTGACCTACTGGAAGTTCACTGGCTCTGAAATGACAACTGAGGAACCTTCATGGAAAGGAACTAAACCCTCCAAATACATATGACAGTTGAAGGGCATGGGCAGTTTGTGGAGCCTCCTACAGTCAAACCAGAGTTTATTTCTGGTGCATGTTCCCTACAGCGGAACACCTTGCTCAGCCTTGATACGGGGAGGGAGGGACTTGGTCCTACCTCAACTGGATATGCCAGTTAAAACTGACTTACCTTAGCAGTCCTTGCCCTCCCTGGAAAATGGATGGGAAGATGGTGTAGGAGAGGAAAAGTAATGGTAAGTATGGGGGGGAAAAACTTGTTAAACAAAAGACATTATTTTAAAAAGAAAGTGATTAAACTACTTTAGGAAGCAGATCCGAAGGCTCCATCATGATAAACACACACCTACATATGACTCAACAATTCCATTTTTAGGTATCTGTGCAAGGGAATAGAAACATATGGCCACAAAATGTTATACATAAATGCTATACCAGTTTTATTTTTAATAAGTAAAAACTAGAAGCAACTAAAAGTGTGTCCACAGAACAGAGAAGCAAGTGATTGTATATTCATATAGCAGAATTTTTTTAAAGAATGGTAACCATAAATACATTAAAACCAATCATTTTCGTTAATTGGGTTTCCAGAAGTAATAGAGATGCCAATCAGATTTGATAAAGACTATATTGGTTAATTCTTTAATTTTCAACCTATGTTTTTCAGCTATGTTTACATTATCAGCATAATGTTTAAATTCCATTCTATCCACCTTGGTAAAACAATTCCTAAAATTTAAGTATGAAATAAATACAGGTTTCTTTTTTTAATAAATACATAAATAGCTCTCATTCTTTATTGAAATAAACCAAGCTTTATTTAATTTATTTTAACTTGATTATAATGTATTTTCTCTACTTTCTCATCTCAATCCAATGTAACAAGTTTCAGTACTTCCTATTCACCAAATAAACATGATAAAAAGTGTAACAGAAGCAGGGAGACAGATAATTTTTGAGATTATTGTATTTGGCAAGCAGTGTGTTGTTGTGGTTGAGAAGGAGTGAAGTCTTTAAACTGCTTTTAATGAAGCTGCTTTTAAAGAAGGTCTGATTTGGGTCCCTTCAGTACTACCATCTTTTTAAAAAGAATTTTAAGACACTAAATGTTTTTTAGAAAGGTAGACTTTATTTACCATTCCTCATAATCAAGTCTATGTATGTAGTGGCAAATGTGTGGGGAGTCTACTAAGTCTACAGAGGAATTTTTATCTCTTTCCAAATAAACTACTAAAATATGCAGCAGTATGGATGATTCTCGAAAACATTGTTCTGACCAAATAATACTTAATACAACAGATAAATAATGATAGGAATCAAGGCAATAATTGCATGAGGTAGGGCAGACAACGGATGTCCAGAGGGAGAGGGCATGTGCATAGTGATAAAGCCAGTCTATGTCTTGATAGAGACATGAGCTATCGTAGGTATACATCAGCTTGACAGAACTAACTGAAGTGTGACTCTTTAAATGTATGCATCTAAATTGCATTAATTTACTGTAATTTAAATTCTCATTTCGGGGATAATTTTTAAGCCAATTTCGAAAAAGGAAATTGCTAAATGACCAATAAGTAGAGCTCTAAAAAGTACAAATGTAGTGCTTTGCCTTAAATCATAATACAGACCCAAGAACATCCAGTATAGGTCCATCCATGAGGTCCATGTGCTCACAGAGAAACACTAGAGAATCTGAAATTGCTAAACACGCAGGCTTTTTTCTTCAGTGGAAGAAATTGACAGCTGCTCACCTGGAAGACTGGAGTGTGTGTTTTTTAATAGCTGGTCCATGGAGCCAGACCCAGGAATCCTGAGCATTGTTTCTCAGTTCATAGAACCCATCCTTCTGCTTATTACAAACCCGTCCTCATAGGCCCTTCTCCTGGGCACTGCTTCTCAGTCAGTGGAACTCATTCTATCGTAAAGGTCATGGGTGTTCTGCTAAAGAGATTTGCTTAGCAAGAGTTTCAATGTAGCCATGCCTGAAGCTTTTGGGAAAATTGTCACAAGGAAACATTTTCCAAAGTTTTTCTATGTTTAATTATTAATTTAAAAAAAAAACTGTTTGATGTCAGACTCCAGTGGTTCCGGCCTGGTCTTTTCAGCCTAACCCCAAGGTTCAGGCCTGCTAGCAGCCCCAGGGGCTGCCGCTTAACCCCCAAATCATCACACTAAGGCTTATATTAACTTCATGCTGATTGGCCTAAGGCCCAGGCACATAACTTGCTAACTCTTAACTCTTTAAACTAACCCATGATTAGCCAAGTGGCTTAGTACCTTTTCTCAGAGCAGCATCCTGGCTCCTTTCCTCTTTGTAGGTTGGCTTCTGTTTGACTCTTCCTCTTCCCAGAATTTTCTTAGTCTGGTAGCCCCGCCCACACTTCCTGTCTGCCTTCTGGTCAATCAGCCTATGTTTGTTTGTTTGTTTGTTTGTTTGTTTGTTTGTTTGTTTGTTTGTTTTTAAAACCAGTAGGAAGGACAAATATTTACAATGTACCAGAACATAATCCGATAGTACTCCAGAAGTTTGAACCAGGCTGACTAATCAAGTCACGCTGAACCAAATTTCCTTCTTGCCTCACCTGGATCACTTCCCAGCCAGCTGTGATGATTGCAGAGACGCCCTCAACCTAGCAATAGGCAAAGCCCAGTTTAGGGTCACTGGAATCCTAAACAATCTGGCATCCGTCAAAGAGGAGAGTAATAGGGGAGTTTGCATAGCAGACAGATGAGAATTCAAACATTTAAGAAGTGGGTTTTTCAGGATGGCATAAAGCCTTGGTGGGTAAAATGCTTGCTGAACAGAGTTCAGTCCCCGGTGCCCACACAAACCTAGTTATAATGGTGGAGAAGAAGAATCCCTGGGGATTGCTGGCAAGCCAGTAGAGCCAAACAAATCATGGAGTCCCAAATATAGTGAAAGACTGTTTCAAAAAGTAAGGTGGAGCATTGAAGAAAAATACCTGACAGCAGTCCTTAGCCTCCACATGCAAGTGCACACAACAATATGTGCATTCCTAAACACATGTACACACACACATATGCACACACACATAAACACACACACGCATGCATGTACACACACATACACAAGACACACATGCACAGGCTCGCACACACACACAAGTATACACACACATAAACAAGCATACACACACATGTACACACACAAGCACATGTGCACAAACACACAGAGACACACACATGTGCACACACACAAACACACACATGCACACACGCATACAGACAAACACAAACACACACACATGCACACATGCATACAGACACACATACACACACACACACAAGCATACACACACACAAGCATACACACACAAACACACACACACACACACACACACACACACACACACACACACACACACTGATATTTTCAGAGAAGCCTGCTAACAAGCAAACCACTGGTTTTATCTGAGAGACACTCAGAGAGTGTCAGGGCTCAGACACCAAAGAGAGTGACAAAGCTATGACTTGGCTTTCCAAACAGAGCAAGGAAAGGAGCTCAGGGTCAGGGGACATAAACGATAGAGTATACAGAAACTAGTCCTAGAGAGGCTCCAATTTCTGAATTAGAGCCTCAAGTTCACTACTAAGACAAGAAGTGACATTGACCAACACTCCAAGTCTCTTGTCAAAACTGTCAAAATGAGCCACTAGTCTCCACTTGATAGACACTTTTCAGGCTTCATCGGAAAAGCTTTACAACTGTCTGTCCATCCCAGAAAAAAAAAAACAGTGACAAACCAAAAATCCCTACTTCTTCTAAGAGCTATGTCACTAGAAAGCTCTATCATTACGGTAAAAATAGCACTTAGCAACATGCTAGCAATGGAATCAGTATGAATAAGGATGGTAGCAAGAGAGTGTAAAATGTTCCGGGAAAGCAAGTCCAATTATGAATTCTGAATCATCACTCCTGACAGGACACTGGGTGTATAGAGATCACAGAGAATTGACATGCCTTCTTGAACTGTGTCCTTTCATAGATAGAGGTGAAGCCATTCTGACAGAATCAGTCACATGTCTCCCACAATGCTGCTGATCTTGACCTTTCTCAGATGTCCTCCTACCTAGCAAGTATTTATCCTCAAGAAAATAATAATTTCATAGCTGAATTCTCAGAAACGCTGTAGCCAGTATTTTCCCTCTGGAAGCCATAATACACAGTAGGAAATTAAAGACAATGATAAGCCCCAAGGTTTAAAAAAAAAAGTTATTTAAGGATTGCTCAACTTTTAATTAATGTCTTTTAATTTTTAATTAATATCTTAATAGTTTTTAATTAATAGCATGTATGCTTCTATTGGGATAGGAATTGCAGGGTCAGTGGATTGTCATGGTCATGATTCTCTGTATTATGAGTTTAAATACTAATAGTTCAAAGAATGAGTAAACTTGGTGACCTTTCGATCACATGAAGATTCTACACTGACCTTTTAGAGCAGGTTTAGGCTTATAAGGGGGGACTGAAGCACATATAGAGAATTCCTGTGGACTCTGTACCCCTCCCCATACTTTTTCCTATCACAAATTTCTTGTATGTATATTATAATAGTGAGCCAATAGTATTAACACATCATTCTCAGGATTCATTCTTTGCATTGAGCAGTACTGTGAGTTTCGAAAAATACATAATATTGGGGTGTACTTATTTTTAATTTTTTCTAAAGAGTTCATTTTACATTCTGACAACTTTGTTAACAACAAAAGAAAGCAGATAGGATTAGTCTCCTGGAAGTTATGCCTGCTGGAAAGGAAAGCACTAATGTCAGAATTCAATAGCAGAAAATGTGCCTTGAGCCAATTTTTATTAAGTTTATAAAAAGCATTGATTTTTTTTTTTAGCTGTAGCTCATAGAACCAAGAAAATTACGTCTGTTTGTGGTTAAACATACTTTGGTTCTGAATGCAGAGTATCTACCACAACAAAAGTGAGTATACATCAATTTTCAGCATCATAGTGGCCTTTTTTTACAGTACAGATTTAGTTCACAAGAGACAATGTTGGGAAATCTATTTCAAAATAATGTGAAAGAAGCTTAAGCCTCTTCAGGTAACATCAACTTTAAAATATAATTTTAAATTTGTTTGTCATTTGAGCAACAATGCTAATAGAAAATTACTTTGCCTTCATCCCAGCAGACACTGGTTTGTGAGATAAAGAAGTTACAATTCTGGTCAGGTATCCTTATACTCATGCACATGTCTCTACATTCAGCTTCAAGCCTTCCTAGCCCAGCTTTGCCTCAGGGTCCCAGAAGCATAACAACATGAAGATACCATGGATTATTCTGAGTTCTGTCTAGAAATGCAATTTCTTACTGTAAGCGCGTCTATCTGAATTAAACAGCTATTCTCTCCTCTGCCTGACTTGCCATTATCATACTCAAAAGCAAGCTCACTAAGGCAGGTCAAGAGGGGTAAAATGTAAGCTCAAAGCTCTGTAACTGATCTTTTAATTTTTCTTCTCATAATCATAGACCCAACCACCACGACTAAGTGAAATTCCCCAACAGTGTAGAGCCTGTTTTTAACAATCGTGGTAAAAAGATTTTGTAATCACTTAAGCAATAAACAATAACTTAATGAGACTATCTCCTGATGATATCATCTGAGTGTCAGAAAATAAAATCTTGAAGTGTTTAATGTGATATTTTTAAACAAATACTTAACTAGCATTTACTAGCATATGCAGCTCATGCCAAGTCTCAAAATTTAATTGATTTTCCAAATCAATAAGAGTAAGAAAATCTGTCAAGTATCCTATGTAATGTAATGTTACATGCCATGTAACATTTGTTGCAATATTGTATGCAAGGGGGGATAAGAGAATATAAATATGATTTGCCAAATTGTGAAGAAGGAGCGATGATGATAATAATAAAAATTGTATATATATTTCTCATATGAATACAAAATTTCTAAAAAATTTCAACTTTAAATGTTTTTAAAGATAATGGGAAATAGCAAAAGGGTATTGGATTTATCAGCAGATTTTGTTTAAGTTACAGCTATGCTGTTTCCTGTCTGGGTGGCTTGAGAAGATCATATGCCCTCTCCATTTCTCAAATTAGGCAATGAAGACAGTGATATTTACTTCCCAGATTTCATGGGAAAGAGATTAGATAATGTAACTGACTATGGCAAGCACAGCCCTGGTATGTAGAACTCATTCACCCAATATTGAACAGTTTGTAGCATCTTTGAGTCAGAAGAGGGGTGTAACCCTCTCTGGAATTCTGCTGTCCTGTTTTGACAGAGTAATCCCTGAGCATCACCCATTAACCCAGGAGAACTATCTTTCTATGACTTGGAGGTCTGAAACCATAAACACTTGATCACATGCTTGCTTGGGTTGAGAGGACTCTTCAGAGCCAATAATTAACTTGAAGAAATGTGAGCCTCTCTGGCAGTCTTCACTTGAGACAGTACTCAAGACACTGTCTTTCACAATAGCTAGGAAATGGAGGCAACTTAGATGTCCATCAACAGATAGATAAAAAAAAAAAACACATGGTCCATACACATCATAAAATATTACTCAATTACAAAGAAAAGTAAACTTTGCAGCTAATTGAGCGGAGGCAGTATAAAAAGCTGGTAGCCCAAAGGAGTAATATATATATTAAAAAAGCTATATGGAAGTCTATTATCAGTCTTCCAACTTAATTAAAAAATTATTTGGAGGGACAATAGAATACATGTAATAAGAAAGAAGAGGGGCCGGGGCTTAAAAGGTTGAGAAGGGACAGAGGAGGAGCTGGATGGCGGCCTAAGCAACTGTATATAAAATGTAAATCTACCAGCCAACAAGCTAATTTCAAAATACAGCCTTTTAAAATGAGTTCAGAGATATACCCTGCATGAGTGTGCAATGGTTCCCCAAGAAGACTTGGGTTATTAGATGGGAAATGCAGCACGAAGCATGAAATACCTCTCTATAGGTTCTTGGGCAGGGAAGTCCAGTGGTCTCCAACACTACAAAAGCCATTGCCACTGTCTTTGGTCACCCTCCATAACAACATCGTAAGACCCAATCCTGAAGACATCACACTTTTCAGCAGTGAGACACAGAGAAATCAAACTCGACGTCCCTTCTCACTAACATTCATAGTGCAGAAAGGTGCTGTGTAGGACTGTGAGGAGAAAAGCCATTAACAGTCTTACCTAGGCCTGGGCCCTGTATGCTACAATACAAAATTGCCTGGTAAAATTTGTCCAGAGCTACAGTAGTGGCAGGATTGTTATGAGGTAACTAACCACTTCCTGATTGGATTTGAGGTGGCCTGTTGCACAAGAGGGAATTTCATTCCTGTAACTATAATCCTGGTCAAAGGACCATGACTGGGAAGGTCATAGACCCTAGGATAGAACCTATTGTTATTTTTGCTAAATGATTGTTGTTAAATTTACTTCTAAATATTGAGGTTTGTGCTCATAGCTCTGGGTGTTCTCAGCCTGCACTGAAGAAGCATCTTTTTACAGTGGACCGCAGTAGGTGCAGAAATATATAACTAGTTAAGGATGCTGAGGAGGGGCCAAGTGTCAGCTTCAAATTGGGCATCTTTATTAAGTCCCCATCCCCATCAAGGATCAGGAAACATTGTGTGGGAGGAAACAGAAAGAATGAAAGAGTCAGAGGACAGAGAGAAGTGTTGTGAAATGCTGCCTTTCGGATATGGAAAGCTATTGTCCTCATGAACTCACACCAGCTGTTGTTATGTCCATTAGAACTGAAGATCAATCCAGTCAAAAGTTCTGCATGATGAGGGGGATAACCTTCAGGCCCCACCCTTTACTGAGAAGGTATTGGCATTGCTGGGAAAAGAAATATTACTAGTCTTTGAGAACGTGGCCAATGATAGTTTCTCTATGCCTCATACCTAGCTAGACGCATATAGGCAGCACTAATTGATTTTATTGGGTTATTTAAATAATAGTAATAATGACATGAAGTTAGGAGGAGAAACAGTATATATATGATTATATCTCATTATATATGCATGAAATTCTCATACAATAATAATTATTCTGACCCCCAAAAAGATATTGTGATTCTCATTAGACATTTCCCAGAGGAAAAAAAAATCAACTACTTGATTAGCAGATCTTCAAAGTCTTCCAAAAGTAACAGGGTTGCATATTCAAGGAGAAAAGGCCTACAGAAAAGCATCGCTGCTATCAGGAGTATGTGAAGTTCCTATACTTTAGCTCAAACAATTTCATCCAGCCAATCACTGAGCAGCATCTACATTCCAAATACTGTCTGGGAGATTAAGAAAAGAAATCTGACATTTGGTTGCATGAAACTGTCACAATCTTATTTCAATAGCAGACACATTTAGGGATACGTGTCTAGAAGCAGAATGAGAGCTATGAAGTCTAGTATATTCAGAGAAGAAAGTCATTGCCGTGTGCACACATGCTGAAAACATGGACCTCGAGCCTGTACTTACAGGGGGAAGCAATACAGCCTGATACAGGTGAAGCTTCTGTTGTCGATCCCATAGAAGACACTTACCATGACACAGTGGACATGCAGAAATTCTCTAGACTGCAGTTTCTGTGTCTGCAATGCATCATGCCTAGACGGCATGATAATTGTGCTCTGCAACCACATAAGGTGTATTAAAAGGATTCTTGAGTTATGAATAGATTGTAAACAGTTGGAGATTTAATAAAAATAAACTATAAAGTGAAGGAAAACATTTTTGGGGATGAGGCTGATAAGATAACACCATTACCATGATCATTATTACTATACTACTCTATTAAAAACCTACTCTGCACCGTTAGGTTAGACTGACAGCCCTCATCGCTAATTCTACAGCTTCATTATCTCAGTGACACAAATTGATCTACCTACTACACCAGAGATGACAATTATTTGCAATATATATATATATATGTGTGTGTATATATATATATATTGCAATATATATACATATATATATATATATACACACACACACATACTGAGACTAAATAAGAGTTAATGTCATTTGTTCATAAGCACAAATGACCACTAGATCAGGCACGATTCGGCCTACACATCACACTGATGTTCCTGTATTTGGAGGAGTTAAGGAAAATGTTAATGAAATTAAGCTGTAAATATCATTCCCCTCACTTGTACATCTTTGCACATGCTTGGACTGAGAATACTGAATCATTGTTCTGTCATAATTGTTAAACTGATAGTCAGGGATGGTATGATCCCATGTCATGAGGTAGAGGACCAATGGATAGGAAAAGCAGGAGAAGACTTTCTATGATGTGCTATAACACAGCTTGTCAAAAATATGGCATGGCTGTGAAATGCTGAGAAGTACCAGCTAATAGGGCACCTGGTGCAACTTGCAAGAAATGATTGCACTTTTGTGGGCAAAGGCTTTAGGCCAAGTGTGAATTTAAGAGTAAAAAATACCAGTCTGAAGATAGCTACATTTTTCTGAACTGAAAATCTACTGAGTATATGTAATGTAGAAAAGACATTGGCAGCTTTCTTTCCAAACACAGCTGCATATTTTGATTGGAGATATCATCTTTGGAGATAAAAGGCAAGAATGATACCATTGCAACTGTACACACACAACCACACAACCATAAATTCATCCAAGCAACAAACAGTCACTAGATATCTATTGTGCATGGCAAAGAAAAAAGCTTGCTTCAGCTCTTTCAAAGAACTCAGTGATTGTTCTGCATGGCTATGGATGACAGCTAAGCAAGATCTTTTTAATTACTGTATCAGAGTATTAACAATAAAGTAAAGAAAGTTGGGAAGGTCAACTATTTCTGACATAAGACACTGGGAAACATTAGGAATGTACATACATATACACACACTCATACACACACACACACACACACACACACACACACACACACACACACAACATGATCAGTAATGTATTGAGTGGAAAATTTCTAGTAATACACAGAAAGCGTCCTCCTGGGATAATGAAGAGACTCATGAACCAAGACCTACATAACTGACACCAGGAAACTGACTAAAATAGACAAGGCAAATATGAGGGTCAACTCCCAGAACACATAGAAATGAAGTAAAAACAAATTCATACTTCTTGAAAAATGTCATAGAAACAGGAAACCCCCTTTTTAATCACAGTAACCCCCCCCCCCTGCTTTGCTAGAAACCTCCCAGATTTTCATGAATACCTTTGAATTTGTCATCATCCTAAGGAACTTGGTACATATCTAAAAGTTAACTCTCCCAATTTTGCAATAATTTAACAGTAACTAATTCTCAACTACATAATAAGCATGTGCTATGGTTTTTAATACTTTATCTATTTTAAATCTTATTAGTCATAATTCACACTTGGTTTGTAGGGGAAATGAGATCTACAAACCTAAACTCTAGTAACATTTAATGATGTACTTGCTTCAAAATAAGAAATTTATTTCATTTTTCCCCCTCAATGAAGAGTCTTGGAACTTATCTTTGAATCTACCCACATACTATTAAGTAATATATGTTTTCTTCTGAGAGCCTGAGGTGGGGTCAAATATAGTTAAGAAAGCCATTATCTCGACTACATGAATAATGTGCTGATGTTTATAGATATAAATAAAGGTTTAAGAACAGGCAAACACTTTGGAGCCCATTAAAAAGTCTCCTAAAATGTGAGACCTCCAATTTACTATATTAAAATTTCAATAAAGCTGGGTATAGTGGTACACACCTTTAGTCCCAGCACTATGGAGGCAGAGGCAGATGGATCTCTGAGTCTGAGGCCACCCTGATCTGCAGAACAAGTTTCATTCATTGTTTAGTAAAGCTTCATCCTCAACTAGACCTGTTGAAATAGGCTTGACAAAGTCACATGTCAGACAACTCTTCACCATCAACAGCTAACATAATTTTTATATAAAAATAAGAAGAAATGCATCTCTTAAGGACTCTGATAATTAAGTTTGTTTATCCTAAGAAAGCTCTTAAAATTTCCCCAAAATTTATTGCAAGAACCAACTATTGATTTTCCAGGTCTCATTCAGAGTCTCTGGTAATGCGAGAAATCCACAGATGTCTGGGAAGACTACTTATTCATTAAGGAGTAAATGGGGAATCACATGAATACAAAATGAAGTGACACCATCATCTCTTTGTCTCCCAGGGAAAGATGGGGAAAGCTCCAGACCAGAAAGCCAACCCTGCACCAAGAACCTTCCACATCCAAGAGACAGAGCTACCCCTTCCCCCTTTCCCTTTCAACAGGTCTTGTAAGCAGGCAAGAAGCACCCTGGGGCCAGATAGCCCAAGGTCATGGACAGAGCAAATACCTACTACACACTGGTTGTAAAACTTCTGCAGAAGAACATGACACGAATAAAGGAAACTCAGAGCCAGATCTCAGGGAAAGGCGGAGATATCAGAGAGAGTAAACACCACAGTCAGATCTCACCCAGCTGTCTTCCAGCTTCCTCAGCCTCGCTCCTCCTGGCTTCTTCTTACTCCGTCTTTCTGTACCTGCCTTAAATACCCTCTTCACCCAGTTGTTTCTCATTTAGGTTAAGATGAAAGGCCTGGCACCACCACTGCCTGCCTGGGAGCCTGGAACTCCCTCTGTAATCTAAACTGATCTCAAACTCAGATTGGATTAAGGGCGTAGGTCACCACTCCCGGATATTCCCTGTGCTGGGATTAAAGGTGTGAGTTACCAATACCTGATCATCCTAGACTGATTCTGGGTAGATCCCTCTGATATCTCAGGCTGGTTTTTATCAAATTTTAAACATATCCCCACAAACATGGCTATTGAAAAATGAAAAGAGAATAATTCAACATACACTTTTCTATAACTGGATGACTACTGTGAAAATTGTTCCATTTTAAATCTTCTTGTGGAAAGCTCACTGTGGACCTTCTGCTCCAACCACTCATAGGCATCAACCAGTGAGAGACTTGGCAGTATTGTATGCAATATAAGGATAACTTTAGAGAAAATTTCTTGAAAGCAAGACCCCTTCCTATTTGTGCCTGTAACCACCATATCTACAAGAATTCATAATAAATATTCCATGTATTTGTTAAATGACTAATGACTGGATCAGTAGATCTCTTTTGTCACAGCGGTCTGTCTTCTCCAGAGCAGCAATGATGAAATGTATTGTAACATGACTCTGTCCTCCATGTGAGATGGGCCTGAAGTTAAAAGGAGTAGAAGCATGCCTAAAACCCTGACTTTTTCATCCTGAGAGGGCAGGAGCTTGGCTGCTCCCCTACCTTGCCCAAACAGACCCCCCCCCCATACCCCATTAGATGCTGATGTGCCCAGATGCACAAAGCAACACAGGTTTCCAAGGAGGAGATCTTGCTGCTTCTCTGACAGCTTGAACATCCCAGGCTGGACTTCCTAAATGTTTTTGTAAGGTTCCTTCTCCATGCCTCTGAATATGCAAATGAATTGCATATTCAACCTGCCATTCTTCCTAGGGTAAAAATGTTCCTTGCCACCTCTGAATATTCAAGCTGCCCACTAACAGAACCTCCCTCCACACTCCCACTCTCCACCCTACTCGCTGCCCCTCAAGATCTACACCCCATTTGTATTCAAACCCTGTTGGCCCACTTAGCTTTACCCTAACCTCTCTGACCCCCTCCCCTACCTTTCTTTCCTAAACAGGTCTCTTTGCTTTGGTTCAAAAAAGTTCATTTTCCCCTGGCTTATTCACAAGCTGTTCTTGTCTCCGACTCCAGTTCTTGCTGTATTCCTAATTTGTAGCTTATGCTGTTCCAAACTTAGAAAGGTTTTGAATCTTTGGAACAAGAGAGCTTTTTAATGAATCTCTCTAAGGCAGACCCCATGTCACTTGTATCCCCTTTCCAGGGGCTCTTCATCTTTACAGTAGTGTTTTAGTTCTGAGTCTGCTGCTGTGATAAATAAAACAAATCAAATTAGCAGAGAAAGGCTTCATTTTGGTTCACAGTTGCCAGTGCAGGGTCCCTGTGGGAAGTTCATGGCAGCAATGGCTTGAGACACCTGGTCACAGCGTGCACAGTGTCAGGAAGCAGGGAGACAGATGCATGCAAGATCTCAAGCTCTCAATTTTATTCATTCCAAGACCCCAGTCCAGAGGTTACTACTCCCCACACTTATGGTGGGTCTTCTCACTTGGACTAGCCTAATAGAGATGAGCCCTCACACCTGCCCAGAGGCTTGAGTCTATATCCTATCAGGCTGCCAATCAATATCAGCCAATACAAGCAGTTACACTATTCTGGCATGCGCTCATCTCCTACTTCCCAATTTGAAATGTACGATAAAACAATGCTTTGTTTACTAATGGGTCATCAGAACTTAAAAAAAATACTTGCAGCAGACACACCACATGTAGTATTTGGTGAATGATTAACTCCATCCATCTTCAAATTCACTGTGATATTCTTGAAAATTCTATAGAGATGTATCTTTTAGTAACTAAGCGTTAGGGCTGCTTTCACAGCTGAGATCAGTCTTAGGGTGGGAAGGGGTAAGGAGAAGGAAAGGGGAAGAAGAGGAGGAGGAGAAGATGAGCGTGCTCATTTCTCACACTAAGGATCTAGAACTTTATCCTGAATCCCAGAGTATCCTCAAAGCCCAACTTTGCCAGAACGATACTACTTTTAAGATCCCACAAGGATAAGACCTAAACAGCCACCTTTATGGTAGCTCTTATGGTATTTTGTTGTCTGTTAATTTTATCATTTGGTTTTGTACCATAAGAGGGCTGAATGAACTGCCATTCAGCCTATCCCTTGAGGTCTGGGCCTGGACACATATTACTGAAGCCTCCAAAGTGGTTCCTTGTTAAATATTGGCTACCTAGTAATTACTTCTCAGATCAGGAATTGTCTGGAGCTCTGAAACAGGTTGTCCTGGGGTACTAGTAGCAGCTGTGTTGAGCATGTAGCATAGTGTGTTACAGGCTGAGAGAATTATCTAAGAAGACAGTTTCAGTCAGGTACTAGAACAGAGAGGGTCTCCTGATATGTAGACAATAGAGTCAGAACCAAAAATGTAAATAAAAATTATTAGGAAGAAATATCTGGGGCCATCTTAAAAACTATGCTATAAATAATAATACATTGCACATATTTAAATAAAATGTTTTACTTTAATTTTTTTCTTATTGTTATCATTTTGTGGTGACATGGGAGCCCTGTGTGTGTGCTACTGTGCATGTGCTGAGTTACCTCACATTATCACATATTATGAGATGGCTAGAAAAGAAAATATGAAATAAATTTTCAGTGCAAATAGTAAATTTGTTATTAACATGAGTTAGTCTATATTATAAAATACATTAAAACACTACAGTATTTCTTGAATACATACATAAAATCTCTTCTTTAAAAATAATTTTAAGAGATTTAAAAACACACACAAAAATATACAAAAATAGTTTAAATATAATCAAATAATAGCAACACTGAAAAATTAGATGTTGTTGCATGAATCCTAATTGGTCTTATAATAAAAACCTGGAACCAGATATTGGGACCAATGCTAAGAGACCAAAGAGAGAGAGGAACAAGCCTGGGCCACTTCTCACCTGCCCAACTCCTCAGGCTGAAAAGGGAAGATCCTGTCTCTGTGAATTTCAGACTGAATGCCTCTGAGTCCTCAGTCAAAAGGAAGGGGGTGAATTCTCTCTTCTCCCATGTTAGATACCTTTCTATACCCAGCCATTTCACTTCCTGGTTCAAACTTTTTCTTTCTTTTTTTTTCTTTCTTCCCTTCTTTTTTTTGAATTATAAATACTTGATCGATAGCTTAAGCTTATCACTAGCTAATGCGTACACTTAAATTAACCCATATCTACACTCTGCCACATGGTAGCACCTTTATTAACATGGCACCTTCATCTCTTGCTCCCTCTGCATCTGGCTCAGAATTCTCTCTGTGTCGGGCTATCTCACTCAATCTCTTCCTGCCCAGCTATCAGACAATCAGCTTCTTTCATTATTAATGCGAGCAATGCACATTAACAGTGTACAAAGATTGTTCCACAGCATTTCCCCCAATTAAAAAGGAAGGCTTTAACTTTAACATAGCAAAATTGTATACAATTAAAAAGTTATTAAGTAAGAATTACAGATATAAAATCTAGTCTGTTTGTATTTGACAAAATTAGAGAAAATATTTTATTATCTATCTTATTTTGATGACTCTACAGTTCCACATCTAATTTGCCTTTTTATACTAATAAAAATTATAATTAAAACTATCTAGTCTTCAGTTCCATCAGAGACTCCAGAAGGATGAAATGTTACCTAATGACAGGGACATCAGGCTGTCTGTACAGTCAACCAAAGATCTTCTGGAATGTTAAAGCATCTATCTCTGACCCATAGGCCTAGCATACCTGACAGACGTGAAGCAGGATACCTTCTCTTGGCCAGTTTGGCAGTTAACTTCCTTGTACCCTGCTGGTCTAGTTTAGACAGTATGTTGCCAGCAATTGAAGCAAGGGCAGTTTCTTTGCCCACATGGCTAGATTTTGCCATAAAAAAAAAAAAAACTCCATTTGGAGTTTCTTCTATGCCCATCATCTTCTCTGAAGTAGATTGGTGCTGCCTGGTTCAAAATTTCTAGTGCTGGGATTAAAGGTACATGTGCTTCTGAAGTACTGGGAGCAGAGCTGAGATCCTAAGCACTAGGATTCAAAGTATCTGCCACCATTGCCTGGTTCTATTTGGCCTTGAACTCACAGAGATCCAGACAGATTTCTGCCTCTGCCTCACAAGTGTTAGGACTGAAGGTATGTATCAGCACTGCTTGACTTCTATGGTAAACTCTATGGCTGGCTCTGACCTCTGATCTTCAGGTAAACCTTTTTTTCTTTAGAGCCTATGCTATATATCACCACAAGATGTCAGCAGGGCATGATGGCACAAGTCTGTAATTTTAACATTTCAAAGGCTGAGGCAGGAGGGTCCTGAGTTCCAGGTTAGCCAGACTACATATAAAATTTGGAGGCTAGATCATTAAGGTAAATTTATGAAATTCATAGATCCACTACTGTCATATTAGAGAATCTATTCTAAATATAATAATGATGATGATGATGACCAGACCAAATATCAGCAGGTAGATGCAGACATGATGTCCCATTCCTGCCAAAAAAGCTATTGGCAACTGATAGCTGCTAGGAAAGTCAATTTTCTTTAAGTGTGGTTCCTGGAAGGTCAACCGTGCTCCAGTGGGAAGACACATCACAGAGTATATGGGCAGGTACAAACTGGACTTGATAGGTGAACAAAAAGATGGCATGAAGTTGCATGGGTGGTAGAGTGGGGCAAACTGTTTGCTTGGAGTTGGGGGAGGGTGAATATGATTGCGGTGATATATTGTGCATCAAATAAAGCTTGCCTGAAGATCAAAGGACAGAGCCAGCCACAGAGTTAGCTTCAGAGTCTGCCGGTGGTAACACATACCTTCCACGCCTTTAATCCCAGCACTAGGAAGGCTGAAACAGGAAGTGATATGGCCGGGCAGAGAAAGGAATATAAGGCAGGAATATAAGACAGGAGCTCCACCCATTGTGCTTCCCTTTCATTTTGGCCAGTGCTTCCCTAAGCTTCCCCTATCCAGTCTGAGGAGTCATGGAGATGGGATCTTCCCCTTTACACCTGAGGATTCAGTAGTGGTGAGAACCGGCTTGTTTCCCTGTCTCTCTGATATATAGTTTATATGTCTATATTTCTCTCTCTCTCTCTCCTCTCTCTCTCTCTCTCTCTCTCTCTCTCTCTCTCTCTCTCTCTCTCTCTCTCTCTCTCTCTCTCTCTCACACACACACACACACATGCATGCACGCGTGCACACATACACTGTGTATAACTAAAATTATGCCATAGGTACCATATGGCCTGAATATTGCTCATCTTATTAATATGTTTATATCCCATGGCTATCAGTAAGGATATAAAAATATGTGATAATACTAAGTTTTTACATGTAATTCTTAAACAACAGACAAGCATTAATACTTAAATAAGGCAAATATAAAAATGGTGGCAAGGAGACCCCAGCGCAATACTGAGAACCAGTTCAGTTCTATTCCTAATAACCAACTGGGTGAATCTCAGTTGTCGCTCTCTATGAGAATTTGAGTTCAAAAGACTATGAAACAGTACTTGTGACTTGTCACTGGAAATCCTCATCACTGGCTTGATGTTGCATGTATAACAGATGTTATGTTATCCACGAGCACTCCAGAGTCAAGTCAATTCAGGACTAACAAATGAACCCTATTGGAAAGGATAACATACAAAGTATTTTGGTCATGTGTCCTTAACACAAGCAACCACATATAGAATGGTAATAAATAATGAATGGTACACACACCTATTGTTCTGGTTTGCTTCCTACCAGCAACCCAAAGCAATCTGATGAAGGAAAGAATTTATTTAGTTTACAAGGTTAATCCATCATCAAGGAAGGCCAGGTAGAAACTCACGGGAAAAGGCTGGCTGACTTGCTTCCTCTAGTTTGCTCAGCTACCTTTCAAACACAGCCAGGGTCCACTTGCCTAAGGACTGCACCGCTCACAGAGGGCTGGGTCTTCCTACGCCAATTAGGCCAAGCTACTAGGAAATTCCTCAACTGAGGTTTCCTCTTTCCTGGTGACACTGAGTTGTGTCAAATTGTTTCCAAAAGTAGAATGTTAATGAAATGTAGTCAGTGTAAGAACTTATTCAGTCCCTGTTGGGATAGGTTTCATACTTAATAAAGACCAGTCTGAAATATCAGAGATCTACCCACTGTCAATCCAGGAGAATCAGAGAGTGGTGATTTACACCTTTAATCCCAGCACAGGGAAAGACCATGACCTACACCCTACTGGGAGTAGTGACCTATGCCCTTAATCCCAGCAGATATGAGTTTGAGGCCAGTTTAGTTTACACAGGGAGTTCCAGGCTCCCAGGTAGGCAGTGGTGGTACCAGGCCTGTAATTCCATAACTCCAGAGACAGAGGAGATCTTTCTGTGAGTTCAAAGCTAACTATCAAATAGTAGTAGCCCACACCTTTAATCTTAATTTGGATGTGAAACAACTGGGTGAAGAGGGTATTTAAGGCAGGCATAGAAAGACAGATTAAGACAGTAGAAGCCATGAGAATCAAGGCTGAGGAAGCTGGAAGACAGCTGGGTGAGATCTGACTGTGGTGTTTCTTCTCTTTGATATCTCAGCCTATCCCTGAGATCTGGCTCTGAGTTTCCTTTATTCATGCAACAAATCCTAGCTCTAAAAATACTTAAAATACAAAGCAAATGCACAGTATATATTCTTCAAATGAATAAATAAACAGATAAACTAATACTATTGTATGGGCAAGAAGGTCTAAGACATCTTTACCTACCATAAAGATTGTTTATGCTTAAGTTTGATGGCAGTTGTACAGTTGTGTAGAAATATGGTTGGATCAAGGGTATGATATAATGACAATACACTGAGCAAGGCCAGTGTGTCCAGAGTTTTCTGGGTTGTCTGTGTAGCACTCCTTCCCCAAATTCTGGGTGTGAGCAGGAACCCTCAGGAGTGAAAGGGCAGAGACAAAGGACAAAACCCAAAATAAAGCACGAAGCTAATTATATTGCTTATTTAAGGGAAGCTATGCTGCCAATGTGCAAACTCCCCAAGCAGAACAGACTCGTGAATCAGCATAAGCCTTCTACAAACCGTGGAGTTCAATGACCAGCAGATTTACTGCAGTGGACAGTACTTGGCATTAGCTATGGAGGCACACATGGTCACTGTAAGAGATTGTTCTTTCAAAAACATGTTCGTTGGAGTGAGTCTGGGTGACTTTCATAATGAAAAACTACCACCAATGGATTAGCTTGGAGAATATACAGCCACTGAAGAGAACTATCACTATTGAATGTGTTTTGGTGATCATTTTTTTTCTTAGCTATAGAAACAGTATTTATTGATTAAACTGGTCTAATATGAGTCCCAATGGTTTAGTGTTCCCATGACTACAAACCAATTGGTCTTTAACTAAGGTTCTAGAAACTTATTCCCAAACTTCCTGTGGTGGCTAGTATTGATTTCAACTTGAGAAAATCAACTGTGAAACAAACATTGGGTAGATCTACAAGGAAGTTTCCAGCCCGGATTAAGTAAGGATAGAAGATCTACTCAAATGAGGACATTGCTATTCGATGGGCTAAAGTCCCAGTCCAGATACAAAGCACAAAACAAGCAGATATCAAATTTTATCACTCCACTTCCTGGAAGCAAACGCAATGTGAACAACTGCCTCTGCTCCTGCCACTCCAAATTCCCCACCCCCATTGCGACTGTAGCCCTTGAACTACAAGGCACAAGGGAGCCTTCTTAACCTTGTTTCATGTCAAGTATTTGACTATAGCAATGAGAAAGTAACTAATAGCCCTCTCATTGGTCTTCCCTCATCCAAAGCTATAGAAGAATTTCAAGGTCTTAATCTTGTGGACAGTGTTCCTTGAAGATAATGTTTTATTTGCAGAAATGCCATGTTCCATTTTAAAGTAACTGTATTGTTCAGCTTTATGCCTCTGTAACTAAAGCTACTTGTAAAGAGAAATAGACTTATTCATTTAGGTAAGAGATTTGGAGAACAAGCCATCCTACATTGATTGTGGCATTATGGCCAATGACAGAAGATGGAGTATCTGAAAGAACAAGTCATTGGTTCATGTCACCAGGAAAGGATGAGAAGGGGCGTACTCAGAGATTTCTTAATAACACTCAGGGAAAACTCAAGAGATCACATAGACTGACTTCTGAGATCAGAGTTTCAAATGGTATCAGTGACTCAAGATTTCCCACTAGCCTCCACTTCCCAATACATCCACCGCCTACAGTGGCACCATCTGAAGAACCATGCCTTCCAAATGAGCCTTCAGTGGAACACCATCCACCATACTCAAAATGCTGTGCTGAATTGAGGTCTGTTTCCATTTAATGTCTGAATCATGTCAAAAAGACCATGACAACATATAAGTACATAAGACTTCTCACAGCTTTGGAAAACCTGTTAGTGAAGATCACCATTATTATTAAATTTACTCTAGAAATATAACTCAGATTAACCATGAAAACAAGTTCCAAAACCGGAAGCTACCTTTGTCAGGTGGTTTTTTTAAGGGGGTCCTTATCAGCTGAATTGCATGCCTTCAAAATTATTATGATAATATCCTAATATAATTACTTTAGGATGTAATGACACAATGCTAAATCATTAAGATAGACCAAATCCTCATTTCAATTACTTATAAGAAAAGGATATGAAATGCTATTTACAGATTCAATGCAATTCCAATCAAAATCCTCATCTTACTCTTCACAACAATATAAAAAAACTACCTTAAAATTCATAAGGAACCACAAAATACTCTGGATTGTCAAAACAATCCTGAGGGAAAAAAAAAAAAGTACTAGAGGATTACCATTCCAGATCTCAAAATAAATTAGAGCCATAATTAATATATGGCCAAGTGGTGGTGACTCATGCCTTAACCCAGCACTAAGGAAAAAAAGACAGGCAGATCTCTGAGTTTGAGGCCAGTCTGGTCTACAGAGTAAGTTCCAGGACATCCAAGGTTACACAGAGAAACCCTGTCTCAGAAACATCTCTCTCTCTCTCTCTCTCTCTCTCTCTCTCTCTCTCTCTCTCTCTCTCTCTCTCTCTCTCTCTCTAACACACACACACACACACACACACACACACACACACATACACACACACACATATTATCACAAAACAGACATGTAGATTAATGGAACAAATTTGAAGATACAAACATGAGCATGCATAGCATCAGGCACTTAATATTTGACAAAGTCATAAAAAACATATGATGAGGAAAATAAAACACCCTCAGTGGTGCTGGAAAAAAATGATTGTCCATGTGCAAAAAAAAAAAAGTGAGATCAAAGACCTATACCTGAAACCTGAAACTTCCAGAAGAAAACTTCGGCAATACTCTACATGATATAGGGTAGGAAAAGACTTCCTGAATGAACTTAAAGATAACAGTTGACAAGCAGGACTTTATAAAACTAAACAGCTTCAGCACAGCTAAAAAGACAAGTGAATCATCCAAGTGAAGAGGAAGCCCACAGAATGGGGTAGAATCATTGCCAGCTGTACACATGACAAAGAATTAATACCTAGAATATACAAAGAACCCGTCAAAAAGAGGATGACCCATTTGTAAAATGGGGCTGTGACCTCAATAGGGAGGTCTCAAAAGAAATGAAATAGTGGTTAAGAAATATCTCAAAATGTATTCATGATCCCTAGCAATTAGGGAAATGCAAATCAAAACAACTTCGAGGTTTCATGTTATCCCAGTCCAAATGGCAAAGTCCAACAAAAAAAAACTGACAATAAATGATGCAGAGAACTCTCAATCACTGTTGGTGGGATTGAAACCTGGTGCAGCCACTATAGAAATCAGTGCAAAGAATTGTTTAAAAGCTAAAAATAAATCTATCACATAACCCAGCTATATTTTCCTTGGCTCTTAGCATGTGGCCAAACGACTAAGCCTCTTACTTTATAGGTACCTTGCTTACCCATGTTCACTGCTGCTCTATTCACGATATCTAGGAAATGAAGGCAACCTAAATGCCCTTCAACTGATGAATGGACAATGAAAATGTGGTACATATATTTAATGGAATACTATTCATCTGAAAATAAAATGAAATCATGAACCTTGAAAGTAAATGGCTGAAACGAGGAAAGATCGTGTTGAGTGAGGTAACTCGAACCCAGAAAGACAAACATTGCATATTCTACCTCATTTGAAGTTTCTAGTTCCAAATCTGCAGATATAGGTGTAATCCCCACCTGTCATTAAGGACACTTTAACCATAGGAAGACCATGACAGAAAATCACAACCAATCAAAATACAGAGTTGTGGAGTCCAAAAGTATTGGATACATACACAATACAACTCCCACACTTAAGACTTGGGTGGGTGGGGGTCATTGCTCAAGAGGGAACAGAAAGGTTCTAAGAGGCAAAGGACCAAGGAGTTTGCTGTGATGCTGCGTCATATAACTTTTTATTGCATGCCTGACATCATGTGTTGAAAACAGAGACAGAGGATGGCACTCATGCATACATGTAGACAGATTTCTTCAGCCAGTGCTTTCCAACAATGAGGCATGCAATGTTCTCAAAGACAACACATTAATTCCTCTGAGTTCAACACTAAAGAGGCAAATATAATCATTTAATATTGGAATATTCATTCTGAATGAAATGTTTTAAGATGAAAACACTTCATTTTACTGTTGAAAAGATTAAGTCATCCTGTAGTAATGAGGTAATTTGAATAGGCACAGCCCACCTAGACATGTGTTTCAATGCTTAGCCCATAAGGAGTGGCACTATTAGGAGGTGTGGCCTTATTGGGGTGTGTCACTGTAGGGGCGGGCTTTGGGGTTTCTAAATGTTCAAGCCACACCCACTGTGTCACAGTCTCCTTCTACTGCCTGCAGATCCACATGTAAAACTCTCAGCTCCTTCCCCAGTATTGTGTCTGCCAACATGCTTCTCAGCATGATGATAATGGACTAAACCTCAGAGACTGTAAGCCAGCCCCAATTGAACATTTTCCTTTATAAGAGTTTTCATGTTCATAGTGTCTCTTCACAACAGCAGAATCCCTGAGACAAATAATAACCATTCTAAAACCCTGGTGGTTCATAACAACAAAGGTTAATTTTGATTAAGGCGTGCCTTGACTATGCTGTTTGATGTCTTAGTTCTGAGAACCAATCTAACCAATAACACCTACTCAGTACAGGCTGGTCTAGTGGCAGAAGGATGGGGCAAATGAAACTCAGATGGTAACTGTAAGGCTATATATGTGCTGGACTGATTGCTTCTGAAGCAGATGTTGAGAGATTTTGGAGGGAAACAGCTTTCCACAGTGGAAGCACATCTTCAGGATCCTAACAGGTAAAGGCCATATCTAGAGGGCATTCCTCACATGATACCAAATCCTTCTCTGCAGTGATATAAGTGGAACATCTCTAAAAATATTGCCACGGATCCACTCTTGCCTATAGTCTTATAACCAGAGTACATCACATGACTGAGCCAGCTACCAAAGGGACAGAATAAAGGCTGGAGGGTGGAGTTTAGGGCAGACCCAAGAGTATGAGCCCTATCAGAAAGAATGCAATCCAGAAAAGCAGCAAATGATAAGGAACACTAATGCTCCATACACCGTGTGCAAAAGCCTGTGTCATTAGGTCAGACCATCTCATCTTATAACTTAGATCAGGACATTGAGTAACTGGCCCAGGTGATGTATGAAATTCTTAACATCATACTTAGCACAATGCTGGCAGTCAGAGTTCACTGGATGACAAAATCCCAGACATAACTAACCAATGAAATTACTGATATTTATTTGCTCACAAGATCCATAAATGAGCCCAGTTGTATCTCCCACACTATGTTCCCCTTTGTGCACATTTAGGTCCCAATTTTGAAGCCACAATCATCCCACACCTACTTTCAGATGCCATTCTCTTCATCTCTGAAGGAGAATTACTGTTCTTGAAATTTTTAGTAGGTTTTTACAAGGATTAAGCATCCCATGCTGAACCTAAATTCATAATTTTACCCCAACCACTGACATGCCTAGCTGTAATAATGAGTGTGTAGTGCACTCATGACATTTTTCAATTCTGATATTCTAAACTACTTTTTCATAGATATTAAATTAAATACATTTACATGTGAAAAAATTGTTCCTTTTTTAACTGAACCTAAACACCATATAAATGACACTCAGCTCTTAACCTTGCAAATCTTTTAAGACTAATAATTTTACTTGTGATAAAGTTTCTAAATTAGTAGATGATAATAATATAAGATTATAGGACAATCCTATTAAGTGATTATAAATGGAAAACTGAACTAATACCAGACCTTAGCTATTCAGCTATGCTCTCTCTTCTGCAGATAACAGGAGTTTACACTAGCTTGTCTATTCAAGTTTGTTGTCTGACATATTAACTTCTAAGATATTTCCTTCTAATGCTTTGAAGCTCCAAAGGATGCATTAGTAGTGGTGTTTATGCAACAGATTTTCACCTCTAATCTTCCATGTAAACACACAGAGTAAACCTATTTTCAGAGAGCTCTTATTGCTTTTAAAAGGGGCCTAAAGACCCTTCAGCAAGAGGCAGGTCCTTTGTTCTACAGCTGTGACAGCAACAATGCCCAAAGCACAAAGAACTGGTGCAATCTCACTAAGATGACCTGTGAGTGTTGAATGAAATTGTTATCTGAGAGCAGAAAAAGATAAGCATATGGATGTGAGCTCTTCCAAAATAATGGGGTGAAGGGGAGAACTATACTTAGAACATGGTTCTGCCTAACTTATTACGTGGCCTGTGGGAAATTACTGGATACCCATCCCTTCCCCGTCACAAAAGACCTCTGAAAACTTGTTTAGTGAAAATAAGTCTTCCTTTGATCCAAGGTGAAACCTGTGTCCCCAATAGTCCCCATTGCTTATTGCCTTACTTTTACAAGATACAAACAGTTCGTATAGTTCCTTTTAAGTACACGGTTTCAGTTTGTTTCAGGGACAGTGACACAATGAAGTCATGAGCACTTCCATCTTCAAGGTAAGATATGTCTTCCTCCTTCCCCAGTAGGACTGGCTCAGACACCATTGGACTTCAAGGTAAGGGGTTCAGCCTCTGCACTTGGCCTCCAAGTCTCCCTTCCCCCTTAAGTTACAGCAAGGGAGGCAGATGAAAAGGAAGAATGGGACATTGCCCGTTTAGTTAGACAGGAGTTACTCCCTGAGCACACTGTCTCTTTAAGGCTGGCTCCTTCTTTCCTGTGCAATTGCTGACTCCATGGAGCTTTTTTTACAGAGACAATTGCATAGTTTTGAACTTTAACTCACCACCCTCTTTCCAAGGCCTAAGCCAGCATGCATAATCTACTCCACACAGACAGACCCTCTCCATTGGAGTCCTGTTGCCCTCCAATAGTTCCTGTGATCTACAAAGGGCACTGGACAGCACTCTGTCGAGTCTGCCCTCTGTCAGCATCTGATCACGATTTCATTATCATCATCAGCTCTCTGAGTACCAATCAAGTACAGCACAGGCATCTCTGTCCTAGATAGATACTCTCCTCTATCTCCTACAGCATCACACAGCTACAGCTTCAGTGAACACTTTGAAGCTTGTTTAAATGCTTCCATGGGAACCCCCTACCCTAGACCAAAGTGGAGATAGCTTCTGCCCTAAGTCATCTGTGACCCTAAAGACTAACTCTTCTCAAAAAATTATTAATTAGTTCTCTGAGAATGATGGCTCATATTTATAATCCCAGCACTTGGAAGTTTGAACCAAGAGGATTTTGGTTCAGCATAGCTTAGGCTACATGATGAAACCATTTTAAAAAAAGAAAAACAAAGCAAAAATAACTCAACTAAATAAATTATTTTGTCTCACTACATTCCAATTCCTTTTTAGTGTTTATAATAACAAAAATATTGTGATGACCATTTTTCTTTTATTTTTAAAAAAATTCTGCATTTTTTCAGTCTCTTATTTTTAATCAATAGAATTTATTGTAGTGACTTTTAATTATATCCATCCAGACACATTATTTTAATAACATCTTTTTGTTATTAAAATAGCACACTCCTTTACTATCATGCAGTGAAATTCATAGATAATCCAACCAACCTGCATATTTAATTTCAAGGAATCAATACACGGCTACAACTACAAAATGGGAGAAAATAAAATTTTATGAATAAAACAACAGTGTGCATTTCTATAATTAAATGCTCAGGCATGACTCCACTATGGAAGAAAAAAAGCCAGGTGGTTTCCTTACTAAAAATGATCATGTTTAGACTTAAAGAAAAGCAATACTCAATTCAGTATCACCAACCAACAACTATGTTTATGTTTTAAAATAGGGGATTAAGGACAAAGGGGGGTTCCTGTTAACATCAACGTTATATGCACAGAGTCACTTATCTGAATTGGCAAGCATCCCAAGGTCCACAGGTCTATTTGGGGATCTTGACCAACTCTTAGTAGCTCCTCCAACAAAAGTAGTCAATGTATGGCTCGTGTCCTTCTCATACACCTGTTATACTCAGCAAATGCATTGTTCTCCATCACAGATGCCACTTTCAGGATGTGCGGAGGCCATAAAGAACTCAGGGCAAGCTTTCTAAGGTGTGGGCCTTTACCAGCAGGGTGTAGCATCTGGCTTCCTTGGTCCTACTCATTCAGGGCCAGGTGGACACCAATCACTGGAACATCCAATAAAGACTTTTAAAAAAGGAAAAAGAAATACCTCTGAGATTGTCCATTGAACATTCCAGTCTCCTGTGAAGTGTGAAGTACACAACTGTTGCCTCATTGCCTGTCGGAACAGAAGCACATTACCCTAATATAAGGACAAGGAGAAAAGGACCCTTTGAAAAGAAGAAAGGGGGAAAATTAAGCATGTTCCTTCAGGGCACATTTTTCTGTAGTTAGTCCGTCCTGATAACCAATGCCAGAGGCCTAAGGTGGGATCAAGATGCTCAGTAATGAGCTTGTAATCATTCTATGTTTCCTACCTGAATCCCAAAAGACAAAAGATGACTAGGCTAAGATAAATGGTACCTTAAGAAAGAAAAATACAAATTATGTTTTTTTGTTTCTTACAACATAAAGTGACCGAAGTCACTTTGTCTATGTGGATACTACCTATGCTATGATTTTCTGAATATTAAAATCTCCATATTTATATTTTCCAAATATAAGTTTTCATGATAAAATGCCTATGTTATAAATATAGGTAACTCTTGTAAATACAGAAATTATATGCATATGGATATGTGCTTTATGTAATTGGCTCCCATTCAGAAAAAAAAGTACAAACAATGAATGACTTAAGTGACATCCTGTGAATCAGTGTGGCCTAGCCTGACAGCGCATCCTGAGACAAGCAGGCATGTGTGTTCTCTTGAGCTTGTCCTTCTTACCATCAGCTTCCTCACATGTGTTGTAGATAAGCAGGTAAACTGAGGCCTTCTATAAATCTGTGGCAGTATGGGGACGTGGCTGAAAGCTGTCTCCTGGGAGTGAGTAGTGAGCCTTCAACTTCAGCAAGACTCCAGGGAAATCGTCTCCTCATTCATTCCTTCTGGAATCAGTGACTCTAACATTTCAGCTCTGTGTGTCCCTGAAGTACTGTACGGCACCCACGGCCTGATGTGCATGAACACGTGACGTTACTCAGATGTGTTATCTGCTGCCCACCCTATGCAACTGCAACCCAACATTTAGCAACTTCCAAAAGACTTACTGCCAGAAAATCAAGCTAAAGCTCTTCTGTGTGTGGGTGTCATCTCTGATATCTTCTGGTAGGAGGTGGGATCTTGGTGCCTGTGCCACACAACAAAGAGGTTACACTGCTTTGTCCACCTGAGGTACTAGTACATCATATTTGGAAATTATAGAATGATATTTAGGAAAGATCTTTTTATCTCCATATGTGAACCCATTATCAGATTTTTTATTTAAAAAAAAGCCTACATACAAAGCAGCTATGAAATTGAGGAAGATAAGGCTAAAGATTCATAATTTATATTCAGTCCTGTCTAACAATCACTTTCTTAAGTGTGCTTGAGGTGAGGGGCTAAATTTATTCTTGAATTTCATAAAGTTGCAGGTCATCAGACTGAAAGGCTCTACAAATATTGTCATAAATAACCATTTTGATCATAATAAAAAGAGCTCTGCTTTAAATATTATCCTTTAAAGGAAGAGCAAATACCAGCAAAATCCATGAATATGGCTTGATTTACATTCTGCTTATATAAACTAGAGTAACTCAATTTTTAGCCATGTTGGGCATCAACCTACATGTGACTCGTCTAATATTCCTATCACTGTAAAGCAACAGAATTATCTAAGCTTAGCACTCAGCACTATTACAGCCACTACATTATCAAGCCAAGTGGTGAGCAGGAGATGAACAGGGGCCTGATTCCCTGGAGCAAAGAGAATAGAGACAGGCTACTTCTTGAAGAAATGGACACTCTAGCCGATGACACTCAAGGAAGACACATAGCTCTTGGGGCCGTTGTGGGAGATTGTGTTGTTTCATTGCAAATAGGGATAATTATTTGCAATGAAACAACACAATCTCCCACAGGCCATAGCATGTGCAAGTACTTCATTGATATGATATTAGATTGGATGATGCAGAAAATTAATGTGCAATAAGATATGTATTGCTTGTTTAACATGAGGAGAGTTTCAATTCTGTAGCACAAAAGTATTGAAAGCAGTTACATGAGGGATGTCTTTTGACTTCCCAAAATAACTACACCTTGTCATAGTCTTATAGTGACCCAAGTCTAGTTCTGGAACCAGAAACAAGGATTAGCAGCCCATTCAATGCTCTCATTACAGTGATGATGTCACAGCTGGGTATCAGCCCAGGGCTGACTGCTTTGGATCAATAAGATCCCCCCCTGCCCCATCAGGAACTCTTCACTTTAGAAGAACTTCTTATATTACTTGGGTGTTATTATTCTGTAAGCCTGAAAGTCAATGGCAAATGGCAAAAAGGACTCTGGGCATTTAGTCGTGAATCAAAGCTTGGACACTCAGTTATGGAAGACATCAGAGTCGTGGTTTTCTTCCTATTAAAGGCTTTTTGAGTTGAATACTTACAAACCTCCCCCCAACCAAAGGAGTGGGAGGGTGGAAGGAAGAAATGCTAACAGATAAAATGACTATATTTCACTAATATCCCCAGGTGGTGTTAATCTCTGTACCTGCTAAATTAGCATGAATGCTACAAACCACAGGAAGGGACATGAGTTGCTTTAAAGACCCATAAAGAAGAAAAATAAGAGGAAGTTTTATGGAGTGTGTGTGTGTTTGTATGTGTACAAGTCTGTATGTGTTCGTGTGTGTACGAGTGTGTATGTGTGTATGTGTATGGGTGTGTGTGTGTATATGTGTATGTGTATGAGTGTGTGTGTGTACGAGTGTGCATGTGCGTGTATGTGTGTGTACAAGTGTGTATGCGTGTGTAAGAGTATCTGTGTGTATGAGTGTGTATTTGTGTGTGTGTATGTGTGTGTTTCTGCTTTTTCTTTCTTTCTATTTGTTTTTGCTTTTTTAAAATTCTCATTTGTTTGCGCTTTTTAATGTATGTGTTTGTTTTCTAAAGAGAAAGAAGGTTGGATTGGATGGGTTGTGAGTTGGGATCTGGAAGGAGATGAGAAAGGAAAAAATCATGATCAAAATATATTAATAGAAAAATAAATTTTCAATAAAAATTAAACCCCTTTAAAAATAAAAATGCAAGAATCATGAAAGGGGAATGTAGAAAATGTATACCTTTCAGTGCAAGCAACACATTCAGAAGAAGACAAAGCTTTTTCTCTTAATAGACGAAATTTTTGCATTGATTATTTTTGCTTAATCTTGCTATAGTTCATAAAACGCTCTACTAAATGAAGTCAACTTGAAAATCTAAAGAGAGGATGCGTTTGGTGACTGAGCTGAGAGGAGACTAAATATAGAAATCTGCAGCAGCTACGGTGAGTGCTTAACTTTGAAAGGACAAGAAAAACAAGAAGAATAGACAAAAAACCCGCCTTGTGCAGATATATTTCCCTAGACAAGAAGTGATCCGGCTTTGTAGGGACTGTTCCTCAAGGCTTCTGTGGTCACGCTTAGATCCGTGAACACGACTTTTGCGAGGAGCAGCTGCATGCAGAACCTGCTGCCAGGGTCATGGGGCTCCCTGTATGAATTTAAACTCTTTATGTGGAAACCAAATTTCAATGTGGTGATGAAAATAGGTATCCATTGACCTTTTATCAAACAGAAAACAGGGAATTGTTTCCTTCAAGCATAATATTAGTCATAAACCTAAGATCATGTCAGTTTCAAGTCCTTACTGGTTCCATATAGTGTGCTGATATTTATTGTAGTAAATATAATTCAGTTTTAGTTATCTAGCTTCATTTCAAACAGATTCCTCTTCCACTTCTAAACAATAACTAAGCTTTTTGAAAATTATTTTACTTTTGAGTTAATAATTATATCATTTCTCCCTTCTCCTTCCTCCTTCCAAGACCTCCCATATACCTTTTTCTTTTTCTCTTTCAAATTTAGTCTTTTTCATTAATTATTACATGCAGATATGCCTATAGATATACATATATATTCCCAAATACAA
Source organism: Phyllotis vaccarum (assembly GCA_033318265.1). Classification (NCBI taxonomy): domain Eukaryota; kingdom Metazoa; phylum Chordata; class Mammalia; order Rodentia; family Cricetidae; genus Phyllotis; species Phyllotis vaccarum. The sequence goes on along the minus strand of JARWLC010000001.1, from coordinate 73,252,698 downwards.
CCTACTCCGTCTTATAATATTATGTGTATACTTGTTTTCAGGGCTCTGTTGCAAAGAAAAGTTTCTTGGTGAGAAGGAAGAACTACACTTACCTGTGGAAATAAGGACAAATATTTAGAATGTGCTTAAGGATTACGCTGGTTTAAGTGAAGCGGTGGCTGTAGGTCCTCCTCCAAGATCCAGGACTTCATTGGCCCCGGATATGTGGCTAATTTTCCAGTATCATCTGTGATGCTCCTCTTGCTGAATGGGTCTTAAGTTCAATTAGAAAGTTGATGGTTACAGCTAAGACATGCACGTCACTACCACACCATTAGGATTATCATATTATGCTGGTTGTTGTGGGGGTTCATGGGCATCATAACGGGGCAGGAGTGCTGATTACTTCCCTCCTTTGAAAGCTTGTCCGCAGGAGGCTGCTTTCAAATCAGTCCTGAGGCAGGAGTTATTCTGTTAGCTCCAGCTCAGGGATCTCAGGGTCCTGCGTCTGAAATGCATGATATCTGCAGCAATGGGGACTTACCTGCCACCTCTGCTGCCTCTCAGTACTGTCATTTTTCATAAAATCGGGAAAATATTTATGATTATCTATTACTCACCATCTATGATTGGTCATATGCGAAGTGCTACTTCTAACAAAACCACTAATGACAAGCATTCACACATGATTTTTACATGCTGTCATCATTAGCTTTACCCCACTAAGCTACATCTTTTTTTTTTTTCCTGAAGAATCAAGGAAGCCTTTATCTTTTTAAAAGGGGTCCTAATGTATGCTGTGATGCACCCCTGTGCATGCTTTACCTGGACTCCAAAAGGTGCTGTCATTGAATCTGTGGATCCAATTCTTACCAGCGAAATGAGAAACTATGAGCGCATATTTAAAGGGCCCTGTATGACCCCAGAGGCGACAATAGAAATATGAACATAAGCCCCCGCTGTAACTCTATCTGTGACCTTCAGTGTCTTCCTCACAGTGTTTATGATTCTGGAAACTGAGTAAGATGAAGAACCTCTTAAGTGTCTGAATGGCATGCTCCTGTTGCTGTGGCATTTAAAACATGACAATAAGGGGGGGGGGCACCTGATAACCAGTAAAAAATGGGAAATGATGATTCTAGATCTCAGTGCCCTTTGAGAAGATAATAATTATGCCATGCTTGGCTTATTGATATTGCAAAATAAAAACTTTTTTAGCAACGTTTTTCAGAAGAAAATAACCTCAGAGAATATATTAACACTGGGAAGACATGTACAGCTTAAAAATAAAACAACAACCCCTTATTTAAATGTTCCTGGTTTGTTAGCAATATTATTAGAGAGGATTTAAAATCCTTAAGTGATATGAAATTTTTAATTAGAAAACACCGGCTTAATGTACTTAAAGCAAAGGTGGTGATAAAGCAAATTTCTGATGGAAACCAAGACAGCACAATCACCAGGGGAGAGGTTTCTGGTGGGGGGGGGGGGGTGCTACGCTCTCTAGTATGTTGCTCTTTTTTTTTTTTTTAACTTGTATGTGAACCTATTTCTTTTTAGAAGTAAAGTGAAGGGTAGGGTGGTTATTCAGTATCTCTCTACCAAATAAATCACTCACTGCAGAAGTGACAGGGCAGGAGTCAGATCCCACCCGACACATGGATGCTGGATAGGCATGGCAGCCTGCCTACTGTGATTCCACTGCTTAGCAAATGGTGCTAGGCAATCCCCAGAACAAGCTGTCTAACTAGACTACCATATAGGCAAGCTCTGCAGTCAACTGAGAGAGCCTGCCTCAGTGAAGACAATGAAGGAAAAGCAAGGGAGACTCCCTACATCATCAGGTTTACACACACATATGAACACATGTGCACACATGTGCGCGCACACACATGCACACATGTACACACACACATGTGCACACACACACATGCACACATGTGCACATACACACATGTGCACACACACATGCACACATGTGCACACATACACACATGTGCACATAGGGAAGAAATAAAATGAAGTTTGGATCCACTATCACAGAGCTTTCTAACCTTGACCAAATCTTGAGTCACAGTGTTTGCCCCACACTCTGTGATAATACACAAAGCAGCTTCTATTTGTGTCATAGCTAAAGGTTCTAGGCCATTCCCAAGCACCTTACAGCTGCTGCAATGACTGAAAAAGGATCAATGTCTACACACACACGCTACAGAGACACTTTGCTACCTAAAATGAAGGGACCTGTAAATACTCTATCAATTCTTTAAGAGGGTGCAAATACACCCATCCACAGGAATGAGTCAGGGAAAACCCACTCTGCTGCTGAAGCGAATGTTCTGTACAAGTTATTTCCAGTGAGCTCAGACTTGCATACAAAGCATAGGGCTGCAATCATAACAAAAACAAAAAGTATTATTGCATTATAGCTAAAGTCAAAGCCTTATATTTGCTTGATATCTAGTATATTTAAATCTTACCATTACATCTAGAATATTTAAACCCTACCGATTTTATTTGGTTAATCAACCAAATTTAGCTCTACTTAGAATTCTTATGTTTGAGCCAGATACCTTGACTATTACCTATCATGTATCAATATTTCCAGAATGATTATTTCATGTACAATAAAATAATTAAGAGGGGTTAATAAAGTATATTTCCAAAAGCCAAAAGAATCATATTATTTTTATTTACCTAAAATCACATGCAATATATATAGATGTATGTGTATATGTATACATACATAGTTTAAATGACATTTTCTCACCTGGGATGAAAATGCTCCCCCACAAGAGCCATAGATTGTCTACCAAATCCCTAGTACCAGGCAGAAGAAATTCCTTCCAAGTTGTTGATCAGGGATGTCCAAGAGACCCCAAAACAGAATTGATTATTGCTGTTGCTTTTTGTAGCCTTCCATAGGCTAAAAGTAAGTCTCTGTTGTTGAGGATGCCATGCAATTTGAACACCAGAAGGTATGACACAAGCTTTCATGAGACAGATGCAACCAACTATCCTACCAGCTGTGATGCCTATAAACTCCCACAATAGTGGCTGACATTACAAGATACCCAAAAAGGTACAATAATGGCACTCATGTCTAGTTGGATTAACACAAACCCCGCAAGTGGAATCATGCCTAATACTGAAAACCTAGTCACCTACCCAGACTAGTGAGTAAGAAGATGGCTCTTAGAGAATAACACATTTCCACATAGCCATTGCAATTCCTAGCCACATCCTAAATGCTTATCCTTATACTCATTAAAGGAGCTTCTCTCTGCAGCATATGGAGACCATTGCAGAAGTCCACTCTGATCAGAAAGCAGAAGTAATGATTGTGGGGTTCCAAGCCCCGACTTCTACACCTAAAGCTTAGGGAGCATCACACAATAGTGGATAGAAAGTCTACAGGAGTCAGAGGATTAGAAAATGTACTGTAAGTTTGTGTCTCCTAAAAATGACAGGGAAGCTCCACCTATGATATTCAACAGCATGGTCGCCTGAACAAGGACAGCGCTAAAACACATGCTAACATAAAAGAAGGAAATCTCATAGAGTCCCACAGACAACTGAAGACTGCTAAGAGAATCTCCCTAATTGGTTATCCAGTACCGAGTGATAAGTCCCAAAAATCATATACATACTAGTAAAACTAAATGACTCATTGGGTTATGTACATGTGTGTGTGTATACATTTATATACACATATAGTGCCCAACGTGGGCTTGAACCCATGACCCTTAGATTAAAAGTCTCATGCTCTACTGTATTTGTAGTAATATGTTTCTGGCCTGGACTTTTGGGCCTAGCCCTGAGATTCAGACCCACTCACAGCCCCACTGCCACTTAGTACCAAATAATCACACAAAGGCTTATATTAATTTTATGCTTATTGACCTGGGGCCCAAGGATATAACTTGCTAACTCTTTACTCTTAAACTAACCCATGATTCTTATCTTATTCAGCCATGAGGCTCGGTACCTTTTCTCAGAGCAGCATTTCAACTTTCCTCTGCATCTGCTGGTGTCTCATTGTGGGATCTCTGTGGTGTCTCTCTGGCTTCTCTGTGGCATCTTCCTGTTCCCAAAGTTTTCTTAGTCTAGTAGTCCCACCCACACTTCCTGTCTTCCTTTTGGCCAATCAGTGTTTTTATTAAACCAGTAGGTGGGACAATTATTTATAATGGAACAACATAATCCCATTACAACTCAGTTTTAGAGGTAGTGAATAATTCACTATTCAAGAAATACAATTAAATTTCTTGTTTTAAGCTTTCCAGATATTACTGATTAAAAAGATAAGTAGTCTGTGATACCCTTGTTTCTTGCCCTTGAATATAAGATTTCTCTCTTTATCAGTTGGTTTCACTGGCATCTCCTTCTCTGTGTATGATACTTACACCTCATTTCTGCTTCTCTCTCCTCATTTGGAGTTTGTAACCACTGCTATTTATTTGGCCCTTAGCTTGTGTTCTCTAGTCTCTCAGATTTATCCACATGTTCAATTGTAAGAAGAAAATGGCAGAGCTAGTATGTAGCTTTAATTTAACAAATTAATTTCCTGGTGAGTTAAGGAAACTCTCATCTTTATAAATAAATAAATAAAGTCCTTTTCCAATCATGTAACCAATGTGATTCTTTTTCAGAGGCACCATGGGGAGCTGGTGGCATAGGACACCCTATAACACCTTCAAACCTTCCCATTCCTTATCTGGACCCCACTCTTACTGCTTAGCTCTGGCTTTGTTCCAGTTCTGAAAAGACAGAGAGATCACTGAAAACCGTTGGCTCTTCAAATAATGAAATATGGCCAAACTGAAAATTTTGTAATTCAAAATAATTAAAGTATATCATTTCAGAAGTCTCTCAAGAAGCAGGAAGAAGACCTGAAGATCCTGTCACTAATTGTGACAGTTAAATTCTCTTGTCCACACTGTAAAGGGAGTTATCAACTCTGTGCAGTAGAGAGCATTTTGCCAACACCTACTTTACAATGGTGAACTCACCCTCAGAATATGAAGACACTTTCTACAATCAGACTGTCAGTCATGGTAGAATTGAGATCAATAAAGCACACACACACACACACACACACACACACACACACACACACACACACCATTCTTCCTTAAGGGAAGGTTTCAAATGTAAGTTAAGAGACTTACTTAGCAGGTATTCCTGTCGTCTAGTACTAGTGTTCTTTACTGCTAATAAATACAACTCGGTCTCCACTTGTGCATCATGAGCATTGTGAGGACCAGAAGCTGACAAAAGTCTGCAGCAAGCAAAGCTTTAGCACTTGGCTGATTCAGCAAGCTCTCATCTTAGCACCTGCTGTGCATTAGCACGTTTAAGTTCTGGGAGCATAAGATGCAGAAGGTGAAGCTCTGACCTTAGGCCCTTAGAATTGAAAGGTCATTATATGTAATAGATGGTAACAAATACTGAGTGCATGGCACTATCCACTGTTGGGAAAACACAAAGAGGAAAATGTTTGCTTAGCAATACTAGAAAAGAATGAAAACTTGAAGCATACAAAAAAATTACTTTTAAACTTTAATGATCCATATAAAACGGTACACTTCTTACCAAATAGTACACTTAGAAGACATTTAAATAGTGTAGGAAACTATCCCCTTGAAATTGAGATGTAGGTAGTAACACTGCCTTGTGGACAGATAGCCTGTGTACTCATGCGCACATAATGCATTTATGCATGCACACACAGAAACACGTTTTCCACAGTTTACCATTGTGTCACACACAAAGTTAGCACTGAGCCATTATTATTTTACAACAGTGTTGGAACTTTAATAGTACTCCTCACAGGAGCTCACCTCTTCTCCGGTATTATTTGCTCACTCTTTCCTCTTGACTTATTGAGGGCAGTTTCTAGTGTACTTCTAATGAGGTTCTTTCTCACACCACATGCAGTACAATTCTCCAAGATGAACTGTCTTATCGATAAGGAAACAGGCATCTTTCAAGCCCTGAGAATGTCATTGTGGTAGTTTACATGGAAAATAAGCCAGGGCTAGTAATGATTCCTTCCTTCCCACCTGACTTGTTTCTTATGAGAGATGTGCTTGATCAGCTCACACTTCTCACAGAATAACCCATGAAAAGCTTTTTCAAACCACAAAAGACAGCATTCAACATGCATCAAAGGTTGCTCTCCGAGAGAGAGGTTTAGAGTGGGATTTGTGTCTTGCAATTGCTCTGGAAGTCAATTACTCCTAACATGCTGTCAGCCAAAGTTCAGAGGCTTAAGCTGTAAGATCTGCTTATAACATATAATTCCTTCACAAATCATATTATGCCATCAATTATTTTTCTTTTCTATGATTTGATCAAATTCAATCACTATAAGAACTGATTATGTACGTAAAAACACTAAAAATAGATGACAAAATTGAATATTGGTTACTAGATCAATGGTCTCCTTATTAAGAAATTAAAATTTATAAAATCTAAAGTTAACAGAATGAGTATATCTGAACATGTGCTTTATAAGATTTATTATCTATGTTTCCTCTGCTTCTTTAGGAAAAATAGCACTACACTTAAGGTGACATACTGCAGAAAAAGAGCTAAGTTTTGAATTAAAAAATTCAATGGGCACCAAAATATAGCTGTCTAAGAGTCACAGAAATGTACCACAGGTATATGTCACATTGTTTTGAGTCTGTGATATATGCTCTCAAATCTACACTGTATCAGCCGCAGTGGTGTGAACCTCATTTTCCATCCTGCTCCAGAAATGTGTGAAACAAGTGTTTGCACATCATGGTGTGTGTGGCGTTCCAGGAACATCTTTGGGCATCCTTCTGAGTGGGTTCCGGAGATCAGCCTCAGGCAGTCAGGCTTCTCACCGGCTCAGCCATTTCTTTTATGTCCCTTTTGAATTCCTAGTTGAGTTTTAGAGACTAAAAGTCAGAAGCAAAGCACAAGCATTCTCTTCTATGAAATGTCCTTCATGGAGTAGGTGCCTGATGATGCACAGCCGAGTGTCATGGAGGACAGTATGACAACATCAGAAAAGGCAACAAATGAACTTAATTCAGTGACTGCTGTCAAGTCTTCTCTCAGACCGAGCTGTCCTGAGGAAAATTACACCCACCTCAAAGCTGAAACCAGGCTCTAGGGCTGTGTTATTGAAATCCAGATTCTATCACTTATGATTCTAGATTCATTAACTCTCCTTGTGTTGACGTGGTTTTAGGTCATTGATCAGGTTTTCTGTGCTGTAGAGAAAGCAAATCATCACTGTTTAAAGCCCTTCCTACAGTCTCCTTTAATTCAATTTTTAAATTGAACTCTGGAAATTTAGCCCTACTGTTTAAAGCTCCTTTTTAAAAAGCTATTTAGAGGAAGAATGTCATCTATATGGAAGAAAAGGAGCAATACACGATGATGCCTTGCAAATGAAAAAGTCACGAGCCCCCATAAGCTAAGTCACATTGTCCAGGTCTATCCTAGGATCCAGGACGTAAAGGGGCCAGTTTTGGAAACACACAACATGATTCAACTCCACCCTAACCTTGAATAGGAAATAGGGATGGTGAAGACAGAGGATTCCAGAGACAGGACAAGAAGTAAATTTTAAAGTGTACCAAAATGCCTTCCCAAGCAAGGGGGACACACTGGCGTAATGAAGTGGACTGGCCAATGCACTGGTCCTGGCCTCAGTAGTGGACTGAGCACTTAGTGTTAGAACGTTCTCACAGGGAAGGGGCCACAGAGTAGCACAAAGTCTGTCAAAGTTCCAATCCCATTGTGAAGACCTTCAAATGGCGAAGCGCCACCCCCAACCATGTTCCCAGATGGTTCTTCCCACATATAAATGTCAAGCCAATAAGGAATGAAGGTGTTGACAGCATGGAGTCATTCAGGTAAAGAACCAACCAAATACTTACAGGTATATAAACGTGTTCTACATGGTTCTGTGTGGCGGGATTAAGGTGTCAGCCGATAAGGTCAGAAGAAGCTTATCCAGGAGCCGGGGACCCTGGAGGGGGTGTGGCCAACCTGGAGGGGGTGTGGCCAACCCGATTGATAAGTGGCTGCTGGGACACGAGGACGCTCTCTTCCTGGTTCCTGGCTGCTGGCTGCTGGACAGACAGAATTGGAATCCATCGCCCTTCCATCGCACGTCCATCGCTGGTCCATCGCTTGGATACGCCAGTCCTTGTTCAGGTGCCACCATAAACTGTTACTAATATCATGAGTGTTAATTTATATTCTAATAAATATTAATTTTGGACTGGCGCCTTGAAAGTAAAACTCCGACTACAGTTCTGGATGCAGCATCACTAGTGAGCTGGCTATAGGAAGGTCAGGTCTTTCATGTTCTGCTTTTTGTTTTAAAACACAGATGTGAGAGGCACAGTATACCATCCTGGGTCCAAATCTCCGTGGCCTCTTTCTATAACAGAGGTGCTCCAGAAACCCTGGCTGTGGATCCTTCTGGATTTGTCCATTGATAGACAGGCCTCTGCATTCATTGGCTAGTAAAGCACCAGCCAGTTGTCTATTGAATTAGGGAGGCACATCTAGCTCAGCCATCTGCTAGAGTAGGCAAATGTGCATCCATAGGACATACCTGGCTCTTTATTGACAGCTGCCTGTACCTGAGTGAAAACACCTGACAGGCTCCTCCCTGGAAGATTCCTGTGAAGCACCTGCTGGACCTCTGCCATCTCAGAAATCTTTGAAATGTTTCTGTGTCACCTCATCCATTCAGAAGTTTCTTACTTACTGTCCCCTTGCTGTGAAGACATTGTAACCAAGGAAAGCTATGAAAGGAAACATTTAGTTGGGAGCTTACTTTCAGTTTCAGAGGCTTGGTTCATTGTCATCATGGCAGGGAAAATGGTAGCATTCAGGCAGATGTTAGAGCAGTAGCTGAGAGATACAACCTGATTTATAGGCAAAGAGAAAGAAGCTAGGCCTGGTGTAGGCTTTCAAAATCTCAAAGCCCACATCCAGTAATGCATCTCCTCCAATAAGAGCACACTTCTTAATCCATCCCAGACAGTTCCACCAACTAGAGACCAAGTATTCAAATACGTGAGCATATGGAGGCCATTCTCATCCAAACAACCACATGTAGACAGGATCTCTTTGATGCATGCTGCTTGACACACTTGTAGGGAATGAAGATGGCAATGAATAGATGTACAGATGCTACAGCTACCTAATGACAGGCAGATGAGTTCCAGGAGACAATGTTTGTTGCAGAACCACATCATAGATGAGAGACAGAATGGGTATGTTAGGTTGTCATCACAAACAAGCACCATTTCAAAAAGATCTGAATGAAAGCTTCTAAGGAGAGTCATTGAAAGTAAACTAACTGTGTTCACCAAATCAGGTGTGGAGACACCTGTAACACCAGCACTCAAGAGGCTGAGATAAACGGATAATTAATCTGAAGCTAATGTGGGATACACAGAGAGACTCTGCCTCAAAACAATTGTATTCCCAAAACTCATGTCCACATTTTCCTAAAAAGTAAACTAAGCTATATTCAGATCATTGCATATATTCTTTGCCCCATTCTTAAAATAAGTTGCCCAACTGGATATGGTAGTTCACCTACAATCCTGGAAGCTGGAGAGCTGAGGCAGGAGAAGAAGGGGCTTAAGAATAGTTTCAGTTAAAATAACCAGTTTGAAGCTATCCTGGGCTACATGAGCCCTTGTCTCAAAGAAATCTTACAAATCAAACCCTTACAAGTAAGATTAACTCCATCATTCATCCAGTCACCAATCTTATAAACATTAACTGAATGTCTCTATGTGGTCAAATCTTGCTTGACTGAGATTTGGAGATTAAGTGCCTTTACCACATAATGGGAAAGATGGGCAGATGAACAAGTAATTTAATGTCTTGTTTAATTTGTGACAGTGGTTGCTATTATGAACTCAGCTGGCAGACTGGACTTAAATCTTACTATTGCTTTTCAGTGAATGGCATTGATGGACTCTATGAACCTCTCTATATTCACTTCCTTATAATTACAAGAAGATAATTCTTTCACTAAAGCCAAACTTTCTATATGTTCTCTTGGTCCTGTTTCTTTTGACCATCTTCTCAAAGACACTTACCTTCAAAACCTTGATTTTAAACAATTATTTTTTACATTTGTTTATTTAGTGTTTGTGGTCACAAACAGAGTCAGAAGACAGCTTATGGGTATCAGTCTTCTTCTATCAGGTGGGTTACAGAGATCTAGCTCAGGTCATCAGGAATAGCACCAAGCAGTCTTCCCTACTGAGTGATCTGGGGAGAGCGCTGCACAGCCTAGATGACATTCAGAAGCAAAATGATGTCAACCATGATGTCAGCTGGGAGCTTTGAGGCACTCAAGGAGCAGATGGAAGGCCAGCTGGAAAGAAGGTTGCCCATGGCTCACAGCCCCCCTGATTGGTATCCCATGAAGTAGGAAACAGAAGTTTCAGTTTGCTAGGGAGGGGAGGATATAAACTTGAAAGCACTTGGGTTTGACAAGGCAGAAGGTGTGAAGGAGCTTTGAGGACTGTAGTACATTTGCCACTAAAGTAGAAGGAAGCTTGTTAGTTGCTTGAGGGTCAATGAGAATCAGTATCATGAACTTCATCAACAAACATAAGAATCTGACCATTCAGGTTCTCCTCAGAGAAGAGGGGCCCATAAACAGTCATGACACAGAAGTACTTGGATGGAAAAGTGGTCATGCACCTAGGCATCAATATCAAGGTACAGAAAAAGAGTAGCTTCAGTTTGGAAAACTGAGCATATAACACCAGTCTTGTGCCTGGTAGCCCTGCCACCACAGAGGGATCCTTCTCCTTGGGTGATAGGGATGTTGTAAAGAGTGATGCTCTATGCCAAAAGCCTCTTTCTCATTCAATTGAGGATTCTTGTATTGATATCATAATCTGGGGTTGAAGCTATTCTCTTCTGGAGCTTAGATAAATCATTTCAAGACCTCCCAGGTTTTAGGGTTTCTAAGGCATTATTCTGATGTGTTGGCCTCTGTGTGTGCCTTACTCTTTTGGTTTCCAGTTGTTCAATATTCTCACCATTTCAACTATAAAATGATGTGAAGAGGATCTTTCCTGATCTTGTCCTTTTGACACTCAAAATGCCTTCTGTATCTTTCAACTAGATTTGGAAATTTTCCTATTTTGATTTTCATAAAATATATTTCCTGTACTTTTACCTTGTACTTCTAGTCAGATGTTTCCTAAGCCTGGATGTAAGGGTTTCCCACAGCCTCGTGTATTCTGTGTGTACTGTATTATTCCAGTTTCATTTTGTTGCTGTGCATTTATTTATTTAGTGTTAGTGGACACCTGTTTCTACTTCACCTACTTCACCTGTCTTGTCTTTGAGCCCTGATATTCTGGCTCCCACCTGATCCATTTTGTTAGCGAGAATTTTTTCCTTGAGCATCATACTAGATATATTGATCTTTTTATTTTCAAAATTTCAATTGATCTTTAGCATTTACATTTCTTTATGAATTCTATTATTTCTACTTTCATACCCTGTATTGATTTCATCAGCCATTTATTCATGTCCTCTGGGGTTCGATGGTGTGCTATTTGGGGAGGGGGGCAGAATATCTGCCTCTACAGTCAAGTCGTCATTAACTCAGCAAGGATCTTATTATAATTCACTCTGTAGACCAGGCTGGCCTCAGACTCAGAGATCTGCCTGCCTCTGCCTCCCTAGTACTGGGATTAATGGAGTGTGCACCACACCCAGCCACCAAGAATCTTTGTTAAATGGCATCTTTACTTTACTCAAATGCTGAGAAAAGAGAATTTGCCCCACACCTATATGGATACCTGTCCAGCTGGATTGAAAATTTTCTTAGTGATATGCTCAGTCTTGATTGTGATTTTTAAATTTTATGTGTATATTTACACACATAAATTATGCATATTCTATATATATACATATGTATATATGTATATATGTGTATATATATATATATATATATATATATTTCCCTTTGGTCTCTTCCATTCCTTCTACTAGAATGGCAGATATTTACTCAGTCTCTCTCTCTCTCTCTCTCTCTCTCTCTCTCTCTCTCTCTCTCTCTCTCTCTCTCTCTCTCTCCTCTTGTCAATGTCTTGGTGCTCTGTGTCAGTTTTTTCTAAGCCACAGTTCTTACCTTCTGTATTTACATCTCTCTGCACTGGGTGCACAGCACTCCACAGTTGTGGCAAAGCCCTTCAGAACAGACTCTGGATTCTCTACTCCTTCTGTTTTCTGAAGTTTCCTCGCTGACTTTGCTACTGAAATGAGTGGTTTCTCTGTCATCATTTGCCTTATGGGACAACTGTTCTGCAGCTATTCCCTATTTATTTCCTGAAGATCTTAGCAGTTGGTAAATGGGTGCCATCCTGCACTTGCTATCTCTTATTATATCAGCATCTTGGTTGGCTGTGTTTATTGGCAACATTCAACCTCACACACATTTAAGAACACTCACTATGTATTGGACATTGCTAAACATAGAAATGGTAGGTGGGAGGGGCATGCTCGTAATCTTCCTGTATGTGCTCTTCAAAGTAACAAGGCTCTGGTTGAGAATGAGTGGCTGATGATGTAAGGGCTCCAGAACAATGGCTGGAAGTTTGGTTTGTGCTAAACTTTTCTTGGGGCAGACAGATTAAACATTAAGATTTAATATTTAAACCTTACATTAAGGCATTTGCATTTAGCACCTGCTATATTTATCATATGGCGTTTGACAGGAGCCTGTGGTCCATGAGCATGCCAATTCAGGAGAAGAAACTATTAGCAGCCCACACTGATCCTGATTGTCAATGACACAAAAAAAAAACAAGCTACACAGAAAAATCAACTGATATTTCAGTGTACTTTTTCCTGTGACTTCAGAATTATAACTCTTTTGAGAGAAAATTGATTTCTACTATAAAAACCTGTAAAGTAGTATTATTATACAATGGAGCTTTTGATAACTCTGAGGAAAAGATGGGTACTGTGAATCTCTAATGCTCTGCTCTCTTCAATAAGGAACTATTTCAATCAATAGGAAATAGCAAGCCGACATAGGGGAGATATTCTTTCTAAGGGCTGATAAGAAAGGATATAGATTTAAAGCCATTAGAGAGACAGTCGTTTCTTCCATTATAAAATACAGTTAATATCTACAGTTAGCTAGCCTATCTATTCAGGAGCATTGAGTAATTACTAAGTAATTTCTCTCATCATTTCACAAAGTTAAGATGTTCAGGAAATATTTTTTAAAGGACAAAAATTTAAAGTAACCTTGAAAACTGAACCAGAAGGGCAATTTAACATCAGCTTCTTCGAGGGACTTACAGTCATTGCAAAGTGGAGAATGCAGCCTAGATACACCTCATGCCAACATAATACAGTTGTCCAAAATATTCATCCCAATCAAAGTTGGATTTAAATCTCATCCACACATAGCTACATGATCCTTCTAAATGATATCCTGTGCAATTGGCGTCCTGCAATTATTATTCTGTGTAATAGGTATCCTGTGCAATGGCTGTCCTATGTAATAGGTGTCCTGTGTAATTGGTGTCCTGTGCAATGGGTGTCCTGTACAATGAGTATCCTGTGCAATGGGGTGTCCTAGGCAACTGGTGTCCTGTGCAATAAGTATCCTGTGCAATTGGCATCCCAGCAGTACTGCTGTTACAGAGCGAATTATGCTGTCTGGAAACACACATTGAAGACCTAGTGTACATGTCTGCCTTTGATGATGCAGTCTTTATAAAAGTAATGAATGTTAAATAATGTCCTAAGCACAGTACTGTAACTCACAGGATAAATGTGCTGATATCAAGATGAGAGACACTATGAATGCAAATGTGAAAATAAGAGACCCTGTGAGGATTCACAGAGACAGCAGCCATTTCCTGCCAAGGATCAATGCCTTACCAGGTAGCATCCTTGCCAGCATGTAGATCTGGGGTTTTGTATACCTCTTGTCCCTGTGACAAAACACCAGATGTAAGCAACTTCAAGGGCTCGGTCCATGGATACTTGGCTTCATGTTTGGGTATAACATAATGATAACAAGAAACAGAAAGAAGAGAATGCAGGAAGGAGCCAGGCAAAGAAGCGTGTTCGAGAACACATCCCTACTGACATACTTTCTCCAACTGATTCTGCCTCTTACCTTTCACCACATCCCTAAAATGCCCCACATTATAGTTTCATTAAATGATTAATACATTTATTATGTTGGACCTCTCAGGATCTAATTGACTCGGAAACCATCAACACAGACAAAGCGACAACTTGCTTTTTTAATTTCCTGGGCATTTCTCAACCCAATAAAGTACAGTTATGATTAACCATCTATGATTCTAACCTTCAAACTACAAGGAAAAACCCTTTGTTGTTTCAATCACCTACTTTGTGGTATTTTGTCACTGCCGCTGGAGCAGGATAATACAACAATCTTCAGATGGTATTTGAGGGTTCAATGCACTCATTGGGGGGTCACAGATTTTTACAAAGTAAACATTGAAAACCAGTTGTTCTCATTGTTAATTCACAAATGGGGACCATGTGTGAAAGGATGAGGGATATTCTGCACATCCTTTGTTGTCTGTTAAGGAAGTAGCCAAGAAAGATTAATCCCTTGTTTCTAATGACAGAGTCAGAGCAGATCAGGTCCAGGTACCTTTGGACAATAAGAACTGGTGTATGAAGCCACCTGAGATCACATTTTCTCCTTTGCAGATGACACTGAAATTAAGGAGCATCCTTAGATTCCTATACCATGCAACAGCTGTTGATAGCCCAGAAGCACCTATATCTTGTTCCAGGACAAGTTTCCTACATAAATCCATCACCACCCTGCCACATTTCCTCTCAAGAAATAAATGCTTGAGGGCTAGAAGTATCTATGCTTGGAACCAAAAGACAGAAGATCAAAACCAGGGAAGAAATTATTGCTTTCTCCGCCCTCTCCGCTGTCATAAAGGCCTTTTCTGCTGGGACAGGATTTAGTGATGAGCTTTGAGTCACTGTGCTCCTGTAAATGACCCTCACTCACAGTCCAGTAAGTAACCCCAATAAAATGCAGTTCTTCACAGAGACAGGAGGAGGGAGGGAGGGAGGGAGGGAGGGAGGGAGGGAGGGAGGGAGGGAGGGAGGGAGGGAGGGAGGGAGGGAGAGAGGGGAAAAGGGAGAGAAAGAGAAACCTAGGGACTAGATTGTTCTTGTGTTGCCATGTGTGAACACTGCTCAGCCACCCTTACACTCTGCTGTTCAGTTCTCTAAGAAAAGCTGCTGTTGACCATGTATTTCTATGTGTAGACAGAATATTTCAACAATGATTTCTTGAAACACATAAATTTAGCAGAGCTTCTTTCTTCAAGTTTTCATTGTCTTTTGTACATTTATTTTGACCAATAATTTAAAAAATGAATTTTTGCTACAGATGAGTTTTGGGGTTTTTTTTTTTGAAATAGGGTCTCACATAACCCAAGTAAGCCTGCAGCTCACTCTGTAGCCAAAGATGACAATAAACTACTGATCCCCCTGCCTTTCTTCTAATGGCTGAGAATATGAACAAATACATCATGCCTACTTTTTTCCATGTGATTTTCAAAATGATAATTTAAGCAAAAAAAGATCCCTAGATATCCAATTAACTGAGTAACTAAAGACTTATATTTGGTTTTTTGATGATTAATATTATTTATTTGTATTTAATTATTAATTTTTGAGGTAGTATTTTAATTACATTTCTCTTTTGTCCCTCAAAACCTTCCTATATATTCCTTACCTCCCTCATGGATGTATATGTGTGTATACATATATATATATATATGTGTGTGTGTGTGTGTGTGTGTGTGTATGTATGTGTGTGTGTGTGTGTGTGTGTGTGTGTGTATATATATATATATATATATATATATATATATATATATATATATATATATATATATATATGATTACTTAGGACCAAGAAGCTGCAGGCAGGTCTGGACCTTGGGGCTATGTCAGGCAGTAGAGTGAGAAAATCTCAGGCTACACATATATTCATTTAATTATATCTAAGTTACAAATTAGCCATGAGAGTTTATACATGCAGATACAATTTAGAAAACACAGGTTATCAAAATTTCCACAAATACAGATAATTTCCCAAAAGTATCTTTTAAAAAGAAAAAGTTTATTTTTTATTTTATATATATGAGTGCTCTAACTGCATGTACACCTTTATTCCAAAAGAGGGCATTATGTCCTATTATAAATGGCTGTGGGCCACCATGTAGTTCTATGAATTGAACTTAGGACATCTGGAAGAGCAGTGAGTGTTCTTAACTGCTAAGCCATCTCACCAATCCCCTAAATGTATTTTTTTTCAACTTTTCTTCCTATAATTCAAATTACCTCTTGTATAACAAGTTGCAAGTTACAGCCTGAGTTCTGGTTAAATCAGTTCAAGTCACTGAAGAACAGAACCTGCATTCTGATGGCCTTGAACTGGAGTGTTTGGAATGGTGTGTGTGATATCACTCACAGATATGCAGAGCCCCCTTGAGGTTTTACTTGCCCCTGTGAAACACTCAAGGCGGGACTTGCTGCCCCATTCATAGATCCTGTCCTGTGCTTGCTGCCCTTTCAAAGTGCATCTCTTCTCAGGAGTTGTATGAGCCTCATCCTAGGGGAAACGATACATGCATTCATATCGTAGGGCGTGAAGTTATTTCAGTGGAAGAAGCAGTAAAAATGAGTGTTCTGCAGAGTAACATTGTTTTGTTTATCTTTGCTTATGTGGCACATAATGGCTTTTCAACAGATAAACTAAAGAATTTGAGAAAAGAACAAAACAATGCCAATGTGGTGGTGCACACCTTTGATCCCAACACTCAGGGGGCAGGGGCAGACAAATCTCTGTGAGTTTGAGGCCAGCCTGGTTCACACATTGAATTTCAAGCCATCCAGGATGGGGGGGGGGGGGGGGGGGAGAGAGAAAAATAAAGAAGGAGGGAAAGAGAGAACAGAAAGAAGAGAGAGAAAGAGATAGCTTTCCTGGTAGTTGTCATAAAGCACGAATATTCACCTTTGTTTCAAAGCTTCCCTTGCTAAAGATGACCTTGCTAAAACTGAACCAACCCTCCTCTCTAAATACGCTATAGACTATGTCAGTAAGCCATCAAGCCCTGCCCACACATCCATACAGCAGAGCCTGCACTAGATACACTATTAATCCTTTCAAACAAGTAACTCCTTCCAACACAGCAGTCTATACATTACATGCTCAACAAATATTGAAGGTTATGATTAATAGTGTAAACACTAAAAGTACACAACAGTCAAGCAATTATTGAATAGCCGGATTTAATGGAAAGTTGAGAACATATACCTAAGGGGGGAAATGAGGATTGTTTTTAAATATTGAAGAGTTATTTCCTCTATGTGTGTATTTGATCTCTCAAGTAAATGTATAATATGCTGTTTCTCTCTCTCTCTTTTTAATTCTGTAGTGTGAGTTTTGTTGGCATTATGTCTATGCACCATATTCATGCTGTGCTCACAGAGGCTGGAAGAGGTCATTGAATCCTCTGAAACTGAAGTTACAAACAGTTGGGAGCCACCACACGTGAATGCTGGGAATCAAATCTGAGTCCTCTGGAAAAGCGGCCAGTGCGCTAAAACTGGAGCCCTGTTTCCTCTTTAAATCTTAGGTTTTTAAAAGACATTTATTTACTTTTCCTATTGACATAGAAAGTGTTTTATTTTAGATACAGTAAACAAATCTAAATAACATTTATGAAGTATTTGGGCAAAATCATGTTTCATTAATTGCACAAAATCATAAACTTGAGGATTATCAGGAAGACCTAGTACATCCCAAGCTAAATCAGCAGCTGTTACTCTCTAAGACATCATATTCTGAAATGCTTCAGTGTTGTTTCTAACAGTCTTTCCTAAAGCCAAATCAATTATACCTACTTTTCACAACACAGTAATAGCAGTATTTGCAAGGACTCAAGAAGCCTTCACAAGTTAGAAAATACATCTCTTCCTAGTTTTAAAGAATGGTCCTGGCTATAAAAAATGTACCCTTTTCTAAACATAAAACTACCTTTAAGGTCATTATGTGTTTTTATCAATTCTATTGGTTTTGCTTTCTTAGCTCTTAAAAGATGGATAATAGTAGAAATATCAATCTACAAATTCAGCACCATATACAAAATGCTATCATGCATACATACTTAATAATTTATCTCTATAGCCTATGTATAATATTTACATACACCAAAGGCTGTAACATACATAAAAATTTATGATACATTATAA
This sequence comes from Phyllotis vaccarum, assembly GCA_033318265.1. Classification (NCBI taxonomy): domain Eukaryota; kingdom Metazoa; phylum Chordata; class Mammalia; order Rodentia; family Cricetidae; genus Phyllotis; species Phyllotis vaccarum. The sequence goes on along the minus strand of JARWLC010000001.1, from coordinate 73,234,392 downwards.
TCTTACTTTAATTACAATATAAGATTCAAATCAAATAACATATTATCAGAATTGGTGTGGGGTATTTTAAATCAACTCATTTCCATAATTCAATCATCTCATAAGCAGTAAAATTGAATTGATTTTCTAATTTCTTTGTATTTAGTTTTTAGATACACTTGACGTGAATTTCAGATTTATTATCAATAATAACATCTTACGAAAATGAAGTGTTTTGTAAGGGAACACTTGTTGATATTAGAGAAAAATCCAGTAGGTTTCAAATGATTTCTTGGTATTCATTCCTTGGCTTTCTCTTATACTGTCTCCTGGGACTCTTCAGTGGCACCAGATAGCACTGCATATAATTCCATTAGAGTGAAGTATATTCCTCTAAGACACTTTCGAAACTCCTGAGAGCAAAACAAAACCCCCAAGAGACTGAAGGAAGAATGTCACCATGTGCTTGATATCATGTGGCTCATCAATCTTAAATAGAGAGGCTTTCACCCATCCATCAATCCTTCCTGATGTCAGTGAACATGTGCCAAGGGTCATGCCAATTCTTCAGGTAAACACTGGATAAGACCTGGTTCTTTCCTCCGAGAAGCATAAAGGCTGCCAAGGGATGTTGCCAATAAAGAGGATAACACTAAATACACCATTTTTTAGTAAGAGACTTCATTTCACTCACAAGACAGTAAGTCAGGTAAATGAAGCAAGAAAGGCGTAAGCAGTGCAGTCTCATGTATAACTGTAAGGCCAACCCTCAATTCCTAGTGAACTTTCTAAATATAAGAACATAACATTAACTAATAATTACAATAACTTACTCAGTAATGAACAGCGAATAGAGATAAATGTTTATTTTCAGTTAGCATGTACCAATTCTTTTGTTATCCAAACCCTTATCATCAACCATAGCTACGTCATCATTAACCTATGGCAAGGAGTGATGGCATCCCCCAAAGTGAAAGAAGACTAAATTAAAGGAACTGTCAAAAACTTCAATGAATGAAATAGTTATTTGTGTGTGCTAAATTAAAATATGAAATAGAAATCCCTGTGGTCCCTTCACGGTTTTAGTATACTCATTGACAATAATACCAAGCGTGTGTCTCATATTTTTAGCAGATTTCTATATTCATCACCATGTGTTCATATTGTAAGTATATAAATTTTCTGAAAAATATTTTAAATGACATGAGTTTAAAGAGTGACAAGATATTTCTTCTGGGCTTATTTGCTTTGATAAATGTCAATTATTATTATTACATTTGAATAATTCTTCTAATAAATTTAATTTTTACCCCTATGGAAGACTAAATTTTTAAATTTGCTTTAAGCGAAGCATAACTAACAATAAGAAAAGATTACTTTTTTAATTTTATCCCACAAAACCCATATTTCCATGAAGTAGTTGAGTAAGTGTTTGTACTCCACCTTTATTGTCAGTGTGTGATTATTTTCTAGTTGTCTTCACCAGGATTCAGATCCTTTTTCTCTGTATGATTCATAAAATATATACATATTTTTCTCTTTCATATGCAAAGTTAAAATAAAGAGGCTTGTTTTGCTTTTTATGCCTAATGTGACTTCCATTTTTTTTCTGCATTTGGTTCTTCTTAGAATTTACTGCTTACTAGACACTCAGCTGTAAACTAAAACCACGAAGGTGAATATATAATATATGGCCCCTGCCCTAACAGAGCCCATAGTTTAATAGGAGAGAGAGGCTTCTAACAACTGCTGCCATCCTGTGTGACAAGGTGAGTTACAGTCACTATTTAGTGAGCATTGAGTATGAGACAGTGTTCGTGCTAGGCTTTCTGTATGTATGATTCCCAGTTTTTCTACAAGAACAGCAAATCACTGAGGAAATATCATCACTCACGTTGTACACGCAAGGACATGAAGCCTAGAAAGTTTATGTGACTTGACTACAGCTGCACAGCTTAAAGAAAGGGGCAGAGCTGCAATTTACACCCTGCTGGCCTGACTTGGGGCCTGTGGCCCTAAGCACTAAGCATACTGTATCTGCAAGTCATGAAAAAAAAATGGTGCAAAATGCTTCCAGAGTAGCAAATGCAAGCAAGTAGGAAAGAGAAGTGGCCACATGCCCTACACTGGTTGGAACTGTCTACATTTCTGCATATTTATCTAGTATAGTTCTTAATGGTATCCCTTCATTACTCACAAATCTCTGTGACAATAATAAATCGTAGTCACTCAGTTTCAAAAGGAAAATAACACCCAAGAGTATGGGAAAAGAGACAAGAATTTTCCAGCTGCAGAGTGGAAAATTCAAAAAAGATGTAGATTGCTAGGTAGAGCTGCAAGAAAACTGACCAGCACAATGCAGAAGTTCCAGGCATTGGTACAAAATGCCTGAGGGCAGATCTCAGCCAACCACAAATATTCTCCATGTAAAGCCAGGCTAGATTGTGAACAATATAATTCATTGCTGGGACTGCTCGGTGGCTTTGCATGGCTCACTGAGTAAAGATTCCATTTCACATCACACCATTTGGCCGGGAGTTTTGCTTCCTGTCTGCGTCAGGGGGTCACATCCACCCCGCCCTATTCTGATCATGTTCTTTGAACTCCAGCCTCCGTGGCCTTTTCTGTGATGCCCAAATAGGGAAGCACTCTCCTGCATAAGACATCCCTCCCCATTCCCTAGACCTCACTGCTTGCTTCCACCCAGCTTCACTCCACTGCTTCACTACTTTTTACAGGATTTGTTGAAAAAGTATTTAATTCTGATGTTCAAGGCTGGATTGCACCATTTCAGATGAGTGAATGAATGAAGCATTAAGAACTATACTGAATATGTTTCATTACATTCATAAATGAGATAAAAACACAGATCTGACTTGTATATTTAATAAGAAGTAGCCTGAAATATCAGAAAATAAGTAAAATGGCTCAAAGCCCTTATAATTCTGTCCAAAAGTCAGAATTATATGCTATTATGATGGTATTAATGGATTTTACAGAACCTTTTAACATGGTCACTGACTCTCAGTATGCAGAGAGACTTGTTTTACACATTGAATCATGCTTATTTTATTAATGGTGAGTCAAAACTAACTTCATTATTTATTTTGTTACAAGAAATAATCAGGACTAGGAATCATCACTTCTATACAACAAACATTCAATCCCATATGGGTCGGCCAGACCCTCCAGCACAAGGCAATGATGAAATTGATAAATTATTAATAGGAAATATGTTAGAGGCCTCAGAGTTTAATTTTAAAAACAAATCACATCAATAGCAAATGTTTAAAAAGGATTTTTCTATCACTTGGCAACAAGCCAAAAAAATTTAAAAAAAAAAAAAATGCCCTACCTGTTCCTTCTATTACCAAACTCCATGACCAGCAGGAAGTAATCCTAAATATATACATAGAAATGAAATTTGGCTGATGGATATATTTCATTTTACAGAATTTGGAAAATTAAAGTATGTACACTATACAATAGATATGTTTTCAGGATTTCAATGGGCAATTGTTTTGAGTTTGGAAAAAGACTGATTCTGTAATCATACATTTGCTAGAATTTGTAGCCATCGTGGGAATACCTGTACAAATTAAGAGTTACAGTGCTTCCAACATATGTCTTTAGTAAAATGAAATCATTTTTTGCTTATTATAATATAAAGCTGTTACAGGAATACCACACAATCCTACAGAACAAAGAATCATAGAGAGATCTAATCAAACTCTAAAGGATATGCTAAATAAACAGAAAGGAATAACAAAGACCCTCAGAGATAGACTACATAATGCATCATTAACTTTGAATTGTCTCAATGCTAATGAGAAAGGAACAACAGCTGCTGAAAGGCATTGGACCATAGAAGAAAACTACTGAGCTAAATAAGACTATTTAAAGGTGTGTTGACCTCAGCATGGAAACCAGAATATGTGTTACATTGGGGAGGGGTTTCACTTTTGTTTTCAGGTGAAGAAAAGCTATGGATACCATCAAAATTAATAAAGACTCGATTTAAACCTGAGAAACTTCTTGATAAATAGAAATGATGACCCATTGATTTGACAATTCTTTAAGTTGTAAAAAAAAAAAAAAAAAAAAAAAAAAAAAGGGTCAGGGCAGGGTTCTGTTTTTGTCTTTATAGAAAACTTGAAATACCCATCTTCAAGGAGTCAAAAGAATTGGACATAAAGGCATTCAAAACAGAAGGAAAGACTATCCAGAAAAAAAATTTACAAGAAAAGAAAAATTGGACCTATTGGTACCAATATACTCTAAAGGGTGAAATCTCACTGCCTATCATCTATATCTTTTTATTTCTAAAAAAAGTTGAAGTCTCAGTTCAATTGAATATTGAAGCTGGCTTTGGAGTTTTGGAGCATAGCTTTCTCTCCTCTAAACCCAAGCATGCTTGTTAAAGGAAAATTCAAAATCTGTATATTGTATCAGAAAAGACACCTGATATGAGACAGAAGAATAACCAATATTAAGGGACTATCCTATTGCTACTAATTTTATAATATATAAATTTTATATAAAATGTATAAGAATAATACAAATGTTTTAAACATCTTGTTATGATATTAATGCTCATATTGAGTACTAATTATTCTAGAAAAAGGCTGTATCCCGATTCCTGTAAATTGTTTTGGGTCTGAGCCTCTTATCAGTTTTGTGCAGTGAACCATGCCAATGCTGAGCTGCAAACTATGAAGTCTCCTGAAGGAAGATGGGTCCCACAACAATGATTTCACACAGACTATGCCAATGCCCCTAGGCCAACAAACACCAACCAGAAATAGGATTTGGATGACAATGCACTCAGGATCATTTCAAGGCGGCTAGCTGAGATTATCCAGCCTCACAGACTACCATATCCAGTACTTGAGACAAGCCCTGAACTTCCCCATTATGCAGAGACTGAACAACAAATAATACAGCTATCTATTCCAAGTCTTGACAATTAACCTTTTTTTTTTTCTTTTCAGGATATCCTAAAGATGCCATCACGCCTAAACAGCAGGAAGTAAGTTTAAGAACACAGTGCCCACATTCCCAAGAGGTAGCGAGGGTGGTTTTTGGTCTTTCAATGGATTATGGATAATTGTCATTCTTTAAAATGATAGGTTACAACTTGTTTGGTTATGGTTAAGAAAAAAGCTGAACAATGGAGATTATATTTAGAGTTCTTGCTTAAAAAAAAGAAAAATTGGGGATGCAAATGTGAGAGGATAAAAGGATAGATTATAGAATCTACTCTGAGAAAAAAGGAAATATATGGATATGATAAGTTATAAAGGTAGATTATTAAACCTACTTTTAAAAGCAATTACTATTTTAAAATATTTTGCATTGTATTGAGTTTTTGTATATTGTATACAAATTGTGTATATTAATACAAAGTAAAAATTAATTTTGTTACTGTATATATATATATTTTATGCTTAATCAGTGTATTGTCCCTATATATATAGTTCACCTAACAATGTAATACAAATTGTTAGTCCTTGAAAATAATTATTACCAACTAATATGATGTCAATAAATGCAAGTCAGTAGTTAGACATTACAATCAAACTCATAGACACATTAGATGTGTTTCAAGATCAAACAGATAGATTTTAAATAGATGAGTCATCTTCAAACTCTTTAGAGAACTACAGAACATGGCATTTAAAATATTTTAATAACATGGGTTCTTTTTATTTTCATAGCAATGAGACATGTCTGCTCCTGACAGCACCAATCTGCTTTCTTTGTGGGAAAGTTAGCCACTGATCAAGAAAGTGCTCTTTCCTTGACTGCTGACAGTGTAGTTTCCATAATGAACAAGCAGAATACACAAGAAAAAACTGGTGAACCTTGCCAGGGACAAGGTAGGAAGGTCTTTAAGAATATCCTGCTTCACAGATAAGTCTGTCAGATATGCTAGGCCTGTAGGCTGAAGATAGATGCCCCAACACTGCAGAGGAACTTTGGGTGTCTGTCCAGGAAGCCAGCTGTTTGTCATTTTTTACAAAGTTGCTTGCTTGTACTTCCTGTTTACTTAATTAGTATTATTGCCTTCTGGGGTCTCTCAGGGGGTTGAAGATTAGATAGTTATATTTATAGTTTTCCTAGTTACAGATTAAGAAAAGAAACTCACTAAGAGGTGTAAAGTGTATAAGTTTGAGAGACATCAAGAGATAGTTTTCAGTTGGTAATACAAGTTAGATAAAAAGTGAATTATGTACAGTCTATTTTGGAGTCACCAAAATAGAATAAGTAATATAATATTTTCTTTTAATTTGTTAACTGTTAAGAGACTGGGCATCATCAATGTACTTATTGTTTGTATATATTGTATATAGTTATTATACTTATTACATATAGTTTTTATTACGTTAGTTATAATCTTTTTACTTTTGATACAAAATGTAGTGGTATATTTAATAAAAATATAAAATGAAATATCAGAGGACAGAGCCAAGCCATGAAGGTCACGGAGTAGTGACTCATGTCTCTGGATCTCTGTGAGTTCAAGACCAAACAGAGCTAAGCAATAATGGTACCCACTTTAATTCTGTCTCTAGGAATGTTGGATAAGGAAGTAAGAGAGCTGGATGGGAAAATAAATAAAAGAAGGAGAAGGCAGAAGTTCTGCCCCCTTTTGCCTGTTCTCCCAGTCAGTCTGAGGACTCATGGAGATAAGACCTTCCCTGTTCGGCCTGAGGAGTTGGCCGGGTGAGAAGTTTTGAGGTTTTACCTCTTTCTAGCCTCCACTGTCAGGGTGAGAGGCAAGCCATTCCTGCCTCATCAGACGTCACTTAATTGTATTTTCAGAGATATCCCTGTCACCCACTCATTTTTGGTCATGCCAACCTGCCCCGTATTCCTAATACCCCATACCTCTTGCTACCTACTCAGCCTGTCAGCACCAGACACCCCCATACTCTTTTCCAGCCTCCCAGGTGGACTCCCAAGTGTGGGACACCCAGAATCCTCCTGTTGGTAGACACATTTCCCTAAATTTCCCATCTCTGAGTTTTCCATTCCAGCCTGCTTCTCAGAGACCAAGTTGAGATGGTTCCTGGACACAAAAAGCTCCCAGGTATTTCGCCTCGCCCTTCCTCTACCTCACAGACTAGACCTCCAGCCACTGCTTCTGGGGAATGGAAAGACCCAGAAGCCATCTTGCCATCAGAAAACAGTTGACTGCCACCCCCTCATGACTAGAGAAAAGGAACCAGGAGCTATTTTTAGAGCCAATAAAGGTAAAACAGACTGTTACCCCCACCCCACCCCCAGGACCAAAGAAAAGGAACCAGAAACCATTTTAACCTCAGAAACAGGTAAATAAAAAACATGAGACATATTAATATCTTCCCATCCCCAGACTTAGCAGAGATCCACAAACTTTATTGTGCATTCACTAGCCACTGGAGTCTCCTAGAAGAAACACAAAACAGCTACCTTAAGATTTGTTTAAAGTATAGACTAAGTCTAACTTAAAGTTATACATGTTCAAATCTTCTTTCTCTCTCTCTTTCCTCTTCTCTTAATCTGACTCCAGACCCCATAACAGCAGAGACCCTCATTAGATCATCTGATTCTGTCACTTCCGAAGGTTCTCTCACTAACTCAGTTTTTTTCCAACCTCCAGAAAATCAAAATTCATCATCCCAGGCCTTAAACTCACTCAGACTGCAGAAAATGAGCCATAAAACCCAGCAGACTGACCACCAGAAGACACAGCTCTCATCTTCCGAAGAGACAAACTTCTCCCTTAAGACGCTTGAAGTAACCTTAAGAGATCTGTTGACCCTGTTTCTATCCAATCCATTTTCCCCTGCCCCCTCTACATAAACCCAGCTTTCTTTATAATAAGCATAAGGGTGAGATGTAAGGATTCATGGCACATAGAAACCACGTGGTAAACCTAACATGGCACTGGCAATGGCAGAACATGCCATGTACGGAGGGCATGCCCCTAGGCATGGCTCCATAAATCTGTGCCCACCCATTCTCTTAAAAGGAGCCGCCATGTGAAAGACAGTCTCTTTTCTCTTCTGCTACTCTGCCCTTGTACTCTCCTGAATAAACTCTAGTGTGGGGCTGGTAGTGTATGTCTGATCTCACATGTGAAGGGGAGGAAGGGATAAAGAGAGAAACAAAAGGGTGGAAGGAATAAGGGAAGGAGGGAGGAAGAATGGGAGGAGGGAGGAAAGGAAGGAGGAAAAGAGGAAGGAAGGGATGGAGGAAGGAAGGAAGGAAGGAAGGAAGGAAGGAAGGAAGGAAGGAAGGAAGGAAGGAAGGAAGGAAGGAAGGAGAAAGGGAGGGAGGGGAAATGGCTACATATCTGCTTCCTGGTATGCCTATAAGAAGAGTAGAAAAGCTTCTCTCTTGCTAGGTGACAGATAGTTTTAAACCTTGCACAGATGAACATGATTGACACTCACAGTAAATTGACAAAGGCATGATTATCTTTAGAATGCTAATACAAAGTAAGATGTTTAAAACTTCTGCTAAAATGAGCTTCAGTGATGCAGGCACACAAACAAACAGGTGAAAAGCATTAGGAGGCAGATGAAACTCAACTGGGAGTCTTATCAAAATGAAAACAGCCTGTAAAGATAATGAAAATTGGAAGATTCTAACAAACAGGGATTATATTAGGAAGCAGAACACATTAGCAGAAGCACGAGATATTTTTAATGGGTTTTAATTCTCCCCCAGCCTTTGCTATTATCTGCTTTATGATGGTTGAAAACTTCTGTTTGTTTTCTTGTTAACTTCATTCTTTTCCACTGGAAGACATCGGTTCTCTTTTTGTGGACCCTTCAGAAATATATAGAATTAAAATGAATATGGGGTTATATTCCCCTTATGGCACTTACATAAACATTAGCATAGTAATAACATCAAAATACCTTAGAGCACAATGCATATTATCTGCAGAGGTAATCATCAAAAGAGACATTCTGAGGCAGTGACATCCTAAGAATTTCCTTTATTATTGTTGAATAAATATTTCTATGAAAAAAATAACAAGACTGGTGAAACCAGGTCGAAAATAATAGCAAGTAGCTAAACTTCAGTGACCTTTCTGCCAGAGATCAATGCAAGAGCAATCAGTAATGACCAAGCATCAGGGATGGCACAGCTCTTAAGTAGTTCAGAATACATACTGTTCCTACAGTGCACCTGAGTTTGATTCCCAACATCTACATCTTTTTTAAAAATCATTTTTTGGTTTTTTTAATTTAAAAGAGTTTTTTTTTTTCATATCTACCATGGCTCCCTTTCCCTCCTCTCCTCCCAGTCCTCCCTAGCCTCCTCCCACCCCATCCTCTCATCCATTCCCCCAAGGAGGGCAAAGAATCCCAAGGTGAGTCAGTTTGGTCTGGCATATCCAGCTGAGGTAGGTTGGAGTCCCTTCCCCCAGTATCAAGGCTGAGCAAGGTGTTCCTCTGCAGGGAATGGACTCCAAGAAGCCAGCTCATGTACCAGGAATAAATTCCAGTCCTACTGCAGGAGATCCCACAAACTGCCCACATCATTTGACTGTTGTCTACATTTGGACAAAATGTCGCTGGCTAGGACTCCAAGCAATAGTGGAGAGGGTGCCTACACAGGACTTCCCCTATAATCAAATGAATGAGCACCCTAAGTGCCATTATAGAACCTTCATCCAGCAATAGAGATGAGGCAGAAGCAGAGATCCATAGCTAAGCACCAGGTCGAGCTCCCGGTCCAGCTGAAGAGAGAGAGAGGAGAGAGTATGTGAGCAAAGGGATCAGGATCATGAGGAGGAGACCCACAGAGATGGCTGACTGGAGCTATTGGGAGCTCACTGACTCTTAAATGACAGCAGAGGAACCTTCATGGAAAGGAACTAAAAAATCTTTTTAAAAGAAAGAAAGGTAATGCAGACTGAGAGACCAGCTCTCTCTTCCCAGGGTAATAGAAAGAGTCAGAGTCACACAGGAAAAAGATCTAGGTAAAAAGGGCCACCTCACATGTTCTTAAGGACATTTTATTACTGCATCTTTGCTTCTCATTTTTCCACCTCTCCCCTTAGTCTCCTCTTTCTATTCTCCTTTTGACATAAAACTTTAGCCATTATATGAGCTCATATTGAAGGTCATTATACATTTCTTAAGTAAACAATAGAAATACAACCAAACTACAAACACATAAAAAATGTCACAAATTTTTTTTTCTCTCAGACATGAAAAAGTCATGTTGACTATAGCCAGAGCAAGGCTTCAGTATCAGCAGGGTTTCTTGTTGAACAGTCTATGAAACAAGCAGAAAAATCACAAAGCAGGGCAAGAGACAGTGACCTAAGAATCTCCCAAATACTTACACATACACTTTTATCCTGCATAGACAGTTAGCTAGACCTTGAATTTTATAACATAAATATGAGGTTAGTAATGTATGCAGAAAGTCAGTTATCAAGACTGTGAGTTATATTTATAAATGTTACCTATTAGGCTTTTTCTGCCAGGGAAAAACTGGCACTGAAGCTGTTACATGTGTGACCTTGCTAAACTCCTGGGAACTTGTCCTTGAGCACTACATCTCCAGGGCAACAAGCTTTATTTTGAATTTGCTGAGATCTTAGCTAAAGGCCTAGTGGTTACTTGAAAGTATATTTTATTCATCAAAATTACATGGAACAAGAAAAAGTCATCCTTTCTACAAATCATGACAATAGTGCCCAAAAAGTGCAAAACACTCCACCAACGGGCTATGGAAAAAAATCCCATAACTATGCTCTTAGGGAGGTGAGATGTTGGCACATGAGAAAGTTACAGACAGAAAATAACTATTCACAGAGAGTCATCCCACTGGTTCTGCCTAATGGAGCCAGTCATGGTTGTCCCCCACACTTTGCCTAATGGAGCCATATCATGAATGTCATATAATGGAACTCCTCCACAGACTTTACCTAATGTGGCTCCCAACACAGAGTCATTCATGTGGTAGGTCGACCTATAAAATACTGGCTGTTATCTGCTGTGCAGTCTCATGACCCTCATCAGACAGACTAGCCGACTAGTTTAGGCCTCTATGTCTAAGCCTCAAGGATACAAAGAATTTAGTAAAAATGTGCCACAGCTCCTGAACCTGACTAGGGTGATGTGGAGTCTAGGACACAAGAATCCCTAACATGGCTGTGCTCATGTCAAAAATGCACATGCACTCAAGACTTCGTCCACTCCTCACAATGATAATGGAGGATGAAATAAGGAAGCCAACTAATGTGCATACACTACTTAGTATATAAAAAAAAAAAAAAAAACCACACAAACTGGATGTGTGGTGCATGGCTTCATTCCCAGTACTTGGGAGACAGAGGCAGGAAGATCTTTAGGAATTTAAGGCCAGCCTGATCTATCTAATGAGTTCCAGAACAGCCAAAACTATATAGAGATATCCTTTTTTCTTTTAAAAAAAATTCACAAGTATAACAATTGACTGTTGTTCAGCTACTGTGACTATTCCCTAGTGGCAAAGACAGGTCAAAAAAAGAAGTTGTACAGAGCTTCTAATGTACACTAGAAATCTACAGGTCATAAGCTTGTGAAGAAAATTCAGAAGGTTGCTCTTTGAAGGCACGTGGTATAGGAGTATGAGAATGGAACAGGGTTCCACCTGCCATGTTTGTGCACACTAAGCAGCCTATTTCTAGATAATGAAGGTTCTGTGTAAAGAATTGTAGATAATGTTAGAGAGGACTTTATTAAGAAAAGGACTTCCACTCATATGGGATAAAAGAGTCAATATGACTTTGACTCTAGAAAAAAACACAAGTAAAAAATGCTAAGTAAAGAAACACAAATGTATATAAGATGTAACCAAGAGGCACACACTTGTAAGATCCACAAACCAATTAGAAAAGTGCTCAGTATTCATATAAGGGAGCATCTCCAAGAGATAGTCCCGTTACACAGAAATGCATTATAAACAGCCCTATGGTGAGGGCATGACAGCTCACAGAATTCTACCAATGCCATGGGATACTTTTCCCACCTCACTTCCCACTTCCTTCCATGCCTTTAAATCTCCATCTGCTATTTTTATCACTTTGTCTCAATGCAGGGTCTCTCACACTGGCTACCCTATGTGCTTAGGAGTTACAGTAAGCAGGGTTCTGGCTCTCAATCTGGACCATAACCTAGACGCATCCTCATGGAGTCACTCCTGACCATCCTCATCAACTCATCTTTCCTGCAGTCTAGGAAGTCAGTCTACCTCCCTAACTTTGGATTCCAGCCAAAAGGATGGAGGTGAAGAGAGGAAATGCAAGGAATTTGAAACAATGACAAGGGCAAGAAAAAAAAGCTTAAGCTTCCCGGACTGATTCAAGACACAGGTCTGGATATAAACATCAGGGAGAGAGATGCAGAACAGCTCACTGAAGCATTTAAGTAAAGACACAGCAGAGTCCTGAGGACCAAGCCTATATGCGGAGTTAAGAGAGGATGGATAGAGAATGATGGAATTAGTCCCATATCTTTTGTTAGAGCTACTAATGCTGTGATGAAACACCATGACATACATACATACATACATACATACATACATACATACATACATACATACATACATAAAAGGTTTATCTCACATATATCCTATGACAGGTCATCATTAGAGGACAGGAACCTGGAGACTGGAGCTGACCATGGAGGGTGCTGCTCACTGGCTTGCTCCCCAAGGCTTGCTCAGTCTGCTTTCTTATAGAACCCAGGACCACAAGCCCAGGGATGGCACCACTCACAATGGGCTAGATCCAGCCCCATCAATCACTAATTGAGAAAATGCCCTACAAGCTTATCTACAGTCTGACTTGATGTAGACCATTTATCAATTTCTCCTTCCTCTGAAATGACTCCAGCTTGTGTCACGTTGAAATAAAAGTAATTAACACAGTCACAAAAATATGGAAAAGGCATCAGTACCAAAAGGCATTTCCAACAGCAAACAGATCCACAAGGATAAGGAAATACAAAATCCCCTTTTCTTGCTAGGGTTTGAATTCTCAAAACATGTATTAGTTTAACAGTATTTAATATAGTAGTAGAATCTTAATTATAATAAAGCTCCAATGTTTTATCTAAACTTAAAATGTTTCCAATGACAGGCACAGCTTTAACCCCAGCACGCAGGAGGTAGAGGCAGGTAGAACTATGTGAGTTCAAGGACAGTAAATTAAAATAATAATAATAATAATAATAATAATAATAATAATCTACATAGCAAATTTTTAAAAGATAAAGAAAGGAAAGGAGGTGGAAGCCTTTCCTGGGTAGGTGGGGCTATCACCCTCATCAAAGAAGATTTTCCTCACAGCAAGTGGAGACAGAATTGGACATAATACAGATGAACGGATCATGGAGAGCCCAGCCTCACAGATACATCTATATCACAGCTCCTGCATCTGTATCTCAGGGAACATCAGAAAAGAGGGATTCAAAACCTTGTAAGAACTAGAGTATCAGGAAGTCTTCTGTGAAATTGTCTCTCTCAGAATGGATGCATCAACCAGACCAGAACAACATCAATGGACGTGTCAATACAAAAGGAGGAGAGTTTGTAGCATTCCACCCTTAGACAAAAATCTATAAGCAACTGATGACTGTGGGAAGGAGAATTAGCCTCAGTAAACAATGAGACTTTTTACTGGTTTGTCCAATGCAGAGTGGTAAGCCTCAAACCACGTGCATGCACACACACATACACACACACACACACACACACACACACACACACACACACACACACACGCGCAGAAGTAAACATTAATTAATTAATTAAAAGGCTTAACAAGTTGTATTTACATATTTTTACATATATATACTCATGTAATAATCAAAGAAAAAAGGCTACCCACTGGGGGGGGCATATAGGAGCAGTTGGAGGAAGGGTACCTGGGAGGGGCTAAATAGAGGAAATAAAGGGGAAAGGGATGGATTCTATTTCAATTAAGAACATATTTTTAAAAAGTGTCTTTCCTAAAAGCTACATTGTTCAGTTGTCTCATTTTACAGGTATATATACAGTCCTACAGGGACACTTCTTCCACCCCATATCATAAAGAACAATCCCTTAAGTATGAGTCTCAGGTGAATAAAGAGCCTTTAAAAGTGATGATAAGGATTCTCTCGTTCCAAATATATGCTTCAAAAAGTCTCTACTGCAGTCCTTTTCCATATTTTGATCTCTCATTATTAAATTCAAAGGAACAAATAAGCTGCCTATTTCACCATGCTACTTATGGCATACTATACATGACTATATAGAAGTGTAACAACTGTAATACGTATGGAATTTAATGCTAGCATTTTTCTTGTAAAATACAATCTTTTATTATGATATTCAAAATATTCATAATCCTCTGGGCATGGTAGTACATGCCTTTAATCTTGTTCTGGTCAGTCAGAAGCAGGAGGATGTCTGTGAGTTCAAGATCACAGAGTCTACATAACAAGTTTCAGGACACCCAGGACTACTTAACAGATTCTGTCTCATAAAAACAACAACAAAAACCACTGCAGGGCACAAAAAATTAGTATGCTTCTAAAGATTTTATTTTCAATTTATTTTCAGAATCAAAAAATGTAATTAAATTAAAACATTGCTCCAGAATACAAATTATGATTTTCATCATTAAATGCTCTTATAGCCTCAGACACACATGGAAGCAAAAAAAGAATTTAAATGTTGCACTTTCTCAAACTATTTTTTGCTTAATATACACCGACCAATCAACTAGCTCTCTACACATACCAATCGTTAATCTTCATGACTTCATAATATATTACATAACATCTTCACTTGATAAGAAAACTAGCTGAGGTTCAAAAATGCTTGAAATATATTTAATCACTATTAGCTAGTGGCATCTGTAGATAGTCTATGTGATGCTCTGCTTAATCAGTGGCTCTCAGTTGATTTTTAATAATCAAGGAAATTCAACCATAGAAACAAGCAGAGAGGCTGCAGCATTCAAACCTTCCCAAAAGAGTTCAACAGAAATCAAGTATATGCAGAAGGGCTTAAGGAAGAGTCAGGTGGGGCTGTTGTTGCTCCAAGATTCCCGGACCTCAAGCACTGTATGATCATATACGCACCTGTTTGGGGTGGTGTAACTATCAATCACTATAGAGGTGACCACTCTGAGTTGAAGGGAATGTAATAAAAGAATTTGTGAGAACTTATGTCAAGAAATGCTTTCTAACACTATGAATCCTGTCCTCACTGTCACTGAAGAGGTTTCCCTTGCCCGGGATCTATGGGAAATGATTCATAGCAGTCAGAGAACATGACATATGAGCCCTGTAGTTGGAAATGTGACTTGCAAACTCACTGCCACATAAAAGCATGAATAAACAAGAAACTTTGATGGCACCTATGACTGGGGTGGGAAGGTTGAAGAGAAAGCCACCCTGACTGGATCTCAAGACCCTGAATTTGTGATGCCAAACAATGTATAGATGGATTTCAAGGTCAGAGGGGATTTCAGACAGGATGGGAAGGTAACATGAAAGAGAGTGGAACTCACCAGAGTGAATCTTCGTGTAAAGCGCTGTGTGTCAGAGAGATGCAGGGACGCTTCCAACACACCCTGGATGAGATGATCCAGATGCCATGGTGAGTGTGTTGGGGAAGGCCTGATCCCTTTCCTTCCTTCTCCTTCCTGTCCCAGAAAGGGAGGAGGAGACTATAACAGGGTAACCTCAAGACAGGTAGTGTGCCAGCAGCTAGCCCTACCTGGGATTTAAAAAAATAAAAAGCTGACTCGGTTTCCCTTTTGAAAAAAAAAGTTATTTTTATCTTGAGGTAAATGGAAGATTTTTGTCACAAAAAGACCAGAAACCCTAACTTTTTATATTTCCATCAAGGGGTGAAGGAAATGCCTGAAATATACTAGAGGGATAATAGAGAAATGGTAAATTTGCCTTTGGATTATACCCCATGAGCTGTGGTGGTAACACACTGCTTCCCAAGTTTAGGAAATGTTACACACTATGGACTCCCTTTATGAATTCCAAAAGTATTAGAAGACACATTAAAAAAGACTTAACTTATTTTTTTTTATCCTGTCTGTCCCAGACTTACTTGATCATGGAATCCCTCTGATCCTATGTTCTGGAATTAGAAAGTTTTTGTGAAAGTCACTGGGTCTGCTCAGAGTGCATTTCCCTAGGTCTAACATGAGATGATGTTGGCACCTAACTCATGTGTCATGTGGTGGTGTGAATGGTTTGATGAACACAAAGCACTCAGCACTTAGTATTCTATAAATATTAGAGAAAGTAGATGCCATGACCCTCCCTTGTCTCCTGGGCTTTCATTTCTGCAATCAATCTCTATTCTCAAGGAAAATGTGAAATCTTCTCTGAATGGTCAAGTGCTATTTCTGAGCCAGTGAAAACTGATGTTACTCATCATCATTATTGCCTTTGTTCAGGATCCAGCCATCTCCTATCTCTGGCTGCATGGAGCTGCCTCCTTGACTCCCCACAGATCAAGTCTACCTATGTCAGCATCTCAAGATCTTCCTTCCAGAGCTGGACATTAGTGGTGCAAGCCTGTAATCCCAGGACTCGGGAGGCAGAGACAGAAGGATCTCTGTGAGCTCAAGGCCAGCTTGGTCCACAGAGCAAGTTCCAAGACAGCCAAAGCCACTCAGAGAAACCCTTCTCAAAACCTCCCTCCTCCTCCCCACCACCAAAGAAGATTTTTCTTCCTTCAGAGCTAATGTGGATGAAGAAGTCTTACAGAGAGGGACTTGTCTCCAAATCCACAGTGCTAACTCTCTGCCCTAGGCCTAGCCAGGTCCTCAATGAGGATTCAGAAAAAAAATGAAAAGACAAGAAGAACAGTTACTCAAAGCTGTCTCTGGCATACTGTGTTAAAGGGTTGAACTGATTCATTTAAATGCATTACCTCAGATTCCTTTCTCAAATTTTTGTTGAAATTTTTACACTCTCTTTTTCTTCTTTCGATGACATTCCTCAAATACAGTGTGTAATTTCCTAATATCAGAAGATAATGCTCGTTTCTGCCTCAGTTATTAAAATGACTTGAAAGCCTTTCATCAAGCCACACCTCATCTCGGGAGCTGCTGTCTTCCAGCATTTTAACTAACCTGATCTTCCTTACTTCTGTCAAAAGACAAAATTACAACAAAGGTGTAATTGACTTTTCAAACCTAGAGTAGAGCAACTGTTGCCGTGAGCAGAACAGGGAAGTTGGCTTGAGAGATGAAAAAAGGGGAGGGCTTTAAAAACATCTAGAAATAGAGTCGAAATTGTTCTACTTCCTTGGGAGTTACTTTCCTTATGGGATCAAAATGGAGATGACAAAGAGGATCCTTGGTCTGGGAGCAGGTTAAGCCCTACTCCAGCTCACACCATATCCTACAAGACAATGGTTTTTCCAGGTTATATTGTTGCCCTGGGAGATTCCATTGTACAAACAGCTTTTGATTCTTCTTTGACAGAGGAAGATTTCAGCTCTGAGTAGACCTAGAAACTGCACCATCTGTCAGACTCCACCATCCAACACACTGAGAAGTGACTTATTCCTGAGAATAGAAAAGAAGTTACTCTGGAAGTTTATTGGGGACGGCTGAAACCATCAGGCAACATGAGCACATTAAAATGATGTAATGAAAATTAGGACCAAGAATGCACCAAACACACCAGATCCCTTTACCTGGCTCCCAGAGAGAGACAAACACCCATGCCTGAGACAGCATGGCCCCACACTACTGCCACCCAGTAACTATTATGTGCATCAAGGGCTTCCCAATTTGGCTGGGTCCTCTACTGTTAACACAGCCTCCAAGTCTCCCTTTCTACTTGTTTGCTGTTCTGAACCTGGACCAGAGGCACTGTTTCCTGTTCCAAATGCTGCTTCCCCCTTGCACGGCTACATTCTTCAGCTTCGATGTCAAGCCCTAATGAAACAGCTCTAGCCTCAGCTCCCTCCTAGCACTGACCTGGTTCATCATTTTCTTAATATTGACTCTGCCACTGGCCACCTCTGCTGAAGCTTTTTAAACTTCCATTCATTCCATAACTCATACACTCATATATAGATAGAGGCATCTCTACTATGTAATATGTGATATTCGAGTTGATATCAGCAATTAAAATTGGAAGAAAGAAGTTATAGTCACCGTGGATTGATTACTAAGGTAGGCAGATCTTATTACTGTCAGGGAAAGTGTCAAACCTTATGAATTTACTATCCTCCAATAAGTTCTGACATGGTGGAAAGCCTCAACTGTATTCATATATGTTTCTGGCACAGCATGCTCATGACACGTCGATTTGTTCTAGACTTTCCTGGTTTTTGAAAGACTAAACTCTTCAAATTTACTTTGATTACATGAACTGTGAATGTCTACATTCTCGTTTGGCTAAGTCCACACCTGTGGAGTTCAGAAGATACTGTAATCCAAACAGTTGGCTTCTCACAAACTGTTCAGTGTGCTACAAAATAAAAATTGTTTTTTATTGAAGAAGGCTCCGTGGCTGTCAGAGGACAATCTTCACATGTTGTTCATCACCTTCCCACCATGTATGACAGAGTCTCTACCCTGCAGCAGTAGGCTAGGGTTTCAGACATTCCCACTACTGTGTCCAGCTTTTATACAGGCTCTGGGAACCAGAATTATATCACATATTACATAGTAGAGATGCCTCTATCTATATATGAGTGTATGAGTTATGGAATGAATGGAAGTTTAAAAAGCTTCAGCAGAGGTGGCCAGTGGCAGAGTCAATATTAAGAAAATTTATCAGGCTAGCACAGAACGCACATAACATACTTCCTGATGACCCAACCTGGAGTCTGCCTGAAGACCTAGCAACAGGAGCTATCCAGATCCTGATCATGCCCAGCCAATGAGGGGAGACCACGCAATGTCAACAGATCAGGGCACAGCCTGGGTGTGGGGAGGAAGGTATATAAGGCTCTCTCCATTGCTGAATAAACAAGTCTGCTGTTCACTATTCACCTGACTCCTGGTACCATGGATGCTGTACCTTCCACCTCCTCCCTCTGAGGGAGTCATTAGGACCCAGAAATACTTATCTTCTCTTGTTTGCTTTCCCCTCATCTCGGTTTGTCCTGGGCTTATTTTCCGTCTTCTTGAAGCAACTCTCCTAGAACATCTCCTAAAGGACACGCTATGTTCTTGAGAGACCATAGAACAGCATGGAATTCCAGGTTAACCATAATTTCCTCCCGACTCCTGAAAGCTTCTGGGGCAATTGCCCTGGCCTTCTTGTTGCTAAGTAACTAATCTTGAGATCCTGTTCATCCTAGGGTCTGCAGTCTCACTAGGATGCATCTCAGTTCAGATTTATTTCAAACATCTTTTTGAAGTGTGCCTAGGCCCATAGACCTGGAGTTGTCATCATCTTTACACAGTCCCCACTATCTTTTCCAAATATTGTCCTCCACTTTCTTCTAGTCTCCCTCTGAAACTCAATCGTGATGCATATGATGTAAAATGTGCTGTGTAAGCAGTCCTGTAGATTTCTCACAGATTATTTACATATCATTTTTAGAGCTCTTTCTTACAACTTTTAATAAACTAATGGGGGGCGGGGAGATTTAACTCAGTAGATCACATGCCAAGGGAGGACAAGGCCCTTGGTTCAGGCCTCACATTCAAAAGTTTTCTTTAAAAAAAAAAAAAAAAAAAAAAAAAAAAAAAAAAAAAAAAAAAAAAAAAACTATCCTGATTATTTGGAGTAGTCTACTGTCCTTAGATGTACTGTTGAGTGTACTCTGTATTTTGAATATCAACTAAATATTCTGGTATTTAGCATATGATAAGTCCATATGCTCACAATATGAGCTGGCTGTTTCTGTGGTAAGGTGTTCCTACTGGTGCTCATGATTCTACATGTACCTTCTAATAGTGTGACCATGTATTCTTAGGCACAGGAATTATATCTGAGATTTCTGAAGGTGTTCATGTGGAACAAAGTAGAAACACCAAAAATCTGATCTTACTTTGGCTTCTAGATTATAGCTTTCAATTTATAGCAGAGTAAATTTTATGCAACAACAAAAAATATGTGATGTTGGGCATCAGGTTAATGATGTCTTAGGAGCCACACTTCATGCAGCTTCAAGTAGAGATAACTGAATAGACTGAATAGGTTGTCCTTATAAATTTAGGTACATATATGTAACAATAGCATGAAAGCAAAGAGTCCATAATCTCAGGGATTACGCTCAACCACTGAGCCATTTTCCAGCACTGTTGGATATTTATGAGAAGGGTTACTCCAGACATCTGTCACACTGTGTTATCAGAAATAAATCTTGCATCTCTAATGGTACTTCAGATCCCTCTGCATGATGTCAGGCAATTCACACATACATATGTATGCACATACATGCATGCACACACACACTGTTCTTGTTGAATTAAAATCACCTCAATTCATCTTCCTATTTATGCATACAGATGGCCTTAGTTCAGAACACAGTGGTGTACAGTGAACGAGAAGATGACTAATACATAAATAAATAACTAGATAACCAGGCAGATATGCAACTCTCTTCCTTTCTTCATGCCAGTTATGATTGGTTCTGCCTCAGAAAACAAGAGAAAATGGGTTTTTTTTCCAAAAGGAAACCAAAAGATAGCATATTGCTAGAAGTGTTTTCACGATGTAAGGCATTAGCATTATTATAACTGTAGAATGCTGTCTTTTTGAAGTCTCCTTACATAGAAGGTGTATTAAAGTGGGCAGAATGCAGAACAATACTGGAATCTCTACACTGAATGATAAGGAAAGAGTAGTATCCCCTTGCAGTCTTTAGTGCGGCATTTTTGTCATTTCTCAAGCTGTGTCACTGGATATTTTCTGTACATTAGACAGCGTCACCCGAGGAGCTGTGGGGCTTTTTGTTTTTGCTCTTAGAAAAGAAAGTCTCCTGAGAAGAGAAGCCATGTGTGCAAATGACATTATCAGTCCGTGGGCATTAAAAGACTGCTTTCTCCATTTTCATACAACGCTGATATGTTTCTTTTTTCTTTCTTCCTTCCTTTTTTAAAAGATTATCTAGACCTGCCACTTGCTTCCTCAACATAATTGAACACATAATTACTATGTAAATTTGGGCTTCCACATGCTTCTGGAAGAGCAGAGACCATTTGGTACTAGAGATTTCAAAGCATTAATCATTTGAAATATGGTACATTTGACTTAATCTGTAAAATGAAGATAATTCTTATCTGCCTTGCAGGATTACTGTGAGGATTAATTACTTAATTTTGGTTAAGCAATTTGAACAGTAAAAGCATTACTTAAATAAAGGCCCTACTATTCAAACCAGAAATTACTGAGTCCTCCTCAAAGACCCAATCATTTTT
Source organism: Phyllotis vaccarum (assembly GCA_033318265.1). NCBI lineage: Eukaryota > Metazoa > Chordata > Mammalia > Rodentia > Cricetidae > Phyllotis > Phyllotis vaccarum. The sequence goes on along the minus strand of JARWLC010000001.1, from coordinate 73,213,010 downwards.
GTTTATTATTAATTTATTAATATTATTCTTATATTTCATATGAAATTGTCTCTAATAATTTTATATTAAAATGTAATACATCTTCTTTCTAAAGACATACATGTATTGTTGTTAACTAAAGTAGCATTGATTGCATCATCATTATTAAAGCCTGTGAGACTCCAATACTGTGATATTAACCTGTTTCATAAAACACAGTTACAGCTTAAGATCCACTAAAATTATCTCAAGCTAGGAAATTATTGAAAAGAAACAGCAATCCTCTTTGGAGACTTACCTCCTTAGCATAGAATAAAAGATGTATGTACAAAGAGATCTGACTTTAAAGCAAAGTTTCTAGACCAATTTAGAAACAATACAATCTAGTCTATGAATTTCAAATGTCCTATTGTGTTCCTATTGCAATAAAATTCACTTGCAATAATATCATATAAAGGATTAATATTATTAATATTAATATTTATTTAGGGGTATCTTACACTCACAATACAAATTAAACCTTAAGAGGATTCTTAGAGAAAAGAATGGTCTCACACTGGCTCCGATCCACTCCCCAGAACACAGGAATAAAAACAGGGGTCTGGAACTCGGCGTCCCCAGCTCCCAATTGATTCTGGCCATGCACTGTAGGGATCCTGATTCTCAGGAGCTACTAAGGCTCCGTAAATAATGCCTAAATCCCACTACATCTTTCTCTTTTGTCTAAGAAAGTTTTAAATAAATATAAGACTGTATACAATAGAAAGCATTATAAGGTAATGTCTGGAGGAGGGAAAGGCAAAAACACAAGCAAGATCAAAGTACAACTAACAAACAAGTATAAGGTATAACCTAAATGTCTAGAAATTGGTAAGTGGCAATGTACAGGGATTATTTCAAAGCTATTTATCTTAAATAATAAAAATCCAACACCTGAATGCTCTTTGCTAAGAGATGAGATGATAGTAATCTTAACTATCTAGTCTTCAATCCCAATTGAAGGACAATATATTACCTGAAGGTTGTAAGCACAAGAGAATAGTTTCCAAGATTTAGGAGAAGACAGCAACAGTCAGCTACCTGGACAGTCACCAGTGGCTTTTCTGCACCATTGGAGCATCCACCATTCTGGCTACAGGTCTATGATATCTGACAGATCTCTTCAGAAGCAGGGAAATTTTGGAGGAACTGTCTTATCCTTTCCAGGCAGGTTTCAGCAGTCTCTACCTTTCATCCTGCTTATCTGGATTGGACAGCATGCATCCTGACAGCAGTCATGGCAAGGGCAGTTCTTTGCCCAACAGGCCATTGTCCACCAAGGAAGACAAACTCCTAGTGGAGTGTCCTTGATGCTCAACATCAAACAGTGATGCCAGGAGTCATCGTGTCTCTCATGGCCAAATTCTGAGTAACAAAATGTGAAATGCCACATTCTCCGGGTCTATAAAGTGGTTGAAGACTCCTGTCTATCTGATATATTCTAGCATATATCTGGGAAACCTAAACAACATGACTGTTATATGACAAACGTAGGTAATGTTAACCTGCAGTCCTTATTATCCTAAAGACTGAAGCTTACATTGTAAAAATAAGCAATCTATAAATGGGTACACAGTCTCCGAATGATGCCTTCTATTATGATGATCATATAAACATTAGCCAGAGGTACATGTACCATGCAAAATGACAACAGTATCCAAAATATATATCATTACACAAAATATCTAAAAAGAGATATATAAAACATCTTATGTATATAATTATATGACTAGTATAATAAAACAGAGGGTAGAAATTGCATACTGGAAATGACAATAGTATGCTTAATATGCATTACTGTGCAAAATATTTTAAAAAGAGGTAGAAGCATGTGCAAATATGGCAATTACAGATTCAATTTTGTATCTATACAAATTACCTTAGACATATAAAAATAATTTCAGATTTAAATTTGTATCAATATACAAGCTATCTCAGTCAAACATATCATTTCACATTTGTAACAACATACAAGCATCTATACTAGTGCAAATTGTCTTTGGCTCTTAATTGGCTGATAACTGTTTGTGAGTAGATACAACAATATACCTATGTCTGTCCTATCTATTCCCCTTTCTCTTCTTTAAAAGGGACCCCTGAGTCTATATTATTGTTCTACCCTCAATCCATATTTAACTTATAACCACCCTATTAGAAATCCTAGCATAGTTTCCTGTTGATTTCTGGTCATACATGGAATATTCAAGAAAACAATCATAAATTAAGAACTTGTACAGGAAAAGAGAGAAGACAGAAGGCTGATCCTTGTTATTAATGGCTCCACACACTCATTTTCTACAGCATAAGTTCATTCATGTTTGCTCTTGCCATTTGTCTACTGCCTAACTTTGAGACCTCATATTTTCCTTCACCAATGCACATGTTTAGACAATTCTTCATTGTGTATATAATATGTGGGAGGCATTTGTTAGGGATGACAAAGACAAGGAATATGACTGGATATGCAGTTTAAATTCTAGCGATAGATACAACCAATTGCATGTTGTTTAGATGAGTCAGAGCTATGATGGTCATTGCCCGGCCTGCGGTAAAGTCGACAGAGACCCTGGAGGAGGGCAGTGAGAATGAGGGGGAGGGGACAAAGAAAGATGCAAAGAGTGAGGGCAGGACAAGAGATCTGTTCGAGCCCTGTTTATTAAGAGAATGAACTGAGTATGTATAGGGTGAAGGGGTTGGTTATCACTCTTGCTGCTAACCTTGAAAAGAAAGTTGCAGCTGCAGGAAGGGGAGGTAGATGAAATTATGAGAGTAGTAGTGTGGGAAGGCAAGGACACTCGGAGAAGAAACATTCCATTCCCAGCAAGAAGTTGTAAATAAGATCTGCTATAGGCCTCATCCTGCTAATTGCCAATGAATCAGGAGATGTGACCTTGGGTCAGAGTTAGGCAGAACTTTACTCTCTTCATGAGATGTGACCTTGGGTCAGAGCCAGGCAGAGCTTTGCTCTCCACAGGTCATGATAGATTGTACCAACGGCATATAACACAGATCAAAAAATTGTCCCTACTAAAGTATTATTCGATACAATTGTCCAGGAAATTTCTCAGGGAAAGAAGAGGGTTAGCATGGTGTGTGACAGCTTCTGAGGGGAGGCCTGGGATGTTACAATAAAGAAGACAGAACTGGCCGATGGTGAGGCTACAGAAGTGAGGGGAGAAAGATGAGGAAAGTCCTATGAGCCATTTCAGGGCCTTCCCTAAGAGCAACAAAAAACACAAAAATATGTTTTCTACAAAGAGTTATTCCTGCAGTGTATACGGAATTGTATAATTGATGAAATTCCGAAATCTCAAACTTTTTATTTAAAAACAAATATATTTATTAAAATTAAATACAAGTATTACATCTATTGAAAAGATGTTTATATGAATATTAAAATTAATATGCCATCTTTCACTTATCCTGTGAGATGCACTGAAGTTCTGTTGAGTTCCAGTTTGGGAATTTGGGTAAGTTTGACCTGAGAAAACAACTAAGTGGACTTTTCACCCAGTATCTGGTTGGTTGCTCATAGTGCACTCTTCCATTAGAGAGACACAAAATTCTTTGGAAAAGACATACTATTTAATTTAGTTTAACCAAGTACTACCGATTGAGTCTTTGATAACAGCCTCTAAAATGGACTGGGACACATGGGAAGTTTATTGAGAAATGGCTGTCCTCCAAGGGCAAGTCAGCGTTAAGAAGTCCAGATTCAAAGGTCAACGTGAGGATAAATGGAGCCCAGAATAGCAATGACAAGTGATGTGACTTAACTCTTAGATGCCAGATATGCATAATCACCGTACCTGGCAGCAATAGCAAGGGGCCTCATTCATGAGACTGGTAGAGACCACAAATGAAACATGGAGTTCCTAGAGAGACAGCAGCCAATGAATATTATCCTTAATTCAAGTAACCAAAGGGGATAGGAAAGGATGTACAAAATGAAGCCCTCAAAAATAAAAGCCATGATCTTTCCAACTTCTAATCATGAGCCACCTATATATTCTACCGTTGATTCGTAAGGCAAGGCAAGAATTCTCAAGGCCATAGACGCATATGCTCTCAAGATTCAAGAGGCTTATTTCTTCAGTATAGATGTATGTGAAGAAGTATACAATCCTGTGCGTGCAATATGCAGATAACAACAAAAAAAATGCCAAGACTCCTCTTTTGCTCTCCTCCTTATTTCGTTGGGACAGGGCCTCTCACTGAACCATTTTTCAACTTGCTGGCAACCAGCAAGCTCCAACAATCCTCCTGGATCTGGCCTCCCTCTAAGTGCTAGAGTTACAAGCATGTGCCACCACACCCAGCTGTTTTTATGTGGGTGATCTGGATCTGAACTTGATTCCTCAAGCTTGTCTAGAAATTCTTCTTACAGATTTGAATGAATTCCTTGAGTTTGTGTAGAAACCCTTCTTACACACAAAGCCATCTCCCCAGATTCTCATCAGTGAAATTTTTCATGGTGATCTAAATCACACTCAACCATCATCTTCAAACTAATGAGCACATTTTCATTCTGCATCTCTCACTGCTAAGAAAGAAACACAATACTTAGCAGATGATTTGGGGATTTGCATTCTACATTTGATATAGCACTAACTCATTATGTGAGTGATGGAGAAAACTGCTAGATTTGAGTTAGTTCCAGAGGAAAGAGTAAAGTCTCTACAAAAGATTTAAAATATAAACATCTCTCCATCCTGGTCCATATAACCTGCCAAATCTCATGACAGTCTCTACAACAGAGAGAGATAATAAAGCCATTTGTGGTGATACAGACCAAGGAGCAAATGCTTAAAAGAAATATAGTAAGTAGAATTTCAGGCAGACTGATGCATGTCTTGGGTTACTATAAGGGGACATATCACCTGCCACAGAGGACAAGTCACTGTTTGAAAAGCAGCTATCAGAATGTTCTTAAGTGCTGCAACTGGAGGTATAATTATGGGATGTGCAGCTATAATCAGCAGTGTTGATCTGGATGCTCAGACACGCCCCATGCCATAGGTTAAGATGGTTGAGATGGAGAGGGAGCTTCTTGGAGGAATGCCTTGCTACTGATTAGGAAAAGCTAACAACCTTTAGCTATTGACTACTCTGCAGACACATAACCATTCGCAGATGACAGTATTTCCAAGGCCTATGTCTTACGACTGACAGATGGGTGATACACCATCTGGCTATAGAGCCTGTTTCAGGACACATCAACAGATGCCATTTGCTGCAGAGCTCCCAACCTAGTTTACAGAAGCTTTGGTGTGTATGCATTGATGTTTCATTTCTTCTTCTGGCCAGTACTATTGGATTCCTTTATACAAATGTAGATTCTGTTAGAGGTATCTTAGACCTCAAAATTCTTCCATTAAAAAAATTCTGAGATTATTGCATAAGATAGAAGTAGTATAGCTAGAGTTATGACCAGTCAAATTCAGTAAGCACAAAAAAAAAGTCTTCAAGAACCTGTTGCCCAATTCCCAATGTGACTCAGCACCACACTAATGAGTCCTAATTGGATAGGGGTGGAATTTCCCCCTTTGATGAGCTGATAAATAACAAATACTGAGCTGGACTCATGACAGTTCTGTCCAGTATGCTGGTAAGAGCTAATAATAGACAGCTGCTGGTTCCTATTGCCTGTAGGGCTGGCCCTGGAATACAATGGGTGGGAGGAAATTCTCTGAATGTACCAACCTGTGGGCAGAGCATGTGGCCATTTGCATAGAGAAGAAGTGAACAAAGAAATAATATGCTTAGTTGGGAGGGTTTTAGAAGTCTCCCAGATCATAGGGAAGAGATGATGATAACAGGCAGGAAGATCTTTGTAGCTCACAATAATTCCTTCCAAAAAGCATGGGCTGAAAGCAAGGAGGGCAGGTCACTAAATGGCATCACCTACTCTTGCTGGCTAACCTTAAGTGAACAGAATTCATAATTTCAAGTTTAGGGATTGTTTAATTATAATCTGGTCAGCTCAGGCTCCCTGTACCCAAAGTTAATCCATCCTCCATTTAAAAAAAAAAAAAAAAATACTACTCTGTAGTCCTATCTGGGAATTACTTTAGACAAGGCTGGCCTCAGGGACTCTCCTAACGCTGCATCCCAAGTGCTGAGATAAAGGCATGCACCACATCAAGCTTCCAGGCTAATCTAGCTTCTATCACCAGGAACTTCTCACTATATCAACCATAGGGATATAATCCTAAACCTCCATGTAATGATTCATAGAACACAGTAACCATGTGGTAAATCCAACACAGCACAGGGTGAAATAAAAACTCCTGGCATGTAGTCCCCACATGGTAAACCCAACATGGTGCCAATTGAACACGAAGTAAGGAGGACACGGCCCTAGGCGTGACTATGTAAATCTGTGCCCACCCACTCTCTTAAAAGGAGCTGCCAAGTAAAAGTTCCTCTCTCTCTTCCCTCTACCCCATCCCTCTCTCTCTTTCTCTCTTACCCACTCAGAAACTCCCCTGAATAAACTCTTGTGTGGCATCTAGTAGTGTGTGTGTCTGATCTTACTCGTGAAACCTGCATCCCGATACCAAACTATGACTCAAAAAGATAAGCCCATCTATCAATGAAAAATTATAGCAGGGCCTTCTCCTCTGGAAGAGGCAATAATTTATCTTGATCAACACTGGCAAGAACACTAGTTGTGGATGGAGATCTTTCATGGCATTGTATAGAAATTACAATGATATTCCCCACAACAACGAAATTCACTGGTCTCACACAGACCTCCCTAGCCATAGCTTCTGATTGATAGAGCAATGGAATGGCTTCTTAAAGACACAGCAAGGGATGTTAATAATCTAGCTGGGGCAATTAACCTTGATTGTCAGTAACCCCATTACTTTGTATGTTATCCTTCAAAGCAATTTAATTTTTTTTAATGTGACCATCATGAGGATAAAGGGCACAGTTACAGAGTAAAGTAAATACACAGTTGGTACAGATAATCTATTTCTTTGTATTCCTATACCCAGTTTCAACTCTAATGGATAATTTCAAGGACATTAGTCAATTACTATACAGCCATCAGAGGCTTGGCCTTTCCAGAACTTAGGAATTGGTGTAATGAATGATAAATGGGCTGAAAACCAATCAGAGAAACAAGACCCTTTTCAATAGCCACAAATAATATAAAATATCTTGGGGTAACTCTCATTAAACAAGTAAAAGTCCTGTATAACAGGAACTTTAGGTCCTTGAATAAAGAAGTTGAAAAGATCACTCATTCTCATAAATAGGTAGGATTAACATAAAATTGTAATCAACCAAAAGCAATCAAGAGATTCAATGATTCTCATTAAAATACCAACACAATTCTTCACAAACCTCTCAAGAAAATTTCTCAACTTCATACGAAGAAACAAAAAACTCAGAATAACTAAAACAATCCTATACAATAAAGGAGCCTCTGGTCTCACAATCCCTGATTTCAAGCTCTTCTACAGAGCTACAGTATTGACCCAAAACAGACATTCAGATCAATGGAACCAAATTGACACTGACATATCTACACAACTATAGACATCTTATTTTTGTCAAAGAAGCAAAAATTAAACAGTGAGAAAACAAAAGCACCTTCAACAAATGGTTCTGGCATAACTGGATGTTGACATGTAGAAGAATGCTAGATCCATATTATCGCCCTGCACAAGACTCACACCTAATGACCACTGTCCTGCTAACCACTGAACCCTCTGGGAACTCCTCATCTTCTCAATGGCTAGGGACAACCACCATTATCTGAAGTGGGAAGAAAAAATTTATTTAGATCACTACATTAGGTATAGACCTGGTCCATAGGATCTAGCAGATGGGTGGGAGAGGAAGTAGTCAGTGGATGAGAAGTTACCAAGAGGAGGCATCAAAGACAGGGAGACTTCTGGGGAGTCCAGCCTGAAGTGGACATCTACCAAGGTGAGGAGGGATTGTATATAAACCATCTTAATAAAAATCATTCTTTTATTTATAGATTTATTTGCTATTTTTAAGTGTACATAAGCGTAGGCCTGCATGCATGTATGAGTACCATCTGTAGTATGACATTTCTAGCCTAGCCTTAAGGTCCAGAGCCACAGACAGCTGCTTAGGTCCCAAATAATCATATAAAGTTTATATTAATTACAAGCTGACTGGTCTATGGCTCAGGCTTCTTACTTCCATACTCTGATACTTTTAAGTTAACCCATATTTCTTATTTATGTTTAGCCATGTGGCTTGGTACCTTTTATCCCAGTGCTTCTTCTGCAGCTCACTGTTATCTCCTGCTCTACTCTTCCTCTTCCCAGAATTCTCCTAGTCTTCTTACCACTCCTCTACTTCCTGTCTATCTACTTGACCAATCAGCATTTTCTTAAACTAATATTTACAATGACAAATATTTATGGTGTGAAAAAACATAATCCCACAGCAACTACCTTCACGCTCAGTACCCATGGATGCCCCAAGAGGGTGTCGGATCCCCTGAAACTAGAGGTATAAACTGGTATAAGCAGGCATGTGGACGTTGGGAATTAAACCTGAATCTGTGGCAAGAACAGTAACTGCTGTTAATCTCTGAGCTTTCTCTCTCACTCCCACAGGGATCTTAAAAACTGGACTATGCAGGTCCTCAAGAATCTAGCCAAGGTCAGGGGCTCATTGCGAGGGGAGTTCAGAGCACCTGGCTGAGGAGCGATCGGGGCGCTTATTCTCCATCCCATCCATGTTATTCTCCATCCCATCCATGTTACCTCGTTCCACACAGCTGTGATTCTGCTTATGGGAAGGAAAGTAAATCCGAAGCTGACCTGCCCAACTGGACCCCTGGACATTTGTAATGACTTAGTGTTCTTATAGAACTGAACTCAAATCTTAATGTGAACTTAGAAAGTTTAGAAAGATTAATATAGGCTGTTTGCTGTATGGGTGGGACTTCTCTCTGTTGCTGTATAGCATCCTGCAGGGTGGTGTGTGATCCTTATGTTTTCTGATTTTCCCTCTAGAAAATCAAATCATGCAATTCATGTTCTAGTTGGGGGGGGGATGTTTGCCTTTTTTGTTTGTTATTTTATGCTGGAGAAGGAACTCTGGGCCTTTTGTAGGAAAGGGCATTTTATAGCATCTCTACATGGATCGGTGTACTCACGGGAAAAGTTGACAAAGCCTAAATGGACAGATAGAATTTGTTAGGGAATGTTTCCCCATAAGAGGTGGTCCTCCATAGGTGGTCCTCCATAGGTCTTTTGTGTGTCTGAACATCTTGTAGGCAGAGGTGTCGACTTTAGGAGCAAAGAACAAATTCTCTTGCAGCTTTGGAAGATGTGGTTAGTGTTTCCTCAAAGAGCTAGAGGCAGACGGGGATCTCTAAACTGTCCTGCAGCCCATTGCATGCCTGTGTGCTACCTGACCACCCTACTCCCTCATGCCCAGAAGAAGATGCCAGTATTGTGGCTACTTTCAATGCTGTGAGTAAATGGTCTTAAGTCTTCAAGTTGTATGTCTTCACCATCCTTCACTATTTGAAGAACTAAGTTCTCGTTTGCAAGTAGAATAAAGCCTCAGACCTTTCAAAGGTTGTGGCAGTGTGTTGGGTAATTATAATAAAGTCAATAAATTGTTTATGCAGCATAAAAATTTTGTGTAGTAACAGCAGGAAGCTTATGTTACTGCAGATATACTAAACAGAGAGGGAGATAAACAAAGCAGAGGGAAGAGGTGGATAACGTGTATTATAATCTGGGGGTGGCTGCTGCTGCAACAGGAACTGAGGCTGGAGCTTGCCACAGTAGTACTCCTCTTAGGTCTTCCTGAGTCCTGGAGAAGCTGCCCTTGTATGGAGAAAGTCACTGTGAGAAGCTCTCATCAGTGCAAGGGGCAGACCTCTCAGCACTGCTGATGTCCAGCCAGGTCCCTTTAGCCCCTAGTGCTCACATCCATCAACTGCTGTAATCACTTCTGATGCTCAAGCCTGACCCCCACTCGCTGGAGAGTCACCCACACACCCTCATAAACACACGATAGTAGATTTCTCTTCTCTTTTCCCCCAAAGAGTTAAGTTCACGATACCTACAAGGCAACTTTGTAGTTCATATTCTAAATACCTTCTATTGTCTTTTGTTATTATATGTCAAAATAATGACTATTTTTTTTAAAAAAAAAAAAAAGGCTTTCTTTACATGGTAGCTAAAGGATTTTATGTGAATATATGCAAAGAAAGCTCATGACTTTCTGGAGCCTTGGCATAGAAATGCCACAGTGCCACAATAACTGACCACATTCTATTAAATAAAGTTCATTACAATGCTGGCCCACTCTTAATTGGAGCAAATGGATGGAGAAAACTACTTAAACCAAGAACCTCCCACATGCCAAGCAAGACTCCCACAGACTTCAATTCTTGCAGAAGGAACAGCAAAGCCCTGTTTGGGAGAGTTATGGGGATCGGGATGGACAGATTGTTTTGGATCTATGCAAACGACTGCTCACACCAGGCTCTATGTCTCTGCTCCACATATGACATTCTCACGTCTCTTCATGACAGTGACCTAGAATAAAGATGTTTAGTTCTGATAGCAAATGCAGACATTGTGAAAGAGGCTTCTGTCCTAGTTTGTTTCTGAATTAGTTTTTCCTCCTCTAGCCTGTAACTTTATTTCAATAAATGATTTAGAAGTACAAGGTAGACTACAAAAGAGAATTTTGTGAACAAAGAAAGACATAACACTCATTTTCCCTTTTATGGTCCAGGGTCAAAATAACCTTCCAGTCCAGGCATTCTTTTATCAAGATGAATAGATGATGGAATTGAGGTATTTATAACTGCCGAACCATAGCTGGGTTTGGCTGGGCAGAGTGCCAAAGATCAAATTCAAGAGAACATTCAGGAAAAGAAAGTGGGTCTTAAGGTTCTTAAACCAGCATTTTTCAACTAAAGCATGTGACACATTAATAAGCAACAAAGCCAACTTGGGGAGCCACCACCCACATGTCTGAAGAAAAATGTAATAAATTACAGTAAAATAGGAATTATCAGTGTATATTACCTGGAGTAGAAACAAGCATTTTCCTCAAAAACTTAAATTCCAGTAAATGTGTGTCTATGTGTGTTAATACTAAGCCATTGTGTAAATCATATTTTTCAATAGTAAATTACAGTTGATTATAGTGCAAATTCTAATTGACCTAAATAATTAAAACCTAGAGTCAGATATGGGGCAAATCCTGAAAGCTCCAAGAGACAAAGGAACCAGCCACTAGAGAGAGTTCTTCCCTCTGCTGGGTCCTCCGGCCTAAGTGGCTAAGCTCCAGTCTCCTCTCACCTTGTATTCCTCTCTCCACCCAGCCATATCACTTCCTGTCTCCACCTCCCTACTGCTGGGATTAAAGATGTGTGTTTCCCAAGTGCCAGGATCAAAGACATGAAACCCCAAGGTGTGAGCCTCCACTGCCTGTCTCTGCTTCTCTTTTAGAGCAGATCGGAACAGTCTTGTGTAACTGAGGGTGGCCTTGAACTCCTGATCTTCCAAGTGCTGGGATTAAAGGTGTGTGCCACCACTGCCTGGTTAATTAGTAGCTAGCTCTGCCCTCTGATCTTCAGGCAAGCTTTATTTGTTAGAGCACAAACAAAATATCACTACAGTTGCTCAAATTTAACATCACCAATCTATGTAGAAAAGATTTGACAATACTAGAGCGCACATAGGTTATGTCTTGAGCTCCAACGTTTAATCATATAGTTTTACCAGCTCCTGTAAACCAAATTACGGAGGTTTTTCAGTAATCCTAGCTCCTCGAGCCATCACCTTAGCTATACTCACTGCTTGCTAGATTACACACTTCTAAAACCCAAGTACAAATGAGAGACCCAGATAATTACCGGCTTAGTTAATTCATAGTATTTATTTGGCTATAATCTTCATTACGGAGCTAATTCAAATTCAACTAATATTATTAGAAACAAATTCTCTTAAATCCAGGGCTAATTAACAAATGCAGTGTTTTCTAAGAACCACTGTGCATCTTGAATTATTCAACATCTAACCTTCACCTTAACGCTTAAGTCTACACCAAACGTCTGCTCAAAAGAAGGAACTCACAATATTTTTTAAACTCCGTATATACAAACTAAAAACAATTTTCCTTTCACTTTACCTTTCTAGACAAACCATCTCTCTGAAAACTTTAAGAAGTATCTCATACAAACACAGAACTCAGAGAACACATGCCTGTCTTTGGAAATCTAAAGAGATACAGATGTGGAAGACACCACCTCTCCGGGAATCCGTACTCCTGAGGTCTGAGTCATGTTAGTCCTAACTTGAAGTATAAAGGACTCTGTAAATACTATTTGCCTCAAAGGACAGTCATGGAATCTGAGTGCTAAAATTCTTCCAGTTTCAATGGGTGAGTTTTATTGGCTTTATGTCTTTGATTTCCCAATCATAGTACATCTGAGAAAGGCTAGATTTCTACAAGAAGGTACAGGTAGAACTGGAGAGACAGCTCAACAGTTCCATACGGTCATTCTTCCTCCAGAGAGGAGACTTCGGTCCAGCATCGACATCAGGTGGTACACAACCTTCATTAACTCTAGCTGCAGAGCATCTGATGCCCTCTTCTGGCCTTCATGGGCACGCACATATGTCCATACTCTAATGCATACATGTACATACACATAAACAAAAAAAATAAAAATAAAATCTTAAAAAAAAACACTTTCAGGCAAGCATAATAGTGAAATATACATGGTAGCTATCTACTCAGTGAGTCAAGAACTTAGTAAAACTATCAACAGTTTGAAAAGACATAAAACACACAGTAGTGGAAGACCATTTAGAAACACATATGCAGGCATCTCTGATAACTTTGACAGAGAGTTTTCTAAATTGTCATATTCTAACTATTCTGTTGCATGTCTTTAAAAACAAAATTTATTTTATACATGGACATTATATGCAATATTCTGACTTACTCTTCTGTCTACATCTGAAATTCTGTTGAAAAGTCTTTTTAGACTAAAATGCATCCAGTTGTGCTCAGTAGCCTGAAGAGTATATTATGTCTCCCTTCCCAATACCAGGTCATGTTTCCTGTTTAGGCTAAGACCTAAAACAAAATAAGCAGAAGTGGTCAGGAAAACAAACAAACTGGTTTCCTTCTTTCTATAAAGTGAAATGCTTTTAATATTTCCCCTTAACAAGTGACACTTGTCACAGATTTTTATAAATATTATCCATTGAATAAGGAGCAATCCCTGTTTAGTTTGCAGAGAGATTAATGTTATTGTTTTACTATGGTTGCATGTTAAATTTTATCAAATATTTTCCTTTCTGTTTATAAACTGAATGATTTCTCTAATTGATTCAGTTATAAAGGAAAATGACATCAATTTATATATCAAGGGCTAGACTGAGTGCAGGAATAAAACAAATCTTGTTGTTAATATATTTATTGCTTTTAGCCTACTACCTCGAATATGTTCATAGCATCATTATTTGGTGAAAGAAAAAAAATTGGCAACAGTAAAATAGAAACTTGTGTTAAGTGTATTTAATAAAATATTCCATAAAAGTTGAAAGGTTATTTATTCATGTATCACCATGGGTGAGCCTGAAAGATATGACATTGATCAAAAGAAGTGCTGTGGAATAATCCTTCTGTGAAAATATGTTGTTTTAATTGCTAATAAAAAAACTGATTGGCCAATAGCTAGGCAGGATTTTCAGGGCAGAGAGAATGCTGGAAAGAAAAAGGACAGTATGTAGGAACTTTCAATCCAGGTATGGAAGAAGCAACATGGGAAGTCCACAGATGAGATAAACAAGCCTTAGGGTAGCACATAGATTAATAGAAATGGGTAATGTAAGTTGTAAGAGCTGGCTGTAGACAAGTCTAAGCTATCTGCCAAACATTTACAATTAAAAATAAGTCTCTATGTGGGTTTTTTTTTTTTTTTTTTGGAGTGGCTGATGGGACAGAAAAGTCCACCTACAAAGAAGTCAAACTAAAATTTTATGCTGAGACTGTAACAACTATGTATCATATATTTGACATATAAGTAGTATATCATATATCTACAGAAATATGATACATATCATATGTGGAGTTCAGAAATAGGAGGCAGATTGTGATATCAAAAATTCAGGGCTCAGCTTTTAGGAGTCAGTTAACCATTAGGAGACAGTTTAAGTAAACAAAGTGCAGGATAAGAATAGCATGTTCATCTTTTTATCCAATGATGTTTTTCATTTGTGGAAACTCATAGAGCTGTGCACTTATATATCTAGCAGCTTTTTAAGTGCGTTGTATTTTAACCAATAGTTTTTAAACGGGTGGTCAAATAAAAGTAACATACACATGTATAGTATTTTATCTTTGACATCATATTATAATAGAGTATGGTATTGAGAGCTGTGAATAGAGTATGAAATTGGGAGCTGTGTGAGTTCAGATCCTTGAAGAGGCAGCTGCTGAGATATGATTAAATATTCAAGGAATTTATTTTTAAAAAAATGTTTAATGAAAGACATTGCAAAGGGATTAAATAAGGCTATACTGCGAGCTAAAATAGCAAATATGAGTAGAAACATCTTACATTATGATAACATCAAAGAGATTCAAAAAGGTTACTTGGGAATTGATGACTCCTAGAAATCAATTTGTATGACATTTCTACCATGGACTCAGCCAGTGGCAGTGCTGAACAGGATTTCAGCAAAGCAAATGCCAGTCCTGCTGAATTATTGTTCTTTACAATGTACACTCTTATGGAAACCAAGAAGTTCCATCAAGATATTGTATTTTTCTTTTTAATATAGATCTCTTGGTTTTTAACATGTTTTTAAATTTTATGTTCACTTAAAATTTAAATAAAGTAAAATCAACTCTTAGGTTTTAGTTCTTTAGATCTGGGCAGATGTATATACTCACCCCTATATTTACAATATTAACTGAGTTCATCACACTAAAAATTCCTTCAATAAACCATATCTAAAGTCAATCTCTCACCCTCACTCCTGGCAACTACCGAACATTGCTTTCTCGAATACAAATGGTATCATACGTATTGTGCAGTTTATTGACACATAAATACACATATCATATGCATACTTTCACTGATATTCTTGCACACATCATTTGACATTACTTCATATTTCTATGTGTCATTTATTTTGTATTATTAAATGACATTTTATCATATGAATATATACAATATTTTTTTAGCAATTTGTCAAATACTTGAATTGTTTCCAATTTGGGGCATTTATGGGGAAAAACACTGTCAAGGTTTATTCTTCTCTTAGGTATATATATATATATATATATAATTTTTGAGTCAGATATATGTTTAATGATTTAAGAGAATTAATAGTTTCCAAAGTGGTGGTACCATTTGTGTGTTCCCACCAGTCATGTATTCAACTGCTAGTGGCTCCATATTCTGATTATCACATGGTATTGTTGAGGGTCCTGATTGTTGAATTGTTTACCTAGTCTAATATATCCACAATTCTCCCATTTTCCGTTTAATTTACATTTCCTTAATGACTGAAGTGACACATTTCTCTGTGAATTTGTTGCTATCCACATCTCTTTTGTAATTACTTCTTTTATTTTTGAGATTATAATTTTGTCATCTTTTCCATTCCTTTCCTCCCTACAAATCCTCCCATATACCTCTCCTTTCTATCTGTCACATTCATGACCTTTTTTCATTAAGTGTTGCTGCATACAAACATATATGTGTATGTATATATACATATATTATGTATTCCTTAATACATAAATGCATTTGTTCAGTCCATATAATGTTACTTGTATTTATGTGTTCAGGGATGACCATTTGGCAATTGATAACCAACTGGTGTGTTCTTCCCTGGGAAAGACTCTTTCACTCAGTATGACCTAGTCACCTGTAGTTCTTGTGTAGGCTGATAACTCCTGGGATTCCCCTACTCACTTTAGCATGTCCATTGTACACAGATGTGTGCACTGAGACTGGGCTCCACAATTCTGAATTTTTATTGTTTGTGGTTTTCAGAACTGGTCTTCTATTACACAGACAAGTTTCCTTGATGAGAGTAAAGAACATATTTATCTGTGCACATAAGGATAAATATTTAGGATATATTTAGGAATTATGTGGGCTTAGTAAAATGATGGTTGAAGGTTCTCCAAGATCCATGAGTTCACTAGCCTTTTGTATTTGGCTAGGTTTCCTATACCAGGCATGATATTTCTCTTGCTGAGAGGGCCTTAAGTCCAATTACAGAGCTGCTGGTTAGTGCCAAGGCATCACTACTGCACACGTAAGGTTATAGTATCATGCTGGACATTGTTGTGATTCATAGGCATCCCTAACTTGCAGCTTTTTGCATTACACTTGTTTGCCACCCAGGCAGAAAGACAGCAAATTGGAGGCCAGAGAGAAACACTTCTCAAAAAAACATATATTAAAAAATTCGGATGTTAATCTACTGACATTAAAATTATTTATGAGAATCCCCTAAGAGAAAAAATGGCAAAAGGAAATTTTATGTTCCTATCTACTTAAAATGCATTTGCATACATGTACATGCATAGATATTTCTGTGAAGAGTAAGAAGCATCACAGCTGATGTTTTCTTTTTTGCATTTTGATTTCTTCTAATGTGTGTTACTTTAGTGATAAAGAATTAGAAAAAATGAAAGTAAAGTATTAGAAAGAAATAAAACACCCTGGTTAAATATTAATGGGATGGAAGAATTGAGAAAACAGTAAGATATGAGTATACTTATTAAAGAAGGTAGATTCGCAGACAATATTAAAACTATCTATCTAGTTGAGTTTCGTTTGGATAGAGAAAACCTCATTCTCCAGCAATGCCAGCTACAGGAGACTGAATATATTTCTGAGCTCAGGTTTGCCTGTGTGAGCAATGATGGGTATGTGACTGGATTCTTTGTAAAAATAAACCTGATATTTCCCGTGCTTTCTTGTTTAGCACAGAGAATACAGGGCACTGTCTAGTTCATCCAGAGCCTGAACCAGAGCTGCTAAGATGCCTGTGTTTGCTCTTTCCTCCCAATGTTGGGTTCTCAGAGCGACTCATGCTTCACCAAGACTCCCTTCAGGCAGGCCGAGATCTACTTTTGCATCCCAGAGTTACAAAAGAAGAAAGAGTTACGAACCTTCCAGCCACAAAGAATGTATCCTGGGGATGCATTATTCCAACCATAGAAATTTCAAGCTTCAAGCCATGTCTTTGATCACTCTTGTGGCTGTGTAGATTTCCTTCTCTAAGTTGGAAATATGGTGCCCAGGGGACCTTATCTTTCTTAAAGAATGTCAACATTACTGACAACTAGACACAGAACAAGCATTTTCCTAAATAGAATATATTTTTCATGTCATTCAAAAGCCCTGGATTTTTCCAGCCAATCTCAAACGATGTCACAGCAAGCTAATAGCCGTGAAGATACTAGCCATTTAGAACACAGGCTAGGATGTCAATCAGATCAAAAACAGCACCCCCAGTGAGAGACGCAGAAGTCACAGGATAGACATGCAGCCTACTCAAGGACACCGGGGTTTCCTATTGTCCCTGATGAACACACCCCTGCCGCTTCCTGCATTTCATTAATGAACAGAAACTGTAGTACATTCTCATAGGAGGGAAAGGCTTTAATTCAATCTATGGGCACAAAGGGGACATGTCTTTGTGAACTACTAAAGTATGGAGACAAAAATCAGAACAGTGTTTCAAAAAGTGCCATTAACACATTCCCTGGGAAATGCTGATTGAACCAAACTGCTGCCTGTCAACCCCCAGGACAGAGTGGATGCTCTGTTTCTCCACTGTACCCTTGATCCGGTGAGGACAAAAAGAAGAAATATTCATGACATTCTTTAAATAAAATAGTGACTACAATAGAAATGATGATCAAAACTTCTAAATATGTGCAGACAGATAGATGGATGGATGGAAGAGAAAAAGGATTTTTAATTGAAGATGGATAGATACAAACATAAATACATACATACAAACATACATATACAAACATACATATACAAACATACATACATATACAAACATACATAAATACATACATACAAACATACATATACAAACATACATACATATACAAACATACATAAATACATACATACATATACATACATATACAAACAAACATAAATACATACATACAAACATACATATACAAACATACATACATATACAAACATACATAAATACATACATACATATACATACATATACAAACAAACATAAATACATACATACAAACATACATATACAAACATACATACATATACAAACATACATAAATACATACATACAAACATACATATACAAACATACATACATATACAAACATACATAAATACATACATACATATACATACATATACAAACAAACATAAATACATATATACAAACATACATACATATACATACATACATACATACATACATACATACATACATACATACTTACATACATTTTACCCCTCACAGCAGCCATCACTGTTCTGGTGCTAGAGAAAACTAATGTGCATGGAGTGTAAGTTTCATCAGGTCATACGTGTTTAGCTAGTATTAACACTTTGCTATACTCACTTTAGATATTAGATTGTTTTCAGAATAAAGTATCACCCACAGTATTGAAGTCAATTTAACTCAGTGCTGATTAAATCCTTTCTACAACCTCCAAAGCACCCCTGTTCTTAAGCTAGTAGTCTCCTGTTGCATTCTTAAAACTTTACCTGGATGTGGCCATAAGCAGTATGTAGTAGTTTTGTGTGGCTCATTCTCCATCTACTATTTTCACTGTGTATTTCTGTCTTAAGCCATATATGATTCTTCTTCTTATGAATGTCCCATAATTTAGATATCATTTTCCCAATAATAAAAATTTAGGAAATTTATAGGAATATTACAGTGGATAATAAACACTAATGCAACCACTATGCCAGCAATGGCAGCAGTGCCCATTTCAAAGACCCTGCAGATATGGGTACAAATTACATTAGCTTGTTTTAAGAAGTGACACTGTAAATCAAGTATGGTGGCACACACCTTTAATCCCAGCATTCAAGAGGCAGGGGCAGGCAGCTCTCTGTGAATCTGGGACCAGCCTGGTCTACAGAGTGAGTTCCAGGTTAGCCAGGGCTACACAGAGAAACACTGTCTTGTAGTAAGAGGTTTCTGGCCCGGACTTTCGGGCCTAGCCTCAAGATTTTGAGCCACAGACCCACAGAGACACACAGATGCTTACATTAATTTCAAGCTGATCAGCCTAAGGCCCAGGCATATAACTTGCTAACTCTTTACCCTTAATCTAACCCATGACTCTTTTCCTGTTCAACCATGGGGCTCAGTACCTTTTCTCAGAACAGCATAGTTGTCCTCTGCATCTTCTGGCTTTTCTGGTATCTCTCTGGCGTCTCTGCTCTGTTCTTTTTGTTCCCAGAGTTTTCTTAGTCTGGGGCCCCCACCCACACTTCCTGTCTGCCTTTGGACAATTATTTACAATGTAACATCATAAATCCACTACACTGTCTCAAAAACAACAACAACAAAAAAAAATCTAACACTTAAAGCATCCTTGCAGACACCTCCCTAGCAAAAGCGGATAGAACTGTATCACCTTCAGAGGCAGCTACACTTTTGCAAGGCATCATCACAGTGTTCCTAAGCTCTTGTACCACAAGCAGCTTGGTGCTCCCACTGCCAGTTTATTCCGATGTTTCCTATTTTCCATATCCTCATATTCTTCCTACCAAACTTTTACACTGGGGTTCTGAAATGATATATCTCCTGTGAATTTACTACCCTGAATTATTAATGCAGCTGGTCGGTTGTATGTGTGTGTGTGTTAGTGTACATTCATCTTGGGTGAATTGCTTGTTCCAATCTTTGTTTATTTTTTGTACTGGCTTGCTTGCCTTTTCTTGGTGGCATTTAGAGTTCTGTATACATCCTAGGTTGTGACTCTTTGTTGGTTCTGTGTGTTGTAAATATCTTCTCTCCCTTTTTAGAACCCATCTTTTCACTTATTTATGACTCATGTTAAATTTTTATAACATAAACTTATTAAGTGCAAGTGAATTACTCACAAAAATGCACTACATAAATCATGCTATTTGGGTTTTTCTCCCCTGGTGTACCACTTCTTCTTTATAATTTATTTTCTTTGATAGAAAAATATGTGCCCAACACAAAATTCGAAACCTGCAAAATGATAAGCAAAATCTTCTTCCTCTTCCCAAGAATCTCACTCAGTTCCTCCCCAGACACACTTCTCACATTCAGGTGGTGGTGAAATGTATCAATAAAAACATGCATTTCTATATATTTATCAATATATTCTTTTCTCACAATATGGTAATACAGTTCATTAGCCCATATAATTTTCACATACTATCTATCTTAGAAATATCTATACATATACAAGGCAGTATCCATTGCCAGCATAACATTTTCTGGGTTCCTCTTATTTATTTTACACTTGTTAACATTCCGCAAGCATAAAGGAGAGCTGTGGCCTCATGAGTGAGACTACACCAACTCTGGACTATGACTAAGTTGGGAGCTCCATTTGCTTTCTTCGTGACAAGCAAGTTTTCTGTCTTCTCAATGTCTTATGAGTTTCCCTGTTTGTAAAAATGAAACTAATAATGTTTCCAACCCCATGTAGCTGGAGGAGTTAAATTACATTATTCAAGTAAGGAGTTTAGTCAAACTCTTAAAACAGTAAATACTCAAAATTTGCTTCTTTCAAACCATCAACCAACACAATCCTAAAGAACATGTGAATTATTTCCAAATATTTTCAATATATACAAGGCTGTTACAGGTGTCTTTGTACATACACTCTTGTCAATGTGCATGTGCATATGTATATATGCTCATATATTCATGCATTACACTCAATAAAAAGGAATATATAACAAGATCTAAGGCTAGATCTATGAAAATAGATTTCTACCCTCAGAGAGTTTGCATTAATATGCACTACCATAAGTAACATTTGTGTGTGCTACAATATGTCTCACTAACCCTGGGTTATCAAGATTTCAATTTTGTCTACTTACATATATATTTTTAAAAAGTGAAAAGATAAAGACTTGCTATAAGTGGCACCTAGCATATAGAAAACCCCAAGTTCAATCCCCATCACTGACAAACAGGAGCTTTGTTACTGAGGTTTTACATTTTCCTTCATCAGTTTGTAGAATGTTTTAGGTATTTAAAATTGTATCATTTTGCTTAATATGTTTCCAATGAGTTTCCAGTTTTGTCTTTTCCTTGTGTTTTGTTTATAATTTTGGTTCTTATACTTTTATGATAGTGAATTTATAATTCTTTTTCTGGATTTTGAAATTTTGAATCATTTGTAGAAAGGCTTTACAAGAATAAGGTTCTGATACATTCTCTCATCATTCTCTCTGGCTCTGTTCTGGCTTTACTGCACTGATGTTTATGCCTTCTGCTTATCGGGATTAATCTCAGGGAGAGAGAAGGTCATTCACTTTTTATAAAAAGTACCCAAGAGATGCTGGCATCCTCTGGAAGCTGAGGGTTGCCCTGGCAACTTGACCACTGAATTCTGGCAATAGTCACTCTTGAAGGAAGACTCTGAAAACAAGGCATCCTTTCTCCTCGTCTAACAAGACCTGGAGCAGAGTACCTGAGCTGCAACTGGACCCCTAATCCACAGAGACTATGAGGACCTGTGTGTTGTTTGAGGTCTCTGAGTTTGTAATAATCTGTAATGGCCACCAGAGAACCCCGTGTTAAATCTAGTCCCAGAACACTATTAGCACAAATAGTAAATATCTCTTAGCATGTAAACTGTGGCAGAGGTAGGAGTGAGAAATGTATTCACACAGTGCCTTTAATTATGTCTCAAAGTTTATAGTGCTGTGAGCTGAGAATTCCAGACTATCCCCCAACATTCCAAAATTCAAAATTTTTACACAACTCTTTCAAATCACAATTGTCAAAGCCTGAGTGAGCTAAATATTGTTTATTAGCCTTCAGATTTTGTCTAAATTGAAATCTTCTGAGAGTACAGAGTCAATTTGATTAAAGTGGTATAATCCACTTCGTATCCATAGGTGAGAAGACATGTTTTAGAATAATTAAAAATTTTTCACTTATTTCTACCTCTGCTGTTCAGATACTCCTGGAATGTGAGTCTCCAGGATTTTCTTTTTTTATATTGTTAGAAATGCAACCACAAAAATCTGCTCATAGCTAGAGCTCTGAACACTTCTGTGACAAACCCAGTGTTCTAGAATTTCACATTATAATATACATGCAAGCAAGTATATAAATTCTAACTTGGCACTAATTGCCTTTATCCTAAAGCAAACTATTCTATTTCCTTCTAAAAGTTTATTGGGTTTACCAACTAAAATGTTGATTCTATTTCATATTCTCAGATCCAAAATTCCAAAATATTATATCTATTAAAATCTTTTACTCCCTTTGGGTCTGGATAATTTAGGTATGAGATGTTTTTCTTTATACACAGGTTTTCTTACATATAATAGAGTTCATTAAACATTTTTAAAAGCTTCTTCTCTCTAACAATATGGTCTGAGTAGTGCGGTCTTCTAAGAGCAGTGGCTACAGCCTGTGTTATTGTTCTGAATGTTTCCCTTTGCTGAGGATACCACACATCCTGGAAGTGTGATATGTAGAAATCAAGCTGGAACAAATCTGGGAGCATCTTCCTTAACAGCTAAGCTTCATTAGTGACAGGGATTCTATGTGAGCTGATGGCGGGAGGGTGATCATCAAGTCATACCTGCCTGTCAATCCTTCCAACTACAATAAGAGATCATTTGGAAAAATATTTCTATTGGTGCAATGGTGGCATGAATGGGGGGGGGGGGAGCTAATAAACATCTGATTGTACATTCTGATTGTGTTTAAGACCCCTCCTCAGGAAGGAATGTATACCTGGTAGTAATTCTGATCAAAACCTGTGCTTGGAGAGGTCATACACTCTACAGGAGACTCTACTGCTTTTATTTTGTGCAGTGTATGTAGTGTAGCATCACACTGCCTTCTAAATACATCCTTATACCCATGAGTCAATGCAGCTCCACCCCTCCTATATAATGCTTTTTACTGTGCTCAGACAATGGTTACCCAGAGGCTCATGATTAGTAAAAATTCTAGAAAGCAAATGACTATATAATGCTTACCCCCAAATGGGAAATATATATCACATGTACACATACCCAATAAGGCTCAGGAAGTATCACAGAAAGGAGGCAATGGATTAAAAGCCAGAGGTCTGGGGACTCAAAAAAAAAAACAGCATCTTCTAGACATGGTGGGGCCATTTCACTCATGAACACATAGCTGATGGCACAAGACCTGTACAAAACCCAGAAGTCAAATTCCAGCAGGTGCTGAGCAGGAATTTAAAAGGCCCCAAGGCTTTCTGAGAGCTATGAACAGCTGGTGGCTGCTGGAGAAGAGACAACCAATTTCCCTTCAAGAGTATGACTTCTTATTAGGTTGCCCATGCTTTAGTGGAGACCCCTGTGCATACAGGCAACACATTCTGGACTCTGGATTATAAAGGGGGAAAGACATGGTTTGGAAGGCAAACCTGAAGGGCATCTAAGAGAACTTGGGAGTGGGAAGGATCAAAATACATTGTCTACCTGTATCAAATTCTCAATGAATGGGTAAATAATTTTTTTTAATTTTTTGTCATCTCCAAATTTCTGTAAAACATTTTAAAATCAGTGTCTAACATGCTCTCTGGGTATATGTCCAGAACCTCAGTCACTCAAAGAACGGGATCTATTCAAAGTCCGGTGTTAAAAGGATGCTGTGGGTAGAAACAAAGAATTTCTAAAGTGATTGGTGACCTACAGAGTTACTAAAATACTCTGCCACTGAGTATGAGACGTGTATGTGACAAATACAAAAAGAAAGACCTACACAGAATCATAATCATCACCTACTTTCTAAGTTTCAGCGTCACACTCTTATCCCAAACTTTCCAGAAAGGCAGTGTGCAAAGACTTCCATTATCTATCTGCTCAGCGCTGAATTATGAAGTAGAATGCACTGTACATTTCGGAGGTGAGGCACCGGGGAGGGACCTTCACCTGCTTGCTTCTAACCAATGTAAGAATTGACATGAGAGGTAACAGCAGACCTTATATAACACCACACACAAAGCACTTTATAAAACGAGTAACTCAGATAAACTGGGCAAAGCGTCTTACTCAGGACCAAGAGGTAAGTGGGGAAGAAGGAAGTGTGACTGGAGGGGTCACACCAGAGAGAAGGTAACAAAACTTCACAGGAAGCAAACCTCAGAGACTGAAACACCTGATGCCTCCAGAGGACTGAAGCTTAAAAGCTGGTAGCACAGAAAGGTCCACTGATCATTAGTCTAATGATCACTGACCATTGGAGTCCTGAATGCCAAACGGATTTTGGAGCCAAGGAAAGCTAACCAAAGTAACACAAGGTAGTGACATGGGGGCAACAACTTCTCAGGAGCCTGTGTGCCCCCAAAAAACAAGGAAGGGAGAGAGAAACAGAAAGAAAGGAGGGAGGGGACGGGAGGGGACGGGAGGAAGAGAAAGAGGGAAAGAAAGAAACAAACAAACAAACCTGAGGAGAGATGGACAGAATTAAAATAGCCCAGGACTAAACTCGTGACCTTATCCTTTTCGGGTTATAAACACAGAGTTTGGAAAGACTGAATGAGAAAGAGCCTAAGAGCCAAGATGACGAGCACTAGAGACAGGATGTGAAGCAGACAATCCAGGTCTGTACACTCATGCACTGTTATTAAATCAAGTGGCAAAGCCATCACTTAAGGAGACCTAAGGTAGAACTAGAGCCAAGGACAGGAAGTACACAGATGACAGATTAGAGATGGGAAAGGTCCAAAGTGCAGCAAAGTATCCCGGCCCTTGGTGGGGAAGTGCCTGTGATTGAATCCTGTGGAGTGGACTGTGCTCATCTAGACATTGGACTCCTGGTCATAGATACTGTTCTCATTGTGGGAAAAGGGGCTATCTAAAGAAACTCACCCTGGCCCTGAAACCAGAGCTAGGGAAAAAAAAAAAAACAAAAACAAAAACAAAAACAAAAACAAAAACAAAAAAAAAACCACAACATGGATCTGAGACCTGAGCCACTGAGAGAAACACTTTATCCCTTAGCCCAGAACCAAAGGCATATGCCTTGACTGGGAAACTAGTACAAAAGGAACACACTTGGTCCCTAGAATCAGAGCCAGTGAAAGAAATATGCCCTGGCCTTAGAATTTGAGTTCAAAAGCTAAATTAAAAAAAAAAAAAAAAATCCAGTAAAAGAACAGTTTGGACCTGGAATCAGAGCCATATCTGCCCTTAACCAGGAAAACTAACCAATCCCTGAGCAGGAATAACTAACCAACCCTAGAGCATCCCAGGAGAAACTCCACCCCTAGGAGCTAAAAGAGATGGTCTTTCCAGGGACGAGTCTACCCATTGGTTGTCCAGTGCCAAAGGATGCACCCTGAATACATATGTATATATGAGTAACATTACATGGATTATATGTAGGTTATATTTCAAAATATATGTGCATTGTTAGTCACTTTTCTATCTTTAGCCTACAGGTCCAGAGTCTCTGGCATACCTTTCAGTGAAGCAGGAAATCTGAAGAACTGCTCTGCCCATTCTGGCATAGTTCACCAATCGCTTCTCCTTGTGTCCTGAAGGTTGTCTGGCAGTTTTCTCTAAGAAGCAGGAACCTGAAGGACCGTCTTGGCTTGTTTTGCCAGAGTTTAGAGATCACTTTCTTATGGATCCTGCATGTCTAGTTTATACAGTATACTGTCAGGCAGTTGAGGCAAGAACAGGTTCTTGTCCAATGGCTAACTTCTGCCTCAAAGAAAGTAAATTCCATATGGAGTTTCTTCGATGCCCATTTTTTACTTGAAGTAGATTGGTGTTGTCAGAAGCAGACCTGTCTCACTGTCCAGAAAAGTCTAAGTCCTTAAAATATTTTAAATGCCATATTCTGTAGGTCTTTGAAGTGTTTGAAGATTACCTATCTAATTGAAATATATCTTTGTATACCTACAAAAACCCTAACTAACATTCTATGTTTGGTTATTATAGATGACTATTAATCTGCATTTCTTAATTATACATTAAAATTTTAAAGGAATTTCATTAACATACTATCTTAAACAGAAGTAAATATATACACAATATAATAAAATTGACCTAAATTTATATCAATAAGCCAAAATCCATACCAATGTAAAATATTTTGAGATTGACAGCTGATTTTTGGATTAAATAAATTCAATAATCTGTCTTTTTTAATCATTCCTATATCAAGTGCCCATGTAATCAAACTGAACTCTGAAGTAGCCACTGTCCCTAAAAACAGGGCATTGAGATTGCGCCTGCACACAAGGAAGCCAGTTACTATTCCAACCACAAAGAAAAGTGAGATGGTAGGCTTCTGCTTGTCCTTTCTGCCTCCTTCTCCTTTTCTCTACCTATAAAGCCAGCTTCTCTGTCAGCCCGTCAGGACAGCCATCCTGTTTTATAGAAGTGGGTGGTCCCTAGTTCTAGAATCATGAACAAAGGGGCTAATTAGGCTTAACCTGAATTTGTTGTGAATTTCTCTTTTGATAAAATCAGAAAGCAAAAGTCTTCAGAAGCAGAATCTTGAGTTCAAAGGCAGCCTCGATGAGTTGAGGTCAGCCTGAGCTACAGAGTGAGAGCTTGTCCTGAAAAAGAGAGAATAGGAAAAGGAAGAGAAAAATCAAATATGTGAATATGTGTACAAACAGATTCGAGGAAAGATACATAATCAATAATAAATAAGTATACTAAAACCATGAAGAACATCTACAAAGCAAAAAAGGAAAAATGACTTGTGAGAAAATGACTGAAGAATATTTAATATTCAAGAACCAGTCTACAAAATATTATAGCAAGAAATAGGAACTGAGGGTGCGAGTCAAGAGTGGAGCACTTGCCTGGGATGTCCAAGGCCCTGGGTACATTTCCCAGCACTGGAAACAAACCACTAAATAACAACTAATACTAATAAACCCAACCCCATTACTATTCGAGGAGCATAAGCAAACTGATGCACCGGTTCATCCTCAACAGTATGGACAAATTTTGAGCCTAACAGCACAAGGTCTTAAAGGAATATGGAGCAAAGAAAATGCTGGGATGAAGAGTGAATGTGAGTTGAGAGATGCTCTAGAGAAAAGCTTCACAAAAGCTGGTAAATTAGTCAACTATTAAATGTAAGCAACTAGACAAACACACACACATGAAACATTCATAAATACCTCATTGTAATAAATGTAGGGAGGGTATACAACTTAAGTTAAGTATCTATAGAAAAAATATTTTTAAATTCAAATACTATATTGTATAATTCCATGTAATTAATAATTAAATGATATAGAGTGGTATGTTCCAACTTGTACAGATCTTAAATGTTCAACATTGTGTAAAAATGTATTTAATCACTAATATGGCACTCACAAAACATAAGATATGTCCAAATTGTATAGCTCAGTGGTAGAGCATATGTAAAGCATCAGTTTAATTCCTCAATAGCAACAAAAACACATAAAGCAAATTAAATAATATAGGGGAGGTCATGAGCATGCATTGTCTTTCAGTTACTCTATATCTCTGTGTAGAGAGAGTAGAACACATGCAAAATGTTTAAATCCAGAGAAAGGAAAGATAAATATGTAGGCAGAATTTTGCATTGAGACAAGATCAGCTCTGTCCTGCCAGCTAGCTCCCAAATAACTACACAGAGACTTATTATTAATTATTAATACTGGGCAGATAGCTTACAGAAAGCTTTACAACTTAAGTTAACCCATATTTTTAGCTGTATTCTACCACGTAGCTTGGTACCTTATCTCAGTGTGACATGTATATCTTTTGCTTCCTCTGTGTCTTGCTTGAGACTCTGCTTCTTCCCAGCATCCTCCTTGTCTGGCTTTCCTGCCCAGTCTCTTCCTGCCCAGCTAGAGGCCAGTCAGCTCTTTACTAAACAATCAGAGTAATACATAGTGTGCAAAGATTGTTCCACAACACACATACCCACTTCAATAAAGTGGCCAACTGGGAAAGAAGACAAAGAAATAGGGTAAGTGAAGGGAGGGTGTCATTATTTTAGTTATAGTGTATATCTCTGTTCTTTGTAATTTTTATTTAAAATAGAATTTTTCATGCACATATTCTGATTATGGTTTCCTCTACCCCAATTCCTCCCACATCTTCTCCACCTCCCCCACCCATTCAATCCACACCCTTCCTTTCTCTATCTTTCAAATATTTCTGAGACAGATATTTCTTCCATAAAGAGCATTGTTAAACTGGGTTATATGCAGAGAAAACATTGATCTCCCATAGTCCTTGTGCCCCTGGAGACAGCATTGGTCATGGACACTCCTCACATCCACGCTTCCATACTTCTCAACATGTGTCACCAAAAAGAGCCACCCACTTTCTACACACACAACTCACAGATTTGCTCTTCTGTCTGCATCCCAGCCAAACACTATGATTCAGCTTCCCACTCTTGCTTTCCAAATGATTACCTGAACTGAGGAATTATTCCACATTGGTTTAACTTACCCTTATCTCGGGCCTCTTTACTATAGCCAATGTGAGTCTCCCTTACAGATGTTCCCAATAATAATCTTACAGTGGGATGAAATGTTCCCTAACTTACACCTAGCCGCCAATCCTCCTCTCCACATCTGGTTAGTCCTAGATTTTTCACTCTGTCCAGACAGAAAAATCAAGGTGCATGCAGACCTGATGGAAATCACCTTCTCCCCATTGCAAACTCCATTTTCCCAGCTTCCCTTTTACATCGTCTTCATTAAATCTGAATTTAGAGTTTCAATAAGCAGCAGAGACATCCATACATGTTTGCAATTTGAAATGTTCCAAATACAAAACAAACTTCAAAAGGTTCCTTAGTAAACGAATAGCTAGACACTTAAAAGACTTGAAAGAGAACTTTACTTTCAGTATACCCTGACAAAATGGGGAGAAAAATCAAAATGAGAGCTTTAGCCACAGCCATTTTCTGCCTGTAGGAAAATCAGCATTTCCTATTGATGAAGTTGGTCAGAGGACTCTATGTGAAGGAACTGGAAGAGAAGACCGGCAGGGGCCAACAGATGCCTCCAGATACCAAGGGTTTGTTAGAGAGGAAACAGAATAGAAAGCTTCTGTGTTCTACCATTAGAATTACAATCCGTAACTGGAAGCTGTGGGGGACAACAACGCAGTCTAATCAAGAAAAGCTCCAAAGGGCTGACAAGGTGGAAGGCACTGCCAGGAAAGTCAGGAAGCCCTCACCAGTGTCTGCGTCCTGGACACAACTGCCCTTGAGATAAGGTTGATGGTCACATGCCTTCTGCTTCTCCCTGGGGTTAATTAATGCACAGAACTCCTAACTGTGTATCATAGTCCTACAGTTAGGATTAAAGGTGTGAGCTACTCCTGCTTGGTTGTTAGGCCTTGAACTCACAGAAATACAGAAATATCTCTGTCTCCTGTGATGGGATCAAAGGCGTAGGTCACCACTCTCTGACACTCATGGCTTGACTGTGGGTGGTTCTGTCCTCTGATATTCCAGACTGATTTTATTAAATGTACAATATATCACCACAAGCACACCCTCTGCTGGGGGGAGGGGGAGAGAAAGGGAATCCTTCTTAAAGGGAGCTTGAAGTCAGAACTCAGGGTGGGGCCAGGCTAATTGCCATTGGCCAGGTGTAGCTTCCTTCAGGGCTAAGACAAAATCCTAGCAGAAAGGAGGATGAAGGGGGGGGGAGGAGAGGGGGGGGAAGGAAGGGAGAGAGGGAAGGAAAGAGAGAGAGAATAAAAAAGGAAATGTGTAAGTTTGAAAAACAAGCAAATTCTCCACCAAAATAACTCTTAAATGTCTTTGAACATTAAAGGCATTAAATGGGGCGGGGTCTAAAAGCAGGAAAAGAATGCATTCACCCATTATTCCACTGTAATTTTGACAGCAGAAAGCTCTGGAAAACCCCACGAAGCAGATAGCTGAGCTGAGCCTCAAGCAGCCTCCACACAAACCACAAACACTGTTCAGTGGGTTAGTAGATCCCTTATTTCCATACTCCAGCCTCTGTGACCAGGAAAGTCACACAAGGAGCATAATCACATTTCACAGAAGCTGCTCTTGTTTTGAATCTGCCCTTAATATAAGGCAGGCAGCCGAGGAAATTCTATTTAGCAAGGCATCTGGCTTCTAAATGAAGATGCAACCTATTTTTATTCTAAAATAATTGTAATTGAGTTTGTTATTGAAACATGGAGTTGATGGCATTTGTAGTTTCCTGTTCCATAAAATTATGTTTAGAGAGAAAATAGGAATGTTAGAGTATTTTTTACGGTACCAGGTCTTGCTTTTGTCTCAAGTGTGACAAGTCTGAATAGATATTTCAACATTACCATTTTCAATGAGAATTTCACTTCTTAGGCATGAAATTGTTTGGTGTAACTCGAATGAGTAATGGGTGTTTGTTTTATACTGTCTTATACTGTTGTCTCTTTCCTTATCTTTAGCCCCTTCGCTGACTGCAAAGTTAATCTGTGCTTATACCTCCTCCTGCCCCGTGAAAACATCTTTGCTCTCTGAGTGTTCTCCCCCCTTTACTCTCACCCTGTACCTCCTTTCTTCTTATTCCATCTTTGCAGACAAAAGGATTTATAAATGTCTTTCTCAAAGGAGAGTGGGAAATTCAGATAAAGGAACTGCTTTGCATATAGAAGGGAAACGTTCTCTTAGGAAGTGTTTTCTATTTTAAAGAATAATCACTCAAGAAGGTTTAAAGGTAATATGGAAACTATTATAAAAGAATGCCAGAACAAACCAAAGCAAAACGCAGGCTGCATAGGGGCTGGGATAGCACAGTAGTAGAGCACGTGGACTTGGGCTCAGTCTCTATCGCTGGAATGAGAAATAAACATGAGGCGCCTCAGAAGCTAGAATTTAGACCCAGTGGCTTACAAAACAAAGCCATCGCCTAGTTCTAGCCTCACTTACACACTTACTTTGTCTTATTATAAATCAATAATTAAGACATTTAGCATTTATAAAATCAATAAGATGTGATTCTTTATAGAAATTGTCAAGAAGATAATTTTTTTAAGTATTCCACTGACTTCATTTCTCTCTTAAAATAAGAAACTCACAACAATTGAATTTAGTGAAAGCTGCCCACCAAAGTCAACCCTTCTCAAAATAATAATAACCCTATGACATCTCTAAATTGTATGTAGTCATATATTATCCCAAAGCTTATATTTGAAAAGTAGACATATATTTATGATTTAAGTTGACACTGACTATATGAAAATATTTATATCCCAGAGACAGCACATTTTGGCCACGCTATCCTTTGTATCATACATACTATAATATAGATTCTGTGAAAAGGAAATGGAGCACATTTGCCATCATGCTGGGGATGCAGCTGTCTTGATTAAAGTGCCTGCAAGATGTTTTTTTGCCTGCAGGAGAAATTGCTATATAATTACTGTAATACATCTGCTATGTTTTGGTTTTTAACAAAGATGAATCCAGGTGATTTCTGAGTGCCTCTCTAATATAAAATCAAGAAAGACGATTATAGAACTATTGTAAATAGAATATATAGAAACAAAAAATAATTTAAGAACTTAGCCTTTGGCTAAAGCAATAGGCATTTGTTTGTTAGTGTTCAGAAAGTCTGTTGTGGTTATTGAGGAAATGCCGGGTGGCATCCGCCATTTGTCAAAAATAAGCCAATAGCCACAATAAGCATATTATATATCCCAAACTGAGTTACAGAATAGGAGACTGAGCATATCATATATCAAATTCTAACATTATTTCAGATTGTCTTTAAGTTAATGTGCATTCCAGGTTGAAGAGGCTTTCTATTTTAAACAATCCACTTCTAACAAACAAACATCTTGACAATAGGAGCGTGCTACTCTACTTCCCTTAAATTCTCCTTTTCATGGTCTAAGGTCTTGTCTTTTTCACAGTGGTTTGTAAGCTAGCAAAATCCATCAGATGTGATATTTATGGTTCTTATTACGAGGCCTTTACATATGTATGGTGGTTGATTATTAACAGTGTACTCCATTAGCTATCTGTGAACATCAGGATGAGTGAGATTTTATTTAATGAATAAGTTTTTTTCAATTTGAAACTAAAAAAAGGATAAATCCAAAAACTAAAAATACTGTACAAGGTTCATATACAAGTAACATTATGCATATTGGACAGATGGCATTTGTATACTATTATGCATTCTATATTGTGTATAAGTGTTAGTGTGTGTGTATGTATGTGTGTTCATGTGTATAATTTTAAAAAGGGAGGCTGGAGGAGTCTAAGATATTAAAAAGAAGACATGCTTGAGGTGCAGTGAAAAATCTCTGAATAACTGAGAATTCCACTCAAATTGAGTAGAGTATACACTGGGTTTATGTGTACTAATAGATGTGCATCAAAGGTCTCAAAAGAGAGACAGGACATTCTGATTTGCACAGTTGCACTTTAGAACTGGAAGGAAATCAAGAACTTATCCTTCATCCCTTGTCTATTGTTCTCATAGAAGCCCCGATCCCAGACCCCATGTCTCCCACCTTCAGCTAACTAGCTCATTGGTGTTTCTTGTTTCAATTCTAGACCTCCAATAAAGGAGACCTAAGTACTGCCATCCTGGAAACTCAACGGCTTCTCGAGCTCCGATTCTACCTGTTACCACTGCTGAGGTCAGAGAAGGCAAGGTCTTGTATCTATGACATGAGAGGACCTGGAAAGAGGGCCCAACACTTATGAACACTGGCTTCTCATCCAGAGCATGCAAGTTTGATTTTCAACATGCACATGGCACTTTATAGCCACCTGTAACTTCAACTCCCAGGGTATCAAACACCCTCTCCTGGCCTCTACAGCAAAAAAAAACACACATGTGGTAAGTAGACATACGTACAGGCAAAACACCCATACACATTAAATAATAATGTTATTTTTAAAGGATGTTCCCAGGGAACGTAGTGATTTGGATATACCAATAGTTGTCCCCAATCAGAAGTGATGACACACATCTGTGCCTGGGAGGCTGACACGGGACAATTGCTACAAATTCAAAACAAAAACAAAATACTTGGTCATACATGTTTCTATGCATACATGTGGTGCTTTATTATGTACAAATGAAGTAATATAGCACCTAGTATTTAGCCACCCTATTTTCCTAACTTTACAGTGTATCACACACATATTTCCATCCAGGCTTCAGTTTCGTTCATCTTTGAATGTGTTTAGCATATCATAGCACCCATGTATTGGAGATAAATGAAGCATCTATACACTCGTGCTTGTCTATTTTCGTTGTTAGCTAATAAGGAAAACTTCAAAGGTTGTTGAAAGGCATCTGTGACAATGAATTGGTATTGTAATCGCTTGTATATACAAATGAAATTCTCTAGGTTAACTCTATCATGTTGAAATTGAAATACTATTTAAAACACACACACACACACACACACTAATTTGCCAATGCTAGAAGGAAACCTTTGACTTGGGGTTACAGAACTGGAGGCTCAACTTTTGCCCAGTAATTTCCCAAATATATTATTTCTGGGAAAGCACACTGAAAATATTTGCGTGGATCAGACAATCTGCTCATTTTCTTTCTTTACCATTGCCTTGACCAATGCACTACACTACCTACTTCCAGTTTAATTTACAAAGCCAGAGAATATTCTAAACGGCAAATTGAGACCAGCACAAGACCCACACAACGGGCAGGCCAGAGAAGTAAATAATGTGTGGTTAGCTCAGATTTTGAGGTAATCTTTGTGAGAATGTGTGAATGCCCCCTTCCACCCCGAAACAAAATAAAGACAATTTCTATAGAAGAAACTGGATTTTAATTCCTTTAGGAGTTTAGCTTATCAGAGTTAGATTTAATTCAAGTATTTTTAACCACAAAAGTGAAAGAAATCGAGCATTTTAGTAATAATTAGTGTTTAAAACAATTGTTGCCAATCTCTAAAAGTCTGTTTCCACCACAGCTAGCCCCTTAATACCTCTCGGGCTTAGCTCCTAATTAGTCTCCATTGAAAGATCTTGGTCCTCTCCCTTTGTGTGGGTTGCGACCCTGGCTGTGGAACATAATGAAGCCTCAGAAGTCCCTGGTGGTGAGAAGTGCTTACGGAGATTTACTTGCTTTTAAGACTGAGCAGCCACTTTGTCTATTTCTCTGAAGAGGAAGATTTAAAGCTGGAAACAGGCACCTAAGAGAACAGTTGCCTTGGGATTTTTAGAAGGCAAGAAATTCTGAGTAGCCCCAGGTAGCCATCTGTGAGCACGGCCAGTGTGGCAGAGCTGTGTGCTCACTGTCCTGGCGACTTGACTTCTCTAACTTGGCAGCAATGAGTTACCTCCCTCTATTATTTAATGCAGATCAGTCCTGGGTTTTACTAATTGTAAAGGAACAGCAGTGGTGAGGCCAAAGGAGACAATTCTGTTCTTCAAAGTCAAATGCTGGGTAACATTTTCATTCCTTCCCAGTAAAATATTTTAAGGACAAAATTTGTTTTAAATAATGTAATTCTGAAATTGTTTACACACAAATAATATCCTAGCAATTTCATATGATACAATTCAGATTTTTTTTTCCAAAGGACAGACACCTGTCTAATTCGTGTGTAGGGAAATAGAATTTGTTGGAATCGATTCATGTATTAAGGACCATGCACAGTGGTGTGATTATGAATTATGGGTTGACATTTAATGCCACTTAAAATTTAGTGCTATAGATTTCATTTCAATCATCAACACAACATAAATCCTGTCTGCAGGAAGAAATGCTGTATTCCGCTGCCTGCCAGTGCCATGGCCCTCTCTCTCCTTCCCCCTTCTAGTGATGAAGGGGGTGGAGACAAAGAGGTGGGGTTCAGAGGCAAGAACAGACCAGAGAAGACAATAGAACCCCCTACTCATTAAAATACTATCAATGCAGAATCTATAATTGGTTCGTTCACTTGCCACTTATAATAAAATCATGTTTTGATAAAAGAAATGGCCATAAGTGTCTACGGAATATGAACTCCTCACCCAGTAAAATTTCACACTAATCTGTTACCTGTCACATCATTTCTCACCATTTAATTGCTCACCCAATCAGAAGGAGGTGAAAGTGTATCCATGGGGCCAATGGGAATCCAGCACAGGGCTCTAGGTTCCCCCAAATGAGAAATGAAAACGAGAATACAAAGATAAATCACAGCTACCCAGCAAAGCCTTAAATAGTTTCAGTTACTTTATATTTTTAACTTGATTTTTTAACTTTTTTTTTTTCTTCAGGTTGTGATACTACTCAGAGATACAAAGAGTTTATTCTTGGATTTCAGCAGTTACAACAGGGTTAAAATGTGCAAATGCCTAAAGCCACTTCTTTGTCTACGATGTCAAAACATTTAAATGTGTCCCTGGTGCTTTCCGCCTCTCCCAGCTCCCCGACAGCTCTCCCAGCATCCCCTCTTTGTCAAAAGAGAAGACTTTGTCAGATTGAAACTGTACCTTTCCAAAGGATCCCAGCCTCCTTTGTGTAGATTGTCATGTTTATTTCTTACTGTCTTTCGGTTGGTGTTCAGGACCCTTGATGATTCTCTTCACTTTGATTTGGGGAACGGGGCACACATTTTTTGGTCAGTTGAGTTTTTAGAGAGATATTACTCTATGGTTATGGCTCTTACAATTTTTCAGTAAATTGTTTGAACAATGGGGAAGGCAAGCAGGTGGTAGATGAACAAGAACATGGACTAAGTGGGAGGAGACTGCTCAGCATGCTGCTGATGCTCTGAGTGTGCACAAGAGACAAAGGGTGTAGCAAAAAATGCCAAGCCACAAACATCACTCTAATATTAGAAATAATTAACAATGATTAAGGTGATTAAAATAGAACGTATTATATAATATCACCCCATACAAACTATATTCACTGAACTCCAGTCAAGAATCAGAACATGCACTACACCCAAATGCATTTTATCTTCATATATCAGGGGTCTCTGGAGTGCTCGAACAGCGACTGCAAAGGATGTTTTCAAGATATAGATGGGATCCTGCAGTCCCAAAGTGCAACACCCTGAAAGCTGCCTCCTTGATTCAACTTACAAAGACGGAGAAACGTAATAGTGTGAGGCAGAAACATGAGACTTATGCTGTGTGGTCACAGTGGGAAGAAAAATACACAAAGGGTTCAGGACCCCCAGGTTTATCCTCTGGGTAACTGACATGAATTTTAAGTTCAGTAAAAATCAGAAGGGGGTCTACACAAACAGTCTATCAAAGTGTGGTTTTGTCCATCCCTGTCTCGGTTCTGGTTCTGGAAGGAAATCCAAAGACTTCTCTATTTTGCCATTGCTTACAGGAATCAATATGGTTTCTACCAGACTGCTAGCTCTGTTCCAGCCCTTGTCCTCCTGGATAAGTGCTATCAGGGGGATTCTATCCCACGAGGCCCTGATGTTCCTGGGATCCAAGGAGGCCTGAGAGAAAAGGACAGTGATTTCCTTTGTGCCTTCAGTCAAAGCGACATGAAGGTGAAATGTGAAGCTTTCATCTAGTGTTTGGTTGTCCTGGGACCCAAGTGAAAAGGCTATCCTTTCCAGCCAGAGCTTCTATGTCGGGGTTTCAATGGTGTTTTTAGCCTAGAAACTACAATAATCATTGGCATCCTACATGGAGCACTACTGTGCACCATTGTGTTATAGAAATTCCTGCTCAACTCTCAGGACATGTTTAAAGAAGGAATCACTAGCCTCCCCTCCTCATAATTAACACTCAAAAATCATCAAGTCCCTTTGCCCAGCTCATCTCCCAGCTAAGAACTGAAGAATGTTCTCACCTTCCCATCCTGTCTCTTTGAGTAGTGGCTGTATGGTTAACTGCAGTTGTTTGGGGAGGCATGGAGGCTCAGAAAACAATTTTTCAAAGCAAAAACTGGTTAAGGAGATGAGTCTGCAGGTAAAGCATAAGCTGTGTAAAATTGATGGCCCGAGTTCAACCCTGCTCCAAATACTGAGATTCTTTCCAAGTGCATAGAGAAATGCACTGAGATAGATATTAGATAAATCTCCAATAGCCAGCCCCTGAAACCAGAGAATTCCTTGTGAGTACAGACTTGGAGGAATCTCTGAGTTTAGCAGGTTAATAAAGGTCCTAGCTAGGAAAAAGAAGGCGCGTCTTATTGTCACGCCCTATCTGGGGCTGCTACCTGCTAATTAAACAGATCAGGGAAGACAGGGCATAGCAGGTAGGCCATGGCTGATCTGTATTCCCAGACTCTAGCCTTGGTCATGAATAAAAAGGTAACAACTTTGTAAAACAGGCAAAGGGAAGTGGGGCTCACAGGATGTAGAGATCGATTTGGGCTACTTCCTGCTGATATTGAGGCATTGCAGAAGGTAAGGTCTAGTTTCCTTCCCACATCACTCTGTGACAGCTAGTGAACTGTGATCCTTGAGACAGGGGCAGCCATCTAATTTTCCATACAAAGATATATCCACAGGCTATAAATCCACATGGCTGCCAGATATTGAGAAATATTTATTAGCAATAGACCATATAAAGAAGTAATATTTACTAAAGGGTATACAAGCACGCACAATTTGAATACAAATTGAACCTTAAGACAACTCTTGGGATCCTGACCTTAGATGTTGGATGAATTTAGAAATAAGTGTTTTTAAGCAGACACATTTGAGGTCCAAAAATGTCTAGGATCTCCACCATGAAGATCCAAAGATCCAATCCTAAAACAGACTACAATTGGAGTGACAGTGCCTCACACAAGAGATAGATGAGACATTAGCTAGATCATCCCAAAATATAGAAACAGTATTTTGTCTATAGCCAGGCAAAGCACGAGAGTGTTTTACCTGTTATAGCTGGGTGGCTGTGGCCACCCCTCCCCCACCATTGCAGTAATTTATGGGAGGTATGAGACCTGGATCTTGGACTCTCTCTGAAGTTAACCCTGGTCCTTTCTGTTTTGTATTACTCCAAACTATCTCACTTTTTGGCCATTCTTCCCTGCTGAGTTTTAAACCGTGTAGGTGGCCGGTCCTTAGGCTTTTGTTGTTACAGTCAGCTGAGTCCCTGATCTCTAGAAGCACCACTTAGGAAACCTCTCTTTCACTGTTTTTTTTTTTTTTCTTCAAGTGAAGATTTTATGCATGCATATAATAGAGTTTGATCAAATCTGCTCCCATGATCACTCTTTCCAATTCTTCCCCTTCTCCACTCCCCTATTCTCTCCCAACTTCAAATGTCTGCTTTTTAAGCCCGTTTGAATTCATTTAGCACTGACCATATGAACACAGATATAAGACTATCACTGGAGCCTAAGTAGCCTAGTAGAGTCACTCCCAAAAAAAATCTAACTCATTCTCCAGACGCCATCAATTGTCAGTAGTTTGTAAGCAAGGAGTGAGACTTTGAATCCCTGTGGATGCTGGGATGTGGGCTTGTGGATCTTGTATGGGGCTTGTCCATGACATCATGGAACACACTGAGTTTATGCATACATTGGCTCTGTACTACCCAGCAAATGTTTCACTACAGATGCCCACTGTGTCCTGCTCTTACGGTCTTTCCAACGTTTCTTCCTTGTTGACCTCTGAGCCTTGGGAGGAAAGGGTGTGGTATAGTTGTCCCATTTAGAACTAAGCTCCTCATCATAAGATCTCTGGTCCTCGGGGCTTTGATTAGCTGAGGGTCTCAGTATTAATTGCTATCTACTACAAGAAGCAGCATCACCATTAAAGGATAGATGGACACTGTACCCGAGACATGGTTCTCTGCAAAGGGTGTGTTACTGATGCCTTGTGTAGGAAAGTAGGCAAGAGCTGAGCCTAATCACTGGGAAACATAAGACAAAGTGATGTGATAAGCAGTCCAGAAAATAGCCATCTTGTGTCTATGGATGCAAGGACCTCATGGGGAACATGGCAGAGGCAGCGACAGATAGTCAGAGACACTTAGAAGCTGTTTCTATGTAGAAAGGACTTTATTGTTAGAGGGGTATGGTTATGATTAGCAGAGAAGGTTATGATGGCAGAGAAGAGGGAGGGGAGAGAAATAAGGAAGGAAAGAGAAATAGAGACCACTCCCAGGATAAACAAAGGCAAGAGAGAGGCAGAGAGAGATTCAGAGATGCGAAACTCCTCTTAAAAGAGACTTGACATCAGAACTCAGAGGAAGGCCTGTCTTTAGAGATTAACAAATATATATAGATTATGAAATATCCAGTAGAATTCTAAGAAGTAACAAAGAACGATGCAGAAGGTATTCTCAATCAGTTCCTAAAATGAATAAAATTGCATAAGAGTGTGTGTATGTGCTTGTGCGCATGTGTGTTTGTGTTTACGAGTGTGCAGGAGTGGGTGTGTGTACATGTGTGTTTATAAGCAGGGGTAACCGTACATGTGTGTTTACATCTGTGGAAAAAGAGACAATACATTGTAAAAAGATGTGTTAAAAGTTGCTAAAGGCGAAGAATATAGGAGTCTTCTAGTCTTTCAAATTTTTTGAACTTAAATCATTTAAAAACTAAAACTGTTTTCAAAGTCAAGCAAGGTATGAAAGTTAAGAGTCTGGGAGAGGTTAAGTCCAGATCACAGTTTTAAGGCAGGACTGCTCAGTAGTCCTCCTCACTTTACTGGAGGACACTGGGGCCTTGAGTTCTGAATCCAAGAAGAGGGGAGGAAAGGGGGAGGCAGGAGACAGGGAAGGAAAGAGGGGTGAGGAGAGGATGAGGCACTTTTCCCTTGGCTCCACTTGCTGTCTTCATTCAGTCTCTGGGGAGATGAGTTCACAGGAAGTAGCAGCCTCGTGCCAGCCTCCCCTCCTCCCATGTCTGAAATAATGACCTGCTCACGTCATTAGTCATCTCATTAAAGTCCCAGCCAGCACAATTCAGTCACAAATGTAATAAAAGGCCACAGTCACTGCCCCTTTTACTCTCTGAACACAACCGATGAGAAGGAGCTGCTGTAAGACGTCTGTCCATGGGGCAGTGACACCTTCCTGTCAGTGCAGAGTCGCAGGCTGAGTAAGCATCACCTCTGCTTTTCTCAAACTCCTAATGTACGATTTGTGAACTTTCGCTTCCAGAGAGCGGAGTTCAATGCTAGATCTTGGTTATTGGACTGAGATAAAGTCACCTCTAAAGCTGTGTTGCAATGATGTTTTATAAATAGTCTGAAGGCATATCTCCTTCAACTTTGTTTCCTTACAGCAGATTTCCACCTCCCAGCAGTCTCTGCGGCTAACTTTAGTTTCTGCTTGATCAAAAACCAACTCTCTCCCCCAGGCTTTTTACACTGCACAGTGCAATAACACCAATAAAGCCCAGGAAGATCTATAACACGGACAAAGATGACCTTACCCCTCACCCTTCACCTCCTACGTCCGTCCCTGACATCCCTCTAACCTACAGTCTGAACTCGGCCTGGAATCCCACAGCCAACGGACAAAATGTCCTCCGTCGTCTTTCTTCCTGCTGATGTAACTTTCCACACAAAGTTGGATTCTATCGCTCTCCCTTCTGTAACTGCATTTGGCCATGTGACCTGCCAAATGGGACATTAGCAAACAAATAGGGAAACACACACACACAGCTGTGCATCAGGACTTGTTCTCCACAAAGCTGAGATGGGCACCTTGGGGCCAATACAAACCCGCTCAGAGCTGCCGAAATGGAAGATCACTTGAACAGAGTCAAGAAACCCTAGGGAACAACAGTTCATCAACTGCCAGAATGGTGAAGGATGCCAACTGGGACCAGCCAGTCCCCTGGTAAGACGGCTACTTTTGGTTGTCAGCTTGATTACACCTGGAATTAACTAAAACCCAAAAATGGAGATAATTTTTTCTTAATTTGAAAAGGGAAGACCCACTTCCATTCTAGATCTTTGAACTTGGAAGATTCTCCTCTAATCTGGGCGTGCCTTCTGCTAGAAGCCTATATACAGGACATGAAAGAAGGGTGTTCTCACCTCACTAACAAACCATTCCTTCAATGGTCTTACAGCCTGTTTCTCCTCTAGTTCATGGGAGTGTGGAGCTAAAAAACAATACTATCTACATACAATAGCCAACTTTATTCAGAGCATCAGAAAATGTATATTCTGAAGGGATTCTGAGGGTTTATCAAGGTCATGTGAGCAAAGGTCATGAGTTTAGGCTGGAAACAGAGAGCAACTCATGGCTGGAAACGTCATCTGAATAATAACAAAGAAAATACACTCCTATTTACTATGCCTAGGATAAGTATGAAAACGCATCCAAAACAATCCATGCTTTGGAGGAACAGAGGTTACCAGACTGTTGTTTTCCTGGAGTTTCCTCACAAATTCTCAGAATTCTCCTTACATGGTTTCATTCGTGAACCATATCCTGACAACAGCCAACATTTTCAGGATTCCAGCATATACTGAAGACCAGTTGAGACATCCAGCCTTGTGAACTGAACATACTGGATTCTTGGGCCTTCCATGAATAGGCATCCATTGTTTGATGCCTAGATTAGCTGGACCACAGCCTGTAAGTCATTCTACTAAATTCCCTTTCTATAAGTATGAAGAGATTCATTTTATAAGTTCTGTTATTCTAGAAAATCCTGACTAATAACACTTACCTAGAACCATCAGCATATCCTGAAGAGACTCCTGAGGAGGACTAGCCTCAACATGCTGAACCTGGTAATCTGAGAAGACAGAGGATTAGCATCATCTTCCATCTCATCTCTGACCAGTAGATTACATAGATAAAAAAAAAATGGCAATAGTAGCTATTATTTTAAATCTTATTTTTTGTGCAACAGATAATTGGCATGGACTCAGGTACCTCAGAAGCGGTGTTACTCTCATCCTGCCTCCCAGTTTCCCATCTTTATCCCATTGTCTCTCATGAATGGACCAATGGATGCCTTGTCTTTTCTCTATGGTTTGTTAGGAAAAACTCATTTGTTATCCAACTGTGGTGGGACATGCCTGCCATATCAGCACTGGACAGGCTGAAGGAACATGAGTTTAAAACTATCCTGTGATACATAGCAACACCGTGCTTTTAAAACATGTCATATGTTTTAGGACCTTTAAACTCTTGGCTAAACTGATACACTTATGTAAATTAGTGCTGTGTTTAGTTAAAGTGTAATGAATGAGACCATATAAATACAGGGTGCCCTCAAAACAAGCCTCCTCGCTTCCTCTGCTCTTCTTTTCCCAGCGGAACATTCTGGTTGGTACTAAAAAGGGAAGCATTTCTCCCAACGTGCATTTTCAGGTGGACTTATTCCCTTTTTTACCAAATAATAAATAGCCATAATTATATCCATTGGAAATAGAATCTATTCCAATGTTCTCAAAGTCAGAATGGCCACTCTAATACTTCTATGAGCAGCAGCCCATTTTTTCCATCATACACATAAAACCAGGAATGAAATCTGTAAATTGTGTTCTATTTGGGGAGTCATCAATCGGCAAAGACAGTAGATTAGCATCCTAAAGGCCTGGCTTTAGTCTTTTCTTTATCCAAGGAATGATGCAAGAAGGATAAACAGGCAGTTAGTCTTTGCAAGTTCCATCTTGCCCCTCTGGTCTACCGTCTATGCTTTTATCAGTCTCCCCTCTGAAGTGAGAGGTTGAGTTCACGAATACCAAGGCCACAAAGTCTTACATTCCTTCTGAGCCGGTCATTTGAATGAGATCCAGATGGAAGGT
The DNA here is from genome assembly GCA_033318265.1 of Phyllotis vaccarum. Taxonomy (NCBI): domain Eukaryota; kingdom Metazoa; phylum Chordata; class Mammalia; order Rodentia; family Cricetidae; genus Phyllotis; species Phyllotis vaccarum. The sequence continues at coordinate 73,170,112 of JARWLC010000001.1, read as the reverse complement.
AACTCAGAGCAAACAACCCCTGTGTGTGTGTGTGTGTGTGTGTGTGTGTGCGCGCGCGCGCGCGAGAGAGAGAGAGAGAGAGAGAGAGAGAGAGAGAGAGAGAGAGAGAGACAGAGACAGAGAGACAGAGAGACAGAGAGACAGAGAGACAGAGAGAGACAGAGAGTCCTTCCTACAAAATGATTTATGAATATGTCCTGATAATAAATGCAGTGTCTCTTCAGGATGCCCCTTTCAGTTTCTTCTGTCTGTGTGTAGTCAAACTTGAGTTGTTTCCAATCTTTCTCCACAAATTCAGTCTTCAGTATTTGCCAACATACTCTCTCATTCCATCCCTTCAAATGCCCCTCTTTCTGTTTTTGACCCCTCCACCTCCAGCATCAAGGTTTAGTAAAGTGATATAAATAACAGGAGGAAGGTCTTATGGTTTGTTTTCATTTAGATGTCTACCTTTTCTCTACTCTGTGTTTTTTCCTAGATACAGCAGTGTGGTGGTTTGAATAAGAATGACCACCAGAGGCTCTTATGTTTGAATGTTTGGTCATCTGGGAGTGTTGTTACTTGACAGGGATTAGGAGGTGTGGCCTTGTTAGAGGAAGTGTGCCACTGGAGTTGGGTATTGAGGTTTCAAATGTTCGAAGTCTCTCTCTTCCTGCTGCCTGTTGATCCAGATGTAGAGCTCTCAGCTCCTTCTCCAGCACCTGTCTATCTGCATGCCGCCATGCTTCCCACCATGGTGACAATGGACTAAATCTCTGAACTATAAGCCAGCCCCAGTTAAATGTTTTCCTGCATATGAGTTTCTGTGGTCATGGTGTCTCGTCACAGCAATAGAAACCCCAAGACGGTCGGTAGAACAGGTGTCACGTCACGCCTGGTTTTGTGTATTGCTGTTACTCTTTTGTTTCCTAACACATCCACATCTCAGACTTCCTCTCTCACTGGGCTCGCTCTCTCACATGCCCATCATGTTATAAGTCATGCCATGGCCAGACAAGAAGTTTCACAAGGCTCTGAGTAAATAAAAATGCCAATCTCGGGCTCTCAGTCTCCACGCTGTCAGCTACAAAACCTATTTTCTTTTTTTAATGTATGCTTCTTTTTATTTTCTCCCCGCCAGTCCACACTGAATTTCAATAGTACTATCAGCTGGAATTATTGGCCAGTCTTGTGAATGATCTTGGCCAAGTAATCACAGCTGCAGAGTCCATGTATTCAATGACCGTGTCATGTCCCAAAGACAGCCTTTCACAACACTCATCATCTGGCCCTTACACCCTTCTCCCTTCAAGATCTTCTCTGAACCTGAGGGTTGGAGGTAGGCAGGATTAACATAGACATCTCATGTAGGGAAGAACATCCAATAGTCATGCATCCAAAGGACATGGACAAGTTATGAGTCTCTGTATAGACTGCGTCCCACTGCAGAGAGAAACTTCTCTGGCCAAGGTTGAAAGTGGCACTCAACTATGAGTTTAAACAGAAGGCAATTTGACAATATGTCCCATTTAGCAAAATCACAGTGGTATGCCTTGACCTCCTGAGCATAGGCCTCTGAGCAGGCATGAATTCCTTCATGTGAAACAGGCCTCAAATCCAATTCCAAAGCAGTTAGTTGCTCCCATAACCTTCATGCCACTGTTGTATGGATTGGGTCTTCCTCACTGGCAAGGCAGTATGGTAACATGCTGGGCCTACTGCTGAGTAATACTAGTGATGGCTTCTCTTCTCCAGAAATCTACATAGCACCTTCAGGACTATGAAACCTACCCAACAGGTAGGAAGTTTTCATTTTATTCCAGCTTACTACAGCCTGTAACTAGTGTGCAGTATCTTCAGCAATAAAGTCTTACTACTAGTTCTGTTGAGCAACCAAGAGTAATAGCATATCCTGAGCTGTTAGAGGGTCCTTGGACCCTCTGTAACCAGCAGTTAATAGTAGAGAGGTATTCCATACCTGGCACTAAGATGCTCATGTTTTCCTAAGAAACAATTGTCTAATGCTTGTGTGCATGTGTGTGTGTGCATGTGTGTGTGTGCATGTGTGTGTGTGTGTGTGTGTGTGTGTGTGTACATTTAAAAAGGGTTTTGTTCCATGTATACTCCTGCTCACCTTCCCTTCCCTCCTTCAAATCCCTCCCAGTCCTTCCTCATCCTTCCCCAACCCTATCCCCCCATTCATTCCCCAAGGAGGGCAAGGAGTCACAAGGTGGGTCAGTTCAGTCTGGTGTATCCACTTGAGGTAGATCCAATTCCTTCATCGCAATATTAGGACTGGGTTAGGTGTTCCTCTGTAGAGAATGGGCTCCAAGATGCCAGTTCATGCACAGGAACATAGCCTAATCCTACTCCATGAGCCTCCACATACTGCCCATGCCATTTGACAATCATCTACCTTTGGAGAATTTAGTTCCTTTTTCTGAAGATTCCCCAGGGGCTATTTCTGATTCAGTGAGCTCCCAATAGCTTCAGGCAGCCATCTCTGTGAGTCTCCTCTCATGATCCTGATCCCTTTGTTCATATACACCCCACCACCACCAGGAGCTCAACCTGGTGCTTAGCTATGGATCTCTGCTTCTGCCTCTATTCACTGCTGGATGTAGGTTCTGTGATGACACTTAGAGTGATCATTCATTTGATTATAAAGGAAGTCCTGTGTAGGCACCGCCTCCACAGGGACATCTTCTAAGTTCTTGGAGGTTTCCCTAGCATCTGGCCTCTTTCCAACTGCAGAGCGGCTTCCTCTATCGAGATATCCATCTCTTTTTTTCTCCTTCTTTGTTGCTCCTCTCACTCAACCATCTCCTTCTCTCATGATTTGTTCCCATGTCTACTTGTCACTACCCATTATGATCCCAATTTACTCAGGAGATCTTCTCTATTTTCTCTTCCTAGGAGGATCCCTGGATGTCTCTACTAAGCTCCTTCTGCTCGCAAGCTGCTCAGGGGTATGTATTTTTATAGGTGAATCGAGTCCACTAATGACTAGTGATAGTTATTTCCTGTCATTTTTGGTGGTAGTGTGTGTGTGTGTGTGTGTGTGTGTGTGTGTGTGTGTGTGTGTGTGTTTGTTTCTTCTTCGGGTTTTTTTCTGTGGGATTATTGATTGCTTGTGGTTTCATGGGTGTTTCTGGTTCCCTGAGATTGGAGTTTTCCCTCTAGAGCTTTCTGTAGGGCTGGATTTATTGTGGACAGATACTGTTTATCTGTTTTATTGAAAAATATCTTGTTTACATTGTTTAAGGTCGTTTCCTTCTGCTTCCTCTGCATTTCCATGCTCAGGTCTTGATGTTGTAGAACCACCAGCTTCTGGTGGTGCCATGTTGTTCTTTATGGCGTTATGTAGATTCTTGCACTGGTATCTGCCCATTGCTTCCTTAGTTCACTGCAGGATTTGTCTGAATTTCTGGGAGTTCATTTTGGTCCAATCTGTTCTGACTGTGTCTATGTCTTAAGAAGCCTCTCTTGGTCCAATCTGGGTTCTTGGTCCACTCTTAGTTAGCTCTTAGTCTCTTAGCTGTGGGCCAGGGGTCTGGGGGTTCCCAGTTGTCAGGGAGGTCACTGGGGTCACTGTGTGATGATGTGGGTTGGGAATGGAGTTTCCTCTTAGTCAGCTGTGGGTCAGGAGTCTGTAGATTTTCAGTTGTCCTGGAGGTTGCTGTCTGATGACATGGGTTGGGGGTGGATTGGGGTTGTGGCCCTGGCATGTCCCTCTTGCTGGGTTTTGCTGGGGGAGGGCTTTCAGGGGGTTTCCCTGTTAGCTTGGATTTATGCGGAGCTGGGTGGGGGTGGGGTTCCAAGGGCTGTGTCCCTGGGCTGGGTTTTGGAGACTACAGTCTCTCCTTGGCCTGGGTAGAGTCACTCACCTATTAGTCAGCTGTGGGTCAGGGGTCTGTGGGTTTCCTGTTGTCTAAACGCTATATTTGAATCAGCTTACAAAGTATTGGGTTTCCATGAGAGCTTTTCACACCTCCTTACTTTTAGTTAACCCATCCTCCATGCCCTCTTCTTGGTTCCCAAACTTTTTTTTTCTTTACAGAGGTATTTGATTGCAGTAACTGAAAACAACTATTAGATAAATTTGGTACCAAAACAATAACCTTATCAATAACTATGTCTGACATTTTGGGCATGGCTTTTGGAACTGTGTTGTGGGCAGAGGTAGGAAGAATTTCAAGGACGAAGCTAGAAAATGTCTAAAATTCTATGAGATGTATTTATGGTGATTCTGGTAAGGGTTTGGAAAACAAGAACACTGGGGGATTGTCTCACACAGACATGCAGATCCTGTCTGAAACCACAGTACAGGTTATCCTTGTCCTGAAGCAGAAAGAGTCCAAAGTCTACGTATGTCCTAGAGTTTTATTGAAAACTTCATATAAGAACAACACAAAGCTGATGGAGGTCTGTCTAAATGACAAAATGTACAGCCTGCTGTATAGTTTTATTTTACAATTCCCCTCACATTTAGATATAGAAACAGCAAAGAATTTGAAGTATTTGCCTCCTGACTCTAAAGGGAGCAAAGCATATATAAGAGCAGCCACTCCTTCCTAAAGAGATTGGTACAGAAGCCAATCACGTGGACAGTAGCAAAAGAGCATCTCAGCACCTTCCCAGGCTGCCCTTCACACTCTGTACGTAGGAGCCTGAAGGAGCAAGAATGTCAGAGCCCTCGCCCTAGGGCAGGCTTCCCAGGGACGACTGTAAGTTTCTGCTTTCCGCCTTCCAATAAAGCTACAGCCATGATACAAACTGGTGCAGGCACCACAGGTGCAAACAGCAGACTTCGGTAGCACCAGTATGGCGCTGCTTCTGCCTGTACACAAAGTGATGAGTGTAATCGGGTTTTTCTTTGGGCTTCCAGCTCATAAATAATGACATGGTGACCTATAAACTATGATTAGGTTAGACTTGTTTTTAACTAACTCTAACTTAAATTAGCCCATTTCTATTCATCTACATTCTGTCACATACTGCCTAGTCTGCTTCTTCCACATCCTCACATCTCTCCCACACTGAGATTCCTCCTCCTACTTTCTCTCTGTGTCCAGAAGTCCCACCCATGCCTCCTGCCTCGCTATTGGCCCTTTAGCTTTTTATTACACCAATCACAGCAATACACCTCCACATAGTCTACAAATATCCCACAACAGATGAGGCCATTGGAACTTCCACCAAATTTTTAAAGGAAGGCCTAGGGACCACTCAAACACTTGCTGCAGGCATAGACCTAAGTCAAGCAAAGTCTAGCACAGCTGTGGAACTAAAGCTGGGAAGCTAGAAAGCTAAATAAGTGGTCACTGGTGTGAAGTGTATTATCATCATGCAGCCCAAGAAAGCAGCATATAGACAGTGACCTGAAAAGACACAGGTTCAGGGCTTCCCATGGCCTTGGAAAACCAACCCCGCTGCAGTACCCAGGACTCCAATGTCAGGCTTTCAAATGTATGTCCTTTCTGCTGGGTTTATTCTCACTATGGATTTATGATCACTTCACTTCAATCCCTCCTGTTAAGGAAGTCCAGTTCTCCGTGACTCTCTCTTAAGTCTTAAACATCTACTTATGAATGAGTTTTTACAGCTAAAGAAGAATAAGCCTATTTACTCATTGCTCTGTTTGCCTAGAGAATTATAATTCTTTAAAGAGAATACACATGTTATAGCTCCTTCTGTTCCTCTATTGCCCCAGTCTCCAAGAAAAATGTTTTGAAGCTTGCCCTTAAAAAAGAAGCCATGTTCTTCAAACCCTCAACTATGTCTCTTAGATTCTCTGACTCCTAACTCCATGTTACTTGGTATGATCATGCAGCCTACACCATGTAGTGGGAAATACAAATCCTTCCACCTACAGTCTTTGGATACCAGCCCCTAGGGCATGGTCTTTGAGCTAGCTTAATATCTGGGGAACACATTCCAAGGCCCCTTCTGAGCTCTTGGATGTTGAAGAAGACCAGGTCCGGCATCGTAAAACAGCTTTGGATAGGTCCACAGCCTTTCAAGGACTCTGTGATTGAGTTTGTCTTACTCTGTATAAGTGAGTTGCTCCCCAATAGGATCCTTTAATAAATAATTTTTTTCTCAACCACCCATGGATTTTTCCCTTTAACACCAGCTCACCATTAGGTTTCTAGATAAATGATTTTTCCTTCCTCTCCCTATATCTTATACGCTCCTATCTTTTGTTAGTAGAAGTAAAATTCAGAATCCATGTCATGAAGTTGGAGGCCCAGACAACATATAATACCCTCTTGATCCTAAGGTACAAAAGAATTCCAGTTTCTCATCCCTGACTGTAGACATTTCCAGAAACAACTGTCTAAGGAGACTTGCTTGATTTTAAAGAGTAAAAATTCGCTAGAATATTTAAGCTTTTATAAGACTAAAGTGTACTTCCAGAGGCGTATGTATTCTGACTTTCAAAGGTTTAGAACACCTGCCTTAAGTGAAATTCTATCCTATCCACATTTCCCAGACAACAGTATCGCCCTTCACCACTGCTCTCAGATGATGGCCTCATTTTAGGCCACGAGAAATCAGTGTTCTTTGAACTTATCCTTAAAGTGGCCTGATTTAATCTCAGTAATTGTAATTTGGGTTTATTTATACTATCTCTGCTAAGAAGCCTGGAACTAGCAAAGGTTCTTTTTGACTTACACTAGAGGTAAGGTACAAAAATTTTTCTTTCAAAAAAACTAACAAAACAACAACAAAAATCCCCTAAACTCTCACTACAGACAAAGCCAGACCACTTAGGCACTATCAAGTTCACGGCATACTTCTCAGGCAAAATGAGGCTCGAAAGCAGCCTAGTGTGGGCTAAGGATGGCAAAGAGAATAGTCTAATAGTCCACACAATAATTGTACTTATATTCTACTGAGAGGGGCTGTATTATATAGTTGTTAACAGAGGTTCTAAAACTGGTTTGATGGCATTTTTTAAATATTTTACTATAGGGAATTTTAAATATATTCTAAAGTAGATGAAATGGCATATGGAATTATATGGTTGGCAGCCATCCAATGGCACAAGCAACTGTACTGTCCACACTCCCCTCGCCCCACACATGGACATTACTCAGAGGTATATTCAATATATGTGATTTTATTCACAAAGGTCTCACAGGGGATCCCTAAAGGACAATAGTTTTTTATACACCTAACTAGAGTGTGACCATGTACTCATTGGTGGTGGCAACATAGTGCCAGCAGCCTGAGGAATTCCCTACATAAAAGCCAAAGTGGAGCAAAGTGAACCAAAGACAAACGATAAAAGAATATCACACGTCTACTGTGTATTATCTCCCAACATGTGAATTCTGAATATGGACTTCTCTAGAGTCACATGCAGATAAATATCAACTCCGATCCCAAAGGGTGGGATCTTGAACGCAACTTCAGGCAGCCCACAGAAGGCGTGTAGTAGAAATCAGAACACTTTTTGTCATTACCTACTATGATTTTGAAGTTACTTTAACTAGTACAGTGGTGGTAATTACATCTGTAGGTTCCAGGTGTGAGTGGTAATAGGCTTGAATTTAGTACATGCTGTTTTTGTACGTGTGATCAGACGCATCACCAGCCAGATGCCACACGAGAGTTTATTCAGAGGAGTTGTCTAGCGGGTACGAGGAAGAGAGGCAGAAGAGAAAAGAGACAGACTTTCACATGGCGGGTCTTTTTAAGAGAATGGGTGGGCACGGATTTATGTAGCCACGCCTAGGGGCGTGCCCTCCGTACATGGCCTGTTCTGCCGGTGCCATATTGGGTTGCCATGTGGCTGCTGTGTGCTGGGAATCCTTACAGTACCCCTTCCCTCCCTTCTCCACTCAACCCCCTCAGCTTGCTCCCACCCCACCCCACCATCCACTCCTCAGAGAGCATAAGCTGTTGGGGGGGGGTCGTCAATACAGTCTGGCATATCAAGTTGAGGCAGGACCAAGCCCCTCCCCTGTAACAAGGCTGAACAAAATATCTCTCCACAGGGAATGGGCTCCAAAAAGCCAGTTCATGTACTAGGAATAAATTCTGGTCTCGCTGCCAGAGGCTCCACAAACTGCCTAAGCCACACAACTGTTGTTCACATCCAGGAGCCTGGTTTAGTCCTATGCAGGTTCCCCAGCTGTCAGTCCAGAGTCAGTGAGCTCCCAGTAGCTCAGGTCAGCTGTCTCTGTGGGTCTCCTCATCATGATCTAGACTCCTTTGCTCAAATAATCCCTCCTCCTTCTCTTCGACTGGATTGGGAGCTCAGCCCAGAGTTGAGCTGTGGATCTCTGCATCTGTTTCCATCAGTTGCTAGATGAAGGTTCCATGATGTTAATTAGGGTGGTCATCAATTTGATTACAGGGGAAGGCTAAATCCGGCACCCTCTCCACTATTGTTTGGAGTCTTAGGCAGAGGTCATCCTGTGGATTCCTAAAAATTTCCCTAGCACCAGGTTTCTCCCAAACCCCAAAATGGCTCCCTCTATCAAGATATTTTTCTTGATTCTCTTTCTCTGTCCCTCCCCCAACTCAACCATTGTATTCCTTCATGTTCTCTTCCCATCTCCTCTTACCTGCTCCCCCAAAGTTCCCAACTTACTCAAATCTTAGCAGAAGATTTGTCCAACTATGTTCATAGCATAATAGCAGAACCTGGAAACAAACCAGATAGCCCTCAACCAAAAAAAAAAAAAAAAGTGGTACATCTACACAATGGAGTATTATTCAACAGAAATTTAAAAAAACAAAAAAACCTGAGTCAAGCATGGCACTCATAAGGCAAAGGGTAACCAGGCAACAATCCATAACTCCAGAAAGGCTAGGTAACAAGGATTCCAAGAGAGACATCCACGAATGTTGTATGTAGTTTCTGACCCGGACTTTCTGGTCTTGCCTCCTGGCCTGGACTTTCCGGCCTACACAGACACTTACAGTAATTTTACACTGATTGACCTGGGGCCCAGGCATCTAACTTGCTAACTCTTTACTCTTATACTAACCCATGATTCTTATCCTGTTCAGCCATGCGGCTCGGTACCTTTTCTCATAGCAGCATAGTTGTCCTCTGCATCTTCTGATTTCTCTGTGGCATTTCTGCTCTGTTCTTCCTGTTCCAGACTTTTCTTAATTTGGTAGCCCCACCCAAACTTCCTGTCTGCCTTTGGCCAATCAGTGTTTTTATTAAACTAATAGGCAGGACAATTATTTACACCCTTATCTGTAGTCCCCTGGGAAAAGGAAATAGTGTATTTTGTTAAGCATCCAAATGTTGATTTACAAGGCTTAAATCTTAAATAAAGTTTAAAAATTAGGTAAAGCAATATGAGTTGACTCCTTTTCTTATCTTAAGGAATGCCCTCTCCTAAGTGAAGTTAGCAGGTGGTTCTGTGTGATGCATTGCTTCCTGGCCCTAACCATCATTCCTTGCTGTTCTCAACACTAACTCTTGTCTGAAGTGTTTTTAGGAAAACATATCTCATCCTTGAAGCAAGCTTGTCTTCACCTGAGTGTTAAATTCTTAAAACTCTCAGGCAACCCAGAAATCACAATAGGCTAAGAGATTGCTTTCCTTTCATGGGCTCCCTTAATTTTTTCTGATTTCAGTCCTGCCCATACAAAAATATTTCTTTACAGTAGGAAAATGGCCTCGTGGGTAAAATGCTTGCTGGGTAAGTTTGATGATCCAAGTTGGAATCCCCACCACTCACAGAAAGGCTGGGTGTTCATTGGCGGTGGCCTGAAAATCCCCAGAGTTCACTAGCCAAACCAAGGAGCCCTGGGTTCAGTGAAGAGAGCCTGCCTCACAAAACTAAGGTAGAGGATGATTGAGAAAGACACAGTGTTAGCCACTGGCTGCTGACTGCACCCACATGCACACTCAGTATCAGTGAGGTAAGTATCTAATACGGGACTTTCAACTCTTTCATAAATCTCACAGCTAAGTGTTGTTCATAGGAATTATTCTAAGCGAAATTAAAACAAAGGCAGGTAAAGTGTATGATTCCGGTGATGTGAATCTATGTGCTTTCATATAAAACTTGTGGAGTGGGAGTATAGTTCAATGGTAGACTGCTCACCTGTGACATGGAGGTCCTCAGTTCTGTCTCTTGCACTTGATGATGATGGTGATGATGATGGTGATGGTGATGGTAATGATGGTGATGATGATGGGAAATAGTGGTTTCTGAGTTTAGCTGATTGCATCCCATTCAGTGTCTTTTTCTATTGTTCCCCTAGTTTTATATTAACTTGACACAAGCTAGAGTCATCTGAGGGCCAAAACCTCAACCAAGAAACTGTCTCCGTAAGACTGGGCTGTAGACAGAGCTGTAGACAGACAGGGCTGTAGACAGACAGGGCTGTAGACAGACAGGGCTGTAGGCAGACAGGGCTGTAGGCAGACAGGGCTGTAGGCAGACAGGGCTGTAGGCAGAAAGAACTGTAGACAGGGCCGTGGCAGGGATGTAGGACCTAGCAGTGTTTGATGTAGAGAGCACAGCCCACTGTGGGTGGAGCCACATCCCAGGGCCGTGAGGAGCCAGCCAATCAGCAGAACTTCTTCTTGGCCTCTACACCAGTTTCTGTAATTTTGAAGTGATGAACTAAGATGTGAAGTGTAAACTAACAAACCCTCTCCTCCCCAAGTTGCTTTGGTCTTGGTGTTTTTTCACAGCAGTAAAAACTCTAAGACTCTAATGTTTTTCTGATTTCCGAACTCTCTGTGAATTTATAGTTAAATCTAAAATGTTGATAAGGTTCTGATTTAATCTTGTATAATGTATTAAATTTTACCCAATAAAACAAATATGTTTTCTTTCCAAAAGCTTAACTTTTTTATAAAGTATGTATAACATATTTATATATCATATCTTACATAAAGCATCAAAATTTTGACATCTGTATCTGAGTATAGGACTGATTCTGTGGAAATTATATATGTTACATATATATAAGTTCACGTGCTACTATCACTAAAAATATATATACAAAAAAGTTTAAATAACAATTAAAAAGTCCTGAAGAATTTTTTGTAAGGACAAATACAAAATAACCTGAGAATTTAAGAGATTCCAAAACCTCTGCTGTGACTGTGTATTTTCCAGCTATTTTAAGTATTTAAAACCTTATTCTTCTTTGGTGAGAGGACAGGACCATCTGCAGAGAAGGAGAGAAAGGGCAACAGAGGGGGAGAACGGTGGATAAAAATAAATAATGATGAGATTTCTGCAAAACTTCCAGAATAGTTCACACTTTGTATCCTGAAAAATGCTTATTTTATTAAAATAAGAGAGATAAATAAATAAAATTTCAAAAAAGGAAGTGTTTTGTACCAGGTTTTGATCAATTTACCTCAGTTACCACTAGAGGGAAACCAAGATACGTCTGAAAACCCAGAGCGCCACCAGCGCCCCCCCCATGAGCTTCAAACCTGAAGGATTTCAATGTAAAGGTTCTGCTGTCATTTTCTGTATGTCTATATATACAAATACATATTACATATATACACATGTTTATAAGTCATGTGTTTTCCACATTTCAAGTATTGTATTCAATTATTTGTATATCTTGACCTGCCTGATGGAAAGGAACCAGATGCCACGACCCTGTGCCTTCTGTACAAAGTACAGGAGACATCATGTGCCCTAAGGACTCTATATCCCCGATCTTTAGAAGATACTTTGAGGGTCAGGTAGAAGTTTTTCATAGCAGATAAACTGAGTCTTTTCAACATCTAGACACTTTTAGGAATACTACAACGTTAAAGGAAAATGTAATAGCCCATCTTTCTTCCAAATTATATTTTTTTAAAAAAAAAAAAAGATCATACTTCTAAAAAATCAGCATTGCACCAAATTGCTTTTAGAAGTCTGCGCCTACACAGTAATTACACTGTAGGCAAACACCACCCTCAGCATTAATTAGAGGGGCTTCTCTTTACAATGAAAAGCAGCATGTGCAGAGACTCCCAGCCTCGAGGGTGCTGAGAATTAAGTAGTGCTTGAGTACTTAGCCCCAAATAGGGCATTCACACCACCTTCACTAAGGCTAGATTGGATCACGGTCACAGTCACAGGCCTGATTAAGCTCAGTGGGTCACAAAATAGAACAAATAGATATGAACTGAGATGGGGACTTATAGGAAATTGGAGAGGGCAGGGTGTGGGAGTGATCAGAGTGTGTGCATCAGGTGTGTGAGTGTGGTCATACGTGTACGTGTGTGTGTAAACCGTCAGGAACAAATTACACTTCCTAAAAAGCAGAAAGGAAGAGGTGGAGAGATGGTTCAGAGTAATTATACTGTTCTTGTAGAGGAGCCAGGTTGAGCTCCTAGAACCTGTCAGGTACTTCCCAACACCTGTAACTCCAGCTCCGAGATCCAAGGGGTCTGACACCTTCACCTCAGAAGATATCTGCACTCATGCACACAAACCCACCCAAACACATAAATATACACAAATAAAAATAAATATTTAACAGGAAAAACAATGCAAAATGAAAGGCAATGCAGTATTTCAACTTTCTTCCAAAGTACACTTTATATTTTTATTGTTTGAGAATTTCATATATGCATGTGATATATTCTGATCATCCACTCTTCAGTGCCTCCCCATCCATCTTTTTCCTCCCGGTTATGTGCAATCTCTCTTTTTGGGTGTGATTCATAGTCTCCACTTGGTACTTGTGGTGGTTTGAATGAGAAGAGCCCTCCTAAGCTCAGATATTTGAATGCTTAGTCATTAGAGAGTGTGGCACCACTTGAGAAGGATTAGACACTGTGGCCTTGTTGAAATAGATGTGGTCTTGTTGAAGGAAGTGTATTATAGTAATACTCACTTGCAATATATCACAGAAAGGATTAATATTTATTGAGGGGTCTAGGAACCCTCACAATACAAATTGAACCTTAAGACAATTCATGGAGATAGGAACTGCCCCACCATGGGTGATCCACTCTCAGAGAACACAGGAACAAAACAGGGACAAGCTCAGTGTAACGGGATCTGGCCATGCCCCATTCAGGCTCCTGGAACTTTCTGAGACATGCCTCCAAGGTTAGTCACCTGAATCCCACTACAGAAGTGTGCCAATGGGGATGGACTTTGATGTCCAAAGTCCAAGCCAGGTCCAGTGTTACTTATTGTCTCTGCTGCCTATGGATCTGGATAGAGAACTCTCAGCTACTTCTCTGGCACCGTGTCTGCTTGCCTGCCACCATGTTCCTGCCATGATGACAATGAACTAAACCTCTGAACCTGTAAACAAGCCCCAATTAAATGCTTTCTTTTATAAGAGTTGTCATGGTCATGGTGCCTCTTCACAACCATAGAACGCTGACTAGGAGAGGGCTGCTTGTACATGCATGCATGTGGACAATCTACATGTGCATAGGTAGCCTCTCAGGGCCCACACCCCTGAAGAAAACTAACTCTTCCTCCCCCAGATACCATCATGTGTCCACAGCTCCTCCAACAGAGTTGGGACTTCGTGAGCCCTGCCCCATCCATGCTGAGACTCAAATTATATTTTTTTAAACTTTAACTGTGAGGGAAACATAAAGAAGTATTATATATAGATTTCTATCTTTCTGAAGATTATTAAATTATTCCATTAGAAATAGTTTTTATTTTTCTCCCTCTTCCTTCACCAGAAGTCATAACCCCATGCTGGAGATTAGAGCACGTGTTTCCAGAATCTGTCAGCCAGTGAGTAATCCTGGAAGCTTCCAGTCTGAAAGTTATTAGTTACTATTGCCAGAACTAAGGAAACATGCGCCATTTTCACTATGTAAGTGGTGCACATCCAGGTAGCTCCTTAAGCGTCACAACTCCCATTCTCAGGCCTTTTTATTACATCTTCATTCATTTGCTTTATGGGAGAATAATGCTCCCGTGTCTACAGTTACACCCCACAGAAATAGAGCTCAACTCTAAGGCTTCTAACTTTTAAAACTCAAATATTTTGTGGCCCTACAACCACAATGGAAGCAGTCTAGCAGTTTCCTTAAAACCTAAGAATGTATCTGCAATATGACCCAGCCACACCACTCTGAGGAATTTCCCTGAAGGTCTCCATACTCTATACAGAGGTGTTTGTACATCCTTGTCCATTGTCGCTCTATTCACAACAACTAAGTTACAGAATCAAGCTGATGGATTTTTTAAATTTTTTAAACACAATAAAATGTTTTAGCTAAAAAAGATGAACAAAGTGGATCATGTGTAGAAAAAAGCTGCAATGGGAGATAATCATGTTGAGCAACTTAAGGCACTCCCAGAAGGACAAATATGTGTCTTATCTGCTTGTGATTCCATTTTGTACAGATACATAGAATCATGTATGTATGTATATATGGCACAGAAGCAGAAGCTAAACTGTCTGGGGACTCACAGGAGGGGTGGGGAGTGAGAAAGAGAGAGCAATAACTCAGCATTCAATATGTGCTCAGATAAAAATATTCTTGTGGAACACAGCATCACATGCAATTAACATAATTAATGAAAATTTTAACTAGAAAAAGAATCAGCAGATGTGCTTCCAAGCAGCAATTTTTCAAACTTTCCTATTTTGATGGGGAAAAGAGAATTCAGGCTTGGGCAGCAAACTGGATGCCACCCAAGTGTTAAGGGGGAGGGCTGGCTCTCAGAACAGGCCTGGGGGTGGATAGCTGTCTATTTCTGGATACAGTCCTAGGAAATCCAACATCAGCACAAAACTGAGTCGCAGTTTTCAAGACCTTCAATGACACTTTTACTGGTAACAAAGCTAACATCCAGACCTCTACCTGCTTGACCCCTTTGCCTCTCTGTAATCATGTGCCCAAACCAAGCAGCTGATGACTGGAGCCTCATTCAACAGACCCTTAAGACCTGCGCCAGACAGAGTGCCCTGAAAGTGGCTTCTGGAAGGAGGTGCGTCCCCACATTCAGAGAGGACCAGATTTACTCAGACATGTCATAGCTCCAGACGTATGTGCAGCAAGCAAAAGACAGTGTGAAGGTAAAGTACAAACAGGTTCATAAACAGGCTCAATCCCTGAGAAGTGTGTCTTTGAATGGCAGGAACTTTTTAAACTGCCAAATTAATCAGCACAAACCCCGAGTGGCTGTACCTGCCTCTATACTAGTCTCCGGTAGAGGGCCCTGGGCTGTCCCGGATGTCCTTCTTACCCAGCCTTAGCTCTCTCTCTTTTGTCTACATAAACTCCACACCTCCTCAGGGTGTCCATCCTCTGGGCAAAGCCACATCATCCAGAGAACATAAGAATAAAAAGCATCTCCCAGGTCGTCGTCCCCCCCCCCCCCCGCGTTACATTCTTTATTATGTAATTTCTACTTTAATGACCAACTTGCTTTTTTCTTCTTTTTTAAATATTTATTTTGTATGTATGCATTTGACTTCTAATTTTGTTCAATGAAATGAGCTATTCTGGGTATCTCAACATTACACTTTTATCAATGAGTGGAGGTTTTATCCAGACAGAAGACAAGGAAGAGTAAATACAAATCACCCAGACCTAACAGAGTCGGTGGAAACTTTACCTGACAGCTGCAAAAATTCTCAGTCTCGCTCAGAACATTCTCTGGTATTTGCCAAGTGTTAAGTCACTAAAGAAACATCAAAAATGGGAAAGAAAGAAAAAAGATACTCAAAATCACACAATATATTTTTCCTGACCACACAGAATAAAACTAAAAATTGATAGCAGAAATTTTTTTTTTAATTTACAAATACATGAAAACTGAGCAAAATATGCTCCCGTTACAATCGGGTCAATGAGAAAATCAAAAGGAAAAATTTTAATGTCTGGGAACAAATGCAAATGGAAACATGGCATAATAAAAGCCACAGGGGGAAACAAAGCAATACTAACATGAGGTCAGCTGAGGTATATGTCAAAAGGGAGAAAAACTCAAATAAATAACACAATTCTGCAACCTAATGAGTCAGAAAAACAAAAAAAGAAACCCAAAATTAACAGTAATAAAAATAATAAAGACTGTAGCAGAAATGCAAATAACAATAGAGTAAAAATAATCATGAAATGTGTTATGTGCACGTGTGTACATGCTTGTGTGTGTGCATGAGTCTATATGTGTGTGTGTGCACACGCATGTGTTGCACAAATAAAGGAAACTCAGAGCCAGATCTCAGGGAAAGGCTGAGATATCAAAGAGAGGAAACACCACAGTCAGATCTCACCCAGCTGTCTTCCAGCTTCCTCAGCCTCGCTCCCCTTGGCTTCTACTGCCTAAGCTGCCTTCCTACCCTGCCTTAAATACCTTCTTCTCCCAGTTGTTTTACATCCAGGTTGAGATTAAAGGTGTGGGCTACTACTATTTGGTAGTTAGCCTTGAACTCACAGAAACACAGAAAGATCTCTGTCTCTGGAGTTATGGGATTAAAGGCCTGTCACCACCACTGCCTGCCTGGGAGCCTGGAACTCCTTCTGTAAACCAAGATGGCCTCAAACTCAGATCTGCTGGGATTGAAGGCATACATCACTACTCTCTGATCCTCCTGGATTGACTGTGGGTAGATCTCTTTGATATTTCAGACTGGTTTTTATTAAATGTGAATACACATGTAAAAACTAGAGTTTACCTATAAGTGTCTTTTTCTTTTGTTCTCTTGATATATTTAATGTGTGTAAGTGTTTGCATGCATGTGTGTCGGCATCCAGGCACGTGTCTGGTGCCCGTGGAGGGCAGAAGAGAGCATCAGATCCCCTAGAACCGTAGTTATGGACAGTTGTGGGCGCTGTGTGAAAGTGCTCTTAACTGCTGAGCCACCTCTCCAGGCCCCTTCACCTTAATTGTTGAGCAGGGTCTCTTCCCTGAACTTGAAGCTCATTGACTGGCTAGACCAACTGGCCAGCAAGCTGTCAGGGTCCACCTGTCTCTACCCCAAGACCTCAGCACTGAGGTTTCAGACACACGTTGCTGTACCCAACTTTTTATGGAGGGGGGGCTGGAGATCTGAACTCAGATCCTCAAGCTTAAGTGGCAAGTGTATGATCCACTGAGCCTTGCTCCCAGCCCAGAAGGTAAACAACAACAAACTTAGACAGGCTATCGAAGAAGAAGAAGAAAAAGAAGAAGAGATTCAAATAAACAAAATCAGATGTGAAAAGCTGTCATGGCTCTTCTTTAAACGCTTGTTTTTGTTTCCCTGATATTGAGCAATAATCAGACAGCTTGGAAATTCAGATAGCTAGCACATCAATTATAAGTTTAAAACAGTTAATAGGAACACAGATCAGAATCCAGCCAAAGGAGGTAATTGAAGACTGACACACCCTCTTCCCCCTCCACGTCATCTGCAGCAGATTTCATCCCCAGGAATGTCTTATAGTCCAGAATGGCTCCTAGTCACTTTATCTGTGTGTGTACGATGGAATCCCAGAGAGATAGCATCAAGTTCACAAACGCACACTCAAACTGTCCGTCCCAACAGCCTTCTTTGTAAGCCAACAATTCGTAGCTAAAGGAGAGGCTGGCAAATACAGCAATCTACTTGTGCTCATCAAAGCCCCATTAGGCAGGGAAAAGATGAGAGTAAATGTTGGATAGGTAACTAATTGGTTTTGGCTACAGTATGCCATCAAGATCAGGGGGGGAATCTAAAAAAGAAACCAACCTCTTTGAAAAATAATGTATATGGTTTGGCTTTGTTTAGTTTTACTGATGTTGACTGACACACTGTTGCCATGTTTCATGTTCTAGAGGTTCCACCCATGGGTGTGTGTGTGTGTGTGTGTGTGTGTGTGTGTGTGTGTGTGTGTGTGTGTGTGGCCCCGGCTACAAAATACTCAGTCCAACAAGTGCATCAGCAGAATTGGCTGCCAGTTCCTTTGCCGAGTTCCACCCTGTCCTCCTTTTGGTCGTGAACTTGAGCCAAGGTACTTTTTTTTTGAGTTGCTCAAAGCCTGTTTTCTTGCTTTCTTCCTTCCTCCATTTCTTCCTTCCTTCTTTCTTTCTTTTTTATTAAAAATAGATTCTGTTATTATACAATATACCCTGATTATAGATCCCCCCTCTCTGCTCCTCCCAGTCCCTCCCCTCCTTCTTTCCCCTCCAGATCCACTCCTTTTCTGTCTCTCATGAGAAAAGAACAGGCTTCTGAGAGATAACAACCAAACACAACAGAATAAAATATAATGAGATAAAATATAATAAAAATATAACGAAATAAAATATGTACTAATATAAATATTAAAAACTTTCGTGTCAAAGTTGGACACAGCAAGCCAACATTTCCTTTGAAGCATAGTTAATTGTTTACAATTGCTCTATTGAACTTCATGCGTCACGATGACCTCCCTCTCTAGCAGCATCTTGGTACCCATTTCAGCTCACAGAACTATCTTTCCTCATCCTTTCCTCCTGCTGGCCTCTACTCCATCCTCCACTTCCACATGACTAGCGCTTTTAGTTCCCACTAAGGAACAAAAACATGCAGGATTTGTTTATCCTGAGCCTAGCTTATTTCACTTTACATGACACCCTTTGTCTCCACCCCATGTTGCCGCAAATGGTAGGATTTCATCTTTAGACCCAAACAATAACCTCTGTCTATCATTATCTTCTATGTCATCACATTGTTTTTTAGACAACCCTCTGTATGAACATATGTTGGTTGTTTTCATATCTTAGTATAGTGAATGTTGCTGTAATGAACATGAATGGGCATGTGTCCCTTGGATGCCTTGGAATACACGCCCAGAAGCGGAACTGCAGGATCATATCAGAATTCCCTCCTCAGTTCATAAAGGAAACTCTTTTGTTTGGTTTTGGTTTTGGTTGTTTTGTTGACTTATTGTATTATTTTGTCTGTGTAAATGTTTGCCTACATGTGTGTATGCACACAATTTGCATGCCTGGTGCCCTCTCAGTGACCGGAAGAAGGCTTTAGACCCCCGCCCCAGGAGCACAATGACAGATGGTTGTCAGCTGTCATGTGGATGTTAGAATTCTGAGCCTTTGCAAGGACAATAAATGCTCTTAACTGCCAACAGAGCAACCTCAAGGGCAGAGCAGAGACTTGAGCTGATTTAATAAACTCTTTAGGTCCTGTTTCTTGAGAACTTTGACTGACGCATACCATTCTATTCATTTCTCTGTTTTGAAATAGTTTGAAAGGATATTAGTTATTCTTAATTTAAAAAATTGCTTTTAAGACTAAGTAGCTCAGGCTGGTCTTGAACCCTATCTTCCCATCTTAGCCTCTATGGTGGTTTGGATGAGAATATCCCTTACCTCAGATGTTTGATTACTTGGTCCCAGTTGGTATTGGTGCTTGGACAAGTCTAGGAGGGATATGTCACTGAAGGTGAGGAAGGTGAGCTGGTTTCAAATCATGCACCATCTCCACTTTGCTTTTTTTAATGGGGGGGGGGGTCTGCTTGAAGTTCAAGATGTGTGCTCCCAGTGTTGCAGCCATCATTTCCTGACACACTGAACACTTGTAACCACAAGCCAGATAAGCCCTTCCTTGACAACTGCCTTGGTCTTGGTGCTTCATCCTGGCATAAAAACCTTAACTAAGACAGAGCTTTTCTATTTCTGTGGTGTCAGAATGGCTACCAAAATCTTTCACAAAAAAATGAGGTCACTGTAATAAGACAAATTGGAATCCACTCAGGGGAAAAGCAGAACATCTTCCTTGAAATCAGGGCTGTGCTGGAACACTTAGACCAGATAAGTACAAGCCTGACCTGATTTTCCACTTTGTCAGAATAAAGGCAAATGATGCACACTTGCCAGAAGGATCTCCAGCTCAGGGCCTAAGCTCTAATGCTAATTGCACAAAAGGCTCCATATTTCCTGAAGTTCAAATTCCTCCACATACTCAGAAGTTGTGTAATTATCCCAGATTTCTCCTCGGTCACCCAAGAAGCCTTAAGCACCTTCAATCTATCTTTGGTTTTTTTCTGTTTAATATCTACCTTGCCTAAGCCTTCTAGTCTTCTTTGCCCCGTAAAAGGAAACTAATACTTAGCATTTTTTAAAGCTTGTCTTGATGAGTTGTTTAACTGATGCTTGTAAAGTACTTAATGACCTAAAGATGAAAGGTGCTGAAGACAGGTAAGGTGGTCCATCCCTTTGACTCATCAGCTGCCCTTATTAGTTATACAGAATGAAAAGTGTTCAGCCACAACCAGAATACTTATGGATGTACATCAGCTCAAATGTATGCCCAGTAACCTCATAAAATATATGCACTACATTTATCAATCAAGTTCTTGAGTCTCCTTATCAGAGCAATAGGCTCTGTTAGTGAAATAAGCATTTGAAATCCCTTAACATTAAAAACACAAGTTGTCTAGAAGATCATGTCAAAACATAATAGTACTTTTGGTGTAAACATGAAGTTCTTTACACTTAAATATATAGGTGAGGAGTTCCTACCTGTAAAACTGAGTGGGGATCCCAATCTCTCTCTCCCCAGACCCCGCCTCCTCAAAGCCCTCCACACAGCGGCCCCTCCCCTAGAGGTGACCTTGTTTCCAGACCTCTGCCCCTAAAGGACTCCCACCAAAAATCAGCCCCTCCCTGGGGCTGCTCAAGACCACACCTACTGGTTACTTAAGGCCTGGTAGCCATATCTGCCATGTGACTCCCCCCTGCCTTTCCAGGGGTCACCCAGGATTGCTTTACTCTGTACCTATTAAACCTGGGCTTTTTCTGATTTGGTCTGATTTGGATTGTTGAGCCAGCACAGGGGCTTATCAAGATGCAAAAAACCTATCGCTCTATACAACTTGAAACAAGGAAATTTTACTTTACTCTCTTATTTTGAAACGACCACAGTGACACAAATTTGGTAAGGAATTAAAACAACTAAATGGTAAGCTTGGTACAAAAAAACAAAAAAACAAAAAAAAAAAATCTAGTCTTGCTGAAGTTACCATGTTTCTTTGCATGATGAAGCACATGTCATCAATTTTGTCACCACCCTTCTTTCTTTGACACACTTTTTGGGGTTACGTGACTTGCAATGGGAAGAATCCCCAGCTGATAATGGAAGCCAGCATGTCCCACCCCTCCCCCGTTGGTTTAGCATTCTAAAGAAACCTCCCTTACACTCCAAGTCATTTCTTCCAAATCTCTTGGCTTTGTTCAGTTCTCTGATGACATCTCCTGTGCATGTCCCCTTAGCTTTACTGAATGTTGACCTTACATCTCAGGCATTTCCTTGCAAACACTGGCCTCATAATGTCTAATCACAAGGCAAATGTGCTCCTAATCTTTATTGAAGTTTCAATGATAACATTCCATAAAACTTAAACATGAGGGCCAGGAGATGTCTCAGCGGGTAAAAGTCCTTGCTGCCCAAGTTTGATCCCCAATACCCATGGAAAAGCCAATGGAGAGGTAGAAATCTATCTGTACCCACAGGTCTCCTGAGGTAGTGTGCTGGGAGAGACAAAACTGGGTAAAAGAAGAGAACACACACAGACACACGCACACATGCACACTCACACACACACACACACACACACACACTCACACACACACACACCAGTCTAAAATAAATGGTTTAGAAACAAATTAAGTATATTTCTACTATTTGAGAATATATTTTCCCCACCCCAGTGTTTTTGGAATGTTTATATGTTACAATCAACGTTCGCATTAACACATCTCCTTGAGAACTAAAGTATAAATGTTAGCTAGACAGATATTGCAGGGGTGGAGGCGATTGAAGATGGATCCCCTTCCTCGAGGTGACAGGATCCCAGCTCCCCATTTTTCTTATTACATTAGAAAAGAGGCGCCTTCTTCGCATTTAGACTATCATTTGAAGAGGTGGAGGCGCCTGGGATTGTGGAGGCCACTGCAGCAAGGCTACTCTGTCCTGGCTGAAAGGAAAGAATCCAAAGCCGACCTCTTATAATCCAGCAGAGCCAGTCACTCACCAGGTGGGGCGTCCACTTTCCCGATCTCCTGAATCTCATTCCCTGAAGACTTTGGAAGACTAGATACCACTCACCCTTCACAGACGTCCCTCAGTGCGGGCACTCACAGGCAACACTTCAGAGCTAACAAAGTTGGCAGTTTTGAATCCTGACTCAGAAATCATAAATATTCCCTCTCTCTAGCCTTTTACCTTCAGATCCCTTCCTATTCTTTCTCTGGATTCCTGCTCGCCCCACAGGACTCCCTTTCCCCCACATGGTGATTGCCAACTTCCCCTGCAAACGCCACGTCTTTCCCTTTTCCTCTTCAACAGCTGCCTCCTCCAGGCAGCTGCCAAGATTTACAGCTTGCTTCCCTTGCTGTTTGTCTCCTAAATTCTAATAAAATGGCCCTTCTGAGTACTTTTGATTCTCTGATTTGCAAGACTAAGAACCCAAAACTTACATTTCCCTGGTGACATATTTACCCATTATACCCTAGTATCACAGTTTCTAAAATTCTTCCACAAGCCCTACCCACCACCACGAGCTGGGCAGGGCCACCTTATTTAATGAACTTCCTGTTCCTTCCTACCACCCCATTGTAGTAAGAGGTTTCTGGCCCGGACTTTCAGGCCTAGCCTCAAGGTTTGGACCCGCAGACCCATAGACTCACAGAGACACACAGATGCTTACAGGTTTTAGGCTGATCAGCCTAAGGCCCAGGCAGATAACTTGCTAACTCTTTACCCTTAATGTAACCATGACTCTTATCCTGTTCAGCCATGTGGCTCGGGACCTTTTCTCAGAGCAGCATAGTTGTCCTCTGCATCTTCTGGCTTCTCTCTGGCATTCTACTCTGTTCTCCCTGTTCCAGAGTTTTCTTAGTCTGGTAGCCCCAACACTTCCTATCTGCCTTTGGCCAATCAGCGATTTCTATTAAACCAGTGGGTGGGATAAATATTTACAATGGAACAACATAGTCCCCCCCACACCCCATTCCACCCACCCCCATTTTCCTTACTTCCCAGTTTCTTTACATTAGCACTCCACTACTATAGACTTCCCCAAAGCCTGCGATCAATATTCTCTTCTTACATCTCTCTCTTGAACTTCTTATTCAATGTGATATCAAATGACTCTCACATGGGGGGGGGGGGTGTCTCTGCTATTCTGGATTTCACATATCCATTTTGAGAGATATTTCTACTAGCATTTATGGCAAACACTCCACGCTTTATTAAATTAAACCTATCAACAATACAGGACTTTAGTGAGGCTGCTGTGTTGTGTGAATCATCAGCATATACACAGAGTGAAGTAAAACTGACTTATCCTAGGAAGACGCCAAGGACACAGCGTAGGTCGTGGTTCACTAGGTGATTCCAGAGTCTCAAAATCGAGGTTTCTGGTAGAGCATTGGAGATCAGCAATCTGAAGGTGAGTTTGAAGGTGTCTGATATTTCAGTCTTTAAAGCCACGACATTCAAAGTTAAAAGCTTCAGCTTCTCCAAGCCCATTCCACTCTTGGCGATCTCAATCTGTTAACAAAGTCACAATTTTCCACACAATTTCAAAAACTTGCTTGGATCCCACTGTGGCCCTGAGCCGGTATTCCTCGAGTTCTTCCTGTAATTCCAAGTCTTAAATAGCTTTCTATTCATTCCTACCTTTGTTCCTAATTCCAATTTCTAGAATCTTCTGATTAAATGTTTGGACTAAGAACCTGATACAGTTCCCTATTCTCAGAGTCATTTCCATATAACCCAATTTTTCTTACCTACCATCACCAAGAGGTGATTTCCATATAACACACCACTGATGACATCACTTCCTTGTTAAAACACTCGAAGCCTCTTTATTACCCCTTAGTAATTTCCTCATTATAAATGCCAAAAGTGTGTCTCAGTCATCACCTTATTCTGCCAATCAGCAGCATTTGACAACTGGTCTCCCCATTTAGAAATCTCTTGCTTCAATCCTTACCCAGTAATCTATGCCACAAACAGTTGTGGTGATTGGTCATTATGCTCATTAAAACCTTTTGGCACCTTATTCCTATCTCACTTACGGCAGAATTCAAAATGTGTCTTACAATGGCCTATGAGACGCCAGCATCTTACAATGGCCTATGAGACACCAGCATCTTACAATGGCCTATGAGACACCAGCATCTTACAACAGCCTATGAGACACCAGCATCTTACAATGGCCCCCTAGACACCAGCATCTTACAATGGCCTATGAGACGCCAGCATCTTACATCGGCCTATGAGACACCAGCATCTTACATCGGCCTATGAGACACCAGCATCTTACAACGGCCTATGAGATACCAGCATCTTACAACGGCCTATGAGACACCAGCATCTTACAACGGCCTATGAGACACCAGCATCTTACAATGGCCTATGAGACGCCAGCATCTTACAACAGCCTATGAGACACCAGCATCTTACAATGGCCCCCTAAACACCAGCATCTTACATCGGCCTATGAGACGCCAGCATCTTACATCGGCCTATGAGACACCAGCATCTTACATCGGCCTATGAGACACCAGCATCTTACAACGGCCTATGAGATACCAGCATCTTACAACGGCCTATGAGACACCAGCATCTTACAACGGCCTATGAGACGCCAGCATCTTACAATGGCCCCCTAGACACCAGCATCTTACAATGGCCTCCAGACACCACATGGAAGGCTCTCTACCCACTCTGAGTTGCTCTCTAGCTACACTAATCACCTTGCTCCAGCCAAGGGACAGCAAGCCAACTCCTACCTCCTGTGTTTTACAACAGTTGCTGTCGCCCTGAGAGCTGCTGGCCTTGCTAGGATGTTCAGGCGTTATCAAGAAGGCTGTCTCTCTTTCAGTCTATGTAGGTGACACCTCCCCTATACTCAAGCAGTGCCTGTACAACACAACACAACACCGTGTGAAACACCACAGCTGCCTCAGTATTATCATGGCATTTCAGAGCGTCTTTCATGTGGCCTCCACTAGAGCATATGCTCACTGACAACGGTCTTTTCTGCCACCGTTTACTTAGAGTCTAAAACAATGTCTTGCACTTACTAGGTGCTCAATAGTTATTGGTGAATGGAAAACTCACACAAAATGATTCTCCCTAGGCACTGAAGTGAATAAAGACCATATCAATCTGTACAAGCAACATGTAAACCTATACATGCTACTACTTATGAATATCAATTAATTGATAGTATATTTTATCATCATGTGTGTTTTCAGCCTAGGGATGCTAAGCGTCTAGTCTTTATAATCTTTCAATTAACACACTCAGAAACTTTAGGAGCCCTGCTATTCCAGCCAGCCAAAACCACCAGATTGTCTACAGAGGTTCACACCTGGCCTGGACTCACACAGTGTCTCAACTAGCAAGACTTTTCATCCGCTCCTCTTCCCACACCACCCTCCATCATCTATGCTCTCTAGAGTAAGCACATCTCTCAGTCAGAGCTGGCACTCAGGCAGACTCTATTCCCTGGTCCTTGAGCCAGAAATAAGTCTGTCCTCCCTCCACTTCGGCCAGGTCATCTGTCACAGCAGCAAGAAGAGGAATGCACACCACAGCAGACCAATAGCCATTTCTGCGCCGGTGTCACTGTCCTATCACGATTCAGAGCCGTCCTATCGTGTGGCCAGAAGGTGGCGCTCTAAACACGCAAACCGGTTTTGCGTAGTTTGGATTTTTTTGGTTGTTTATGGGTGGTTTCTTTTGTTTCTTTTTTTTTCTCTCTCGATCTCTTGTTTCATGGAGACTTTTTTTTTCTTCTACAGGCTTTTTAAACTTTAAATTATTGAAGCTACAGTCAACACAAATAATACAACAGAAAGAAACACCATTAAATGCATGTCCGGATACAGACTAACTCCCTATTCACTTTAGTCACATGTGGAGACAAATATATTTTCTCAAGCAGTTTTCTTATAAAAAGTTTTAAAGCAAAAATGTTAACTTACAGTTCAAAAATATTTCACGGTATTGTCCTAAGAGACAATAACCGCAATTTCATAAAGAAAATGTTTTAGGACAGAGTCTACCAAACACATTTGAAGAATAGCTTTCTCAGAATGTCCCCACGGATGGTAGAAATAACACGACCATCACGCTGACAAATGGAAAAACTACTGAGATTGTGTATGAAACACTCAGACTAGCTCATCTTACAATAAACAAAAAGCAGGATCCTGGATCCAAAGGCAGCAAGGATACAAGGCTAGTCTACGCAGCAATGATTCTCACGGAGACTGAAAAGTTGTGATTTTGTTTCCTTAGTGCGCTATTCCTATTCCCAGGCTAACCCCTTCCATCCGAATTCAGTTCTCGGCCCAGAAAAGAGCAGGTGTTGGCGGCACAAGGAGACTGGAGCCTGTTTTGTGTTTGTTTGGTTTTTTTTCCACCTTCAGGGACTCCCTATCATATGCCCCAGTTTTTACTGGTTCTTAGGCAGGTTTCCCCACTGTACTATTTCCCACAGTCAAATCCACTTGTAAGAAGAACAGAGAAAAACTTTTTAAAAATGCATCTTTTGAATTCTATATGTGCATTCTATATTCTATAGGTAGCTTTTAACTTTTAATTAATTTTAATGTTAAAGAACCTCAACTCATTATGGACGTATAATAATCTTATTAATAATTTTGAAAGGGAACATGTCTGCTAACATCTTGTGTATCCCTCACAGACAGGAAAATCCCACCCCTACTATACACAGATTTTTGTCTCTAGGCAAGCACGCCTTGAGAGAAGAGAATACCACAAAGCTAGAATACATATTTTAGGTTATTTCTCCAGTTTATATGCTTTTCCCAATTCAAGTTCCTAGTTAACAGTTTTCTTCTTTTTACTTATAACAACTCAGAGGGAATAATGACATTTCTAAATGTTACAATTATTAATAGTTATTCAATATTGGTTCATCTATTCACCTTTTTATTAAATATTTATTGAGTGAAGTTTTCATCAGTGCAAGAAGGCTGTGTATTTAGCAGACACACACCCTCATCCTCCTCATGTTCACCCAACACACAGCTGACAAGATCAGAAGGTGGGTCCTTCTCTCTCTGTCTGTCTGTCTGTCTATCTACCTACCTACCTATCTATCTCCATCTCTATCTCTGGTTTCCTCACCAGGGGCAAGGTCCACAGTGACACTGATAGATTCTGCAAAAGTAACTAGGGATTTTTTTAACTTTACAGTTTTTCTCTTTATCTGCTAACTTTATGAAAATTAAACTTACTTTACAGCTAATAAATAACAGCATTAGTAATTACACACATTAATGGCTAATATGTTGTTTTGATATATGAATATACTGTGTAATATTCTAATCGGGTTAAACACGTGTGTCTTCAGATTGTGGTCAGGGCTGACAAGATAGCTCAGAAGTAGATAAGAGTGAACAGGGCCTAGATTCCATCTCCAGCCACAAAAATAACAAAAATTGACATTGTTTTTATAATGAAAGCATGCAAGATCCTGTCTCCTTACTTTTCAGTGTACAGTACCTACTGCCCTCTGCACACCTCCATGGGGCACCATACACCTGCTCCTTCCTACTTGACTGCAGGCTCATTCTCTTGTCAGGCTCCTATCTCTAAATATGTGTAGCATGTGTGCAAAAGTATTTTCTATGGAATTGGTTTCTTGATCCAAATTCAGTATCTAAAAACAGGTCAGGGCTTCATGCTGCTTCACCCACTATAGCGAAGTCAATGCTCTCTCTCTCTCTCTCTCTCTCTCTCTCTCTCTCTCTCTCTCTCTCTCTCTCTCTCACACACACACACACACACACACACACACACACACATCTTCTTACCCTTTGCTTACTTTTTATTTGTTTTGTTTTTTTAGAGAGGGCATCATTATGTACCCCAGGCTGCCTGGAGCTCACTTTGTGACCCCCAGTTGCCCTTAATCACGGCCATCTGCCTCAGTCTCTATATGTGGGGATTATAGGAGATGCCACTGACCTCTACTCTTAGAGAGTTTCATGAGCTCCCCTAAGTCTTTACCAAGGTTCCCTCAGTCTCTAAACTTTGATGAAAAATGTTGCTCTTTACTGGGTATTTCTATGGTTGAATTAAAAAGTTTCTGATCCTAATTTACTTCTTTGTCTCCCACAGTCTCCTCACAGTCTCCTCACACTGTCTCCTCACTGTCTCCTCACAGTCTCCTCACACTGTCTCCTCACTGTCTCCTCACAGTCTCCTCACACTGTCTCCTCACTGTCTCCTCACACTGTCTCCTCACACTGTCTCCTCACACAGCCTCCTCACAGTCTCCTCACAGCCTCCTCACAGTCTCCTCACAGTCTCCTCACTGTCTCCTCACAGTCTCCTCACAGTCTCCTCACAGCCTCCTCACAGTCTCCTCACACTGTCTCCTCATTGTCTCCTCACAGTCTCCTCACAGTCTCCTCACACAGTCTCCTCACAGCCTCCTCACAGTCTCCTCACAGTCTCCTCACAGCCTCCTCACAGCCTCCTCACAGAGTCTCCTCACAGCCTCCTCACAGTCTCTTCACAGTCTCCTCACACAGCCTCCTCACAGTCTCTTCACAGTCTCCTCACAGTCTCCTCACACTGTCTCCTCACAGTCTCCTCACACAGCCTCCTCACAGTCTCTTCACAGCCTCCTCACAGTCTCCTCACAGTCTCCTCACAGTCTCCTCACACAGCCTCCTCACAGTCTCTTCACTGTCTCCTCACAGTCTCCTCACACAGCCTCCTCACAGTCTCTTCACTGTCTCCTCACAGTCTCCTCACACACACTCGGCCTCCTCCTCCTACACAAGCCTGACTTCCCTCCCTCCAGGTTTCTGGAGACTCAGCAATGGGAGTTCACAGCCTCACAGGAATTCCTTGGCATTTCACATGTACTTCACCTCCCACACAATGTTTGCCAGCATTGCCCAGCTGATTTCTGCTGTGTCCTGGCATCTCCATTTTTCAGGAACTCCCTGGTCCTCTGGCAGCCTCACTAACCTCCTGATTCTTTCTATCCCTTCAGCCTCCAGTGTGGCACCTTCGCAGCTGCCAACTACAGTGCAGGCCAAGCTTGCTTGTCAGCATCTGCCCTGCCCCAGTTTCATCCTCCAATGGCATCTTTGGCGATGCAGTTCTTCACTTACACTCTCTCCTTTTGTATTTGATTAGGTTTTATTTTTAAGTCATTTTACTTTCCAGTCATCACTTACTTGCCTCTAAACATCCTTAACCTAGTCTCTCAACAAAGGCCTTATCTGTCAGCGGCATTGTACAAGAGCCTTCTGACCTGGCTGCGGAATGTATGTCCTGAGAAAGCTCCCAGGCCAAAAATGGCCACTGACGTGAAGACACGTAGCAAGTATTGAGTAACCACCGAAGAGGTTCCCAGGTGTGTGAACTTAGACAGGAATTTGGCCTGAGGCCTGGGAAAACTTTTTTTAAAAAATACCCATCTGTATTCTAGTCCCCCAGAGCAGCCACTAAAAAAATGAGTCACCTGCACCTCCACCCCTGGCCTGCGCCGAAGTTTCGTGGCCGGGGAACAGGAATGAAGAGCTAGTGACTTTGACAGAGCCACAGCAACTTTAGCATGGGGAATACATCCCCAGGTTCCTCCGAAGAAAATTCATCTCCAGACAGGCCCCTGGGCCTTCCACGGATAAATAAGTTTATTCAAATGGCAAACTGTGGGGGAGGACTAGGGTAGGGGGGGCATGGTAGGTACAGTCACACAAAGAATAAAATAAATAAATAAGGCAAAATGTAAGGGCTAAGTAAAAATATATATAATTTGGAAATAGCTTCGTGGATCAAACCAGGGCCTTCCATGGAGTAATGGAGCACTCTGCCATGACTAAACCCCAACGCCTGTGGAATCGTAGAAAAATAATGAAATAAAGAACAGAAGAGCCGTCTTGTTCTTCCAGCAGACCTGAGTTCGGTTCCCAGCACTTACTCTGCGCCACAGATGCCCACAGGCATCTTCACACACTCACACAGACAACGTCGGAATAAAAAACAAAATAAATATTTTGTTTTTTTTTAAATAACCTTAGAATGTAGAAATGCTTCCTGTTTTTCCTGTACATGCTTGTCAGTGTTACAAACTAGCGCAGAAGTGTAGGGGTGTTTCGAAGCTTTAATTTAAAAGACAATTCTGTGACGTTTTCAGGAAAGCAGAGTAAAACTAGGAAGAAGTGCATGACTGAGGAAGAAAAATGCTCCCTGTCTGCTCTGTGCATCTTTTGAATTCTGTAGGCTGCATATACAGTGTAGCTCTTGGGAGGCTATGACGAGAGCTGAGCATCTAAGGCCAGTCTGGGCTGCGTGGTGAAACTGAGTCTCAATACAAACTGAGATGAACAAAAGACTAGAGGCTCCCTGCTAGAACGCAGGAGGCACTTGGCACAAAGGAGAAGAAAACTAGGCCTGGCTGGGCGTGAGGGAGACCCTTCACTCTATGCAGAGCACTAAACGACAGGAAAAGTGGAAGTATATTAAGGAATCTGAGTCACTGTGGACATATAGTGGAGCCCCCACCCCACCGCTCACATCCCACTTTCTTGCTGAACAGCGCCCTTCACTTCAAACTCAACTTGCCTTAGACCAAGCTGGCTGCATGCAGCTCAAGAATATCACGTAGGCACGCCTCCTGTTCACGTGATCCCCACAGCTTCCTACTGCATCAAAACTCTACTGTCTCAGGATCCAGAAGGTGTTAGACTTCTGGTTTCAGACTAAACGTTACTACAGGAGTTTGTCAGGGATGCGCAGCTGAGCAGCAAGAGGGAGAGGGGGAGGCCACCGGACACGATGCACTCGGGCTCTTCATCCTCCGGCTCTCTGGCTTCTAGGTCTGGACAGGAAAGAATGAGAAGACGAAATCCAAGCATCCTGTGTGGGTGAGTGGCAGCATTCTCCACAGGTGACTGAAACTACAGTCACACCTCTGTGGCACAGTGGGGACTCCCTAGCCATAGCTCCACAATTTCCTTCCAACAAGAAAGGAAAGGTGCCCACGCTTGTCCACCTGGGAAGCACTCGACACACTGAGTCACAATCCCCAACTTGTTCTAGAGACCATTTCAGGTGTGTGGACACATGAGGATGGGGTCGCCTCTACTCTGAGGAAGACCCAGCTCTCTGCACTTCCACCTCAGCATCACTCACGGTGCCTTCACATTCCTCTCTGCCCACACCCCCAGGAACACAAGAGGCACATCCAGAAATCTGCTGCTTGGGAAACTCACAGCCAAGGAACACAGCGTCCACTGTTTACTTTTCGTTCAAGTGGCCTGATGAGCCTGCCTCACCCACATACTTGATTTTAAGAGAGGAACGACTCTACACCCACTCCCATGGAACTGGCTTCCTCTGGGAGATGGCACAGCCACTCCCTAACTGGGGGCCTGTGACTGAACCCTGAAGGACGATGGAGGAACATCAGCTTGACAGGTGACGCTATAAAGTTAAGATTGTGGAACAATGTGACCTCCCTCACTGTTTCCACGTCAGCCATGGCATGGCAGAGAAAGCACTTCTGACATCTTATAACATCCATCCATGTGCTCCGTCCCCGTCATCCACGTGACCCTGAAGGCTCCACACCACGGAATCCTTGCAGGGATCGATGGTCTCAATCCTAAAGAATTTAAACTACCCAGGAGGGTTTTGTGTTGTTTGTTTGGGTTGGTTGATCTTAGTTTTTGTTTTTGAGGGAAAAGTGAGACAGAGTGTTGCTGTACAGCCTAGGCTGACCTCAAACACTTAATCCTCCTGCCTCAGCTTTTCAAATATTTGGATTATAACTACATGCTGCCACATACAGATTTTTAAAATACTTAACACTTTTTTTTTAAGAGTATGAAGTTCATAGCTTCATCCCAAATTCACTTTCTCAGAATCGCCAAGACTAGGCCCAAGGAATCCACAGTCACTATTACAAACAACTTGGGCGGAAGTTAGGCTCAAAGGCAGAGCATTTGTCTGCTCCCTTAAAGTTTGCAGGCACCGGGTTAAATCTCCTTCCACAGGGAAGAGAGCTGGGAGATACTTGATGTCTAGGAATTTTTTTTCAGGAGAACTACAAAAAGAAAGAAGATACACACATGACCACACATACATTTGGGGGTGGTAATTGAGATTTTTAAATGAACTGTAAGCCCAAAGAATTTATCTGCCCGTTTATGTGGCTCTAATACTGAGACTTTTCCCAGCACACAATATACATTCAATAAATAGTTTATTACATGGTTGAATGGATGCCTAGAACATTTCCAATTCTTGGGTAAATTAAATAACCCCACTCACCAGTATGTACCATGGCATGTGGCATGAAAACCAGAGTCTTCTGTCTTAGTTTCCGTGGCTCATAGGATAAAAATATCATTAATTCAGTGGCTTAAAAACAACAAATTTATTTTCATTATTCTAGAGGCTAAGAATATTAAGATGAAGGTGTCCGTTGATGAGGAGTCTCATGAAAGCCTGTGCATATGGGGCAAAACAGTTCTCTATAGCCTGTTTATTGCAGAAACTAATCCTCTTCATTAACCCCCCCCAACACACACACACACACACACACACACACACACACACACACACACACACACACACACACACACACACACGTGACCTCATTACCTCCCAAGATCATCACAGTGATGATTAAGTCTCAACTTAAGAATCTGGGAAATGATGAGCTCTGATACCTTGACATCACCTCTGTAAGCAGATCTTTCCTGAACACGCATAACTTTGTAGCAAACACTATGTAACTATGAATGATAGCTACATCAGGCAAGAGGCAAGCACTACCTGGGTAAGTTTACTGTGTGTCTCCCCAACAGGGGATCTGGACTGTCCATTGATGGTTACTAAGCCATTTATTTCTCTTTTTAAAATTACATTTACTTATTTTGGGGGTGGGAAGTGACAGAAGACAACTTGTGGGAGTCAGTTCTATCCGGGGAGTTCCAAAGATTGCATTCAGGTGTCAGTCTTCAAAGCAAACCCCATCACTCACTGAGCCATCTCACAAACTATTCATCAAGCCGTCTCTAGGTGTGAGACCTTTCCTGTCACACACCATCTATGTCAGAGCCTGTGGCGACAGCTCTGCTGGTGTTGTGCTTGAAGAATTGTGTTCAAGGCTTTGCACCAAAAGTTCTGAGCATGGTGGAAGGCACGTATAATCCTGGATGGGATGGGCAGTTCTTTGGGATTCCCTGGCCAGCCAGCTGAGTCAAATCCGGGTGATCCAGGTCTCACTGGAAGATCCTGTTTCAATAAACAAAGTGAGCTGCTCCGAACAATGGCACCCAAAGTTGACCTCTGGCCTCCATGTACACACTTGTACACACATACTTGTATGTGTATTCATGAACGGTATTCACACACAAATTAAATATAAAAGCCTGAGGTTAAGGATCATTCACTCTGAGAATTCACTCAGAATCTCTTAACTGAATACAAATTTTGTTTCGCTTTTTTTTCCCCCCAAAAGAGGGTTTCTCCATATAGTCCTGGCTGTCCTGGAATTTGTTCTGTATACCAGGCTAGCCTTGAACTCTGGGAGTGCCAGAATTAAAGGTGTGCACTGCTGCCGTCACCGCCACCACCCGACTGATTAATTAATTTTTAAAAATAAACCTCTTTGGTACAATAGAGTTGACTAAAGGTAGTGGGGGCATTATTATGGGGTATTGAGCCTTTTTTTTTTTTTTTTAAACACTGTTGTTACCAATGAAGAATCCTTTTCCCCATAAGACACGGGGAATGGAGGAAACACTGGTCATCAAAGACACCTTTCCTGTCTCCCTGCTGGAAGGGAAGCGGTTGAGCAGCATTTATGTTTGAGGTAAATTATAAAACATTTGTTCTCGGACAGAGAGAAGTGAGTCCAGCGGGAAAGTCTCAGAAAAAACCATCGCCAATGTGGAATGGGGACAGACATCACAGACAACAAGTTGTGGTGTCCCTGGCTTCTGGCACAGAACTTCCAGGGTTAAGGGAGGGTTCTCCTGCAAAGCATGAGAAAGAGGCTGGGCATTGGGCCAGAAGAAAATTCTACCCACCAACGAGGAATAGCACGAGGAGCTACTTGTCTGCAATGAATCAGTGGGCTTCAGCCAAAGCAGCTTCTTGGCAGTTAACAAAAGCCAAGGAAGGCGGAATCCTCAGTATGATTGACATTGCTGCTTCCGTGGCTCCTGCTGCCCACCCCATCCCACTCCACCCCCCTCCGCCCAGTGTGGACCTGGTGCTTCACCTGTCAATCGGCAGCAAAGGAGACTCCAGGCTGACCATGTCCACCAAAAAGCCCAAAGAAGGAGTCAAGACTGGGACAATGGTCCTATCGATTCAAAGGTGGCAGACGGGATGTCTCTGTGGTGCAGAGACCACAGACTCCATTAGGAGCCAGTGATAGTCTGTTGTGAATGACAGATCTGTCAGTGAGGTGGATCATATTCTGGACTGATGGGCAGCCAACCAGTGAAGGAGATGCTCCTGCCTGGCTGGAAATTGAAGGTGACGATATGACAAATGTGTTCCAGCCTCAGACAGAGGTGTCTGCTAAACAAGAAGCCTGTCCAGAACGTTGGTATTGACTAAGAATACGTTCTCCGTTAGAAAGACACCATTTGACTCCTGCACAGACTACCATACTATAGTGTCTTTATTGGATAGAAAGTAGCTGGTGTATGCACACAAGCAAATTGAGCTTTTTTTTTTTTTTTTTTTTTTTTTTTTAAATTAAATGACCAACCGCTGTTTTGGTTGACATCAAGTGTTCTGGGGGGATAGCACTGTTTCTGCAAAAATATCCCCCTTCCCCCTAGTGGTACAATGACTTAGCACTGTTCTAATAAATCGTTCTGTTCTCACTGTTTTAAGAGGAACCCAACAACATAAAACTCCCTGCATGTCTTGTTCAGCTTTTAGCGTTTTTCATTTACCATTCATTGTAAAACCAAGGACAATCTTTATAATGTTTCTGTTTGTAGATATTACATTTGTCTTTAAGTGGGGGTAAATTACTCTTGAAAAAAGAATCTTAGGTAGTTTTTCTCTAAAGCCAGATATCTTGTTATTTATATAAACATTTTTTAGAATGAAAATAAAAATAATAGTAATTGACATTTTCTACAAAGCGAGTTCTGGGGGAGACAGAGCTGTTACACAGAGAAACCCTGTCTCCAAAAAAACCAAAACAAATAATTGACATTTTATAGCTTAACATCAGTGAGAAGGCTTTGAGCCAGAGTTCATACAATTTTAAAAATGAAGCAGTAATTTTTTTTCATAACAAACATTGTAGAGA
Organism: Phyllotis vaccarum; assembly: GCA_033318265.1. NCBI lineage: Eukaryota > Metazoa > Chordata > Mammalia > Rodentia > Cricetidae > Phyllotis > Phyllotis vaccarum. Next base: position 73,134,888 of record JARWLC010000001.1, on the reverse strand, counting down.
ATTTTATATCTCTTGATTTTTATCCATATTCTTTAGTTACAGATGTAAGGCAATCTCTCATGGCTTGAGAGTATAACTTGATAATCTGCTACTTGGGGGTGAATGTATAGGCTTAATTCTCCTCAAGTAACCTAATTTCTATAGAGATAACTCAGAAACAAGTCACTGTGCTCCCCCGTGCCAATCAAAACCTTGTCAATTATGACATTATTTTCTAATGCTCAAGGACAGCATTAAACACATTAATAGGGACCAAGACCACCAACGTGATGTCAGGCAAGGAGGCATTAATTAGACTTGGCTCTGTGATCAGTGACATGGTCAAGATTCCAGGAGAGAAAATAGGCAGCAGTAACCCTGATGCTCCATCCTGCCCTTCATCCTAATCTTAGCTTTCAGCTGCCACAGAAGACTGGGTAAGCTCCTCAGATTTCTCTTCATATTCTTCCCTCCTGCTAAAGCCCAGGAGACCAATCCAGAAAGACCTGACTTACTCAGGGACTGCATTAGAAAATACCTTTCCTCCTGCTCAGCCTAACTTCACTTCCCAACACAGTCTCAGCAGATTAACCTTCCTAAATTATACCCTTGACTGTTTTATTCCCTGCCCCCAGCAAAGGCTGTTAAACTCTTCACATCCAATTCACAGCATGCTCAGGAAGGAACCTGGAAGTTCAAAGGTGTGAGTCTCAGGCTGGAAGGGCCACTAGTGAGGCAGATTCGCCCTCGGGCAGTTACAGTCTCCTAAGAGATGCATACATTTCTCAGTTCACTATAAGGCAGCATGCCAATTGTCGTTAAGGTAAAGATTACCAGTTTAAGGATTTGAGAGGAAGGATGGAACTGTTTTCTGTGGATGCTCCCTATCCTGTCAACAACTGTATAATTTATAAACTGGCTACATCAATCTACTCCCATCCCTTTCTGCGTTCAGAAAAAAAAAAAAGAAGAAGAAGAAGAAAGAAAAGAAAAGAAAAGAAAACTCCTTTCCTGTCAAATTAACCTGACTAGCCCCGAGAGCACTCTGCGGTTTCCACCCCCTTACCTTTCCTAATGCCAACTACTTCGAGTAAATCATTACCCAAGTCCTGCCCAAATGCCTGTTCGCTGACCTATTGCTTTTTCTTTGAAAACCCTCCCGTATGAACCAATGTGTTGATCATCCCACTCCTCAGCTGAGTCACTCACCACTCAGATTCTTTTCTCAATCGATCATAACTCCCATTATGCACTTGCAGCTCATGAGAATCCTTAGCATCCTCACGTCCTCCCTCACATCCTCACCACCTGCCAACATCCACAACACTATGGCTTGGTCTCCCTCCCAACTCTATCCTTAGTGGCTGAGCAGTTGGAAGAACACACACACACTCTTCCCCTTTACCCTCATCCTGTGGAATTACCTTGTATGGGTCCAGGAAGAGTCAGCCATGATTTCACTATGACTACTTTAAAAAGTTAGGCAAGATACTATGACATTAGTGATCCTTGAAAGAGGTTTTGCTAAGTGGAATAAAATCTACAAAAGGGAAAGATTTGCTGTAATTCCATGTGTACTTAGTCAGACACAGAGAAAGTATGACAGCAGTCACCCGAGGCTGCCAGGGAGGTGAATAGGGAATTGTTTAATAGTGAGACTTCCACCATAGGAAAACCACAGAGTTCTAGAAACAGATAGTAACAAAGATCATACAGTAAATGTGCTTAATGCTACCGAACTGGACTAAACAGGATTAAAGTTTGTTTGTTTATGAGTATTTTATCACAAAAATAAACTTTAATGAATGATTCAAAAATACAGTAAAGAGAGTTTGACGCAAAGCGAACATGGTGATCTCCACCAACGTGTATCTTTTTCTGAGATACCTCACTAGTGGGCTAAGTACCTCCTCTCCCGTGATTTCCCAACCCTGAGGATTTGCTAGGCACGTACTCTTGTTCTTCCTCATTCTTAGCTCTAGTTTATTCTAAGATGCTTCGTGGCCTGGCTGTGAATGTTTTTTTTTTAAATCAAGTATTTAAGCAGCGGGAGCCAAGAGTTGCTAAACAAATATATTTCACCAAAGTATTGCATCCTACTCTCAGACCTGCTGTTTGATTTTCCCACCTCTGTGGACTTCATACCCCATAGATTCAACCTCATAGTCTCTCTGACTAGGGAGCAGGGAAACAAATCTTCTCCATTATCTCTCCTTGGTTCTATCAGGCAGCTCAGAAGCACAGATACTTTGTACTACAAAGGTACAGCCTTGTAACGCCTCCCCGGGGATTCTGTTGCCATGGCCACTGGAATGATTTACCATATAGCTCCCAAGGCTCTTCATTATTATTCCTCTTTCCCACTGGATAATGCTTCCTTTGTTACCTAACTCCTCATAGTGCATAGATACTCTTATATCTTTCTACTCTTTGCAGTGACTTTGAACATGTCTCGTACTTGTTTTGATATAATCGGAGTCATTGAGGTATTTTTGGAATCAAATTGTCATTATCAATGGGTAGGGACCTTAGCTTCTAAATTAACCATAAAGCGTCTTTAAACACAAATGTATTACTTTTTCTTATGTTTACCTGAGTGCTAACAAACCTTATGTATACTGTTTTGAGTCCCACAGCAGAACCTTTCAGGTGAGCAACATACTTTTTATACTATGAATTTGATCACACCTACTCACTCTAATGAAAATGTCACAATATTACCTGAGCACTATTCTTTAATCCTATAATTCACTTATATGCCCATGGGGAAATTTTATAAATCTCTTCAGCATGGGAATATACTGTGAAACTCCTGGACTTTGGCTCATGCTACTGATCATGGTTGTGAAAATGAAGTGTACTCCACCTGCCCAAATCTCCCTGTACCGAAATCCATTATGATAACTCATTGGAATGTCATTGTCCAATTAAAGTAAATGATGGGGTTTCTTCAGAGAAACTTCTCAGAGCTGGAGCAGGATGAATGTAATGAATGTAAACCCTGACTCCAAAATTCTAAGGGGGAGGGAAGAAGCAGGCTGGAGAGATGGCTCAGAGATTAAAGAACTGGTTGCTCTTCCAGGGATCCTGAATTCAATTCCCAGCAACCACATGGTGCCTCACAGCCACAACTATAATGAGATCTGATGCCATCTTCTGATGTGCAGTCATACATGCAAGCAGAACACTGTATACATAATAAAAAAAAAAATAGATCTTTTAAAAAAAAAAAAAAGCTTAGTCAAATGGGAACTCATCAGAGGAGTACAGAAGTCAGCCTGAAAGCGCTTCCAGTGGCCAAGGCTATGTTAATTAGAGCAGTAACCTCTGGATTATCACCCACCATTTAAATAATCACCCATGAGCTCACACTGTTGTAAATAAATAGGGAAGGAAAGAAAGTAGGTGAATTCCACTCAGTAAATGCCTTCCTCTCTAGGAGGGTAAAGGTTAATCCCCACATGCCTCCTCCCACTTTGTTAGGAGCTAGGAAAGTGGCCTGTTTCCAAAGAATGTAGTCTGTAATACGAAGTGTAGGGACTCCACAACAAAGAAATCTGGCAAACCACACAAGCATGCTAGGAGCATATACTCCTGATAGGATGTGAAAGGTGCTTCTTTCTAGAACTTTCTAATCACAGGAAAAAGATTAGGTATCCCCAAATCAAAGGATTTTTCTAGAAAAGACCTACCCAGATCAATATATGACAGCCAAGTCATAGAAAACAGAACAGATTAACAGATGTGATGGTTTGCCATAATGCCATGTCCCACCGTGGGTCTTGGGACAGAAAAAAGGCATTGCTGGAAAAAAAAAAAAGTGAAGTCTGAGATTTAATTAATAATGATGTCTCCATGATCAGTGCCTGTCATGTTGTGTTATTTGCACACTTAAAGAGCTTGAACCCAGAGATTTCTGATGAAAGGGAAGTGCTCCGCTCTAAACTGCACCCTTGGCAGCTTCTCAGAGTGGACAGCTACACACTGGCATCTGAAGACACTGTCCTCAGAGAATCATTGTGGGGGAGTGTAACTATGTGGAGCAGTATGGGAAATCCACTACGGTTACAATCTTTTGGGGGAGTCTAAAGTAATTCGAAATTTAAAAGCTGATTTTTAAGAAAATGTTCCATGCCATCTCCAGTTAGCATTAGAAGTAAACGATGGCTCTATCCCTGGATTTTACAGACAGAAACCAGGACCTATGCCCACAGGAATATGAGACTCCATGTTCTTCAAGGTTGAGATATAACTTGGTGGTAGATCTTATGACCAACATGCACAAAGCTTCAGTTTCTGTCCAGAACAGCAATGGCAGCCTCTCATAATGGGAATTTTAGGCCCTTATTCATTAGAGCTTTGTGGGTGAGTAGGGGTGGGAAGGACATTTGAAATTTACTTCTGAGGAGAGAGTCTTGTGCTAAAGTCAGCAAGTACCAGAAAAGTTGGTTTGGTTTTTTTGTTTTGTTTTGTTTTGTTTTGTTTTAATCCTAATGTTGCTAGAAAATAACACTAGCAAAAAAAAGACAGACAAAATTAAAAAAATAAATAAATAGAGGAGGAGAAAAAAGGACTAGCCAGCAATTGATTTAAAATGAGCAGCTCAAACAAAGATGCAGCAGGTCAGCAATTCCTTCTTAGCAAAATAGTGGCACTTGTGGGATGGCACTTGGGACGCAGAGACAGGCAGGTCTCCATGAGTTCAAGGTAGCCTGGTCTACACAGAGAGATCTTGTCTCAATAAGACAACATATACATTAAATTATTTCAAAAAAATTGAAATGAGGGTATTCTTTATGCTAGGAGATTTCAAAAACCCCATATGCTCTTGAACTTGGGAAGTAAAGCAATTATCAATGGAAATTAATAAGAAACAAACTGAGCTTTTTGTGTTTGATTATCAAATTACCAATGCTGGAATTTCAGTGTTTTGCTTCACTTCTACAACAAAGAGAAAGCTGCTGGAGAACACTTTATTCAATGTGATAGAGACCGTCCCATAAGATTTCCACTGAGCCTTCACTCACCATCCTCTCTAGGGAAAGGAGAACCCAAGAGAACCGTGAAAAGTGCCCACAAAGTTCACAGTGACAAGAAGGAAGAGGTGGAGGAGTGTTATATTTCTTCCTGTTCCCAGAGAGGAAATTAAGTTTTTTATTCAACTGAAAACCAATGCAGGAATGAAGAGATAGCCAGGGTCAGATGCTTAGAAAGCAATAGTATCTACCAAATACAACACTTCTACATAGAAAAACGGAATATACACACTAGAAAGCCGCTTAAAACCTCTGCAGGCAGATTCTTATGTAACACCTTCAGCAGTCGATACGCTCTGTAAAACCATGCTTTCTTTGGACAGCTTCTCATTTCCAATGTTTAATTTCACTTGACACACTCCAAAGAAGTGAAGCCAAGGGCAAGGAAGCAGCTTTTTAGTTTATTTTTCCAGATAGAAACAGATGCACACATGAGAACAATAATTTCTCTACAGCTAATGCTTTGCAAGCAAGGCTCAGGCACACTGAGTTGAAGCCTCCTATTTAGAGAGGAGACTTGTTTATTTAACATTAGAAACTGCTAAGTTTAACATTATATACTGTCTTCTTAAAAAGAATTTGTTTTTTGATTCATCCATAGCTTAAAATCAATGGTTTTTAAGCTATGGATGAATCAAAAAACAAATTGGTTTTCTTTTCTCTTAGATTTATCTTTCTACCAAATGATTCGAAAATGAAAATAATATCTATTTCAGTGTTGTACAGTATTATCAGAAGACTATTTACATAAGAATATCAAGAATACAGCCAGGTGGTAGTGACACCTTTGATCCCAGGTAGATCTCTGTGAGTTCTAGGCCAGTCTGGTCTTCAGAGAGAGTTCCAGGATAGCCAGGGCTACACAGAGAAACAAACAAACATGTAGTCAATGATGGTTTGATTCAAGTAATGTAAGTGCTAGAATCAAATCTGGAGCTTGGTGCATGCTAGGCAAGGCGCTCTGCCACTAAACTGTACCCCCAGACTCAATAAAAGTATCTTTAAATCATGCTGTATGTACACATAGATTAAACATAGATTCCGCTTCCCTCTTTTTCTCGACAGTCTTTGGTAGAGAATAGAAGATGAGGCATTTCCAACTGAAGAAGAAATGCCATGGTGGTCCAGATGGAGGTGAGATGAGCATCCTTCTAGAAAGAAAAGCCCTGCGTGAGGTCACTAGTTAGAAAGCAGGAGATAAGTACAGGGGTGGCTGAGCTCAGGATGTTGTGCCCTAGGCAGGATGAAAAGGGAGTCCACATGAGGCATCAGGTAAAAGAAGCCCCAAGGAGAATGCTAGACCTCAAAGAAATGAGCAGGCTAGTTCATATGAGGAAATTGATACATTCTGGATACATTAGTATTCAGAAAGAAAGTAAAATTGAATTTTATAATAATATATTAAAAATGAAGGTGGCATATGAACATGATGATCTTCAATATTATTGATATCTATGAGAACAAATATAAAGGTATGTTTATATAAATGTTCCCTAGGCTCTATCCACACAAAGGAAATAAGAACAATGATATAGGCCAGGCATGGTAGCGCATACCTATAATCCCAGCATTTGGAGAAAAAGATAATTCATCCTTGACTACATAGTGAATTTGAAGCCAGCCTAGTTTCTATGATAACCTATTTTAGGAAGAGAAGACAGAAGAAGAATGTTCCAATAGCAATAATGAGCATAGCAGGCAGATTTTGGTCTCTGAATTTTATTCTGGCCTAAAAGAAACCAGAGTTTTTGGACACATAATTTGTTCGAGGGTTTGAGTATAGAAAATGCTGAGCAGGACCTAGAGAGATAGCTCTGAGGTTAAAAGGATAGGCTGCTCTTCCTGAAGACCTGGGTTTAATTCCTAGGACTCATAAGCCAACTCACAACTGACTGAAACTATAGTTCCAAGGGATCCAGAGTCGTCCTGGCCTTCACAGGCATTTTATGCATTTGGTCCATAGAAACAAATGCAGGCAAACTTTTGAAGGTTCTCTAAATTAAAAAAAGAAAAAAAGAGAGAGAGAAAGAAGGAGAAAGAAAATGCTGACCATAAAACATCTCATTGTAAGCTGTCACTGTGTTGCTTATCTTTAATTCCAAAACTTGGGAGGCAGTGGCAGGAATATTTCTCTGTGGTTGATGCCAATCTGGTCTATATAGTAAACTGAAAACCTGATTGGGTTACACAGTTAGACCTTATTTCAAAAGCATCAGCATCTAATTGTGGCAGTCCGAGACTTTAAATAAATAGACAAGCAAATCATCAGTGGGCCTGAGGATGGCTGAGTGCTTAGGCACTTCCAGTGATGCGGTAATACTTTGTGCTCTACAAATAAAGCTTGCCTGGGGATCAGAGGGCAGGGCTGAGGGCTGGCTACTAGTTAACCAAAGAGGCCAGGTTGTGGTAGCACATACCTTTAATCTCAGCACTTGGGAGGAGGAAATTAAAAGCAAGATGGCTGGGCAGAGAGAGGATGTAATAAGGTGTGGTCCCAATAGAAGCTCAACCCTTTTTGGCTGAGGAGCTGATGAGGTAAGAGATGGCTGTGGCTTGCTGTCTCTCTGATCTTTCAGCATTTACCTTGATATCTGGCTCAGGTTTTTATTATAAGACAAATTAGGATTTGAGCTACACAAAGGACTGGGGTTGAGTTCCAAGCATCCATGTCTCAGGTCTCACAAACACTTAAAGCTCCATCTCAGAGGATCCAACGCCCTCTTCTGGATTCCAGAGGCATCTCCACTACTCATGTGCTATACTCACACAAGTGTTCACACACACACACACACACACACACACACACACACACACACCAATCTCTCAGCACAAATCATTTGGCAATATGACAAAGAAACTGACTAGTAGAATTGAAGTCTCAAATTATTTCCCCTGAAGAAACATTTGTAGTTCGCATGTCTTGACTATTTTCCCATGAGGTTGTACTGGGATCCTGTTATTTTTTAAATTGCTTACCCATATGGCAATTTATAGGTTATATAAATGGAAAACATCATCTACAGCTGTGACTCCTCTGGTCTTCATAGTTTGACAGCATTACTTTTCTTATTACTGAGTTGTCTTTCTATTATTTGCTTTACAAGTTAAAACTAACATTTGTCAATGTTATATGTTATTATCAATAGGTATTTATGTGCAAATATAAAGACTCTTTTAGCCATTATTAATTTTTAATCAATGTTTTTACTGTATAGCTTATGTTTTAAGGCTGCTTTAAAATGATTCATTCTTGGGCTACCCAGTTCCAACGGACACATATAAAACACAATTCCTGTGCTCAAAGCTCAGGTAACATTGCAGAGGAGGAATTTAAAAAGATTGTGAAAGACAGTGGAGGACTGGGAAGCCTGGTGGTGTCTCTGAGAAATGACAGGGAAGCCACACCCATGACCTCTCAACAAAGTCTAAACAAGATCTAAATGATGAAACCCCCATCACACTTGATCATTCGGAGGGGGGAATAGAGAGTTCTTTCTTACACAGGGGTGAGGGCTAAACAAAGAACTACAGGCAATTCGGCAATCCCAGAACAGGAGAAATATTTTTCCCCAGAAATCAGTACCCTGAGTGCTTTATTCAACATCAGGTAATTAGCCCTGAAATCATATACCTACAAGCAATGCTAAATAGACTTAGCAGGTTGTGTATATATATATATCTGAAGGGATTGAATTCTGACCCTTTGACTGAACAGGAAGCACTCTTAGTCACTGAACCATCTTTCCAGCCCCTTCATGGTCTTGTATTATTAATTTAATTTTGCCCCTCCCTCACTCAGAAAAAGAGAGTTCTGGAATGTCTTCTAAAAGTTTAGGCTGGTGAGATGACTCAGCAGGGGAAGTGCTTGCTCCCAAGGCTGAAGGACTAAATTCAGTCTCAGAACTCACAGTGTGGAAGGAGAAGCTACTCTTAAAAATTGTCCTCTGACCATCTCACACATGAGTCACGAAGAATACATGCACACCTGAACTCACACACACAGAGGGGGAGAGAGAGAGTAAATACTAGAGTAAACATGTTCGCACAGTGTCTTCTTACACTCCAGACACACTAGGGACACATCTTTTCCTTTCTACACAGATAAGCAGTTAACCCAACAACACTCACTGAGCAGCCTCTCCACCCACCAAGGCAACTTGTCACAAGAGCAACCCCAAAGCACCCTGTTATTATAACTTTATAATCAATCTAAAATATCTGATTGGTAAGGCTCCTATGTTTTGCTTCTTTCTTCAGATCTATATTTTTAACACTTATCTTTTCTACATAAATTTTAAAAGAAACTTAAGATTTTGTTTGTTTGTTTGTGTGTTTTCTCCAAGACAGGGCTTCTTGTGTGTAACAGCCCTGGCTGTCCTGGAACTGGCTCTGTAGACCAGGTTGGCCTTGAACTCAGAGATCTGCTGGCTGTGCCTCCTAAATGCTGGGATTAAGGGCCCTCTCTCGCCATACCTGGTTTAAAACTAGAAATCTGGAACAGGGAGAGCGCAGGAAATAATTGCAGAGTAAAATAATGTAACAAGGTCAATCCAATGCCTAGAAAGAAGGAAGAAGGAAAACTCCCTTCTTTAACCACAAAAAATCACCTAGGAAGAAAAGAAAAAAAATTCCAGAGGTAGCAAAAGTCCCTGGGGGAGCACCCTTTTCTGTTTTCCTCCCAGCCTGAAGAGGCTCGGGACACACCTTTCAAATAAGTATCATGGTATTTAAAAGAAAGAAAGAAAAAGAAAAGATTTTGTTGTTGTTTTGGGGTTTTTCTTTTTCCTTAAAACCTTCCTCCACAAAATTAGGAAAGTGCAATTTCAGCATATGTACAGATATAATAGTACAGACCCATAAGGCCTGTGGTTAATGGTTAACTAGCCATAGGCTATGAGTTAAGGCTAGAGAGATGGGACCAGTGAGAGACACACACACCTATAGTCTTCATGGGTTATTGAAATGGATGGGTGTGGAAAGGAATTGGGAATTGCAGCCAGATTGCTAGAGAGGAAAGCAGAAGATGGGAAGGCCACTGGCTAAAGCCACCGTGTGACTGGTTCTCAGCAGCAGTGAGAGGCCATAAAGCCTGCAATCATCACTCTGCTTATCACACAATAAACCCATAGACAAAACCATGGAAGGCAAGATTTTACCATCTTGGGGAGATATCCCTCACTAATGTTAGGACACTGGGGCCGGGTGGGGGCACTGGGAAAAACCTTAAGAGGAAGTTGGGGCTTTGAGTAGGACCTTAAGAGGAAGGTGGGGCTTTGAGTAGGACCTAGAGTGTTACCCTGCACTGGGGATGTAAGGGCTTCAGTTGCATGGACATTTGAAGTTACACAACACATGAAGTAAGTTTCAAGAGGCCATCTGTTCTATCCTAAGGACATAGCACTTCCTTCTCCTTCTGGGGTGCCATTTTCCCAAGGCCAGTGTTTCATCCTGTAGTCTCCCAAGATATTGCTTTCTTCTTTAAGTCTGAAACTGAGTCAACAAAGCCCAGCTGATACAAAATAATATAATTCTGATTTTATAAATGCACATGAGAAAACTTGCATATGCATATACAGAGAGGGGGAGAGTACATTAACAGTAAATACATACAGAAAATAAAATCGCAAAACGTTGTTACTTTGTATTATGTTTTGAGATTTTTCTCTCTTCTTTTCTTTCTAGTGTTGAGAGTGAAACCCAGGGCTTTACACCAATAGAGACAAGCGCTGGGCCACAAGGCCACACCCCAACCTGTGTCTCCAAGTTTTCTGTTCTTCAGAGGAGCTTATATTGTATTTTATTTGGAATAGGATATATAGAAAAAATAATACTTGAGGGAAAATTACCTCAAAATAAGATGCCACGGGACTTTGTCTTTTGAGTTTAGTAAGCAATGGCAAGCCTGAGGACCGAAGAACCTCTAACTGTACCACTCTAACTGTACCACAGACAGACTGTGCTGCCTTCCATAAGTCTCTCAGCCTCTCTGAACCTCATTTCTTTGTGGAAGAAAAGGCTAAATTCCCCCATGCTATCACAACTGAGCCACACCCTAGCTCAAATCCCACCTCTCGACACTTCTCAGATACACGCATGACTGGACATGCTCCAGTTATTTCAGCAGAACTCTTCAGAAAATGTTCACGCAAATACAGCAGGTGCAGCTTGTTCTCCTGAGGGATATTTAACATCACTGCGATGCTTCCCATCTTGCTTTCAAACCATCTCTGTCAAAAGGAGCACATTAAAATCCAGCACTGCTTTACACCGAAGAGAAGGCAGAGTCAGCACAGAACACTGTAGTCTAGAGCAGGGGCTCAGGTGGGACGTTGGGATGGGGCCAAGGTCCAGGGAGGACAGAGAACCTTCATATTTTATTTAGCAAGACTTGTGGCTTAAAAACAAAACTTTATCCACAGAGGTGGGAAGTGGAAATGGAAGTTTGGATTCAATGACAGAGCACTTATCCACAATGCATGAGGCTCTGGGTTCAATCCCCAGCACCTCAGAGAAAGAAGGTTCCTGAAGGTATCCAAAGAAAGGACACCTACTATTGAACACCAGTCACCAGGGCCAGGAGACACGTGGGAGGAAGTGAGGTATGCCCCCCACAAGTGGTGTGTTCAGGTGGGTACCACTGAAGGCTGGGGAAGATGAGGCACATAGAAGGGACACAGCGGGGATCCTAGTGACTAACAAGAAACATTTATGTCTGTTTATCCATGATCTCATCAGAGTAATTTTCCAGATACATTTCTCTTTCTTTTCTATTCTTGTATCCCCTCCTTGCTACTTCCTCTGGGAACTGGGGCCTTCTCTGTAACCCATGTCTGAAGGTTTCCCCAGCTTCTAAATACAAACTTTCCATGGATCAGAGGCCCTGTGAAACTCAAGCTCACTTCTGAAGAGACACCTGACTCATCCTTTAAGGAATAGGAATGGAGTGAGCGATTCAGTTCTAATGAGACTGAACTTGTGAACCACACACACATACACACACAGAGATATTACAGACATGGACACACAGAGACACACACACACACAGAGAGAGATTACAGACACAGACACACAGAGAGACACAGACACACAGAAAGACACAGACACAGAGAGACACAGACACACACACAGAGATTACAGACACAGACACACAGAGAGACACAGACACACACACAGAGATTACAGACACACAGAGAGACATAGACACACAGAGAGACACAGACACACACACAGAGATTACAGACATAGACACACAGAGAGACACAGACACACACACAGAGATTACAGACACAGACACACAGAGAGACACACAGAGATTACAGACACAGACACACAGAGAGACACAGACACACACACAGAGATTACAGACACAGACACACAGAGAGACACAGACACACACACACACAGAGACACAGACACACACACAGAGACACAGACACACACACAGAGATTACAGACACAGGCACACAGAGAGACACAGACACACACACACATACACACATGCAGAGAGAGAGAGAAAACTAAAATTAAAATTTGAACACACAAAAGAAGACACAATTAAGCACACTGGCAACCTTGGCAAGCGCCCACCAAGGGGAGTGAAGGATTGGACTGTGTGGGAGTCGAGTCCAGGCCAAAGAAAACAGGAACACCGGCTGCAAGAAGAGACCCAGTGAGTCACCAGTGAAGGAGAAACCAGAACAAAAAAGAACCCAAGAAATAGCCACGCCACCAAAAATAAATAATAATTAATAAAAAAAATAAGAGAGAGAAGAAAAATCCCTGAGAACAGAAGTGAGGATATCTATAGAGGAAAATGGAGGGGTCTCTTCCACAGAAAGACTGGCAATACCTGAGCAAACCGACATGCCCTGGAAGTTGAGACTCTTTGGGGGAGGGAAGAGAAACAGAGATATGGCTCCTTGACCACTTTAATTCTAAAGGAAGGAGGATGGAGATGGGAGGAGGGTGTAAGAACGTCACCAAAGAATCCCTCAGAAGGTAGAGTAAATCATTATCCTTAATCCAATAGAGTATATACTGTCTTTCTAGCCCTTAAGATTTTTTCCATAAGCAGGAAAAAATTTTCTAACATGAAACAACAGGAAAGCAGAAAAAAATGAAGTTCCCTCATATTTTAAACAAAGCAGCTGATGGTGGCTTTCATGGTCCTGCTTGGTGACAGACAACTTTTTCCTGAAAGGAAAGGAGATTTTTTTTTGATGAGGCTCTGATCACAGGCTATGGCCATAGACCACAGTGCTATGGTTACTGCCCACCAACTATTCTCACCAGAAAGATTACATCTCTCCAGTTTCAAGTTATAAATGTCATTTTAGTTCAGTGACTCCAAAGGCCGTCTATTTACATGCTCTATTTTCAAATCTTTTGCCATGATAAGTAAAAGCTACAAGCCCATTTAATAAATCAATAAAGTTCAGTAAAACTACTTAGAGCTGTGTCTACTATGGTGACTTTTTTTTCTTAAAATGGTCATTTATATTCCGATGCCAGTGGGGGTTTCTGGGAGTGGGTCTATCTGATAAGCCTTGGAGACAATAGTTCCCTTGAACTGTTGGGAGGAAGTTGTTCTGACCCGATTGCTTCCTGTGAACAGAGACCTTTTCCTGACAAAGCAGCTTCATAGTTACAGACACAAGCCCAAGATACCCCCTTCTTTTCAAACCAAAAAAAAAAATGGTGAGTAGTTGAGGAGGAGGAGAGGTCCTGGCAGAACTTCCCCCATTTCAAGAGACAAAATCTTTAAACTTGCTTCCTGGGGAGCTTGAAAAGGAAGAGAAAAGGCAACAGGAAGCAAGCAAATAAAAGATGGCCATTATTCTGAGTTGGGTTGGTTTTCACTGTTATTGTTCAAACATGAAAAAAGACATTGGCCAGTATGAGAACCAGAAAATGCTACCAGACCCACAAATGCATCCTAATGCAGACAAGAGCACACGAAGCAGTAATTCACTTTCCTAAGAACGTTTCTTCTGCTGTGCTGAAGATGGAAGCAGGGAGGGGGGTGTTAGAGCACAGGGCCAGTGGCTTACCACAGGAACCCACCTGGACAGGTCAAAGGAGAGGGAGGTACCGGGGAAAGAGCCAAACAAGGCACTTTTCCTTCCTGTCGGTCCTTTCTCTCCCCTGCCCTCCGGTGAGATCACAAAGGATGTGTTACAAGGATGTCCTTTCTCCTGGGCATGTTCTCCAAAATTTCCACATGTTTTCCATGGTGGTTGAGGTCTGTGTGTCCTAGTTAGAGTCACTACTACTGGAATGAAACACCATGCTGGGGAGGAAAGGGTTTACTTGGCTTACACTTCCATATCACTGTTCATCATCAAAGGAAGTCAGGGCAGGAACTCAAACAGGGCAGGAACCAGGAGGCAGGAGCTGATGCAGAGGCCATGGAGGGAGCTGCCTACCGGCTTGCTTCCCTGGGCTTGCTCAGCCTGCTTTCTTATGGACCTAAGACCTCCAGCCCAGAAATGTCACCAATCACAACGAGTGGGGCCCTCCCCCGTCAATCATTAATTAAGAAAATACCTTACAGGCCTGCCTACTGCCCAGTCTTATGGAGTAATTTTAAATGACAGTTTAAAAGCCCAGAAAAGACTTTTGTGTTGAGTTGACATAGAACTATCCAGCACAAGGTTCAGATCTCAAAGGAAATCCTAAAATAGCTTCTCTAATTGTATAGTGCAAGAATCTACCCAGCAGAGTGCAAACCAGGCTGCTGGCTGCATTGTCTACGGTGGGCACAGGTGGTACCAGAGGAGAGAGCTGGGGGGGGGGGGGGGAGTTGTCGGATTAGCATGGAGGACAAGGTGGTGAAGAGCATAGAGAAGCGACCCATTGGCACTTCAGGCTTTCCTTCGCCTCCATTCAGGTCCGGGACTAATTCAAAGACAGTAAGCACAAATTTCATATCTCAAAAAATGTAGTTCCATGTTTGATATATGTTAGAGTGTACCTGTAATTCTTTTTATGGGCAAACCGCTGTAACAGAATGGTAACAAAATTTTAGGGACCAGTGCAAAGTGGAAAATGCAGGGCTTTAAATCAGAATTAACAGTTTCTCTCTCTCTCTCTCTCTTTTTTTCTCTTTTTTTACATCTTGTTATCTTTCTTGTGTGCATGGTGGGGGGTGAGTATAGGTATGCTCACACCACAGCACACCTGCTGCTCAGAGGACAAGTAGCAGGTGTCAGGTCTCACCTTCTGCCTTTTCATAGAAGGTGCCTTCACTTTGCTGGGCCATCTCACTAGTCCCTAGAATTAAGAACTTCAAGATGTCAATAACAAAGCATCAAGCCTCCCTAGGGGCCTGAGCTTCAGTCCTATGACAAAATGATAGACCTGTGCCATGAAACCACATAGTCACTGACAGCCCATGTAAGTGAAGGTAGTTCCTTCAAGAGGGCAGCTGTTCAAGTTTTGAGTATGATGCTCTGAGACGTCCACCCTGTCGTACTGAGCACCCTGTCTGAGCTACAATTCCAGTCTGCAGTTTTTTTAAACAATAAACTAATTATGAACAAAAACCATGTTATTTAGAAGCATGATATAATACACAGAGTTAATTTCATTTTGAATATTTCACACTTTATTGAGAAAGTAGAGACTATGGGATCAAAGCCTGAGTGGCACAGTAACACACACCTATAACAACACTGACCGGGTTGAGACAGAAGGATGATGAGCTGAAGGCCATCCTAGGCTATATACAGAGTTCCAGAGCAGCCTGGGCTGTAAGATCCGGGCCGGGAGGATGCAGCTTCAGATTAAAAATACCAGTTATAAAGCTTCATTGATCAGTGAAAAACTAGTAAATATTTCCATTTCATGAAAAAAGTATAACAAAGAGCTCCCCAGAAATAATCCTAGGTCACAAATTCACTTTTTAATCTCTTTTTAAAAATTTTTAATGATTTATTTATATTTTGTGTGCATTGGTGTTTTGACTGAATTTTGTCTGTGTGAAGGAATCAAATTCCCTGGCATGGGGTCTACAGGTCAGTGTGAGCTGCCATGTGGATGTTGGCAATTGAACATGGGTCCTCTGGAAGAGCAGCTGGGGCTCCTAACCACTGACTTCACTTTCCAGCCCTCATCCTTTACATCCTTTTTTTTTTTTTTAATTTTTCTTTCATTGTTTGTTGTGTATTTTCGAGACAGAGTCTCATTGTGTAGTCCTGGCTGTGCTCTCTCACTCTGTAGACCAGGCTGGCTTCAAAATCAGGGAGCTCTGCCTGCCTCTGCCTCCTGAGGGCTCGGGTTACATCATTGAGAACGGCCAACTTGTCAAACACAATGAGGTGGCCATAGGAATGGGGATTTGCATGCAGAGAAATAAGACTGGAGTACAGTACAGATCCAGACATAGCAAAACTCAAATATTGGCCTGGTACTAACTACTTAAAGACAGCTACAAAGGAGAAATAGTTATTTTCAGAATGATCCTCTTAGACACTCAAAATCAAGCGTTATCTGTCACTAATCCAAAAAGCATTATTAAAGTAAGCGATTTCAAACTCAGAAGTGGGCAGCACACAGAAGTGCTTAATAAACGCAGCTGGGATACTTCCTTAAGGGTGGAATGTAGAAGCCCTTATTACAGATTGCAAAGCATTTAGAGAAACTGTTACTGTGAGAGCTTTTCCAGGCTTGAGAAGATCCAGAATCCTGGTACTTACTGACCAAGGCTGAATCCTTAGAAGTTGGAGCTGAAGCTAGTCAGGCTTCAGGCAAAGACTGAAACCCTTCAGATGTGAGGAGAAAGGCTTGCTTGTCAAACGGCTTATAATAAAAGAAAACTAAGACCTAATATAGTAGAGCCTCTCTGGACTTAATAGCTAAGCCTTCTGTCCCCCATAGAAGCTGCTAGAAACAATGTCTCAGATAAGAGCGTCTTAGCCGATAAATGAAAACCAGCAGGGGTTAGATTCAAGATGGCCTTCTACAATCAGCAATTTGTTTCAGTTGCTTTTGGGATCAGCATTAAGTTGACGAAGGACATAAATAGAACTCAGTGTACCAATGTACACCAATGTTCGTGTGGGAAACAAAAATAGGTCTAGAAAATCATTGTGATTATCATGACTTCCCTACAAAGCTGACCAATTGCAAACAAACTGGTTATTCTCAATAAAATTTTTTGATAAATTTATTAGCAATAAATTTTTCCAAGTATATTCTTTAAAAAAAAAAAAAAGAAAAAAGAAAAAAAGGCTGGGTTTGTTCAATTTCTGGACAGCTAACCCAGAATCAGTGGGAAGAAATGAAACAGAACACTTGCCAATACCACTTCATTTGTGTTCTTGGAAGACAGTGGGCAAGAAAGAATCTTCCAGAAGTTAGGGAAAGGCCTACAGGGCTAGGAACAAAGGCACCTGGTATCCTTTCAAGGAAGCAGAAGCGTAACCTCCAATGGGAGCTGGGTGAGGACCTAGAGGCTGCTCACAAGTCACTCTCCTCACATGTTTCCATCCTTGAGACCGAGTGTCATCCATTCTCCCTTTTCCAGAGGGTATTTCCGGTTTAGTTACCCTATTCCTATCTACCACAGTATCGGAATGGGAAGAAGACTTGTGTAACTCTAGGTCACTAAACAAAGGGGAACCACATTTGAACTGAGTGGAGAAGACCACCCATCCATTAGAGCCTAGACTGTGAGCTTACGTGACAGGGACTCTGGAGTTATTCCTCAGAGAGATGGAACAGACACGTATAACAAGTTTACAGGAAAAGGCAGACTGAGAATAAAACCTCATGGTTTTGCTAAGTAGGTTCCACAGCAACAGAAATTTGTCTGTGTCTTTATTTTACAAATTGGAAATGGAGTATATTCCCTTCCACACCTTCCTTCCTCCAAACCCTCTAATGCAGCCCTTCCCTACTTTCCTTCAAATTTGTGGCCTTTTTTACTCATTGCTATGCGTGTATATATGCATTTGTATATACATATTCATCCGTTATAATACTACTTATCTATGTGTTTGGAGGGCTGTTCATTTGTCACCAGACAACCAATGGGTGGGATCTTCCTTAGGGAGGGCATCTCTCTTCTTGCCTGCTTTAGTCAATCGCCTGCAGTTCTTTGTGTAGGGTTGAGGTCTCACGGGTTTTTCCTTGTCTAATCAGGCATGTTCACATGTACCTTTCTTGTTTAACTCACATCTGGGTGGTCATATTAGCAAACTATATAACTATACTATATATAGATATATAGATATATAGATAGATAGATAGATAGATAGATAGATAGATAGATAGATAGATAGATAGATAGATAGAGATACACACACACATGGTATAGCCTCTGATGTTACTGTAGACATATTCTCACAGCAAGCTCCCTGATCTCTGGCTGCTAGACCCTTTCTGGCCCCTCTCCTGAAATGTTCCCTGAGCCTTGGGTATTTTATAAGTGTATCTATTGGGGCCAGGTTCCACGGCTCTGAATTTTGATAGGTTGTGGTTTTCTGTCATGGTCTCCAATTGTTCCAGAGAGAGGGTTTCTTGATGAAAAGTAAAGAGAACATTTATCTGTGGGTATGAGAGAAAATGTTAGTAGGTTGTTGCTAGGGATTCTGCTGGATAATTAAATTAGTGGTTATAGAGTCTCTTCCAGTAGCCGTGATGGCCTCTTCACTATCATTTAGTAGTTAGCTAGATTTTCAGTACGAGGCATGGTTTCCCTCTTGTTGAGAGGCTCTTGCCTCCAGTTAGAGAGTTGTTGCTTATTGCCAAGGTACATGTGCCACTACTTTGCGCAAAGGGTTATAGTGCCATGCTGGTCATTGCTGTGGCTGGGTAGGACTGTTGGTTGCCTCTTTCTTTGGAAGCTTTGCCTAGCATCTCCTTGTACTATGAAAACTAGACCTCAGGGAGGGGTTCTCAGGTCATTTACAGCTCAAGGGCCTCTGAGCCCTCTGTCTGGAGTGCACAGTGTCTTCAGCAATAGGGATTTACCTTCTACCTCTGGGGAATAACTAACGGCAAAAATAATAGGATGTATGTTATGTACGTCCCTTAGCCCTGGCCAGCAGCTCAAAAAAGAGCTCCTCGTGTATGGTAATTTTCATTGCCGTTGCTCTTTGCTTGCTTGTTGGCTTGGTGGCCTTTAGCTCTTGAAAGAAACACCATCAGCCAAGACGAGAAAAGTTTATTAAAACTGTATATGTGCATTTATGTCCTGGATTATATGCACTATGCTCCTTTAAAGGCAAATAGTTAATAGTATGATTCCTGTGGCTTTCCCCGGCATCCATATTGTTATTTTACCCACCTTCCTCCTTCTCCTACATTTGCCTCCTTTCCCTTCCCGTTTCCTCTATCAGATCAATAGCATCTGCTATTCCCCATTGCACTCCCTCCCTCCTCCTTCCCTATGGAGCCCCACTGTAGTGGGATTCAGACATTATTTAGAGAGCCTTAGTAGCGCCTAAAAATAAAGGCCCCTATGGGGCATGGCCAGAATCAGCTGGGAGCCAGGGATACCGAGTTCCAGGCCGTGAGTCATTCCTGCATTCTAAAAACCAGACAGATCAAGACCAAAAATCATCTTAACATTCAAATTATATCATAAATATAACATACCCCTTAATAAATAGTAATCTTTTATACAATATATTTACAAATAAATCTTATTACAATATGTGGTGCCCCAAGTTGGGCGCCATCTGTAGAATGAGGTTTTTGGCTTGTTTTAGCCAGAGTTTAAGAGGCTTAGACTTTTATTTAGTTTTAAATAATTATATAAAGGCATATATTAATTTTATGTTGTTTGGCTTTTGTCTTAGGTGTATTGTTAGTTTTTGTATTTCAGTTTAATTTATTTTGTTATGTGGCTTGTGGCTTATTTGTGTTATTTTTATATGTTGACTTTGGGCGGCTGGATGACTTTTTTTTTTTTAACTTTGCCTTCTTCCTCCTATCTATGCTCTGATTTCCCCACCTGTTCTAAGATGCCTTCTATAGTCTCTTTATTAAATAGTGGTGTTTATAGTGTACAGAAAGACATCCCACATCACCCCACCTTTTCCCATTTCCATGATCAGATTACCTGTACCCTGCTAATATCCTCTCTATTGAGCATCCTGCCAACCTGGCAATGATCCCATTTAACTTTCTTGGTTTCTGGAGTTTCTACGGGCTATGTATTCACATCTGGAGATTTGCAACAAGGGCCTCCAATAAGAGAGAATATGCACCATTTGCCTTTCTGGATCTGGGCTATCGCACGCATTATGATCTTTTCTAGTACCATCCATTTATCTTCAGGATTTAATTTTTTTAAACCACTGAGTAGTATTCCGTTGTGTATATATGAAATATTTTCATTATTCATCTGTCAGTAGTGGGACATTTAGGTTGTTTCTATTTTCCAGCTATTGTGAACACAATAGCAATAAACATGACTGAGCACGTATCTGTTATATATGATATCAAGTCCTCTGGACACATGCCAAGGAGTGCAATGGCTGGGTCACATGTGCATTTACTTTTAGCTTTTTGAGAATTCACCACACTAATTTCCACAGTGACACATCAGTTTACAACCCCAACAACTGTGAAAGAGCGTTCCCTTCCCTGCATCCCTTTAGCTGTGCCATCTCTGCCGTTCCGAAGGAGGCAAAATAAAATCTCATAGGTGTTTGGATTTGCATTATTTCCCTAATTTCTAGGTATCATGAACATTTTTTGAGATACTTTTTAGCTATATTTTTCTTCTTTTGAGAATTCTTAAGTGCCAGGTGCGTTTTTCAAAGGGGTCATCTGTGGCTGCTTTTTTTTTTTTTTTTTTGACTCTTTGTATTTTGAGATCTTTGTGTATCCTGGATATTAATCCTCTGTCGGATGTATATCTGGCAAAAATTCTCTCCCAATCTGTGAACTTCTTCTTCACCCAGTTGATGGCTTCTTTAGCTGTGCAGAAACTTTTTTTTTTTTTTTTTTAATTTTCTGAAGTCCCACATCCTTATTCTGGGCAAATGGAGGCCTATTCAGGTGGTTCTTTCTGACACCTTTATTTTGCAGGGCTGTATTTTCTTCTAGAAGTTTCAGTGTTTCACATCTCAGGTTTGGGTCTTCTATCTATTTGAAGTCGGTTTTTATACAAGGAGATAGGTATTGGTCTAATTTCATCCTTCTGCACATGGATATACAGTTTTCCAGCACCATTTATCAAAAGTGTGTTCATTTTAACAGCATATGTTTTGGTATCTCTGTAAAATATTAAGTGGCTGAAGTTGTGTGTACTCACGTTTGGGTCTTTGATTTTGTTCGTTGGTCTACGCATCTGTTTTTGCATCCACACCATATTGTTTTTATTGCTATGGCTCTATAATATATCTAAGAACTAGAATGTAGTTTCTCCCATTACTGCTCCTTTGGTCTCGGGATCGTTTGTGATCTAGGGTCTTTGCAATAGGATTTTTAATGTTTAAATTAAGTACATCATCTTTTACCCTTTGGTGAAATGTTAGCAAGGAGAATGTAGACATTTTTGGAAATAGTCTCAAAGGCACAAGACCCACACTTCTCTGTCCATAATTTCTTCATGGCAAAGGGCCTGCAAATGTAATAAATGGAACTGACTCAGCTATTCCATACAAGAAGTGTACTGTTAAGTAGAGGCCACAGAAGAAGCCTGGGTGTCTTATTCTATAGAGTACTAAATAAATCAGTCCTAAACAAAACAATGGTTCTAGACTTGACCATTTGAAATATGGCTAATCCAAACTGAGCTGTGCAGATATCGCTGGTAACATGCACATCAAGCTGAAAGCAATGTCCATTTCTTCATTACTGTTCTCACAACTGTAGCAAAATGCAACTTAAGGCAGAAAGTGTCCCTGGGGTCACAGTTTATGTATATTATGGACTGGTGTTGCAATAACTTAGTTCAATTCTCAATACACACACACACACACACAACTGGAGAAAACTTGAGAAAATTAATTTCTTGGCATGCCTATGCCTATCAGATAACCACAATCATACTCACTTGAAAAGATTGATCTGGAACTAGAAATTATAAGTTGGAACTGGATAGAAATTTGAGAATCACATAAATGGGTTCTACGGTGGTATCTTAGTTATGGTCCTATCGCTGTGAAAAAAAAAAACAAACAAACAAAAACCATGACCAAGGCAACTCTTAAAAAGAAAGCATTTACCTGGGAGTATGCTTACCATTCTAGAGTGTTAGTCCATGATCATCATGGTGGAAAGTGGTTGGGTATGATGCTGGAGCAGAAGCTTCGAGCTTTACCTCCTGATCCACACACAACATCGTGGTGGGGGAGGATGAGGGAGGGAGAGAGAGAGAGAGAGCAACTGAGCCTGGCATGGGCTTTTGAAACCTCAAAGCCCACTCTAGTGACACACTCTTCCAGCATGACGAATGTCTTCCAACAAGGACACATGTCCCAATGCTTCATCAACTGGGGACTAAGCAGATACATGTGTGTGAATGATTTTCTCATTCAAACCCCACAAATGGGAATGAAATTATATCTCTAAAATTGCAGAAGTATGAAATATGAGACCCTAGGAGGGAAATTAAAAGTGGAGAGCATCCAGAAGATGAGGAAGTTCCTGTTAGGATCGCATCCTTATTACAAACCCTAATTGAATTGCAAGAAACCAAGTAGGATGGATGGCTTTCTCACTGTCTTTATCTAACCAAGCATTGAGATCTGAGTATATCGTTTACCTTAAATTCCCCAGTATGAGGTGAGCTTGAGGTTTCTATGTCCCTATGGCAACAGGAAGATCTTGGCCACACTTCTAATTACCTTCCCCTTTTAAACAACTGAGGTCTGGGTATAAGGAATGGAGGAAAGACTCTGGAGTACTCAGGGAGACTTTGGCTGTATGTCAATAAGTAGGGCACATTGGTTGTGCTATTAGTGATCTAGGACTCAAAGTAAGTTCTGGTCTTTTTGAACCACTCAGATCCTCACCAGCGAAGACTCCTGGGTCCTGTCTTCTTCCCAGTAGGGAGTAAACAGTGACTCCAACATCATTTGTGTGACTTTTTCCAATCTTAGCTCTTGGCACTCACACTAAACATTCACAAACGCATCATTGGGAGATCCTTATTCTTCCCATCTTCCCATAACTACTGCCCCTGGGCATTTACTGCTGTGTCCCAGGGAGTCATTCCATTCTCAAGATCACTTATCTATCATCATCTCAAAGCTGTCAAGTTAGCTAGCTACATTTTCTTTCTTTTTTGTTAATTTTATGTGCACACTTGTCTGTGAGTGTGTCAGATCCCCTGAACTTACAGACAGTTGTGAGCTGCCGTGTGAGTGCTGGGAATTGAACCCGGGTTTTCTGGAAGAACAGCCAGTGCTCTTAGCCACTGAGCCATCTCTTTAGCACCTTACATTTTTCAAATGCTGGCAAAAGGTGAGATGCCTGGGCCAAGGAAGGACTCCATCACTCACAGGACAGCAGGCAGCATGTGCTTCATGTTCCTACCATTGTGTCCCCACAGATCTGGTGTTTTCACACATGTAGTTGGTCTGCACACCCCCACACTGGGAGACCCTGAGCACAGCAAATGCCTCTCGTAGCAACTGCCAGAGCTGCAAACCTTTGTCTTGAGAGGAAACTTACCTTTGAGAAAGAAAGCAAACAAACCTGCCCTCTGCTCTAGACACAGACGCTCTCCTCTTCCAAGGTTGCTCTTTATACAAACAACCATGAAAAGAGAATCCCAAGGGCAGAGTCATTCTGGCCTGAGCCTGTGGCAATGTGAGCTCGGCAGAGAACTGTATCCCTGCAAGTAGGCTCAGGGGACCCTTCCGGACACTCCTTCTTAATTTTTGTTTTACGCATGTTGTTCCTTTTTAAGATATAGTTTACCCCATTAGCTTTATTTTTAATAAATCAATATTACATAATTACAGATTTCTTCATTTAAACCCACAAACGTAAAATGCTGGCTCAACTTTCATGACTACAAAGTATTGCAGGGGTAGGGAAACCTGTTTCATGGACAAGAGAAGAAAAAAATTAAGAAATTAACATTACTTCATTCTACCTGCTTCATGTGACCACTGAAGAGTAGAAAACACAAATCTTTATGAAATATACTTTTCAAAAATATTAATGTGATCATCATTTGCCCAAATAGCACCATCACAGTTAAAGGAATTGACATGTTCAACCCTCCCTCCCCCAAGTAAGGAACTTATTCTGAGAGTATACTTTCAATCCCAGCCTTACAAGGGAGATCTTGAGTTTAAAACCAGCCTGAGCTATGTAATAAGACCCTGGTAAAGAAAAAACAAGAAGGAGAGAAAATAGAGGGAGGGAGAAAGGGAAGGAGGGAGGGAGGGAGGGAGGGAGAGAGGGATCATAAAGAAACTCTTTCCCCTTTTAAGCATGTAGTCTAAATTCTCAATTAGATTTCTAAGTCACCCCTAAAATCTTACCTCCTCCATTTCTACAGGCACTAACTCAGTGGGGCCTTTCAGGATTTCATCCCTATGCTAATGCCACATTGTCCTATGACGGCTATTCCCACCAGTCTCCAGCAATGCACCATCTAACATTTCTGTTATGAGTTCCTTTCTTACCAAATATGATTCTGCCCATCCCTTTCTCTCTGATTTCCCTCTAGCTGCCCTATAAAGTCAACTTCTTTTGTCTGGGTCCCAATTTCATTTCCCTCCCACTTCCCACCACAACCCTAAACGCAAGCCACAGGGAACCTCTCACATATCTATCCAAATCTCCTCTGCACAGTGTGGCCTCTTTGCCTGAAATGCCCTTTTTCCTTTTCTGTGCACAGCAAATTCCCATCTGTCTTCAGGCCTTTTCAAAGCCCAGCCATCCCACTTGCTATCGTGCACCCTTATTTCAGTACGTTCGTTCCTGTGCTTGCCTCTTCCACTAGACTAATTTGGGTATCATATCATAATGGATCTTTCATCCTTTTTATCCTAAGCATCTAAGCAGAAAAATCTCAAATACAGCTAAAGACATGCTGATTAGCTTAATAACTTAATTTCCTATACCAAGTCATATATCAGTGAATCAATCCCTTACCCTGAAACCAGATCTTGAACAAGTAAAGGATGATATCTTACATGTTTTCATGTTCTATATTGTATCAATTTAATCTTTGCATCTCTTTCCCAGAGTGCTTCCATTTTGGTTATTTAAACACAACTCATAAAGAGGACCTGGAAAACTGGCTCAGTGAGTAAAGTGTTTACATCACCAACATGATAACCCGAATCTGGATCCCTGAAATAAAACATGGGACCACAAAGATGGCTCCATGGATAAAAGTGCCTGCCACCAAGCTTGATGGCCCGAGTTCTGTCCCTGGGACCTAGATGGTGGAAGGAGAGAACCTATTCCTGCAAGCTGTCCTTTGCTCTCCATGAACAAGCACATACACATGATCTCCCCCCCCCACACACACACAATGTAATTGAAAAGATTTTAAAGCTGGGCATGGCAGCAGCACACATTCATAGACTCAGCCTCGACAGGCTGGTCCGCAAAAAGTCATTAGCTGGCCTAGCCAAATCCATGAGCTTCAGATTTAGTGAAAGACTCTGTCCCCCAAAATAAAAGCACAGTGAGGAAAAGACACCCAATACAAACCTTGGGTCTCCACATGCACACACACCACACACGCACACATACACACACAAGTAAATTAAAATAAATGTACATGATGAACTATCATATGGGAAGGAAATCAAATTTAGATTTTTATCCCATGTTAAAAGTATTCGAAACTTACAAAACCATTAGTGAAGCTATTAACTAACTTAAACATGAAGAATGTCTATGAATTATAGTGTCTATGAATTATCCCTTGCATATTTCATGGTCATAAGAAATTAAGATTCTGACTGTTTAACTGGGAGACAAATGAATCAATATCACCCTTTACTGCATACAGAGCTCTTAATACAATGAAGATGCTTGTTTGCTTGTTTGCTTGTTTTTCAGACAGTTTCTCTCTGAAGCCCTGACTTCCCTGGAACTTGCTCTATAGACAGGCTTGCCTTAAACTCACAGAGATCCACCTGCCTCTGCCTCCTGAGCGCTGGGATTAGAGGTGTGCACAACCATGCCTGGATATTTAAATTTCTTCCTAATGATAACATCATTTTTAAAACTCATGAGTACTATGAGGTATATAGCATTGCCGTGTGATGTTCCGAGGCATGTATATGTTGGGTACTACTCAATTGAAAGCAAACATGCCTCTCTCCTCAAATACTTTTCACTTCTTTATGGTGAGAATGTCAAAATTCTTCTGGGCTTTTGAGATATGTACAGCAAGGTATTGTTATCTATAGTCACAGTGCAATCATGCACCAGCGCGTTGCTTTCCTAATGATAACTGGTCCATTATCCAGCCGTTCTACCTCTTCCTTCCCATTCTCCCAGCCTTGGCTAATGACCTAATGACCTTTCTAATCTTGACTTCTGCAGAGATCAACTTTGTGTAGGTACACACATGAGTGAGATCACTCTGTGTCTCTTTATGTCTGGCCTATTTTCCTTTCACTACAATGATCTCTTGTCCCACCTTATTTTATACAAATGATGAAAAAATAATTTTTGCTCTAAATGTAACATTATATTATCTACAGATGTATCAAAATTACAGGAACTCTGAATTATTTCCACTAGGTACTTTAGTAAACATAAGTTCCTTCTGGGTGAAGGGGCTTTTATTCAGCCTCCTTCCTCTTGAACTAACGTGTTCAGATATATCTTTGTGGAGTAGTAACTAGTGGAATGTCTTGCCTTCCCTTTATAAAATGCCAGATGATTAATAGCATTGACTTACCTTTTACAGGCTATGGTCAAATGTAATATCTGGGAACCCTAAAAGAATAGAAATGCTTATTTTTTACTCTTATGCAATATTTATCAAAAATAAACACAAAGCAATTACTAGACAATCTTGGGGCAGAAAAACCTGCAGAGTAACCACTGATTCCATCGCTGGGGTGCAAACAGGCTTATTTCTGTCAACTGAAAAGATAATCCTTGAAGCAGAGGCTAGAGAAAGGAGAGGTGTTTTTGTTTCACAGAGCACAGAGTGATGAGCAAAAAGAACTAGACGCTGAACAAAGCGAGGCTATGTTTATTTTTTGTGGAACCCTTTCAAGTCTAAAAACAGAAAAGAGTAACTAAGCAAAAAGATAACTTGGAAAATATCTCCTAGAGTTTTCAAAGTCCTTAAAACTCTGAAAGAATGAGGAAAATCAGAACCGCTTTTACGTATCACTGGCAAGAAAATCAGGTTATGAGCTGTCTTTAAAATGCCATGCTCCGCCTGAACTCTGCTGTAACCTCCCCGGCTTTTATTTTTCTGAGTAGGCTGGGGCAGTGAAACCTGTAAGATTCGCCCTCTGGGACAGAGCCATTTTAAATACAGCGCCCCTCCTACTCATCAGACACAAGAAAGACATGACTCATTTCTCCTGACCAAAAATTAAGCTTCTTAATTGCCTGGTTATCAACCTTGACAGTTAATGTTTACACTCAAAATTTGGGATAAAAGATAAATGGGCTTTTACCAAAGAAATATGAAGTGGACCAGTAAATGAAGTAAAGTGAAGTGAAACCTCTCTCTGTCTCTCTCTCTCGCTGTCTCTCTCTGTCTCTCTCTGTGTCTTATTCTTTCTCTTCTTTGATGGCAAATATTTCAAAGATGTCTTGGTGCCTTGTTTTCCAGTCTGCCTTTTTTTTGACCACAACCAGCAGAGGATATAATAATTCTAAAATAACAGCCTTCCAACTTATGTTATTGTGGACTAGTTTTACAGCCCAACCCAGTGCAAAATAAACACCAGGAATGAATTGTTCCCATGACCTGACACAGGAAGGCCTGCTGACTACCACAAAGAGCTAGCTAGCATTAGAAGGCTGAGAATCTTAGTGTTAGCTATAGCATCTGGGAGTGTTCGACAGAGCGATTGCTTCACTAAGAGCCATCTCAAGAGGGCCATTGTTTCTCGTAATCATTTAGAAACGACTGATCAATTTGACATTTCAAAGGAAGGTAAAGCTTCATTTACGGAGCACCAGTTGCATTTGTTAATAAGACTAAAGTGCTGACCTGGAAATCACTAATTTACCAGAACAGGTTTCTCATATTAGTCAGTCACCATCCAAGACCTTATGTATGTCACAAGGGGGAGGGTGGCACACTAGGAATCATATTTCTGAAAATGAAATTGCTGTTTTTTTTGTGTGCTCCAAATTCAGAGACTTTAAAGAAAAATATTTCCCTGGACTCAGTCAGTGTCTTGACTTGAGTAGTTTGGGAACATCTTTATTCAAGGTGGGTGGATCACTGGTGTCTTGACGTTAAGTGATTGCTAGAACTCATGTATTCCCAAGAAGCTCTACACTCCATAATTCTTTCTGTTAAACACTTGAATATCTCACTGGTACATACAGAGGGCAGACAAGTAAGTTCACTGTAGATTTTAAATTCTAACTAGGCATAAGTGTGTGTGTGTGTCTGAGAAATGAACCGAGGTTCTTACACATGCTCGGCAAACCATCTACTACACAGCTATACTCCAGTGTCCCTGGCTGTGGTATTGATTTCCAAACTGTTCCTTCATTCCTTTTATTAGCCAGCTTTGAAACTTTAGCTACAGAATACTTAACCAAAACACACTATGAATCAACTTACATACTTGTCACCTAAGTCCATGAAGAGAGGATTTTATTTGGTGTTTCAGTCTCTACAAATAAACAAATTCTAACAGCCTGTCACTTTGAGTGCTAGTCGTAAGACCTTATATATAAGAGAGTGTCTTTCATCTGTAGCCTTTGAAACGTTTATAGGCTTTAATTATTCTTTTATCCCTCAAGACAAGGTTTTTCTGTGTAGCTAGCCCTGGCTGTCCTGGAAGTCACTGTGTAGACCAGGTTGGCCTCAAATGCACAGAGATCTGCCTGCTGAGTGCTGGGATTAAAGGCACTGCCTGGCTTGTGACCTTATTTATTCTAAGCACACCCCTTTGAGACAATTTAGTAATATTATTCTCTATGTATAATAAAGAGACAGAGGTTTAAGAAATTCAACATGATATTTACCCAGAGATATAAAATAAAGCAAATTTCACATAAGCTACAAATTGCTTCCAGCTACATGGGATGCTGGTCTACTCTTTCTTCATTCAACGTTTTATCCTCCTGGGCAGCAGATCATCCTCAGCACTGTAGTGCCTGGACTGCTTTTGCCACTCTGAAAACTTTCCATTTCCTCTTTGAAGATTTTGTTGTTCTTTGCTGCAGAATGGGTTTCTGACATGTTGCCATAGGTGTGCAGGTTGGCATCAAGAGAGAATTGGAATATGCATACTTATGAATGGAAATAAAATTTATAAAACTCAGCATGTAATTTCAAATCGTTTATAGGGATATTCTGGAGTCTACACATGGCCTAGAAATCTTGTGGTAATGTTATTATGATTCAGTCTTGGGCAGTGACTCATGCTGGCTTGTTCAGACCTGCGATCTTTGTGAACTGCCGTAAACCCAGTTACAACCAGTTTTCCTGCTTCTGCCTTAATGCCTCACACTGAGTATGTCTGAAACAAGCCTGCACACCTTTTACTGTTAGAGCGCAGTGGTAAATGTCTGCTACTGAAGCAAAATGAAGGGAATGGGGGATTTTATGTACGCCTCTCCTTTCTTATCTTTTTGTTGTTGTTGTGCCAAAACTGGTACCACACACACTAAACATGTCTACACAAAGAGCTACACACTCAGCCTCACAATGCTGGTCCCACCCTCCCAGTTTTCTTTTTTGTTGTTGTGGAAATATCCCAAAAGGCTTATTCTTAAGCTTACTCAGATCCAATGTCTTCACTGTTTCATCTAACATCACTTTTTAAGAAAGTGAATGTTATCTTTCCAAAGTGATCAAAAGCCACATGATTTAAAACACAGTGGCCAGGGGACGGCTCCATGGTACAACGCACATTTAAAGCACACAAAACTAGGGCTCTGTATCTAGAACTAAAAAGCACGTTCTTTTCCCTTGTCTACTTAGAAATATCTGTTAGAAAAGATCACTGTGAGGGGATTTTCATCTAGCTTAAATTCCTTGTGTGCTTTAACTTTCTTTTTGTAAATTTTATTGTTTTTTTACTCGTGTGTGTGTGTGTGTGTGTGTGTGTGTGTGTGTGTGTGTGTGTGTGTGTATGTGTGTGTGTGTGTGTGCAAACGTGTGTGCATGGGACTGTGAACATGTGTGTGTGTGCAGATGTGTAATTGGCTCTCTCCTCGACGTTCTTTAGTTTTGGGGGATTAAATTCAAGTCACTCGGTTCACACAGCAAAAACCCTTCCCCAGTGAGTCATCTCCCTGGCTCTTTGATTTTTCTTATCTATATATTTAAATTATACCCAATATGATATCAACAAGTGTTTAAATCCCTCCCTCTCTCCTGCTGTTCCTTATGTTTACTTTGAATGGATTATATAGAATATAAGCAAAGTTTACCCAAAGGAAAAGCTGGGTAGAGAATTGAAATTTGAAAATACAGTATATTACTTATGAAACCTCACTAGTCAAATATTTTTTTCATTCCTTATACACACTTCCCCTTTTTACATAGAATCAGTCAATTTTTAGATTAAAAAACACAAATACATGACTTTTGGAGGAAATATTTTGTTTTTAAATTCTGCCAAATCATGGTGAACGTTAAAGCTTTCACATAAAAGCACATTACTCATCTTAACCAATAGGAGAAGACTTTTCAGTGTAACTTATTCAACGTTTCAGAGCCAGACAACTGACATCTATAATTATTAAATCTCACTGTATTAATTCTAAAGATTTTCCAAAGCCCCCCCCCACTGTGTACCTTACATGTTAACTTGCTTTCCTCCAGAGAGTTTGCAAAAGAAAGATACAACATCTTTCAATATCTATTCTTTATATGACGAAACTCATGTTAAAAGATTTGGATCATTCATTTGTTACATACTGTTACATGCATTCATTTATTATATACTATTACACGCATTTGTGTATTATATTGTTACATGTATTCATTTGTTATATACTGTTACACATGCTCATTTGTTACATTCTGTTTTATGAATTTGTTAAATACTGGTACATTCATTTGTTGCATACTGTTCCATGCATTTCATTGTTACATACTGTTACATGTATTTGTTAAATACTGTTACATACATTAGTTTGTTACATACTATTACATACATTTATTTGTTACATGCTCCCAAATATTTATTTTAGGGGTTTGTTGATAACCCTGCCACCTCTATCTGGAATCTTAGAACTAGGCCAGTTACCACTTGGGACTAAGCGCCATTCATCACCCTTATCTGTCTAACAGCTAATCGGAAGGGCTTAAACAGTAATATGTTTGCATTCCCTGCTTTTAACCGATACAACAAGCTATAAACAGTGTTGCAAACCAGGGGGAAACTGGAATGATCCTGACTGACTCCGAGGTAGAAATCTTGAAAATTTAGTCTTAGCTTAAAATAAAGAGCCTTAGAGTCATTTTCCTGGAGTCAGTTAGGTCCTCCTTCTCTGTGCAGTCTTAGGATGGAATAGAAACAGTGGGCTGTGGAAGGAATGTAGTCTTCTGGCTGCTTCTCGAGTCTGTGCCAGAAATAGAGCAAGGCACCTGAAGTTTACTCACGTGAAGAACTAGACTTGTTGGATTTTCTGAATAACTGGGTGGGTTGCTGTGTGTCATGAGTTTTTATGATGTAACGTGAATAATGTGAGGCCTGTTAGCAGTCATGGCAACATTTCTAATGACCATTCCAGCATGCCTTAGCAGTTCAGGTCTGGTGTGCTCCAGGCATATTTGAACTCTGTTTAAAAAGCTCTTTCATTTTTATCACTGAAAGCGATTCACCTAAACCTCTCCCTCTATTCACTATTCAATATCATTTGGTATTTTCATCACTGATTTACAGTGAATGAAACGTGCCTAGGTGTACTGGGATCTCTTTTCTTCTGGAAAGCCAGGCATGATGGCTGCCTAGACAGTGAGGCAGATGGGAAAAGACACTACACAGGCCAATAGTATATACAAGGCAAGGTTATTTTAAACCAAACAATCCAAAAGTAGGCAAAATACATAGTAAAGGGGCAAATGTTTACATCATAAAACATTTCTTTATGCCAAGGGATGTGGGCTCTACAGGCATGATAAAGAGCTTAGCTGCTGTCCACAGAAAACTGACATATTCTACTTGGAAGAAATAACAGCTGTTTCTTTCTTTGCAGTTTCTGCCAGATCTTTCAGGGTTCTGCCCTCTTCTTTATTGTATTGGTTTGGGGGTTCAGCACTTCATAGTGGGATTACTGTAACCTTTGCCTGTAAGGTCTCAGAACATCAGGAATTTGCTCCCCCAAGATGATGCTTCTTGGATTGACTCTCCCATCGTTGATTGTAAAATTACCTTTTCAAAAAACTCAGCAGCTAATACCCTTGCAAAAAAGTTTAATTATTAATTGAATCTCAGCCTCAAAGTTTCTAAAATTAGATGCCCATCTACTTATCAAGTCACCTGCCTCAATGGCCACACAGACACTGTAAACTAGATTTCTATGGTGTATCAGACACGTATTTCCCCCAGAGTCCCTGTATTAGATTTCTCTCCATTGAAATACTACCCATGTAAGATTTCATACATCACTTTTTCCGTAATGCCTACCCAGAGTTCCTTTGACTGAAATTGCTCTCTCTAAATGCTTTAGACTCCTTCTTGTGCTATTCATATGATGCCAAATCCTATCATATATTGTTATGCTTCTTTCTTTCTTTCTTTCTTTCTTACAAATATACATCTCTTGGCTTTTGTTTTATAGATACCGGCATCCAGTTGATGTTTGCGAGGTGTTGAGTAGAGAGAATGGCAGAAGTGAGCAAGTATACAAGGAAATGAAGGTAACTAGGTGGTAACAGAAGTCATGAAAAGCTTCTTAAACAGAGAAGGCCAATATTTCATGTAGAAAAAGAAAATTTTATTCCTGTCATGCTAATATCTAGATTTATAGTTTCCTTACAGGAAACTCAACTTCTCGCACTAACATTTTAATTTATTTATAGAATGAAACAATGCTAAAAATACGTTGAGGTCAAAGGGTAAAACGTGAAAATTCTAGGGAGGAACCAAAATCAGAATATATGAAAAAGAACATGTTTAGCAATTGTTATGCCTTTATGTGTCTATTTTTAAAAGTTTTTTTTGTTTTTTTTTGTTTGTTTGTTTGTTTTGAACCAGCAACATAATTCAAAGGCACCTGCCACCAAATCTACCAACTTAAACTTTGTCCCCAGAACCCAGAGTTTGGAAAGAGAGAAGCAGCTTCTAGATGTTGTCCTCTGATCTCAATAAGTGTGTGTGGCATGCAGACACACATGCACACAAATAAATAAAAGGGTAATACGTTTTTTAAAGTAAAAGTCTTATTTTGTACTTAGACAATTAACTCTCCAAATCTATGTGTTGAAATAAATGATTCAGTTTTTTTGTCTTTTACGTTATAACAGCTTGGCCCATGTGGGGATTGGAGTAACTTCTCTGATTGCTTGACCCGGTAGACCCACATATTTCTTATTTGCGTAGTTTTGAGACAAGCAGTCCCCTGTCCACTGAACAGGGCTGCATCGATGCTGTTTTCAAAAAGAGCTCCAAGGGAAGAAGAGCGGAAGGCAGATGCGCTGGTGCTGCAGGACATCCCCTGTAACATCGGGACTACAGGCTCTTTGGGTCTCCTCTGGCATTGTACTCCCCCTTCCACCTTAAGAGATAGCATGAGGCTGAATGGAGCACAGCTTCCACACAGAAGATAAGGAACAGCTGTATGAAGTACTTGCTTGCCTGTGAATAAAGCCATGCAAAACGCCACCCAGTGGACCCCTGTTTTCACTCCCCAACTCTGCAAAAAAAGAAAAATATGTCTGATGTCATTCAGGGATAGAGCCACGGAGAGTTGCCTTTCCCGCTTCTGCCATCATTATAAGCAAATATAATTTAGGTTGCTTTTGGGCTTCAAACTTCTAAGAAGGGAGAATTTGGGTGGGGCACAGTAGTCTCGGGGATGAATTCTTCAAGTGTACAAGGCCAGAGGACTCTCTGGAGAGAACACAATGGAGCATTTGCCTAAGCTTGTGAACAGTCGATATTCATTCATGCCAGTCCCGATGGGGGAAGTTCAAGGGCCTCCCACACTGGAAACTGTGGTTTCAGAGTTGCCATTCTGAAATCCTATCCAGAAGATCAGAGGAGGCCTAAACCTAGAAACGTTCTGTGAGCACATTTCCATTCTCCAGTCCCGTTGAGTGCAGCTGGAGCACATATGGGGAGGACGGGAGAGAAGGGTGATCTGCCTTCATGCGCTGACATGTTAGTGAAACCAACTTCTGTATGTGAATTTGTTTTTTAATAGCTCAGAACAATCTGTCTAATGAATATTTTCAGAGCATACATACATTTCTCACTTTGGCCAAAATAAAGCCCTAGTAAATGAGCTAGACGTTTTCAGATCTGACATTTTTACTATTTTGTTGTTCGTTTTTGAAACGGTCTCACTATATGTCTGGTTCCAAAGTTACAACCCCCCTGCCTCAGCCCCAGGGATGCCGGAATCTTAGGCCTGTGTCATCATATCCATCTGTATTGGTTTTAGAAGTGTAGGCATTACACAAATCTTAAATGTCTAAGATATTAAATGAAATATTTCCTAAGAGTGGTGGACTTTGAAGATGTTCCCAAGCAGATTTTTTTCTCTAAGAGCTAAGAACTTCAACTCACCCAACGTATAATAACTGGTTTTAAAAGGTGTGTGTGTGTATGGTGAGGAGACCGATGCTTGAGGCACAGTCTTTGAGAGTTGCTAGAGTTACGTTTGCATGTGACCCTCGGAAAACCAGCTAGAGGAGCAATAAATAACAAGGAAAGGTCTGGATGTTTCTTGCAGCAGGAAATGATTAAGAGTTTTCAGAGCTTCCGTCTGGGGACAGACCTGTTAGTCTCGATGTCGTTGCCTGTCTCATCCCACCTTCCCATGAAAAGCTGAAGGCTCACTTGTCAGACGCCGCTTCCTGTTCTTTATCACATTCCTCCCAAAGCTCCAAAAGTTGCTTAAACTCCTTCCAAACATTTCTGCTGCAGGTGAACAAGTGAATCCTTGGTAAACAGCTCGCATTATTAGGCTTTCCAGCTGTGCCCAAAGCCCTTTCCCAAGTGTTTTGTTCAGACCGGATCCTTTTTGAATAGGAGGTTTAACCTTTTCCTCTTCTAGGGGGCCTTTTTAGCCATCTCCCTACCAAAAGCACCGTACACTTTCACATGCCAATAAAGTGGGGCTTTGGTTTGCTTGCTTGCTTGCTTTTACTCTACTTCCTTGGCAGATGCCGTTCTAGTGTCTGAACTTCCACCTGCCATTGGCTTTCATCCTTTTTTCTTTCTTTGCCGGGCAATGGATGTCCACTGTCTTCCTCCACCAGCTACTACTTCTGTCCCTGGACACTGGTACCAGAAAGTACTCAGGAGAGACTGTTGCTGATAATAAGTAGTGTTAAGGTGATGACAGTAACCATAAAAACCCAAGGCAGGATGAAATCTCCTAGGGCGCAAAGGACGAGCAAAAACCTGAGCAGACTGCAGTGAAAATGCCCGTCTCTGGTCCCCGTCTCCCACCGTGGAGGAGTTGCCAGCGCAGGGCACGGGCCCACGCAGGCGTGTGTTGGCGCCTTTCTCTTTACCCTTCACACGGAGTCAACTCTTCTTCCCTCAGCATCACGCTGCCTTAAACGGCACAGCTTGGGAATCTCCAAATCAAGTCCCGTGAGGCCCTTCTTCTTATTTTAAAAAATAATTTTGCTGCTAACAGATCCTTCACTTTTCCAAATAAAATTGAAAGTATATTGTTAATTTCTTCCACCAAATCTGGTTAGGTTTTGACTGAATTGCATGGACTATAGATAAATGTGAGTTAAACTGACATTTTCTAAAGAGAAACTTAGCTTCTCACCTGCACTTTGCAGTTCTCACTGGAAAAACCTTTCACGTGGCTTGGGTTCGCCCTTTAATATTCCTGATAAGTGCCATTGTTCTCTATTTGAGATTTCAGCTTCTAATTATCCCTTACAAATACATAAAGATATAATTGAATCTTACACATTAATCTTCTAGCCTGTAATCTATTACAATGAAATGTTAGTAGTAGTTTTTGGATCGTGTCGAGGGCTGGGGAGACAACATACATCTAAGAACACGGAGCATCTGTTCTGTAATTTACCTACCTTTATTTCTTATTCTTGCTTTGTTGCTGAGCAGAGGTGTTCAGTGAAAATATCTCATTTAATTTTCTGTGGCGTAACAATATACACGAGAGTGGTTGAACAATAAAGGAAAGAGGCTTTACTTTGGCTCACAGGAAGAGCAAGGTGCTTACCCTGTGCTTGTCCGCCAGGGAGGGCCTCCTGTGGCATGGTGAGAAAAAAATATGCAAAGGAGAAGAAACAAGGTAGATTGTCTTCTGTTACAAGGACCCGTTTTCATGGTGACTAAACCAATCCCATGGGGCCTAGAGCTTATTGTGGGAGGGAGGTATGAATTCACTTATGTTGGATCTGCTCATGACAGGAACATTTTCCAGTAGGCACCAACTCTCAATGCTGTCACACTAAGGACTTAAGGTCCCAGGACATGAATCTTCAGGGGACACATTCAAGATACTGCATTATTTAAGCATGACCATTAATTTTATGTATGATTTGATTGTGCAATAAGAACATCAATTGGACAATATGTCTCTGTGTGTCTGTAAGGGTATATCTGGATGAGATTAGCATTGGAATCAGTGGATTCAGTTGATTGCCCTCCCCAGAATAAGGTTATTCAAACTGTTAGAGCTTGACAGCAGGTAAAAGCAAAGACATTGCCTCTCTCCTCAAGTGAGATGTTAGTCTTTGGCTTCCAGACCATGACTTATAGATTTGGCTCCCCTAGTTCTGAGCCTTTGGATTTGAACTGGAATTTTAGCTCTGCTGCTTGTTTGAAGAGCTCTCCAGCTTTCAGATGCGTTGTATGGAACTTCTCAGCATTCTCACTGAGGATTCTCTCACCAGTACAACAGAAAAAGCACTGCATCCTGTTAGTTATGTTTCTGTGGAGAACCTTGGCTGGATGCAGGGTAGGCACTGTATTTTTGTTCTTGACTGAAGGAAGAAGCAGACATCTTTGGCCATCAGGTAGGACTTAGCTGTAGTATTTTCCTAGCTGTCTGTACCAGTTCATTTTCTATTTCTGTGGCAAGATAATTGGAGGATCTGCTTATAAAGACAAGAGTTTTGTTGGGGCTCAGGTGGAGCTCTCTGAGAGAGGACATATTCAGTACATGGGTGGCCTTGCATTTCAGCCTCTGGTGGGACTGGAAACATCATGAGAAGAACAGAGTGAGAGACAGAGACAGAGAGACATGTGGGGATCTGCTTCAAATTTAATAAAACCAGTCTGGAATATCAGAGGACCGGAATATCTGGAATATCAGTCATCTCTTCCAGTCTTTGTGTCTTTGCTTGTTTGTTTTTTTCTGAGACGGAGCTTTCTGTGTAACAGACCTGGAACTTGCTTGAAGGATCAGGCTGGCTTTGAACTCACAGAGATTCTCTGCTTCCAAAGTACTGGGACTAACAGTGTGAGCCATGGCTTCTTCTGCCAGCTTTGTCTTTCTATGCCTGTCTTAAATACCCTCTTCACCCAGTTGTTTCACATCAAGGCTATAATTAAAGGCCTGACACCACCACTGCCTGCCTGGAGCCTGGAATTCCCTCTGTAAACTAAGATGACCTGAACTCAGATCTGCTGAGATTAAGGGCGTAGGTCACCACTCCCAGATATTCCCTGTGCTGGGATTAAAGGTTTGAGTTACCACTCTCTGATACTCCTAGAATGACTGTGGGTAGATCCCTCTGATACAGACTGGTTTTTATTAAATTCGAAACATATCCCCACAGTGACAGAGAGACAGGACAGAGTGAGAGACAGAGACAGAGAGATTGAGAGAGAGAGATCCCTTTCTAAAACAGGAAGCCAGCCTAGGGCCTGCACCTGGCTGACTTAAAGACCATGTCCTACTTCTCAGAGATTCACATGATTTCTCAAATTGACTACACTAAGCTCTATAACACATGGAACTTTGGGAGAGGTGGAGAACATTCAATATTCAAACAGTAGCTAAGCCTTTGATCAGACTGAGAGTGTTACCTTCTACAACTGATTTGCTGTCTTACATATATATATATTTTAATATATATCTGATTTCATTCAATATATATATTGAATGGGAAGCTGGAGATCAGCTCAATGTACAGAGTACTTGCTGGTTTCCCAGAGCACCCAAGTTTGGTTCCCAGCTCTCACACTGCAGCTCATAGTATCCAGCACCCTCTCTGGCCTCTTTAGGCATCCACGCACAGCTGTGCATATCCACACGCAGAACCTATACACAATATAATTTAAAACATTAATATTTAAAAACCACAAATAGGTATTAAATTGTTTAAAATTTGTTTTACATATATAATCTTGTATTATTATTGTTGTTTGCTAATGTGAATTACATTGACTTTTTTCAAGTGACTAACTTTACATTCTTAGAATAGGTATCATTTGGTTATATTGTAACCAAACATGGAAAGGTGGACAAGGCCTTAGAATTCTGTTCTAGCCCCTGAAGCCACAGCTGACTGATGGCAATTTGCCATCCTGCCCTTCTCTCTCCTCCCTCTCTCTATAATAATAAAGTCCCTCCATGCGGGCCCAGTCTAAGTGTCTCTCCCTGCACTGCCTTCCCCAAGCCCACATAGGGCACAGGGCCTCCAACCATTGCCATCCGTCAGTCACGTGGATATATGAGTTATTGTAACATAACACAAGGTTCCATTAGACAGTTGGAGAGAGGCCTGTCTAAGGGAACACAAGATCACAATAAACAGGAGAAAGGATGCATGGAGTAAAGTAAATGTAACAGCCAGGAAAAAAATATTGGTCCTGGATGGTGGTGGCACACCCCTTTAATCCCAGGAGCACTTGGGGGACAGAAGCAGGCAGATCACTGTGAGTCTGAAGCCACCCTGGTCTACAGAGTGAGCTCCAGATCAGTCAGGACTACACAGAGAAATCCTGTCTTGAAAAAAAGATTAACATCACTGTTTCCTTCAGAAAAGTGACATAGATATTACAGGTTGGAGAATAGAGCACCATATATTTTTAGAGGATTATTAAAAGAACCAAAAAGAGCTGTTATAAATTTAAAATACAAGCTGTATCATCTCTGAATATATAATAAAGAGACCAAGATTGCATGTGATGGAAATGCTTGCACACCCATATGCATTGTGGCACTGTTCACAAAAGCTAAGTTATGGGACCAGTCTGCGTGTATATCAGCAGATGATACACGGGATATACACACAATAGAAATTTGTTCAGTGACAAAGAACAACAAAACTACGTCATTCAGGGGAAAATGAATGGAACTGGCACCCATCATGGTAGGTAAAATAAGCCAGACTTTACAGGAGAAATATTATGGGAGGCAAAGGCAGGTAACTCTCTTGTGAATTTGAGGCTAGCTTGATCCAAATAAGGATGTCCTGGCAAGACAAGGCTGCATTGTAAGACTCGGCCTCAAACAAAGTCATATCTACCCTATACCATAAAAACTTTGAAAAGAGATGTTAAGAGAGACAGACTCTCTCTCTCTCTTTCCCTCCCTCTCTCTCTCCTTATCTCTCTCTGTATGTGTGTGTGTGCATGTATATGAGTGTATGTGTGTATATGTGTGTATGTTTGTGTATACGTGTATATATGTGTGAATATGTGTGTATGTGTATGTATGCTTGTGTGTATATATGTGTGTGTATGTGTGTGTGTGTGCCCATCCTGTAACACAGGCCTGTAATTAAAGCTGCTCTGAGGTGGACTTAGAAAGACTCATAGTTCAAAGCCTGCCTCAGCACCAGAGTAAGTTCTAACCAGTCCCAGTAACTCAGCACAACCCCAACTTAAAGAAAAAAATTAAACTTGGGCCTGGGATAACTCATCAGTAAAGTTTTTAGCCTAATGAGTGCAAAGGAGCATTTAACAGTGACAATGAACACAGTATAATTCATATAAGTGAATGATTACAATTCTTAAAAATGAGTAAAATTAACAAAAACGGTGAGTGACTGGACAGATTTAAGTCTTAGCCACTCTGAAGAGCTTTCCTGTTCTGTCCTTCAATGGTCACTTAAGGATCTTAGAAACAGGAAAGAAAATCCCAGAAAAGAGAGCTGAAAGATCCAGAGTGGTTACCTCAGTGGACAGATAGCCTTGGCTGAGGAAGGAAATCCCAGGTCCTAACTGCTGCTATTTTTATGTTTTTTTTTTTTTTTTTAATTTCAGTTATTCTCTTAGAAGACTCGAGGAAATATTTGTATTAATATAATATGCTCGTAATTAAAGCATGCTATTTAAAATATGAATACAATTGTGAACACTAAGGTCAGAAACAACTTGGGGCTTACCATTACCCACACTTAAGAGTGTTTACTAAAATACAGCTTATAAGAATTATACCTCTGTAAATATTTGTAACAAATGCAAAAAAAGGAAAAATATTCATGGAGAAGAGAGTACATAAAAAGAAAATCCTGTGTTGATTGACATCTTACGCATCAAGTTTCAACTTGTAACATAATGAAGCATTTCAGACAGAAAGTCCTGAAGATCCAGCCTTGTGGAGAGCTGCTCAAACCTTCTGAGCAAAGAAGGGCTCTGAGGTAATGACAGGTTACTAGCTCTATCATTACATGGCTGGAAACACACTGCTTGGGACAAGGACATTGTTTCTAAAAAAAGACAACACTGCAAACAAGTTAAACCTTTATTCTTAATAACTACTTTTAAACATGAAAATATAACCTTTAAAGGTCTATAGAGAAATACAAGCCTAAGAAATTCATATTCAAACCCAGTATTTCCTACCTGCCATGATGCATTCTTAATGTAACAGGCAACTTTGCATCAAAGGGGGAAAAACCCTCAACAGCACAGCTTTTCATTCTTCTCTCTCTGAAAAAGCAGAACTAGGTGCTAGACTCTCCTGCTGTTACTTCTTCCCCTGCCCCGAGTTCTTTTCCTGCTGTCTTTTGCTAGGCAGCCTATATCCCTTTTTTATAAGACATGTAATTCCACAGAATCTTTGAAGATATCGTGTGTATACAGCAGGAAGTCTTGCGACTGCAACTAGCTGGTCTCTGCATCTCTCCTTGTTACTCACTGATAGCTTTTGCCAGCTCCTCACTGGAGTTCTGGAGCATCAAACCTAGAGTCTCACCCACACCTGCCAGATAAGCCAGCAATGGGGCCACACCCCAGTGCTCAGGGAAACACTTTTAGTATTGAAGCCTTTCCATGTTTCTTTATATTAAAAAATAGAAATACAGATATACATATAGGTATGTATTTTTCTTACATTTCCCATAAAACTATTCAATATCTTGCATATAATGTTTTAGCATAAATTCTAATGTTAGTTGAAGTCTGGTCACTTTAGAAATGCTTATTGTTTATGTCCAGAAAGACTTTATCTCTACTAAAATAATTATTTAACCATCTAATCTTTTTAAACTTCTGTTGTTGTTTTGTTTGCTTTTAGATATCCTGAGAGAAAATACTTTTCAAATCAAGCTGCTGGGCATTATCCCAGCACCAGAGTCAAGAGATCAAGGTCATGCTCAACTACATAGCCTGTTCAAGTCCAATCTGGGCTGCATTCCTCCAATAAAAAACAACAGAAAATATGATATGGTTTTAAGGATTTTAAAAGTTACTAAACAAGACAAACATAAGGAAGATTGATACTTTTACAACTAGTACATCTGGAAACAAACTCAAAATGAGACCTCAAGATATAAAGGAAATGCAAATCTTTGTGTGACTTAGTTTTACATTGTTTTCTTTATTTCTAAATATTAAATGTTTAAAATTTGAAATTATAACACCAACTAAACAAACATCTAGATTTTAGTTGTTCATTTTATAAACATATTGTTGGGGCTGATGAGATGGCTTATATTGTAAGCAGGGGGACCTGAATCTGATCCCCAAATCCTTGTAAAGAAAAGCTGTGTGTGACCATGTGTGCGTGGAAGCTAGTACTAAGTGTTAGGATTTCTAGCCAGTGGTAGAACCTGGTAAATGCACTATTCCAATATGGCGCTACCAGAGCACACTAGGTGAGGGGAGGGAGGTTGGATGTCTGTTTCATCGATAGCATAATCAGGCTATGTAAACCTGCACCCACCTTCACCCTTATAGCTCAAAGACCCTGAATGGCTCACTCTTTTTTTCTTCTGTCTCCATCTCCTCTTCCTGTAAGCTTCCTAAATAAACTCTAGCATGGATTACTGGTGGTGTGGTTTATTCTTCGTGTGTGCTAACAACACTAGAAAGGTGGTAGCTGCCTGGGGCTCACTGGACAGCCACCCTAACCTACTTGGCTTATACAGGGACAATGGGAGTCTCCATCTCAATAACCAGTGGATGGTGCCTGAGAAACATCACCCATAATGTCTTCTGTTCTCCACGCAGGTAAGCATCAACACACAAACACACATGTTCCTGATACTGATACTGTCAAGATCATAAACCTTAAAACTAATCAATCATATTGAAATTAGTTTATTTCAGCAAGACGTTAATGGGAAGCCAAGTGTGATAGCATATACCTCTGACCCCAGCATTTGGGATCTAGACACATGAAAGTCAGGAGTTTGAAGCCAACCTTAACAAAATACTAAACATCCAAAACAGAATTCATCATTCATTCATCAACCTTTAAAAACAAAGACTTTTTATATTTATTTATTTATATGGAGGTGAGAAGTTCACATGCACACAATACATGGGGAAGTCAATGGAAAATCTGAGGGAGTCATCTCTCTCTCTCTCTCTCTCTCTCTCTCTCTCTCTCTCTCTCTCTCTCTCTCTCTCTCGCCCTAGAGATTAAATCTGGGTCAGCAGGCTTATCAGCAAGTTTCTTTAACCTCTGAGCCCTCTCACAAGCCTATTATTAATTAATGTTTTAACAGGAACTGTGGGGCTTGAGATTGTGTGGATAATTACACCTCTCCTTACCCCCACAATATGCATAGCAGAGTTGGAATCAATCTTTGCATGTAGTCTAAAATGAACATTTGGTAGAGGATAGGAGAGAAAGAAGTATGTGACAGCCACACAAATTCTGACCTACAAACACTCCCTTATTCAGTCTCTTACAGACTCAATCTATTTCCTGGGCCACTGAGTCAAGACTTAGCAGATGAAGGTACACCATCACCATGCCTGCTTAATTTCTTTCTTTCTTTCTTTCTTTCTTTCTTTCTTTCTTTCTTTCTTTCTTTCTTTCTTTCTTTCTTTCTTCCTTCCTTCCTTCCTTCCTTCCTTTCCTTCCTTCCTTCCTTCCTTCCTTCCTTCTTTCCTTCTTTCTTTCTTTCTTTCTTTCTTTCTTTCTTTCTTTCTTTCTTTCTTTCTTTCTTTCTTTCTTTCTTTCTTTCTTTGTTCCTTTCTTTCAAGACAGAGTCTCATTATGTAGTCCTGATTGTCCTAGAACTCACTACGTAGACCAGATTGGCCTCAAACTCAGACATCCACCTGCCAAGTTCTGAGATTATAGGCATGTGCTGTCATGCCTGCCTTGCCTGGCTTAATTTCTTAAAGTTTGTGATTATGCCTCTGTCTAAAATGTGTGTGTGTGTGTGGTGGGGGGTGTAGAAAGAAATGGAAAGGCCAGATCCACAAGGCAAGATACAGCAAGAAATCATTTCCACATATGTGAAATAAATTGAAGAAATTCAATATCCATTAAAAATTATTGCAATAAAAGGGAGATGAAGAATGTTCCATCAATCTCCTAGATCTTGTAAAATAATAATGTACTATTGGAAATAAGACTGAAAGGGGACTGTCACATTTGCTCAGTGCATAAGGACACATTGGTCACACAAGCCTGGTGACCTCAATTCAATCCAAAGAGCTTACATAAAGGTGGAGAGGGCCAACTCTTGAAATTTGACCTCTGTGTACATATGCACACTTACACATACTAATAATTAATAAAATACCCCATAAATATATAAAAAGTAGTCAAGTGTCAGCTCTCCAAATTACTTCACGAAAGTTATGGATGTTCACAAGTTTAAAGATAAAAACAAAAGAAAAATGGTAAGTACTTTGTCAAAGCTCACTTGATGATACTTCAGCCACACTAAATTTTCTCTCGGATGTTTGGCGGGAACAAACTTGCTATGTTCGTTCTTGTTCAGCTTTGCTTAACCATGTTGTCTCTCTGTC
Organism: Phyllotis vaccarum; assembly: GCA_033318265.1. Lineage (NCBI taxonomy): Eukaryota > Metazoa > Chordata > Mammalia > Rodentia > Cricetidae > Phyllotis > Phyllotis vaccarum. Next base: position 73,090,448 of record JARWLC010000001.1, on the reverse strand, counting down.
AGTGGCAAATGTGTGTGAGCATGCTCTTTCTGGAGAGGATTAGCTGTAAGAACTCTAAGTGCTTCATATAATCTCTTCCAGGCAGCTTTGAACACACTTTAAGTTTTTAAATGCTTGCTATTAGTAAGATATAGTCCCTAAAATTCTAGCTAGCATTAATAAGTTTGTGGAATTTTCTAAATAACTATCAATTATTTATCTGTATTACCAGACCCCTTAGATGACATGTAAATTATGTGTTTTGGACAACTGTTGTTCAGATGTGAAATTATTTATTCACAGCAGTGTTGTGGATCAAACTGTTGGCTTTATACTACACAAGTGTTCTCCCACTGAGTTAATCACACACAAATAACACACAATACACCAATGCAGAAATTTGTTGTAGAATATTATTTTAAGGTGAGTTACTTTTGTTTATGTTGTATTTGTTTAACTCTGAGAAGCTGTGTTATTTTGCCTGTCTAAAACACCTGATGGCCTAACAAAGAGCTGCATGGCCAATATCGAGGCAGGAGAGAGAAATGGGCAGGCCTGGCAAGCAGAGAGAATAAATAGGAGAAGAAATCTGGGAGGAGAAGATAAAGAAATAGCCAGGTACCCAGCTACATAGCAAGCTATGGGGTAAGAGAACAAAGAAGTAAGAGAATGGGAAAAACCCAGAGGCAAAAGATAGATAATTTAAGATAAGAAAAGCTGGGAAGAAACAAGCCAAGCTAAAGCCACACATTTGTAATTAAGAATAAGCCTCTGTGTGTGATTTATTTGGGACCTGGGTGGCTGTTCCCCCCAAAGAGTAAGAGAGTGTAAATCAAACAACAATAGGAATTTGCTGCTAAAACCTAATTTATTAAGCTGGGCACAGTGGCTCAGCGCTTGGAGGGGGCCACAGCAAGTCCAAGACTAGCCTGGGCTATATAGTGAGTTTCAGGCCAGCTTTGGTTAGGCTTTCTCTCAAAACATCAAAATAATTAACACAACTTTCATTTCAAATGTGTTAAGAATTTTCAGGAGTTTCAAAGTAACTGTCTTTAAAAAGCACATGAAAGTACAGGAGATGGAAATATTTAAGTGAGGACAGATGCAGAGGCAGAGAAGGGTTTGGTAAGAGAGGGCTCATTGGATCTAAGGATTATGGCAAAGCCATATGGGAAGCTGCTATTTTCTAAGCTAATTTTGAAACATAATTTTAAAAGAAGAGTCTGAATGTAAGTATCCTGCATGGGCGGATAATGCCACTTGCAGAAGCCAGAGATTACAAATCCATAAATCCTAGTGCTGGTGTGGGCTACCTCCTTACCAGTTGCTGGCCAGGGAGGCCTGAAAAGCCCCCAGAACAATACAGGTTGTTGTCATTGCTCTTGGCTGTTCACCAGAAATAGACTGTAAGACCCTATTGCTGAGGACATCACACACTCTAGACACAGGACATAAAGAAATCCAGCAGGAATGAAGCTGGAAGCTTCTTCCCCACTGGCTAACCTTTATGGTGCCAGAAAGTACTCTGTATGCAGCAGTTGTGGGAGAAAATCAACCATCAGTCTTGCTCAGGTGTAGACCTTGTAAGCTATAGTACCAGCTGAACAGGTAACGTGTCCAAGGTGCAATAGTGGCATTCTAATATGAGTGCATCCAACTGCTTTCTGATGGGATTTGAGTTCTTCTGGAGAGAATTCATATCAAGTACTAAAACCTAGTCAAGCCCATAGATGGGGATGTCATAGGTCTTAGGAGGGTTAGAGAACCTACTGCTCTATTGCTAGGTGGAAAAGTTTTCAAACTGCCTACTAATATTTTTGTTTATGATCATAGATGATTTTAGTATTGCCCCCAATCTTGGTCAGAGCCGTCTAAATGAGCCACCTACCTCACCCCCTCCAAGGCTCGGGGTGATATTGTAGAAAAGGTAAGAAGAACATTAAGAACCAGAAGGCAGGAAGGGAAGCTATGGAACACCATTTAATGGACGCAAGATGGCTGCTACTGCACTCTTGAACTCACAGCATCCGTGGTTACCTGCACAAGACTGGGCCAGTCAATATTCAACATTCCACTGTGGATTAAGCATGGTCTCATGAAGCCCCACCCCACCTCTCCCCGAGGAACTGTTGGCAAATGATGGGTACTAAAAGGCAGTCGTTTTCTCTAGCTATGTAGCCACTGCTAAGTTGCCCACATCTAATTGTCAAAGAATAAACAAATATATTTTAAAATATATTCCATTATCTACAAAAATAAAATAATAATAATAAATATGTAATCCATTTAAGAAAACAAAGATAAGCCACAAATAGCATCTAGGTGCTTTAATGTTAAAAAAAAAAATCCCTTTGGAGAGGCAGCAATGTAAAAGTAAAGGCAAATTAGCTCCTGCACTGTGCTTTCTCAGAAGCACAGTATAAAGTAAGCATCATCCTCAAGAACTGCATATTACATTGCTGGCTTAAAGACACACTTTTCACTGAATGATGATGATTGCAGTATAAAAGAAGGCAAGGGGGTTTGTACATATTGTGTAGAATAAAAATCTAAATTTGGTTTTGCCAAAATAACCTTTACTTCAGCCGTAACTACTTAGCAACTACATTGGCAGGTCTCTTGTCTTCATTTCCTAAACGGGCTACCCGAGTCTTAGAACAATTATGCTTTACTTAGCTTATCATACAGCTAAAAGAAGAAAATAATCATCTGTGCCATCTTAAAAAAAAAATCTCGGATTTCAGCAGAAGACATTGGTAAGAAGACACAGTGATCTGATGTTGGTTGCCATCTAATAGAAACTGAGACCAAACTTGACAGAGCCCTGAGAAACTAGTAAATTGATAAGATGGGAAGCTGATGTGGGAATGTCTTTCTGTATGCTGTGCATGTCAATCTTTAAATAAAGGACTGTTTTGGCCATGGCAGGCACTGTAGAAGAAGTAGGTGGGGAATCAGAATAATTAGGAGAAGGAGGGTGGAGTCATTCAGATGAAGCCAGACGCCCAAATAAGAAACATGTAGGAACACAGGTGAGCCACGGGCCATGTGGCAGACAGATTTATGGAAATGGGTTGAGTTAAGATGAAGGAACTAGCTATCCATGTGCCTAAGACATTGGCCAAACAGCATGAAGTTAATTTAAGTTTCTGAGTCATTTTGGGGGAGTCTCAGTAGTGGCAGGCGGCTAAATGGTCTGGGACAGCAGGTCTGGGCGTCCCTTCCTCCCCCTCCCTCCCTCATTCCCTCCCTCCCCCCCTCCCTTCCTTCCTTTCTTCTTCCCTTCTCTCCAGATTGAGTTTTGCCAAAATACCTTTACTCCAGCCATAACTACTAATTTGACCCCTCCTCCCCCTCTCTCTCTAATAACCCACTGAGTCCAATTAGTGGTGTTCATATACTCATGGGGGTGGATCATTTCCTGGAACTACACTCCTAAAGAAAACTGACCCTTTCCCATCTGTGATGGAATGTCTGTTGTGGAATATTATTTTAAGATGTGCTGCATTTGTTTACACTGTGAAACATCTGTTTACTGATGCAAAGATGTACTGCATCCTTTTATGTTGCATTTGTTTAATTCTGCGAAGCTGTGTTACTTTGCCTGTCTAGAACGCCTGATGGCCTAATAAAGAGCTGAACAGCCAATAATTTGTCAGGAGAAAGGAGAGAATAAATAGTAAGAGAAATCTGAGAAGAAAAGAAGGGGAAGCAAGAAAAGGAAAGAGGACACCAGGGGTCAGACATCCAGCTACACAGCCAGCCATGGAGTAAGAAATAAGAAAGGCATACAAACTAGAAAAAGATAAAAGCTCAGAAGCAAAAAGTAGTTAGGATTACTTAAGTAAAAAAAGCTGGCAAGAAACAAGCCAAGCTAATGACAGGCATTTATAATTAATAATAAGCCTCCCTGTTAGATTTATTTGGGAGATGGGTTGGGGGACCCCCAAAAGAACAAAAATAACTAACCACAAATGTCAACTGACTTGGTCTTGTAAGGTAACCACAGCTGCCGAGCACTCAGTCTTCCTCAATCCCATGCTCTCACAGTCTTCCCACCCTGTTGTTTGCTTACTCTTGTGGGGAGGAGGATGATATGGATGTACCATTTATAGCTCAGCACTCAATAGACACTCTGTTCTCTGAATTTGGACAAATTATAAGTATTTGCATTAACCACTGTTGACTGCACAAAGATACTTTTCTGATAAGTACCCTGCACTAATCTATGGGTATAGAGATGTGTATTTAAAAAGCAGTTTGATACTATGTCCACATGGCAAAACAATAAGCAGGCTTACATGTAGGGCCTATGAAGTAATCAGTTGTGTGCTCTTGGCCAGATTTACAGTTCTAGGTATGTGTTTCCCCCTGTGGAGCAGGCCTTAAATCCAATAAAGAGCCACTAGTTGCCCCTATAACGTTCACACCGCTCTCTATTGTACCCATGGTCATATCTTGCTGGGATAGTTGCAGTTCATTATAGCTGTCAGAGTTCACAGACAGTGTGACTATTGGTAAGTTTTTCTGGAAGCAGTGTGCATATGAACGTAACTTCCACTGTCATAAAAGTTAGTGAGCAGGAAAGAAGCATCCAGTTTCATACCAGTTCGGTTTCTCTAAATTTTGTGACCAAAGTATATGATGTCTGAAGGGCTCTAGCTGGCCTGAGCATGGCAATGGCTCTTGTAGGCCCTGCCCTCCCTGCCTCCCATTTCCTCTTCCTAAAAACCATTAGAGTATATTCCCAAAGCTAGCTACTAAGGTCTATTCCCCTTATTTGGCCACTTCCTCCCCTCAAAGCTGACTTTAATCAAAGTATTAAAGTCAAGCAATTAAAAGCCCCCTTTGCCCTAATTAACATATCCAATCAAAACAAACCAACTCATCCTAATACTGGGTTTCCCCTTCTTATTTTTATAAACTGCCTTTGTCTGTGGCCATGTCTGTCTCCTCTCTATCCAGAGGCAAATCCTTTGAGGCAAATATCCCCCTCTCTTGTTCCTTTTCCCTTTTCCTTGGGACCTCTATCGCCTGTGTTTGTCTCTTATTTCCCATCCTTTATCTTTATCTATAAAGAAGGCAAATAAACCTTCTTTGTGCTGAAACCTTGGTCCTGAGATGTCTTGTGCCAAATGCCTGTCCCTTCCACATCTTCAACAATACAATATTACTGTCAGGTCCTGGTAGACAACCGACAGCAAACAGTAGCCTGCGTTGGTTTTTGGGGAGGTCTCTGAATAAACTCCCCTGACCAAGAACTCAGCTAGCAGTGTCACACAGCTGGCTCTAAGCTGCTTGTTTTGATAGCCTGTAGCTTCTGTGAAAATTACTCTCTACATAGATTAAGTCCATTTAAAGGGGTGTGTGTGTGTGTGTGTGTGTGTGTGTGTGTGTGTGTGTGTGTGTTTGTAAGTCTGTAAAACAGTAACTTTCCATATGGCTTTTCAAACCTCTTTATTTCAACTTAGTCTTCCTACCCCACTTTTTCTCTGGTTTCCAATAGTCAAAATAAGTTTCTCTGGCTGATGTAGACAGGTAATTTAATTTGTATGTATGTCTTAGTTAGGGTTTCTATTGCTATGAAGATGGCAGCTCTCATAAAGGAAAACATTTCATTTAATTTAATTGGGGCTGCCTTATAGGTCAAAGGTTTGGTCCATTACTGTCAAGGCAGGAAGCAAGGCAGTGTGCAGGCAGACCTGGTGCTGGAGACATGGTTGAGAGTGCTACATCTTGATCAGAAAGCAACAGGAAGTGAACTGTCTCCCACACTGGGCAAAGCTTGAGTATATGAAACCTTAAAACCTGCCCCCCACAGTGACACACTTCCTCCAACAATATGCTACTCTATAGACCAAGTGTTCAAACACCGGAGTTTATGATGCCCATACCTATTCAAACTACCACAATGCACTTAAGTAAATGTTGATGGGAAAGATTATTTTCTTATTATAAATAAAATCAACATCGAAAAATGGTTAAAGTGCTAAATTTATGTTCTGCATATTTTCCTCCAAGAAGCTGACACTTGGGGAAAGGTTACTGTCAGTTACTATAGGGGAGGAAAGTGGGATGTATCCCTGAGGCTCAATGCATTCTAATTCATGTTGTCTAACATGTCTTCCAGTCTCTTTAACAAAACCAAAACAGAATATAGTAGATACTGTGCTCTTGGACAAAAGACAATTTAGACCTCTAAGCACCGGCCTATGGTCATACAGCCTTGGCCCAGCATCAGAAGGCTAGCTAATGGATGTAATGATAGGTTCTTAACAAAATGCTGAAGCTGTGAACTGATAATGTTTTACAGTTCTCTAATTTCCTGTTGCCCCCCAAAGACCCCTCACCCTATCAATTTTGTCTCTTTAAAGGCAAATTCCCTCTCCCTCTGTTGTTTGGCAAATAAGCAACATTTTTGTAACAGTTTCCTCAGAGATTGAAACACTCCATCCTACAGAAAAGCTCCTTAAATGATAAACAACTCAAAATATCTGTAGGAAGTTCCTGAAACAGACCAAATCCTCCACGATCTCCTTGCTTGAGTAAATAGTGAAAGCCAAGAGTCTCAGAGAAGTCAAGATGCAAAGAAGACTCGCAGATAAACTCAGCATCAAAGACCCTGAGACCAGAGCAGCTTTCTGGAAGAGGTTTAGGCTAGAGTCTTTTGGAGAAGACACTCTCCAAAGTGCTGAGGTGCCTGCAGCGTGTGCAGTGTGCTCCAGTTAGCCAGCTTTTGTGAGCTGTCACCTGTGCTGGGGTAGGCCTTGGTGAATTGGTTGTTTTTGAGTAATTCCTGCAAATTTAAGTAACCCCCTCACCCATATTCCTCTGAGCAATCTCCCCCCACCCAAAGACTCATAGTTCACCAACTTGGACTTTGATAGTATCAAAGGGTTAGGGTTAGATCTGTTTTGGGATTGGGATTTCTATCTGGGATAAGGAGGCTGTGTTGCATCTCTCCAAGAAAGTTTTGTCACACAGCAAACATTCATGTTCCACCCTCCCATCTCCACCCCCATTCACACCAGACAGGGTTTCTCTGGATAGCCCTGGCTGGTCCTGGCACTCAATCTGTAGAGCAGGCTAGCTTCAAAATCATTTCCTCCTTTTATATGAATATTATATGGCTAGATTTGTTTCTAAAATGAGAACTCATCTCCATGAATTTCATTCTGAGTTTTCCATTAGACATTATAGGGAAAATGTAAAATACAAGGCAATCAACTTTGATTTTCTTTTTGAACAAAGAGATGCCTCTGCTTATTAAACTTCCTCTAAAAAAGCCTTGAATGATCAACTCCTACCCAGGCCTCCTATCTTTGTGTCTGCTTAAAATATATCAGAAACTAGAAAGCTTCACTTGGTCTGGGTCTCCACTTGAAGGAATATCAAAATTGAAGATTAGCAGCCACGAACCATAACGTTTTGGCCTATGGGTCACATATAGATGATAGTATTATTCACATTATGTTGCTTGATGTATTTTCCAGCCTGGCTGTGTTTAAAACAAAACTAGAAGGTTGTGCTCATTTGCCATCTCCCTTCAACCAAATTGAATAGGCAGTTGCATAACTTGCCAGGACAAGTAGTATTATGAGTCAGGATGGGACCAACCCCAGGAAAAATTGTGAATTAGGCAGTTTGACTTCAGTGACACACCTACAAGTACTACATACACCTTCGTGATCCCCTCCCTTGGTATCATTAGCCCCCAGGGTCACCAGCATACCACAAGCCTCTCCCCCAACACACCAAATTCCTCTCTCCCCCTTAACATCACTGAAACTGACTACCCCGCTTGCCTCTGCACTAATTAAAATTTACTGCTTCAGTTTCTCTTTCCCTCAGGGTTTAAAGTGACAGGACCTAATCTGATAATGCAATCCCCATTAATGTGTAGAGAGAAGGCAAGGAGGTAAAATGAATTTTAACCATGATCTTCTGAAGAAGATAACACCTTTAGAGTTTAACTCATTAGCAACTTGCAGTGAGAATTTCCAGCCAAGGAACTTAGGTGTTTGGGTGCAGGGCAAATAGGAACAGAGGGACCACCTGCCTGCACTAACCTGAGCGATGAACTAGCTTGGTCAAAGTGGTAAGTGGGGGGCCAGCAGAAGAAATAAGTATCAAGAAGAAGCTTATGGGGCAAAGGAAGGTGGAATTTTAGATGGGCCGCAATTCAATTTTCCTATCTTTCCTGGGGACTATCTAGTTCTGGGACCTGCTAGCCATTTTCCAAAGTTTTTCTTCAGAAGATAACTTACTTTTATAAAATATTAATTTTCTAAACCATATAGCCTTTTTATGTATTAAAACACTGCTTTCTCAAATAGCCATGCACCTCTATTTGATTCTCCTGCATGTGTTTATTTCTCTCACTTTACAATAGGAAAAGGAGGGTCACAGAAGGCAGGTGTCTTGCCAAGATTTGAACACAGATCTTCTGAGAGAGCAGGGCTGTATTCTTGTCACTGCTGAGCTACCAGACTGCCTCTCCTTTCAACATCTAGACTCATCTATGCCCTTGCTGTCAATGTAACTACATCCTAGGGGGATTCTTTTAAAGAGTTCAGTTACTTGCCCAAAAGAAAATAACTTGTGTATTCACTGGCCCTGAGGGTAACTCTAGTCCTATCTGACTTGAATCTCCACCCCCACCCCCACCCCCACCAAGATAATTCTTCATTCCCTTGGAAGTGTGAGTACCCAAGCCTCACAAAGTCTTTCTCCAGCACTGGAGCCCTGTGTGCTCCAATTACCTGCACATGTTTGGGTGGATTAGTTATCTTGCTCCTGCGTCTCACCTGGGCAGAATTCCCATCACAGCTCTCAGTCTGTTTAGCAAGAAGGAACAATATGTTTCAGAGCTGACCAAGGAGAAAAACACTAACGTGACCTGACCAAGCCAGCATATGAATGTTCCACACTGAGAAGAGCCCAATAAAGCAGCTGGGAAAACAGTACTGTTTACAGATGTGGATGAACTCAGAATTCCAGCCTTTAAGGTAAAAAGTGGCATTCTAAAAGGGATATTGATATTTAAATCATGCAACCTTAACATTTGAGAGAGATTGAAACCCCTTTGAGGGACACAGAGATGATTTCCCTAGGAACAAAATTTAATTGGATACAAAATGTCACATGGGCCTTGGGTTGTTGATCTCTCAGAGACCGTCCTAGGGACACATGAAGTTCTGAATAGTTTATGTGGAAGGAAGCAGACTCCAACATACATTCCAAGTATGTGAATGATGGACATAGAGAACTCATTCCACAAAGCTGTCCTTTGATTTCCACATGCATGTGCACACATGCACATTATGTGTGCACATATGAACATTATGTATGCACATATGCACATTATGTATGCACACATGATGGTAAATAAAATAAATAAAAGCTTTTAAATGACAAAATATAAAATATGGTAAATAAACTTACAAAAGTTCTAGATAAAAACATGGGAGGCTATTTTTGGTAACAGGAAGTAAAGCAGTTAGTAAGCACACAAAAATCATCAGAAAAGAAATTAAAATCATTCCAACTAACATTTTATTTGCTGGCTACTGGCTAGCAGTTCCTTTGTTGCATAGTCTGATGGAAAGCATTCTTGCCTTGTTCCTGACTTCAATGGGAATAAATACAGTGTTTTATATGACACATTTTTTCTGGCTTTGTTGTAAAATATCTATTTTAAAATGATTTTATTCAAATTAAATTTTTTTTATTAAGAATGGTGTTGGATTTACAAAAATTACCATTATCATTTGAAGTATACTATTTTTTCCTCTGATCTAGGAACATAGTCCACTTCATGCATCTTTTTTCTATTCCTGGACTCTTTTTATATATCTGAAATATTTCCTCTTAAATTTGGCATATTATCTGTAACATAGTAGTAGGTCCTACTTGTAAATATAAAAAAATAAAAACATAGTATATTAAAAAAGAATAACCTGTAAGTTTCTCTTTTGTATTTCTGGTTTTATTTTTAAACTAGCCTTTCAGTTTCGCCCAAGCAGAGGGGATTACTGTGGTAAGAAGCCTTGAGGGCAGCCACCTGAAATGGCTTCAAGCAAAAGGAAGGACAACAGAAAATGTCCACAACACTGTAGTTCGTCCATCTTTGTGGGAGCTTATAGGCACTATTTTCTCTATTTTGTGCCCCCTTTCTGACAGGCCACAAGCTCTCTCAAGCTTTACGGATGGTTCTTCTTTTTCCAATAAATGTATCAATTTTCTCTCAGTGGCAAACAGAGGCAAGTGTTCTGTTTTCATTCCTCCCAACAGGCCTCTCCCTATCTTACCTCCCTGATAAATGAACCGGAACATTCAAAACTGGGGGAAGGGCTCCAAGTATTCCGTCTGAACTCCAGCAGGCTGGCCTTGCTCATTGTTACTCATTTCTCCTGCTGCTCTCCAGTTTTATGTGGTTTCCCTTAGCTGCTTTCCCTCACCTTTGCTTCATTTATCCCGGTACTTAGCCTTCAGAATCCAGATTAAGTTCAAATCGTTTCTCGAATGAATGCTAGCTTTCTCCCTGGAGTTTTTCGTGTTTAGCTCCTTGAGGACATTAGGTTTATGCTGTGCATGTTCCATGGAGTTAGGGAAATCACATTCAGTACATGCTTGCAAGACATATTTGAAGACATCCATCACAGTTATTCATTTGGTAAATGAGATAATGAAAACTCAAATAGTAGCCAAAGGTAAATCATTAATTAATTCCCTCATTCATCACACCTGTACCAAAGCCTCAGGGGCTTGGGAACCTGGGATTGCAGCTTGTCTGGCAAAGCCACTTGAGCGTCATCTCTCCATTTTGAGAAGATCCATGAAGTAAAGATCAATTTAGGGGTTTCAGACAAAATTAATTGGGAGTGTGTATGTGTGTGTAGTAGAATGTTATGTAGTAATTCCAAGAACAACAAAAAGCCCACAGATTACATGATAGTATTTTGTAAGATTTCCCTGCAAATAATTGAAATTAAAATGTTTCAGTTTGCAGGAAATAAATCCCTCCCACGATACACCTTCACCAACCTGTAGTCTAGAAAAAATAGTTTATTAATCATGTCCTTTTGTCGGATAAATGTAAACGTTGGGATTATCAGTTTCACAAAAGAACAGGGACAATAGTTTACTTGGGTTTGTTGTTGTTGTTTTGTTTGTTTTTTTGCGAAACGTGAGCATTCGAGTTTTCCAGGGGACATTTGGGGCTGTGCTCCCGCAGCACGCCGTCGGAAGTCTCTTCGCAGCTGTGGGAACCTCGCAGAGTCCTTTCCACCGCTCATACCATTCCTCCGTTGCTGTGTAGCTTGGGGAAAGCTGGCACAGCGACGCTCCCTCTCTGTGAGCTTTCTCCTCGGAGAGAATCTGGAAGCCAGGCAGTGAGGAGGGGGAGGGGGCCATTTAGGTCGAGAGGGCACGGGTTGGCAGCTGCGCGTTCGTCACTCTTCCCCCGTGCATCTCGCAAAGTTTGTTTCTGAAGTTGGAGCTGCGAGGCTTTCTTCTCCAATCGGCGCCAAGCAGGAGAGCGCGCAGCAGAACTTGGCTGCAGCGCCATCAACCTGAGCGAGCGCGGGGGCTAAGTCAAAAGAAGAGCTAGGCGCCCAGGCCCAGGGCACCGGTTGTCACGGCAACCGGGGCGCTGGTCTCCCCCAGGGATTCCGTCCTTAGAGACGGGACGGGGCGGGGCGCCAGGAGGACCAATGAGGCGGAGCGGAGCCCCGGGTCTGAGATCCACAGTCCTATCCGAGAGCGGATAGGGTTGAGTGACAGGTCGGGGGGCGGGCCCGAGGCGTCGGGCCCAGGAGGAGCTGCGCAGCCGAAGGAGCTCGGCGGGCCGCGGTGCAGCGAGGGTGACACAGCATGGTTACAGTCCCGGGAGGTCTCCGCGACGCTGCCGAGCTGCGCTCCCCGGCTCTTCCGTCCTCCTCAGCTGCCTGGGCAGCGCCGCACGCCGGCGGCCGTCGTTGAGGCGCTGCGAAGTCGCCGCGAGCGGGCGGGAGCTCGGCGGGGGTCGCCGCCCGGCGATGCTGCTTCTCTCGTCGCCGACCCTTTCCGCGCACGCCCGAAACAGCTCCGGGAAGAAGAAGCGGCGGCTCTCGGCGCCCACGCGCTGCGCTCCGGTGTCCGCACCGGGGCTACCTACACGCTGGTAAGAAGCACGCGCGGTCCGGGTCGGGTCGGCGGGATGTGCGCGCGAGCCTCCGGGACGTCCCGTCGGTTCCCTCGGTTCAGGTGGTGTGGGGGTGCCTGGTGCGCCCAGGGTGAGAAGCGTGCACGACCTGCGGTCTCACCCAGGCAGAGACTCCCACCCTCCACCCCGAGTGGGAGCGACGGGCTGTTGTGGGTCACAGCGAGTGACATCGCCTCGTGGAGCTGGTGCGGACAGCCCTGCGCGGAGCGCGCGGAGGGAAGGGCTCCCGGAGTCTGTTTCTAATTTCTGTAAATGATTGTGGAGATGGTGTGGTGAGAGGCCGCCCAGAAGAATGTGTCTGTGTAAGGGATCGGAGAAGGGGGTGGGGACAGGGGGACAGAGAGACACTGCCTGATCAAGCACTTTTATTAGTTGGCTTCTCTTTGCTCCGGGTCAGCCTTCCCGTCTTTCGTTTGCTCGGTTTACGTGAGCGCGGAGAGCTGCAGAGTTTAAAAGTTTAGGCAAAGTCAGGGAACTTTGGAAATTTAATTTCCTTCTGTTGTGTGTTAGAGGAGGGAAACATAGGAGCGAATTACAAGCGGCGCGGGTTTCTTTGGCCTTACTGGAGTAAGATCGACACCTCCCCACGTTTCCGACTAATCATTTCGACAGCCTTCTGTTATTTTCTCTTAATTGCATCTTTGAAATAACAAACGCGGTGACTTCATAGGGAGCTGCCTGGTGCTGAGTTTACCTCTCTGAAAATGGGGCAATCGGGTTTGTTTTCAAGGCGGGTCCTACACAAAATGTGGGACACCTGATCTGTGGGTTGAAGGACGCTGCTAATTAGGAAGATTTAAAAAGGTCTATCTAGAGAATTTATTAAAGGATGGGAAGGGAAAAAAAAAGTACTTATATTATGAAACAGGCGTTGGTATTTTCCCAAATTCTTGAACTAGGTGGGGGAGAAAACCTGCTCGTCTGCCAGTAGTGGTGAGTAGGGACAAATTATTTCCTCACTTGAAGGTTTGTTTTTTTTTTTTTTTTTTTTTTTAACTAAGTTCACGAAGATAATGACTCAATAAATTCATAAATTCATACCGATAAAGTACCATGTCATCCAGGCCTTGGTGTCCTTTGCAGTGTTTTTCATAAGGTTGTGTTCTAAATTCGGTGTTCTCCAGGTTTCCTGGGAGTATCTGTGGGAGAAAGGAAGAGGCTAATTTAAAATTGAAACTATTCAAGATTATTTAGGAAAAGAGCTACATTCTATAGTGCTTTCCACTTTCAACACCAGAGAACTGGGACTTCCTTGACCATTACATGGATTTATCTTTGAATTTACATTACCCCACAACACTTTACTATGTCAAGCCTTCTTTTGAGGATGATTATCAACATCCAAAAATATACTTTTCATGTGGCAAGTACACACACACACACACACACACACACACACACACACACAGAGGATCTGTTTAAAGGGCAGATCTGAATACCATAATAGGGTGTATAAAGTTGTAAAACTTGTTTTATCCTGTTTGTTTTTTAAGATGCTTTTTAAAAGCAGGATTTAGTCAGAATTGGCTTGCAGTTTGTTTTAGGGTAGATAGTAGGTGTTTACCTTTCAGGTGGGGGTGAAACCTAGGCTGGATCTTGCACAGGCTAGCTGGGTGCTCCATGAATGAGCAGCATACTCACAGCTAGGTCTTTATCCCTCCGAGCTTACCTTTTATTTAAGAGAAATGAGTCTAGCCATGTTCCACCTTTAACAGATTAGGAATTGGGTGGGTGAGCACGGCTGTTTGTCCATCAACAGCTGTTTTCCCATTTCGTCTTCCTGCCAGGTCCCAAATCTATCATAGAAAAACAAGTACTTGGGGAAATGGGAACTTCTTTTTTCTCTTTTTTCCTTTTCTTTCTGCCATTTAAAGAAATAAAATGTGAATCACTTTTATAATGTAATAAAATTATAATTAATGCTATTTAAAAATGAAATGAAACACAACCGCGATCCAAGTCACTACATTTTTCAGTGTATTTTTATTTGGAATGTGTTTTGGGAACTCTGTCCCTCTCCTTAGAATAGGGAGTTTAAAGCATTCTTATCAGGCCTCTGATGGCAACTGGTATGACTCCTTTGAGGCCGTGTCACTTTAAAAGGAGGAGCCTGAGGAAGGAAAGACACTGAGGCTCAGGATAAAGGGTCCTCTATAACAGGAAAGGTGGATACGTGCAACCCCAAATCCACCCCACGCCTCCTTTCCTGGAAGTTTTTCTTCATTTAAAAATTAAAATGGGTCTAGCACAAAGGAACTGTAAAAGATAGTTTTTCATCAGTAAATTGATGTATGACTTTTGCTGAGCTAAATTAAAGTTAGAAATTTTATATCAGAATTAGCATGCTGGCTACATTGACAGAGGAGGCCTTACAGTAGTCACGGGGAAAGTGGAGACATCTTTTAAAGATCCTTCTGATCTGTTTTTTGTTTTGAGACAGGGTCTCTTTATGGAGCCCTGGCTGTCCTGGAATTCCCTATGTAAACCAGGTTGGCCTGGAACTCACGGAGTTCCACCTTCCTCTTCCTCCTGAGTGCTGGGATTAAAAGCATGCATTATACTCTGCTCTAGAGCCTTCTATTCTGGTGTCACAAGCAAATAACCGGTTCTGTTCAAACTCCATTCCCAAAGGTGTGCCCATTATTAATAGATTGTAAAGCAGTGGGAAACCAACTGTCTAATTATTTACAAAACCCAACAAAACAAAAGAGTAACTCCTAAGAGATGGCACACGAAGCCGGTGTAGAGATGGTAGAAACTTAAGGGCTCTCTGCCATAGTTTGCTATGTGCTGCACAGGGACATGAGGAACACAGGCTGGTCTGTTACTTGTTTAAATGTTTGGTTCCCCTAGGCTTAACTAAAGAAACTTGCTTTTTTATTGTTTTCTTTTCACAATGGAAAAGTGTGAAAATGTTTTCAAAGAAACTGTCTGGAGCAGAACCTGTGCTGAAGAGTTCAAAGGGTCCAGCTGTAGGGCAGAGGCCTCCAAATCCCAGAGACCTGGAATTTATGTCTCATCTATAAATAATTCAACAGTGTCTACCCCCAGTTTATCTAAAAGATGAGATTAAGTATGTGGAGACATGGTTAAGTGCAAGTTCACAGTCTAGTTAGCCTGCTTGCCCTACTTGCTAGCCTTGTACAGAATGAAATAGCAATCTTCTATACAGAAGCTTGTGTCTGTCTCCTCAGATCTCAACCTTCTTAATGCTGTGTGCCTTTGACACAGTTTCTCATACTGTGGTGACCCCAACCACAAGGTAATTTATTCTGCTACTTCATAACTGCAGTCTTGCTACTGTTATGAATTGTAATGTATCTGGTATGCAGGATATCTGATATGTGACCCCTGTAGGGGTTGCAACCCACAAGTTGAGAACCACTGGTCTAGAGTGTGTAACTCACATTTAGCAATAGAGTTCTTGGGCTTTGGGTTTTTTTTTTTTGAATCTGAGTTGTCAAAAGGCCAGCAAAGAAATGTCTATCTCATTGAACATCTATGTTTCATTTTTAATTTTCTTTCTAGCTTAGTGATACCCAGCTATATTGTACCCTAGAGTCACTTCAATAGATTTTAATACTTTATGTGCTTAGACATCAGTCCGTATCAAATAAAACAGTCCTTAGGATAAGATCCAGGCATCTGAAGTTCTAGAAGCCACTCAAGAGACTGTACCATAGAAATACCTTGGGAAGCAGCGCTCTGGACTCACCTAAATAGTATAGAAAATATTTTGATGTCATAATCTTTCTGTGTGTATGTGTATATGTATATGCATGGGAGCATCTGCATACCCATGGTGTGTATCTGCTTAGTTATTTTTCTTCAGACTTGTAATTTAAACTATGTGCTGTCTATTTACTTGTCTTCTTCAGGGCTGGGGGTTAAACCTGGAGCCTTGTTTATATCCCCTGACTCCTTTCTGCGCCTCAAAGTTGCTAAGTTTCTAAGATTTGTTTGTGTTTATGTATACTGTTTGTGTTTGGTCTATAAAGTCCATATTGGATACCCTAGAACTGGAATTCAAGACACTTGTAAGCCTCCATGTGGGTGCTGGGAACTGAACCGGAGTCCTCTGCAAGAGCAAAAGTGCTGTAACCACTGAGCAGTCTCTCCAGCCCTCCAAAACTGTCCTTTTAGGAGAAGATAAGTGCCGTATCTTTTTTTTTTTTTTTTTTTTTTTTTTTTTTTTTTTTTTTTTTTTTTTTTTTTTTTTGAGAGGGGTTGGGTTTGACAATTTCATTCCTGACTGTAATGCACCCAGTTATGCTTCTCTCATCCTCTCCTGTTTCTCTCCCAGCCCTGCTGGTCCCCATTTCCTTACAAACCTTTACCCCATATTCAATGACTCTTTATTTTGTTCCCATGAGTATACGTGTATATGTATCCCTTCTGTAAGTTCTTTCCTCTAGAGAATCCTAACACAGTTGCCAATAGTTTCATAGGAAGTGATAGGCCATGTTACCCCTTCCTCATCCACAACTGCCTATCTATATAGGCCTGGTGCCAGTAGGTGCAGCTGCTATGTCATGCTTAGAATTGTACTGTATAGTCCGCCTTCTTATCTCGTGGCTCTTACATTCTTCCTGTCCTCCCATATGCAGTGTTCACTAACTCTTAGAAGATCGGTGTAACTGTTTAGGCTGAGTCCTCAAGTGTCCCTTATTAATAGCATCTTGTGCAGCCATAAGTTTCTGTATGTCCCTCTTTTCATTGCAAGATGTGGAGATTTGAGTGACAATGTACCCATGTGCCCAGATGCTTGAATACTTGTTTCTGTCTGGTGGTGCTGTTTGGGTAGGTGTAGAAGATGTTGCCTTCCTGGAGGAAGTATTGTGGTGGGATTATTTATTGGCAATCGATTATATAAAGGATTAATATTTATTAAGGGGTTATATAAATATTTACTGATGTAAATTGAACCTTAAGGCAATTTTTAGAGAGTTGCCTGTCTTGGCAGTGATGGTGCCAATCCTCTCTCTGAAAATGCAAAAACAAACAAAAAAAGGCAGCGTGTAACAGGGTTCTCAATGGGGGTTGGCTATGCCCCATTTAGGGTCCTGAGCCCCCAAAGCTATGCCTCTAGGTCTCCCTCAATAACTTCCGAATCCCACCACATTGTATGTCATTGGTGATGGGCCTTGAAGTTTGAAGTTTCAAAGCCATATGCTGTTCCTAGTTCTTTTTCTCTGCTGCCTGCTTATGGTTCAAGACGTTTCTACACCAGCCACTGTGCCCCCGATTGCATCCTTGGCATGGCGACTCCTCATCCTTTCAAACTATAAGGCAAAATAAACTCTTTCCTAAATTGCTGTGACCCAAGATATTTTACCACAGCAATAGAAAAGTCACTAATACAAGCAGCTTCTCTGATTAAAACTAAGTAGCCTTTGTTTGTAGGTATAAACATTGATATTTAGAATGTGCTTTGATGGTATTAATTCAGCCGAGAAGCAATGTTAGGTTCCCACCTAGGACCTAAGACCTTCTCCGTCACTGGTTTTGGATTGAGTTTAAAGTAGTAGGCATGGATTCCTTCATTGTGGAGCCTGCCTCAAGTATAGTCATCAAGCAGTTGGTTACCCCAGACAGTTGTAGCACTGTTGCAGCTGTAGAGATCATCCTACCTCTGTCTCCAGAGTGCTGGATTAAATGTTTAGATGCCACCATACCCTTCTACTTAAACTGTTAAAGTATTTTAATGTTGTTACATGTTTCACACTCAGTGTGCACCTGAGAACCAAATGGAAATATTTTAAATAGCATTTCCTCTAAATCTTTCTTTGATGTTTACTTATGCACATCAAACCTTTTACTTCAAGGGAACTCTTAAGATACAGTTCAGATGTTATTCATAAAGATTACATTGGAAAGGTGATATTGTCCTTCTGCCCCATGGGTGCTAGATAGTATCACTGTGGATGAGCAGTTCTGTTCAAGGTTCTCTAAAGGGGCCTTGACATTGTGTAAGGTGGACGTGAGCTAAGCCATGGCAGCATTCTCACACTGCTCAAATCTGAATAGCCCCTTGCTCATGAGCTGCTGCTCCTGCCAATCACCATGACAGACCGGGATAGATTTGCTGGGCTCCCTTTTTTCAAGACCATTTTCAGTGAATTACTGTGTTCCTTGGTAGTGGGGAGAAATTGTAATGGGTACCTAATACAGGAAACTTAATGTGATAATGGGCTGTGAGGAGCTGGGAATTTTCTTTTACTATATCAGAACCTGGGCTTAAAACCCTTTGGAGCTAGTTTGTCAGCTTCTGAATATGTCACTGATTCCCTAAACATGTTTTCCTTCTCTGTTTCTGCATTGTATAGTTTTCACCCTCAAAATGGCTTCCCAATTGCAAAATGGCTGCTTGCATTGTGTTTGAAATGTTATCCTTGCAGACAGATATGAGATAAATGAAGTGGGACATTTTACATAGTGTGTTTTTTCTCACCCAATGACTTCCATTTCTTTTGACAACCCCAACTTGTTAGAGAAGCTGAAAGTTGTAGGTTTTTGGTAGATATGTGGTTGTCCTAAAACAAATTATAGTAGATATAGGGATCCAATTATTGTTCTCTCTTAATTTAACTTGTGTGTGTGTGTGTGTGTGTGTGTGTGTGTGTGTTTTGTTTTTGAGACAGAATCTTTCTATGTAGCGCAGGCTGGCCTTGAACTCTTGGCTTTTCATCCTCATTTTCCGTACAGCTAGAATTACATTTGTGTGACCACATGGGACTTCCATTGGCACCTTGAACATATCCTCCTTGGGGAAGCTGGTTTATGGTAGTCAGACCACTTGGTACCTTGGCTCTTTGCATTATTTGGTATGTCATTCTTGGTAATATTTCATTCATTCATGCAGCTGGTTAATCAGAACTTGGTCTATTACTGACTCACAGAGATTAGTTAATGCTAACCTTTTAACAGAATAAACCAATGTCCGTGCATAGCCATTCTTAAATGTTTGGTTTTTGTGAAAACAGAATCCAGAGCGTCATGCTTCGTTTATTCATATTCTGGGGTAGTCAGGAACCACAACCCAGCAGAAAGAGTTCCGATTTTTGAGTTTAGGTTGACCTATTAAGTTTTACTTAACAGGGTGATTTTGGATATTTTTTTTCTGGGTTTATTTTTGTAAACGGAAGAAAAATATATCTACTTAATAAGGTTTTCTAAGCTTTATTTTTGAATGGTAAATCTATAAACAAGTTGAGCTTATGAGAATTCTTTCATTTCACTTTTCCGTGTGCTCTAGGAATTAGAGGCCAAAGACATAGGGCCATAGTGCTGAGCTGCAGCTGGAGTGACCTGCTGTGGCTCTGGGTTAAGCTCCTCTGGTCTACATTGTTTTGAGAAGGCCTGCGCTTTTCTCATGTGAGGTTTTTAAATGCAGCATGGCTGCACCTGAGCTACTTCAGTGCCTTTGAAAATGTGGTGTAAGGGAGGCTGGTGAGAAGTGCTTACCGTGTCTGTAGACCAAGGCTAAGGCAGCAGCAACAGTTGTGCATGTTTCTGTAAATAGTTCTGTTCCTGATCTCAACCGTTTACAACACTGTGGAGTCTTTCACTAGCCACTTGTGCTCAGGATTACTTTATGTTTGGGTGGGGTGGGGGGATGGTTTCTGTCCCCAAACTCAAAGTCTATAGTTTTGTTCTTTAAGCATACAGAAGATAGGAATCCATGGTTTATTGTACAGTAATAAACTCAATAAAAATTTCCACAGAGAAAGTGTGGGCTGATGAACAGACAGGACTCACTTGGAAGCAGGGCTTGTTGGACTGAAC
Source organism: Phyllotis vaccarum (assembly GCA_033318265.1). Taxonomy (NCBI): domain Eukaryota; kingdom Metazoa; phylum Chordata; class Mammalia; order Rodentia; family Cricetidae; genus Phyllotis; species Phyllotis vaccarum. Next base: position 73,070,479 of record JARWLC010000001.1, on the reverse strand, counting down.
CTTGAAAACATTAGACTCCTGGGAGTGAGCTGTGTCCTAGAGCAAAACAGGTGAATGCAGGAGAAAGGAAGTGTCAGACCGGAGGAAGTGCCCGAGGGCTTGAGAAAGTGGGGAAGGGAGAGGAAGGAGAGGGCGGATCCTAGAGTCAGATCCAGGGAGGAGTAAAGGCCAGAGTCAGATGGGATGCTGATTGACTCTCACGACTATCAGGAGACAAGAGAAAGCCAGGCGCGCTGGGCTGCGGGGCTGCGGGGCTCTACCCCTGTGCTCATGTGGGAAGAGGGAGGAAGCAATTAACACTGTGTGTTGAGTGACAGTGAGGAGAGTTGCATGATCTGGGAAGTTTCAGAGGATCAGGATAGTATTTCTTCTCATTATGGGAGGTTCCAGAACGGATTCTGTTGAGAGTTCAAGGGACAGAAAGAGTAAGGACTCCTGTCTCTTTGGGAGGCTGTGTTTGGAGGAGAGGAGTGAGATTTAGGTGGAGGTATTCCTGTAATCAGAGCCGCCTTCCCCTGTGGAATTCAGGGAAGATTGCGTAGGGGTTCTGAGCAAAGTGGAAAAGTGCTTCCCACAGCACTTTGTGAATTTACACAATAAGCCAGCTATTGGCTGAATTAAATTTCCTTACTGGGCCAGCAGAGGATACTGACTTGTGATAAAATGTGTGAGGTATCTGTTTCATTGACAGAACTGTGATAAGTTGTCTGCTTGGTCAATTCATCTGCGCCTGGAGCTTGTGTTTAAAATGAGCCAGACAAGCTGTAAATTCAGGAACAGCTTACATGCAAACAGATCCCTTTCTGTTGTCCAGCACTCTGCTGTTGTAGCTGGGTTTAATTTGCCCTTGGGGCAATTTTACTGTCCGCCTTTAAGCTTATTTATCAATGATGATAATCACTAGGATTCCTATCTTTAAAATAATTGGTAATGCTTTCTGAAAATTGTTTTGACTACAAAAGAACATTCAGTCCTCTTGAAGATTAACATTGAACTTGGCATGTATCTACTAAAAGTTTTGAAATGAATCCTAACTTTCTATCTAAATCCAGGTAAATGTCTTATCTGGTATACCATCATGTGATTCAGTTCAATAAACATAGTAAGTATTTGAGCACTTGATGTTAACTGTTTTAAAGCTTTTGATATTTATGTGTGTGTGTGTGTGAGAGAGAGAGAGAGAGAGAGAGAGAGAGAGAGAGAGAGAGAGAGAGAGAGAGAGAGAGATACAGCACACGTGTGGAAGTCAGGACAACTTTGTAGAGCTGACTCTCTATTGTACCTTTATACATGTTCTGTGAACTGAACTCTGTTACGAGCTCTCTCCTAGGCCTCTAATGTACACTTTTTATTTTCAATTTTTTCACTAGTTACAAATACTTAATTGATTGCTTATGGGGACCTGGCCAACTCACTTAATCTGGTAACTTGGAGATACGGTATAGGATTCTAAAGTGATCCATCCTAACTAGCCAAGTCATGAAGTCCACACTCATGGCGGTGATTAGTAAAATGTACCCAACAGTGTTCTGGTGTTCTTCCCTTTGCTGCTACTTTTAAAACCAAGTTCTTTTTTAAGGTTTTGAGAAATTGCACTTATTACAGTGTGCGTGTGCGTGTGCGCGTGCGTGTGCGCGCGCGCGCGTGTGTGTGTGTGTGTGTGTGTGTGTGTGTGTGTGTGTGCGCGTGCTCATGTACCCTAATGTGTAAAGGTCAGAAGACTGTGCTGGGTGGTCTGTCCTTCCATTGTGCAGGATCCAGGTATTGAACACAGGTCATCTGGCATGGAGGCAAATTCGTTTACCGCCTGAGCCATCTTTCCAACTCAAGAAATTTGTAAGAAAGGAAGTATTTCTAAGAAAAACTCCAGAGGAGATAATGTCAGTCTGTCACCTAAATTAACAAGCTCCTGGTTCACTTACTTGAAAATATATGTTACTTGACTATGTGAAAAAGATTTATCTAAGAACATTTTTGAGAAAAAAAAAATTACTAGGAAAGAGGGGCTTGTACACCACTGTCTGTGTCTAGGGAGCAGAGCATAACCTTGTGGGGTTTGGCCCTTCACTTTTATGTGGGTCTTAGGGATCTATTCAGGTTTCCTGGCTTGTGTGGCAACCACAGTTACACCTCAGAGGGTAAATAATCAAGAATTTCTTATTCCATTACAAGAAAAATATTTACTATGTTATGTGCTACAAGGAATAAAACATACCTATATGATTTATTCAGTATTTTAGAAATGTTTTTGCAGCACTGGGAGTAGAGGCCTGGGTTGTTGCTAGTGAAGCATAGTGCTTGAGCTAGCTCTCTTGTGTAAGCTGTTCCCTTAAATGATATACAGCCCTAATACATAGGCTATCATTTTAACATCTTTAAAGCTGTCCTCAAGATTTAGCAGTTTGTAAATATGATTTTGTATCATCATAATCTGTATATTAAATCAATGCAAATATGTGTGTGTGTGTTTATTACCTTTCAAATTATTGCTATTGAAATGGATCCAGAAAAGGTCACGATAAAATGATGAAGGTGTTGGGTAGTCACTGTAAGCTAAGCACACTTGTGAGAATCTGAGCTAACATGTTGGCCCATGTCTGTAATCCCAGCACTTGGGAGGCAAAGGCTGGAGAATTGAAGCAACTTTGAAGCCATCCCTAACCTGGGTTACATGGGTTCAAGGACAGTCTAGGCTATAAACTCTGTTTAAAGACAACCAAAAAAGCTATAGGCATACCTGTTTTGTGAGGCGGCTGCTGGGCCAGGTTAGGTTTTGTTTTGTTTTGTTTTTCTTTTTAACACAAGTTAGTGTTACCTAGGAATAGGAAGCTCAATTGAGAAAATGTTTCCATCCCATTACCTATAGGCAAGTGTGTAGGGCACCCGAGCAGGTGGTCCTTGGTGTTATAAGAAAGGCTGAGCAAACTAGGGAGAGAACACCATAGGACGGTCCCCCGTGGGCTCTGCCTCAGTTTCTGCTTCTAAGGTTTCTCCTGAGTCCCCAATAAAGACTGAAATCTACAAATTACCCCCCCCCCCCCCACTGTAGTAGGAGGTTTCTGGCCTGGACTTTCGGGCCTAGTCTCAAGGTTTAGATCCACAGACCCACAGAGACACACTGATGCTTACATCAATTTTAGGCTGATCGGCTTAAGGCCCAGGCATATAACTTGCTAACTCTTTACCCTTAATTCTAACCCAGGACTATCCTGTTCATCCATGGGGCTCGGTACATTTTCTCAGAGCAGCATAGTTGTCCTCTGCATCTTCTGGCTTCTCTCTGGCATTCTGCTCTGTTCTGCCTGTTCCTAGAGTTTTCTTAGTCTGGTAGCCCCGCCCCACACTTCCTGCCTGCCTTTGGCCAATCAGTGCTTTTTATTAAACTCATAGGCAGGGACAGTTATGTCAACGGAACAACATAGTCCCCCACACTCTGTCTCAGTTTCTGCTTCCAAGGTTTTCTCCTGAGTCCCCAATAATAGACTGAAATCTACAAATTACCACCCCCCACCCCTCCCAAGTTGCTTTTGATTGTGGCATTTTATCACAGCAGTAGAAATCAAACCAGGAAACTGCCATCGATCCTACTTTATAGATGAGAACAGAGGCATGGAATCCTTAATTAGTTTCAGAGCTCACCCTGCTCATTGATAAGGACTTGAGCCCAGGTCTCTGATTCTACCCCTAGGTATCCTTACCATTACTTCTTGTGTTATTGGTGTCTTGAATTGAGTAGTGTGACAAGGTAGGGTAAGAAAATGACCTCAAAAATTTGTAGAGGGAGGGGATTTGGACAATCCAACCTGGAACATTAAGTTTATAAAATGGTTCACAGGCCTTTATAAGAGTGGTCTTCAGGCTTCAGCGTTTTGTGTCTGTGTCAAGGTCCTTATCTATTGATACTTCACTTATGGTCTTAGCATTGAGTGCTTAGAAAGCTAGGAAAGAAATTGTGAAAATTTTAGATATTTAAGTATTTATCACAGTATTTTTTATAATGATATAAAATTAATAACAACATAGTGTGGTTATAGAAAAGGCATAATGGAAGAATCTCTAAATTCTTATGTGAATTTTGTGATCAGCAAGAATTAGATATAAGGAAATTTTTGTAAAACAAATAGAATGTCCAAAGAGGAAGGTAAAACTTAGTAAGTAAAGCATGATTATAACCATATTCCCTCTTAGGGTTTCTATGGCTGTAAAGAGACACGCTTACAAAGAAAACATTCAGTTGGCTGGCTTACAGTTCAGAGGTTCAGTCCATCATCATCAGTAGTGGGACATGGCAGCATGAGGGCAGACATGGTGCTGGAGAATTAGCTGAGAGTTCACATCTTCCATAGGCAACAGGAAGTGAGCTCTCACTGGGCATGGCTTGAGCATATATGAGACCTCAAAGCCCACCTCCACTGTGACATATTTCCTCCAACAAGGCCACACCCACTCCAACAAAGTCACATCTACTAATGTGCCCCTTCCTATGAAATTATGAAGTCCATTTACATTTAAACTCCCAGAGTCCTCGTTTGTTTGTTTGTTTTGTTATCCCTTTAATGAAGAATTTCACATAAAAGTTAGGAAGCTGGAAGATGCCCCAAAGGGTAACACGTAAGAGGAAACCAGCCTGTTTTCAGAGTAGAGTTGAATTGAGAATTATGATATCTGGCCTGAAGATTTTTTTAAAATATGAAGTAGGCCAGTTGATTCCCATGCATTGTATAATTTAGGTTGGGTGTTTTATCACAGAAATAAGAAGTAATTGAGGCTGGGTGATTGCCTTATAAAGACATTTAGGTAAAAATATTTTCAATTTTAAAATATACTGCTTTAATGTAAAAATCTGATTTTCAAAGCAATTTATGGTAATGCCCCTGTTGTCTTTCTTAAAGATATGGAAATTTAGACGATGCTAGATAAATTAATTCCTGTAAAGTAATGCAGACAATAAGTGAAAAGTCCATATTTGGAGTTATAGAGTGTAGTTCCAAATTCTTAACATAACATTAATTATTTCAAGAGAAAACCATTTCTAACTTTTGGTTGGGACTGGAAATAATGAACTTATTAAGATATACCTGTTAGAGACAGCTTTGACCAGCTCCACACTGTGCACTTGGTGCATTGAGGATTGCACATGGTTTGTTGACAGTTGTTATTTTAGAACTTAAAACTACTACAAAGTTTTCTTCCCTTCTGAATCAGTTCATGCAGGGAGTGTGGTAGATTCTTCCTTTGGTTTTCACTGGAGGGGTAGAGTTTGCACCCTAGAGTTCTTATAGACAAACATTTAAATCTCCACTAACCATTGTTTGGTTTTCTATTCTTAGGAATTCCATACTCCTATCCACAGACAGGTGGCTCACACAACCAGGTGGCTTTTATAAAGCAAGTTGTTCTGTTGTCCACAGAAAGGCAGGAGTTGTGCAGACTTTAGTAACTGTGGCAGATGTTTATTCTGCACTATCTATCCTGTGGGTATCTTTAGAATAGATGAAACTTGTGTACTGTACTACCCTGGGAGACAGAATCTGTAACTCTATTCCTTTACATCCAGGTCCCTACATGAGTGACTGCCTTGTTGTCCAAAGCCAGGAGGAAGTGTTGTTGATGCCCCCCATGTGTGCGTCTCCCTTAGCCTTGTACTGACTCCCCTAGGACAGTATAAACACTCTGCAGAAGAAGAATTTCTACATAGGAAGCTTTCTCAATAAAGTTTTTTGTTGTTGTTCTCAATAAAGTATCACATTTCTTTTTTCTCACATTACCTAATTTGTCAAAATTTATGACACTTTTGAATTATTAATACCACCTCCAATTTTAATATTTAAGATGGAAATTTCCTTTCAATGGAGTTACCAAATACTGGGTAAGACTGCAGCAGCAGCATTTCATGGTTGGGAGATGCGCTTTGATCTATTTTAGTTTTCCTTAAAAGATGAGAGCAGAGAAGCTGGGTGTACAGCAATTCTCAATTATTTATTTTGTTTATTTATAGACAGGTTCACACTTATGTAGTTCAGGCTGGCCCCAAATTTTCAGAGATCCACCTGCCTCTGCTGGTGTACTGGGATTAAAGGCATATATTCCACATCCATCCTTTACATTTTTTACATTAAAAATTGAAAATCTATTTAGTGTGTGTGTGTGTATGGTATATGTGTATATAATAAGCATGCATCCTTGCTTCCCATAGTGTGAATGTTGACATGTGTATGTATATGATACATGTGCTTGCCACAGTTTGAATATTAAAATCAAACTTAGGGAAGTTGATTCTTACCTTCCATAGTGGATCTCAGGGATCACACTCAGATCATGAAACTTGTGCAGCAAATTCCTTTACATGCTGAGCTATCTCTCCAATCTGCAATTTCTAAAACCATGTTTGTTTCTCTCCTTCTGTTGGTTAAGCATGGACATGAATACTGGGGACTAAGTGTGCACTCATATTGTGTGTATTACGTTCATATTATTCTTCTTAAGTATAGTGGATAGAAACGTAATTTTCTGATAACATCATTTCAGCTTTTTCTAAGTACCCTTCAAAATAGAGGCCTTCTGGCTTCTAGTCATGTCACATCTAAATCACCTTTTTGTTTAAACATTTAGAATACTTCTGGTGTCAGAAAGCATTTCTGTCTTTAAAACAGTCCCAAACATGGCTTCCCTTCCTTCTCACTCAGCATGTCTTTTTGGGATCTTCCTTTCAAGGATTGGCTATTTTGATTATACTTGTATGTAATTCTATAATTAGTGACATGCAGCCTAATGTGTTGGGTCATTACTATACAGTTGTCTTTCCTAAATGCCTGGAGGAGCAAAGGGATTGGCTGTAGGGCAATAGCGACAGGAACCACAGTAGACTTGGACCCTCCAGCCATTGCTCCCCTTGATCACTACCATAGCTCCTAATTTTTGTTTATGATTTCTCTATGAAATCTTTTTTAATTTGTGGAATCTTTTAATTTCTAGCTATTGGCTAATATATATACCTTTGCAAAATGTGGTGTGGCCAGTTGCTCTACCTGCCAACCAAATAAGTCTATAGGCAAAACCAGGGCCATGGCTTGGCAACACATGCCCTAGCTTGTCATAGCGTCCCTCACATGAATTCACTGTACTTTGTTTTGACACTTATCGGAGGATAATGGTGATAATAGTGATTCCTTATGACTGATTATCATTTCTTTTTTCCATATTCCTGAATGAAAGCGAGGTATCCTGAGTGTACATGTATCAGATACATGGTGTCCATGGTTTTTCTTATTGTCAGCCTTTTTCCTGCCTTCACATTCAATATCTCTGTACTGTTTGTATGAATGTTCTTTTCATCGGCAAGAATTGTAAAAGAAAAATCCTTCTTAGAGAAACTGTGAAGAAGGAAAGTCATGTTGTATCTGGCTTTCACTGCACAAACTTCCAGACATTCTTACTCGCAGCATTAAAATTCCTTAGCCTTAACACTATTCCTTTCAAATGTGCTTCTCAAACAGAAGAATGGCGGTCTTTAAGACTGCTCATGAAAAGACCCACAGATATAATGTAAAGGGCCAACCTCTTAACCGAGTCAGATCTGACCCCAATCCATCAGGGGAGGTGGAGCTGAGCTGCCATGTATTGTGGCTTAGTTTGGAGAAGCGCATCAGTATCTAGAGAGAGTGCAGCTTCCAGCAGAGATGGAGTAACAGGAATGGACTTCATCCAGCCTCCTGTGACAAGTAGAATATAGACACACTAGCTCAAAGAACTCGAATACACTGGACATAGTTATCACCACAAGTCCCCAAGTCCACAAGAACTGGTACGGCTTGGCCTGATTATGGTTCCGAGTTTACTGTGTTGAGTTTTCAGGATGTGGCTCTGGACAGGGGAAAGCAAGTAGAGAAATTCCTGTCTGGGTTCAGATGCAGCTGGGTGTCCTGGAGACTACTAGCAGGTAGAGTTTCCAGCCCATGTGTGAGGAATCTGCTCAAGCTCAAAAAGGAACCAAACAAAAGGACTAGAAGAAACAATTGCATTTACATTAGGACAAGGATAGTACCTGTTCCCAAGACGTAGCCTGGGAAATCTCAAGACATGCAGATATTGGGTAGGGCGCACAGAAGCAAGTTGCCTATTAAAAAGCAACTGTTAGCCCGGACTGAGCATTGGCCTGGCTAAACCTAAGACATCTTTTTAACAGAATCTGAGAGAAACAAACTTTCAATTCCTCAAGTAATTTCATTGGCTCTGTACAACAGAAAATTTCAGCAACATAAAATTTAGCAGTATAGTAGCATCTAGTTAAAAATGTCCAGGGATACAAATGAGCAGAAAAGTAATGAGAAGATAAACCAGTAATCAAGACTGATTCATAAGTCACAAAGAAGTTAAAAAAGGTAGATACATTAAAATGATTTTATGTTGTATACTTATTGTGTTAAAATTTGAGATCCAACTGTTAGGGACATTACAGTTTGGGTATAAAAATGTCCCCCGCTGAAGAGATGAGTAGATTTTGAGAGTACTCACTTCAGTGATAGGTAAATTCTTAGCTGAATGAGCTATTGGAAGGTGTGGCCTAGTTGGGGAAAGTGAGCTCCTTATACCCTTTCCCTGTCTCCAGTCCCCCTTCCCCTGCCCCTTTTCTTCTCTATCCCCCTCCCTCCTCCCTTCCCTACCCACTGTGAGGTGAGTAGTTGTGCCCCAGCATAGGCTCCCTATGACAGTGTTCCTCACTGTAGTTCACAATCAGTGGATCCATATGGCTATAGGCTGAAACAACGAGCCAAAGTTGATCATTTCTTTCTTTAACTTGGTTATTATTTGGTAATTTTCGCAGCAACAGAAAATTAACACAACAATAAACTTAGTAAGATTGAAATGAACAGAACATCAAGTGAGTAGTGTCCTAGTAATTCATGTGAAACTTGAATCCTCAAAGAAGATACTCATAAAATAAAAATTTGAAAAAATAGTGGCTAAAATTTTTAAAGTAGTATTAAAAACTGTTAATCTATAGATTCAAAATCTCCATGTATTCAGGTTCTATAGAGAATCAAACTTAGAGAATGTTTGTGTGAGTGAGTGAGTGAGTGAGTGAGTGAGAGAGAGAGAGAGAGAGAGAGAGAGAGAGAGAGAGGTGGGGGTGGATTTATTAGAATGGCTTATAAACTGTGGTCCAGCTAGTCCAACAATGGTTGCCTATCAACAGGAAGTCCAAGCATCCAGTAGTTGTTCAGTCCATGAGGCTGGGTGTCTCGGCTGGTCTTCAGTAGACCCTGAGGAAGTAGATTCTGATGCCAGTGACAGAATGGACTTGCTCAAGCAGGCAAAGAGCAAAGGCTCCTTTGTCAGTGTCCTTTATATGGTCTGCCAGCAAAAGATGTGACTCAAAGTAAAGGTGGATTTTCCCACCTCAGAAGGTCTGGATTAAAAGTGGGTCTTCCCTCTTTAAATGATTTAATTAAGAAAAACAAAAACAACAACAAAACCCCTCAGAGGTATGCCCAGCCACTTGGCTTTAGGTTAGTCCCAGATGTATTTAAATTGACAACCAAGAACAGCCATTACATCCCATGAACCTCAGACATATGAAGGAGGAAATATCTCTGAGATAATATCCGTAAATAAACATTCTGAGTCTGTGATAAAAAGAAGTCATGAAGGAAGAGACAGGCTGATTTACAGAGGAACAGTGGTGGCTGACCTTTCTCTAAAGTACTGAAGAAGTTGTAGCCTCAGAAAGTGACTTCTATAAACAAAGCTACAAGAAATGTTTTTAGAGATACAATACCTTAAAAGAATTAACCATGATAGAGTTGTTCAGATAGAAGTGTAATGGTGATGCCAAATGGATCTACACAGCAGAGTGAAGAACTGGAGGTGACTTCATTGACACACACACACACACTCAACAGGAATTAAAAAAATGATAACTGTAATATTGCTTTCGTCCCTGTCCACACTATTGCTCTGAAATGCTGATCCTTAATTAGATAATTTTATCATCTGGTAGTTGGCAGTAAATCCGCCTGGCACTTGTCAGCCATTGCCTATAGACATCATTCTAGCCTTAAAAGTCCCCAAGGGTAGCCTCTTGTTTCATGGTTTGCTAAGAGGATTCAACACAAATATTTAAATGACAAAGAATACAATGCAGTTGCAAAGAGAAAAGGCAGTTGGGCAGAGTCAGAGAAAATAGTCACAAACCTCCAAGAATTCTCTTCCTGTGGAGTCATCCGGGTTTGTTTAATTCTCAGCAGTGAGCCGAAGCGGTGCATGTGAAATGTTGCTTCCAGGAATCTTTACTGAGAACCAGAACCCAAGGTTTTTACCAGTAGTTGACTGAGTGGGCGCTTCGTCTAAGGCATGTTTAAATTCCAGATTCCCAGAAAGAATGCAGGTGTTCAGCACAGACCATTTAGACACAGTGAAGCACTCAGAAGAGCTCTGGTATTGTGTTCTGGAAGTGGTGGGGAACTCTCCTACAGTGTAAGTTCCCAGATGTGAGTCAGCCAGAAGTCAACATTGCACGCAGGCTTTCTGCTTTAACCCTTTCTGTGTCACTGTATACAGAATAAATATTTTCCCCTCCCATGTCTTACTGGTAGGAACTGCCATTAGCTAGAGGGAATGGGTGTGGCTGCTTGGATTCTAACTGCAGTGGTTCCAAGAATACTGGCCACTACCTCTCCTTTTTTAGTTTTTAGATTTATTGTTATTTTTTTTTTTAAAGCAGGGTTTCTTTGTAGCTTTTGCTGTTTTGGAACTCTGTAGATCAGGCTGACCTTGAACTAAAAGATCCATCCACCTGCTTCTTCTATCTCCTGAGTCTGCCTGCCTCTGCCTCCTGAATGTTGGGATTAAACATGTGTGTCAGGCTTATTTTTATTATTCTTAGTTTGTATGTGTGTGTCTGTGTGGGTATGAGCATGTGAGTTCAGGTGCCAGACAAGATCCTTAGAAGCTGGAGTTAGAGAGTGCTGGGACCTGAAGTTGGGGCCTACGGAAAAACAGCAAGAGATTTTCTGCTGAGCCATCTGTCCGGCTCTTCCCTCTGGACTCTCTGAAGATAAACATGACCAGCAAGAGGAGGTCATGGGATGTAGCTGAGAATGATCTTGAACCACTAATCCACTTGGCTGCACTATATTGATGTTATTCCTGTTTATGTGGTACTGGGGATCAAACCAGGCTTTGTGCATGCCAGGCAAGCACTCCACCAACTGAGCTCAGTCCCAACCCACTGAAGGCAGAATTTCTACCAAAAAAAAAAAAAAAAAAAAAAAAAAATCAGGAAATCAGAGTCCCACTTACAAACCAAGCCAAAAGACCTGCTCAAATTTTACTTTTAGTTGCTTCGTTAAAGACACCTACTTTTATTAAAGTTACAGTGTGTAATTTTCCCTGCTGAGGGCTTTGTCTGTGCTACTTTTAAAGTGATCACCTTTTATAACATATGGACCATCTTCATTTCCAAGTTACTATTTCTTGTTTTGACTTTTAGGAATTTTCTGTTCCATAATGTCTAAATCCCACTACATAGAACATTTTTGGTTAATTAAAGAAGTAGTCAGTGTAAATTAAGCTAAAAACCAGTTGTGATTGTCAGGTATGTGTAAAATGGGCATTTACAGTGAAATGTAAGTGATATGAATCCATTCTTGGTATGAAAATTGCTCCACCGTACATGGGTTGGAACAGAACAGTTCTGTAAGAAGAGCAGAATTTGCTTATCTAAAAACCCCAGTATTGAAGAAGCACTACCTATTTTAGTAAGACATATGTCTACACACACCCGTAAGTAATACTAGGCTACAAAGATGTAGATGGGTTTAAGAAAGATGAAATGCTCTTTATTAATAGCACATATAAAATTTTTGCTCACTCCCATCAGTCCTGGGAACAAGGCCAGAGTCATGCTCAAGCTTGATATCTGTTTGAAGTTTGAATTAAACAAACAAACAAGACCGGTAGGGTACAAGTCACGTAATAGCTAAAACATGACGAGTATCTGAAGTCAAGATCACCCCAGAGTCTGATTGTTCTCTACAGATTTGAACTGGCTACTGACTTATGTGTCTAGTACTGGTGTATAATTTAGTATGTTGAGCTAGTTTGTCAAGATCTCCTGTAATTGACCTTTTAATAGAGTGACTTTCACAGCTGAGTCCTGCTGGTTGAGTGAGCATTCACTGTGTTTCAAGTGTCAGTGAAATTGTTGAAGGCTTATGTTATTGGCTTGACTTTTACCTATTTAACTAAATACTTAACACTGACTTTAATAGAGCAGATAAAGGAAGACAAGAGCTGTACTACATTAAGCCACATTTAAAAATTGAACATGGATATAGACAAGGACTCTGAGCTTTCTGGTTCAGTCGTTTTATGTGGCCATTTCTACAATCATGGGTGCAGCCTGTTTTAAGTCATTTATTTAACCCTTTGGATTCCTATTCTCATCCTTTTCTGCCAATCTTGAGAATTCCTACTTACAGCAAGCAGGAGACAACTGGCCAGAACATGGCCACGTTATAGACAAAATAGGATTGCCTGGAAAAGCCTTGTAGAGATCCTGTAGGCTCCCAGAAAGACAGGAAAATCCCTGATAGTCCCCCAAGTTTTCTCCCTTCCTGACGTCTCTGTGGGACATTCCTGCCCTTTATTTTATCATAAGAAAGTGTACTGAGCTAGAACACCCAGCCGAACTCTACTCTGCAGTCTGTCAGGAGTATCATGGAAAACACTAGTCTTTCCAAATGGCAGGAGATTTACCATTAAGATCAGCCAGGCATTGTTCAACTTACCTGTGATTATAAAACTCAGGAGGCTGAGGCAGGAGACCAGCCTGGCTTTATACATCAGTGTGGCAATTTCAAGGATACAACTTGGTTTTCAACTGAGTTTATGGTCTTAACTTTCAGGTTGATTTCACAGTTGTCTAACTTGGCCATTTGTAGTTCGTTAGACTAAATGTGTGTTGTGGGAATGTGAGAATAAGCAATTACTGATACTTGTATTTATTATCATGTAATATATACGTATTGAGGGTCTGCACTAAGAACTGTCCTAGGCACATGGGGTCACCACTTCATGAAACAAACTATAGTCAATGTGATTTACATCTTGGTACAAAAACATTCAGTAAAAGTTCTGTAGCAGATTGTCAGGCATTGCCAATGCCTGTGTAATGGGGTAACATTGTGAGAGACTAGGGTCAGAGGATCACATAGGGCTGCTGCTTTAAGCTGAAAAGCTTCTTTGTGAAGTAGAGTTGATCACATTACTGAATGAAGTGGCTAGCCCCAGCCAGTCCCTATGGCTAGAGTCTGTCAGGACCAAAATGGAGAAATTGAGTAGTTGAAGTAGAGAGAAGCTTGGCGAAGAACCATGTAGGGAGCTCTAAACTGCAGTAGGGATTTTATTTTAAATGTGATGAGATGTCATGGACAGAGAAATCAAATGGTGGACCAACATCAGGAAAGGACCAAAATGGGGTAAAATCTAGGTAGAGGAGCAACTGTAATGTCCTGTTACCTTAATTCCTAGACCTTCACTGTATGGCTTGTTACTCAGAATGTTACATGGTCATTGACATATACAGTAGTCAAAACTTACAGACTTCTAAAGTTCATTTCCTCATGTCATAGTCTGTGGAGATATGTTATATATTCAATAAAACCAGTCTGGAATATCAGGGAAGAGGTCTACCCACAGTCAATCCAGGAGGGTCAGAGAGTGGTGACTACGCCCTTAATCCCAGCAGATGTGAGTTTGAGGCCAGCTTGGTTTACAGAGGGAGTTCCAGGCTCCCAGGCAGGCAGTGGTGGTGCCCAGGCCTTTAATCCCATAACTCCAGAGACAGAGAAGATCCTTCTGTGTTTCTGTAAGTTCAAGGCTAACTACCAAATAGTAGTAGCCCACGCCTTTTATCTTAATCTGGATGTGAAACAACTGGGTGAGGAGGGTACTTAAGGCAGGCATAGAAAGACAGAGCAGCAGAAGAAGCCAGGAGGAGCGAGGCTGAGGAAGCTGGAAGACAGCTGGGTGAGAGCTGACTGTGGTGTTTCCTCTCTTTGATATCTCAGCCTTTCCCTGAGATCTGGCTCTGAGTTTCCTTTATTACTACCAGAATTTGTGCAACAGTAGTCACCTTTCAAAAGCTTGAGGGCCTTGTGTGCTCTGACTGAGCAGACACATGTCAGGTGTCACTGTGCTGGACAGCTGAGAGTACCTAGAAGGTACCTAGTAGGTTAGAAGTTGGGAGCGAAGAATCTGTTGTATTTTGTTTTATATGGTTCTGGAGAATGACTTGGGCCTTTTTCATGTGAGGCAGATGTTTCACCACTGAGTTAAATCTCCACCCTAAGAACTCAATTTTGGGTTTGATAAGACAACATTTCTTAGATTGATTATCATACAAGTATCATTAAGTTTAGCTACATGCGGGTTAATATTCTAAAACTTTTCCAATTACAAGTCTGCATTAATCATCTACACTGTAACTTTCCAGGTCTATATACTATGGACTTTTCCTATCACTGAGGATATAGCTGTTTGTCCTGTAAATACATCAGTAAAGTCCCCAGGCTTCCAACTTAAGGTTGGGCAGATTTATGAACCCATTTGCCTGAGTCTACTTACATGATTATATAAAAACTCATGATTAAAAAGTGAAGTAGTCATACTATACTTAGAATTTTCAAAGCTTCCAAGTGTCCATAAGAAACAATAGAAGCAAAGCGGAGAAATAAGTGAAGACAGTGCACAGAGTGAGATTCTTAATGCATATACTGTATGAGCGGTGGGGGAAAGAACAGACTGTTTTGTCCACAAACCCTGGAGAGGTACACGATAAGTGTTAGGCATGAGGGGCACCAAGAGTGGTGTATGTTATTGGAAATGAGGATGAGAATTTTCTGTCGTATTTCATATGAGCCTGGCCTCATAATCAGTAATCAGCCTTCAGGATATGCAGGCTGAAGGTTCACTGATACAGTTGAGGCCAGCTGTATGTAGGGAGCTTCCAGACCAGCCAGAGCTACATAGTGACACCCAGTCTATGCTGGTCAGTTCTTGTCAACTTGACCCAAACCTAAACATATCTGGGAAGGGGGCATCTCAATTGAAGATTGCTTTAGTAAGATTGTCTTATGGTTATATCTGTGGGGCATTTTCTTGGTTACTGATTGATATGGGGTAGTGCCACCCTGAGCACCTGTAAAATCTAAGAAAGAATGTAGGGAGGTTATGTTGTTCCATTGTAAATAATTGTCCGCACCTATGAGTTTAATTAAAAAGTGTTGATTGGCCAAAGGCAGACAGGAAGTGTGGGCGGGGCTACTAGACTAAGAAGACTCTAGGAACAGGTGGAACAGAGCAGAATACCAGAGAAAAGCCAGAAGAAGCGGAAGACAGCTATGCTGCTCTGAGAAAAGGTACTGAGTTGCATGGCTGAACAGGATAAGAGTCATGGGTTAGATTAAGAGCAGAACTAGCAAGTGATATGCCTGGGCCTTAGGCCGATCAGCCTAAAACTATTGTAAGCATCTGTGTGTCTCTGTAGGTCTGTGGGTCTGTGGGTCTTAACCTTGAGGCTAGGCCTGAAAGTCCGGGCCAGAAACTTCTTACTACAAAAGCAGACTGTGCAAGCCATGAAACATGAACCGGTAAGCAGTATTCTTACATGGACTCTGCTTCAGTTCCAGCTTTCAGGTTACTGCTTTGAATTACTGCCCTGGCTTTCCTCAGTGATAAGACTGTGAGTAGAAAATGTGTAAGCCAAGCAAACCCTTTCCTCCCCAAGTTGAATGTGGTCATAGTCTTTATCCCATCAACAGAAAACCAAACTGGAACACATGACATAATTGAAAGGCCTCATGGTGGAAGGAATTGAAATGAAATATTAAATGTCAATATGTAGGAAACATGTAGGAAACAGCCAACTAGCTGTTGCTCTGTTCAGGGTAATGTGCCTAGGCATGTGCACTAGCCACTTCCTGCTGAGTCAGCTTAGAGTCTGCCTCTGCACCTGCTGATTGATGAGGTGCTAGAGACCAATGAGAAAGAGACAACACAGCTGGGCGAGTCTCCGACAGCCAATGGGAACTCTGGAGGGGGCGATAGGTTTGTCCTGTATCAGAAATAAACAGCTGTGTGGGACTGCCTTGTTTTAAAGGGTGTCTGTATCTGCTTGTCTCCTGATTGCTGCATCATTGGCACTGCGCCTGCTCCTCCCCTCCCCAAGGGGTGCCCAGACAGAACATCTGCAGTGATCAATGCCGTATGGCAGATTCATTCATTATAATCATCTCTGTCCTTTTGATCCCTATCCTTTCTATAATTCCCAGTGATAAAATAGGATAGCCTAAAATTTAACCTCTCAGACCACTACAAAGTAGGGAGACCTGAGCACAGACTTAGAGAACAAAACACATCTTTAAATAAGGAAATAGGGAAGGTATGTAAGTAGATTTTGTGAAGGAACTTGAAATTTAACTGTCATTGAGGTGTGGTGTGTATATTCATTATATCAGCAGTGTTGGGTATTTAGACATGAGGTCCTGATAGAGTTTTGAGTCATGAGCCTTGGATAAAGGTTTTTGAGTTTTCACTGTTTCCTCTACATGAATGTATGTACTGTGTATATGAGCTGTCCTGTCACATCGTGTTTTAATTATGGGACTTTCTTAAGCTGTATTTCATGTTTAGATACTATTTATTTAGTATTTTTGAAGCAAATCATTTATACATTTGAAATTATTCCTATAAAAACGAGGTCATAGATTTTATATTAGTACCCTGAATGGGAAAAAAAGGTAAAATATTCTGTAAATAGAAGGTAAATACAAAGTCACAAACAATATGATCTAAGAAAATACAGTTTTGTAGTTAAATATGAGCTATGGACAGATAGCCTGCCTGTGTAGCAACACTCCAGCCTGGGACGTGCTTCTATTTGTTCAAAGGGGAGATTAGTAACAACCACCACAAACTGGGATTTCCTACATTACCCCATCAGGAGACCTGGGAGGGAATTAGGAGAGCTGTTTGCTTATTGTTGGCAAGCTTTCCTAGAATTTAGTTTCAGAAATAATGTTTCTTATCATTAGCATCAGTCTTAAGAAAAGTTGTAGTTTAAGCCAAAGGTGATAATCATCATACATGTTAGAAAAATGTACTACAGTGATAAGAGTTTGTCTCAGGGTTTCTATTGCTGTGAAGAGACACCAGGAGCACACCAACACTTACAAAGGAAAACATTTAATTAGGGGCTGGCTTACAGTTCAGAGGTTCTGCCCATCATCTTCATGGTGGGAAACAAGGCAGTGTGCAGGCAGACATGGTTTTAGAGAAGAAAGGAGAGTTCTCCATTTTCTGCAGGCGTGGGCATGGCTTGAGCATACATGAGACTTCAGATCCTGCCTCCACAGTGATATGCTTCCTCCTAAGAGTGCCACCCTCTTTGAGGGCCATTTTCTTTCAGGCTACCACATTCTGCTCTCTGACCCCCTTCACCCAAAAGGCTTGTAGCTGTATCATAATGCAAAAATGCATTAAGACCAATTTCAAAAGTCCCCACAGTCTATAACAGTCTCAAACTTACTTAAAAGTCTAACGTTCAAAGTCTCTTCTAAGATTCATGCAATCTCTTAACTGTAATCCCCTATATAATCAAAATAATAAAGCAGATCACATACAGTGGCACAGAATATACATTCTTGTTTCAAAACTTAAGGAAAAGCATAATAAGGAAATAATTGGACCAAAGCAAGACCAGAAACCAGCTGGGCAAATGCCAAACTCTGTGTCTCCAGTGTCAAAACAGTCTCAAGATCTCCATCTCCTTTCTGCTTTGTTGAGTGCTTTTTCTCTTGGTCTGGTTCCACACCCTGTTAGCAGCTTTCCTCAGCAAGTATCCCATAGTTGTGGCATCTCTAAGATAATACAGGCTCACCTTCTCAGCTTCATGCAATGGTCTCTGTATGCCTCCATTCAGGGATACTCCTGACACATGTCTGGCCTTAGTGCCTTTCCTTAGGCACAGAGGGAAATTCCAGAATGCCAATTTCTGTTCTTGACTCTAAAGCCAGAACCACGAGGCCAAAACTGCCAAGTTCTGCCTGCTGAGGCTGGAACATGGCCCCCTCTTTCAATTATATCTTCACTAGCTTTCTGCCTTTGATGGTATCCTTCATTGCCAGAGTTTGGCTGTTTTAGAATTTGCTCTGTAAACCAGGCTGGCCTCAAACTCCGAGATCTGCCAGCCTCTGCCTTCTGAGGCTTATACCATTACACCCTGCTCTAAGTTTTTCTTTATTTCCTTTTCACAAGTCAGAAACTTAGCTAAGTGGAACTCTTCCCTGAGATCATAATGCCTTTATTCCATTTCTTAATCTGTCTATCTCCTTGAATACAGGACTTGGCACTATTCTACTTTCTGGTGCTTTTTTTTTTTTTCCTCAAATTATCTTCCTCACACAGCTTGTTCCTTTTCATTGTATATTTTCATTATAGTTAACAGTAGCAACTACACAGTAGAGTTTGTACTAAGATGTTTAGAGATTCTTCACTTTAGCATCCAGTAAACTTTACAGACAAGGACAAAAAGTAGCCACATTCTTCACCAAAATATTTCAAGAAGGATCTTTAGGTAACATACTAACATTCTTCTCTGAAACCTCTGAAACAGTTCAAATCACTTAGCACCACGGTCTTCTGTGTGTCTATTGGGATGCCCCATTAGGCAGTGCTTAAATCAGCAGCACCAAAGTCCACAATTCCTTCTCCCCCAAAGTGGTTAGGCCTATCATAACAATACCCCAGTCCCTGGTACCTTCTTCTGTCTCAGTTATATATAACTATTTCTATTGCTGTGAAGAGAAGCCATGACCACAATAATTTTTATAAAGGAAAATTTGTGGTTGCTTACATTATCAGGGATTTAGTTCATTATCATCATGGTGGGAAGCAAAGTAGCTTGCAGGCTGACATGATGCTGAAGAGGTAGCTGAGCATCTTGTGCAGGCAACAGGAAGTGGTCTGTCTCACTGGGTGTGGCTTGGGCATATGAAGCCTCAAAACCCACCTCCATGGTGATACACACTTCGATTAACAAGACTACACTTACTCCAAGACGGCCACACATTCTAAATAGTGCAACTCTGTAGGGGTATTGTGTTGTTTCATGGTAAATAATTGTCCCACCCACTGGTTTAATAAAAAGCGCTGATGGGCCAAAGGCAGGCAGGAAGTGTGGGCGGGGCTACCAGACCAAAAACTCTGAGAACAGGAAGTCCAGAGCAGAAGACCAGAGAGAAGCCGGAAGAAGCAGAGGACAGCCATGCTGCCATGAGAAAAGGTACCGAGCCGCATGACTGACCAGGATGAGTCATGGGTTAATTTAACAAGTGATATGCCTGGCCCTTCGCATGACTGACCAGGATGAGTCATGGGTTAATTTAACAAGTGATATGCCTGGCCCTTCGCATGACTGACCAGGATGAGTCATGGGTTAGTTTAACAAGTGATATGCCTGGCCCTTAGGCTGATCAGCCAAAAACTACTGAAAGCATCTGTGTGTCTCTGTGGGACTTCGGGTCTGCAGGTCTGTGGGTCCTAAACCTTGAGGTTAGGCTCGAAAGTCCAGGCCAGAGACCTCTTACTACACAACTCCCTTTGGGGGCTGTAGTAGTTGAAGTGTAGTTGACTCCTATAATCTTGGGGAAAGGCACTGTGTGGCATTGTTGGAGTGGGTGTGGCTTTGTTGAAGGAAGTAGGTTTCATTATGGGAATAGGCTTTGAGGTTTTCTGTGCTTAGGATACTAAGCAGTGTCTCAGTTAGCTTCCTGTTACCTACAAGATGTAGGACTCTCAGCTTCTCTTCCAGAACCATGTCTGCTTGCATGCACATGTTCCTTGCCATGATGGTGATGGACAAAACCTGAACTGTACGCGAACTCCCTCAATTAAATGTTTTCCTTATAACTGTTGCCATGGTCCAAGCGTCTCCATAGCAACAGAAACCCTAAGATAGGGACCACTTTCTTGCAAACTACCAGCAAATTCAAAATTGGATTTTTCTCCTTTCCTCGACTTCTTTTCATTCTGTTACATATTAGTTTCCTTCAGGGAAGCTCCTTAAGCAGAAAGGCAAACAACTCAAAGTAGCTTCAGGAAGTTCCTGAAGCTGAGCAGATTCCCTGGGCCCCTCCCTACTCGAGGAAACAATAAAAGCCAAGACTCCCTTTCAGACAAGTCAAGCTGAAGAAAATGCTGGGAACAGACCAGCTGTCTGGGAGAAGCATAAACCAGCCAAGCTGACAGGAAGAGATTTAGACTGGAGCCAGCTGAAAAGGCCATTCTCCAACCTGCTAAGCTGCCTGCATGTTGTGCAGTGTGCTCCAGGTTCTAAGCTTTTGTGGGCTTTCACCCGCTCTGGCTTTGGTGATGCAGCTGTCTTTGAGTCATTTCTGCTCTTGTAAATAACTCTTCCCTCATACACCTATAAGAAAGAAAACCCTTGTGATTTACCAATTTGGTCTTTAATGGTGTCTTAGTCACTGTTACGTTGCTGTGAAGAGACACCACGACCAAGTCAAGTATTATAAGAGAAAGTATTTAATTGGAGGCCTGCTTATAGTTTGGCATTAGAGAAAAAAAAATCCAGTAACTTATTAAGTCCTTGTAACAGGACGGAGAAACTACTTCTTTTCCCTGTTTCAGGAACTAGGAAAAAAATTCCTTACAGGTTTTTATGTAGTCTCCTCCTCTTCCTCTATTTTTTCTTCTTTTTACTACTACTACTACTACTACTACTACTACTACTACTACTACTACTACTACTACTACTACTACTACTAAATAAAGTATGAACAGAGAGAATCTGGTGATGGTTTTCTTGTGAGTTTATAATGTTAACACCAGTATATATTTTCAAAAAACCATGTCAGTTATTCTGTATGTGATCCTAGGTAAATTCACTTAACAAAATTAAGATGAACCCCAAAGCCCAGGTTCTTCTTTTTTAAATTGTGTGTATGTGTGTATATGTGTGCATGCATGTGTATATGTAGGTAGGGTTTTCTGTTCCACCAGATGGCTTCCAAATAACCACACAGAGACTTGTTATTAATTATAAATGCTCAGATGGTAGCTTAGGCTTGTTACTAACTAGCTCTTTCAAAACCCATATTTCTTATCTATACCATGTGACAGAACCTTTTTTTTCAGCACAATATGTTCATCTCCTGCTTCTTCCGCATCTTGCTGGAAACTCTACCCTTATTCTTCCCTGTAATCCCTTTTTGTCCACAGTCTTGCCTAACCTCAGCTACTGGCCATTTAGTGGTTTATTAAAACAACCCAAGTAACAAAATCATCACAGTGTAAAAAAGAATTATTTCACAGCAGATACACATTGTTTATGAGGCAAGCACACATATGCCATGACATATATGTGGAAGTTAGAGGACAACCTTGGGAATCAGGCCTCACCTTCTTAAAGCACAGTTTTAAGTAGAACATTTGGAAAAAGAGATCTTGAAAGGACATAAACACACATCGAACCCTGTATTAGAATTGTCTCTTTTTCTTTTGCATGGTTCTGCAATTTGAAAGTTAATACATGGACCCAGTATTTCATACATTTCTTTGCTGGTATGAATACAGAGAGGTGCTCTTCATGGCTTTTCTGACCACTTCTCTTTCTTCAGCTTCTGTGTGGTTTTCCCTTCATGTGTAATTTGCTCTGTTCACCCAGTGGCCGTGAATTGCTTTAGTTATGCTTATCATTGAAGGTCTTCATTTCTCCTTTAGTTTTAAAGGAGAGTTTTGTTGTATATAATAATCTTAGTTGGCAGTTACTTTGTTTCAGGGCTTAGAATCTATTAGTCCGGGTTCTCCTGGCATAACAGTGTTCTCCTTCTTCCTCTTGTGGTTTCCATTTATTCCTTGCTCTTGTGTCTCCTCTATAATATGGTTTGGATTATTTTCTGGCCATGCTAAATGCTTAGTGTGGCTAGATGTCCATCTCTTTTTCTAGAGTGGCCTTTTCTGTTCCAGTTCCTGTGAACAGGTTTCCTGTTCCCTTAGTCTGTATTGTAGTTCCCTCTCTTATAACACAAACCGACACATTTAATTTTGCAATAATTTTTGTTATTGTTTTGTTTTTGAGTCAGGGTCTTTAGAATCTCAATTTTTGCCTCAGTTTGTTATATGACTGAAGGTGAACCTGAATTTCTGATGTTTCTGCCTTTGCACCCCAAATGCAGGATTACAGGCATATGCCACTAGGTCTGGTTTTTATCTGAGAAGCGGATCAAGTTCAGAACTTGACGCATATCAGACAAGCACTCTACAGACTGAGCTATGTACCAGTCACCTCCCAAGGGCTCGAGCCGGGATGGTCACACTTGTTTTGGTGGCTGTTGCTATCTCAGTGTGTAGTTCTTCAGATTTGTCTTCATTTCATGGGATTCTTCTGTCATTCTGATCTAGCCTATTGTGAGTGCTTCCTGCTGAACATTGCGCTTATAAATTTTAATAGATGTTTTGTTGTTGGATTTCTCTTTTTATTTTTTTTTTTATCAGAGTGCTCAAGAAAATACTTTATTGAGTTACCTTTATTTATTTATTTATTTATTTATTTATTTATTTACTTACTTACTTACTTACTTACTTACTTACTTACTTACTTACTTACTTTTGGATGACCTCATGGATCATCTTAGTCTATAGCCTTGAAGCTGATCTGACCATCTTTTCCCATCAGAGATATTTTCAGAGGTCTTCCTTGATCAAACCATATTATCCTGGAAGCAATCCACAGGTTCTCATCTTCTGTGGAAACAAAAGCAGAACCTCTCTTCCAAAGCAACATATCCTTAGACACAAATTTCAAAGTCAAGATATATTTAAAATATATGTGTTCAACTTAGCAGTCTTTGCAATCCATTGTCTTTCTGCAGTTATCTCATTAACAGTTAAAAATTAAAAGAAAACATAATAATAGCCATAATCTAGACTTTTTGTTTACTTTCCATGGCTTATTAAATTTTTATACTCTATTTCTATTTTTAGGGACTTTTTCTAACCTCTTTCTTTTCTCTCTGAAGCTTATGTACATTTTACACACATTGTAGCCCATTAAGAGGGTTTTTCCCATCTGAATGTTATATTGTGTATCCTTAATCATTTTCCAACTAGAAAAGCTTTTAAAATTATAGACTATACAGCTCTGCTTTGCCTGTTGACACTGCTCTGCTTAGTGGCTTTTCAACATGGTGGAGGTGCCAGAGTCATGTTTACCTTCCCAGTTCTGGGAAGCAGTATTCAATATTGTGAAACTTTTTACCACCCCAACTCTGTGGAATCTTAGGGTCCACACTATCGAGTAGAGCACCGCTGCACACTCCATTTAAGCATTTGGAGCCTCTGCTCACTGCCAGCAAACAGAGCGGACCCAAGAAAATGCTGCTACTAAGAAGCTGTCTTTGACTATGTTCTCTTTTTGTTCGATATAAACAGAAACCTTAAATCAACCATATGCAGCCTGTTACTTATACTGAGTCTTCTGTGAGACTTCGGGAACTGGCCTGCTTGCAGCTTGTGCTGCCTGCAGCAAGTCCACAGCCATTTTGTCCATGACCTGGATGCCATGCCACTTCTGCACCATGACCCTTCAGAGAAACAACTTGGAAGCTGCTTTTGGCTCATTTTTGTGCTCTAGGACCCTTTCTAAGCTTTCTCAGGCTTACATTGGGACACCAATTTGTAACAAGAGACTCATGATGCGGATGTATGAATCAGGTGAGCCTCTTTTTAGAGTGTGGTCAGTACTCTTTTATCCTATTATTTTTATATTCTTCTTTTTTCAAAACAAGAACCCAGAATTGAATCTCCTTTGTTTAGCTTTTTTCTTGACCATTATGAATAACAACTTGTAACCCACTCCCTTAAACAATTATAAATATCTATAACCCATTGAACAACCAAAAATTTACCTACTCCACCTCTTGGAAATGTGGGCGTCATGTTCTTAAACTTACTTCCTGCTGTCGGGGTAATGTCATCTGTAGGGGACTCTGAAAATAGTTTTGGTTAATCAAATTCTGAAAGAGATGACTGTACCATTTGTTGTTTAGACTCTGTGTAATGGGAAAATGCAGGGCTTACCTCAAGCCTTGTCTAGAGTAGTCTGTAAAGCTGCATCAAGGCTCAAATTTCTTTTTAGAATCATCTCAGAAACTTGTTCACATAAGTTTTTAATTTTTATTCTGTTTATGTAGTAAAAATGTCCATTCTAAGATAATATCTTCCCTCTGCATTGAAATACCTTTAGGGGAATGCATGGGGGATAAAATAACCAGAATACAATCAAGCTCCAGATCCAAATGATCCACATGTGCACCCTGCAGTTTCTTTTTCACCAGAGCCAACTCTCCATCAATTTTAGCTGGTAATTCTCTTAGACTATTTAAGTCCTTGTTATCTTCTAAGGTTTGAAACAAGTTACTCAGTTTTGTATTTGTTACTCCAATAGTGGGCCATAGGTGCCAATGTCTCCCAGCAATCTTTGATGGTCATTAAGAGTCCACAGTTGATCTCTTCTGGACCCTGTAAACTTTTAGTAAATGACTCAAGTTTTCTTTCCTACTTCTTTAATTCTTTAATGTTACAAGCATTCAAAGTTGCTTCACAGCATAAAGCCAGGGTGTAGTCATTATATAGAGACTGTTTTTATATATTAGCATAATTGCCCTTTCCAAAAAGTTTGTCTTTGGAGATTTCTATATGTCTAGCCCTATTTAGTTATTCAGTGGTCTTAGCCTCATCTTTCTACCAGGTCCTCCATTGTAATTTGGGGATCAGCCTCCAAAACTGTTTAACCAAGTCTCAGTCTTGAGGGACAATTCTGTTACAAGTTGACTATGACTTTAACATCTGCTGTACAGAAAGGTGAATGCATACTATATGAGATTATTGCTTCCTTAAATCTAACATTTCCACAGGAGTCTATCAGCTCTCACATAGCCATGGGAATATCTGTCATTTGTCAGTTCATATAAAGTTACTGTGTACATTTAGATTGGTTCTTTTTAAACTTTGTACTCTAATACAATAAGTAGATTGGTTCTCCTTTTCCTCTGTCTGGGTCTGAAATCTCTAGGATCTTTTTAAATAAGTTTTTCTATAACTTGTATCTTAGTAATTATATTAACCATTTTTTAGAGATAAAGCAAAAATTACCAAACCAATAATGCTTATAAATGGTAGGCATATATAAATCCCATCTAAATTAATTATCCCCACATTTAATTGTTTCATTTTTAAACCATCCAGTGTGTTATCATACAGAGATCTAACTCCCTCTTTTGTAATAGTGTTTTCCATTTTTTAACATGGGGGAAAATCTCTCTTTTATCTGTTCCCTTTAAGAATTCCCAATTGTCTTCCAAATTTGCCAATGGTAAGTATTCAGATGGTGGGGAAGTATGAGTCTGGCTACTCTGTGTAGAATAGTAGAAGCCCGAGCATGTGTCAGTGCAGTTTCATAGTGTCACAGTAGCCTAAGTGGGGAACGGTCTCAAGTAAACCACAACCCACTGGGAGGGGGAACCCACTGTCTGAAAAGCATATAGGGGATTGTGGGTATGTGGCATGTGCAGCCTGTGGCAAGAGGTGACTAAAGGCAGAGTTGGCTTCTGATGAGGGGTTAACTCTGGCAACGTTCAGAGTCTAGTCACCTGTTGAGTTCACTCCAGAAAGACTTCCACAACAACACAAAAATCCCAAGTCTCTCAGAGGCTTAGAGAAAAGAAAGGAAAGCCTAGCCAGCAAGGTAGTCATTTTGACCTCATGCAGCTCCAACCTGTGTCAGTGGCTGCAAAGCCACAGACAACTATTTATGCCCCAAAATTGGACACCAGATGTAGTGCCAGTCCTAGTTGGTCTTAATATTAAAAACTGGAGTGAGATCGGGGTAAACTCTAAAGATCAGGAATGTACAGAGGCAGCCACAGTCATCTCTTAACATCTCCAACTCCTCAGATCTGTAACTCCTCAGATCAGAAAGTGCCAATTCCTGTCTGTGCTCCACCTTATCACCCCCTTTCTCTGCCCAGCCATATCACCTCTGTCTCCTGTCTGTACAGACTTCCAGGCCTCTATAGTTAACTAGTGGCTCCACCCTCTGATCTTCAAACAAGCTTTATTTGTTAGAACACAAACAAAACATCACATCAGACTAGAATGTTACATTTTAAATGAGCTGCATAGGTAAAGTACTTTATACATATAGAAACATGTAGAAACATAACAGTATGTTAAAACACAAATAAACTTAAAATTTTATTAGTATACAAAAAGCCACACCAATGTAAAATATTTGAGACTAGTAGTTGCTTTTTTAGTTTAAAAGTAGATTTAATGATTTACCTCTTTGTCCTATCATTTCTGTATCCTTTTTCTTTTTAGAATAAGATCCCTTAATCTAATTCCCTTTGCTTAGTTTCCTCTCTGACCATGACCAATAACAACATATAACCATCCCCCTAAATGATGGCAAACCTCTATAATCCAATATATGACCAAAATCCACCCACCCCATATTTTGGGAACATGGGCCATGTGTTCTCTAGACTCTTTCCTATTGTCTGAGGACCCTGAGAAAATGGAAATAATGGTCAAGTCTTGGGAGAGCTAACTGTATTAATTATTTTTGTTTTTGATGTCTCTGTGATGGGAAAGTGTAGTAGGAGATTTCTGTCCCTGACTCTCGGGCCTTGCCTCAAGGTTTAGGCACACAGACCCGCAGACCCGCAGACCTGCAGACCCGCAGACCTGCAGACCCGCAGACCCGCAGACCTGCAGACCCGCAGACCCGCAGCCCCACCGTCCCACAGAGACACACAGATGCTTTCAATAGTTTTTGGCTGATTGGTCTAAGGCCCAGACATATAACTTGCTAGCTCTCTACCCTTCATCTAGCCCATGACTCATCCTGTTCAGCCATGGGGCTCAGTACCTTTTCTCACAGCAGCATGGTTGTCCTCTGCTGCTTCTGGCTTCTCTCTGGCATTCTCTCTTTGCTTCCTGTTCTTAGAGTTTTGAGTCTGGTAGTCCCGCCCACACTTCCTGCCTGCCTTTGGCCAATCAGCGCTTTTTATTAAACCAGTGGGTGGGACAATTATTTACCATGAACCAACAGAATCCCCTACCGGAAAGTGTAGAGCTTATCTGAATTCTTGGCTGGTAGTGTCTAAAGTGGGACCATCTCAGCTAACAGTTTTGAAGTTGTTCTGGATGCACATCTTCACACACTAATATATCCCACAACAATATTACTTGAAATAAAAATTAACAGGTGGTTAATATATAATTCAGAAACCATTGAATCAGCATCAAAAGTGTAATTAGTGATCATTGTAGATTAAAAAAAGCAAGCACTGAAAAATCTTGTTGCATGAAATGTTACTTTGATTTTTAAATTTTTTATTACATAAGGAGTAGTTTATGTTTTAAAAACTAATTTATTTAAAAGTGTAAACAAAGACTTTTAAGATTTTAATTAGTGGAACGCGTGCGCACATACATATGCACCACAGATACATTGCTATTGCAATGGTATGCCTAAGGTAGAGTCACAAACAACTTACTTTGTATGATGTCACTTCTCTGTCTTTATTTCTAAAAGGCAGTTTCTCCGTCTTTCGTTCCTCCCTCCCTCCCTTCATTCATTCATTCTTTTTTTTATTTTCGAGATGGGGTTTCTCTTTCTCGAGGGTTTCTCTGGCTGTCCTGGGATTTGTAGACCAGGCTGGCCTTGTAATCTGCCTGCCTCTGCCTCCCAAGTGCCTGGATTAAAGGCATCTCCACCAGACCCGACCCTCTCATTACTCTTTGATAACTGAAATAATTACACTTCCTTAAGTCCATAATTAAATGTGCCTTCTCAATATATCATGTACATCACATTTCAACCTGTCCTCTGAACCTAGAATTTTTCTCCCCCTACTTAAGTACCTGTGGTGGGAAGCAGCATCTGCAGCATCTGCTTTGTCTCCACTGGCAAGTTGTGCTGTCTGTCCACATCACACTTAAAACTGAGAGCAAAGAAAGTAGAGAGGTGGGCATTCTTTCCCAGCTTGAGCTGAGTATGTGCTTAAGATCCCTGACCCTTACTGACATCTAGCCACCCCACCCCCATGTGCTGGCGAGGAACCTGTCTCTTGTTTTATTTATTCTCTTATACATCTCGACTTCAGCTTTCCCTCCCTTCACAACTTCCATTCCCCCCCTACCCTTAGTCTCCATGAGCTCCCCTGAGTCCTGCTTGGCTGGTTGTGTGGATCCATGATCTCCTGGTGTGGAGGAATCTCTCTTGTAAACAGCTTTTCAACATGAAATTTACAGACCCTGCCAATCACCTGTTTTAATGAATTCCTGCTGTGGCTCTCTAGTGTCTACACACAGTTGTGCTACTACTGTTACTGCCTACATTTTGGGACATCCTTGTCCTCCAAGAAGGGTTTCCACTGTGAAGAACTTGCCCTCTGCCCTCCCCAAACCATAAAACTGTGGCCCACATTGATACCATGTGCCCTCTCACTCTTGTGCGACCTCAGGGTAATAACCAGTGTCTTCAGTTGCGTGATGTGTATATCATATACTGGTCTAATTGCAGAGAACACATTTAAGAACTTCACATGGTCCCAGTGTTGCCCTCCTCACTTCTGTGAGGTGAGGGGAGGCCCATTCCTACACCCCTTCAGCTTTAAGGCAACATGAAAACCAGCACAACTCTTCAAAGAAGCCCTGCTTACGCAATTCTTCATGCGGGGTGTGTAGGCCCAGGAGCCATCTAACTGGTTTTCAGACTCTTTGGAAACCTGCTGTGGTGTGTACTCATTCTCACAAGTCATGCTAGTATCTGATTGCTAATAGTATCTTGATGCCTGTGTTGAAACTTCAATTTATTAAAACATTTCACGAGCAAGATAATAACCCACATATCTCTTTGCAATGCATCTCCTATTATAATGATATGCTCTTGTTATAATGAAGCATATGAAAACATAGAAACATTTAGTGTGGGCAGAGGTTTGAGTAAATAACCTCATTTCTTATATGAGCTAAAGCGAAACTCTTTCACAACTAATACGGTTTTTTTGTTTGTTTTTTCAATATACATATAGATAAAGACGTTAAAAGACAAGGCTGGCCTTACTTGTAGCTGGAATTGCTCTGTGTGAGTGTGTGTATGTGCGTGTGTTCCTAAATATATAAGTAGAACTTGCTCATTCTGTATGATGTTACTTGTATGTATGTTTATTTTCCTGGGCTGACTAGCTGCTATTGGATGACTAATTAGTATGCTTTCCTCTGGAAAAGACATTTTTCCTCCAACCTTAGCATTCTTTAATTGCCTGTAGTTCTTTGTCTAAGCTTGAGGCCTCTTGAACTTTTCCCCTTACATATTAGCATGACTATTGGTGGTGTCCTTATTCAGTTCATGTTTTAGCAGCCATGTTGGTGAGTCTTTCTGGGTGTAGCTTCTTGACATTTATGAGAAACAATCTAAGAGCAAACTCTCTGTTCCTCTCTTTTATAATGCTTTAGCATTTCTTTTGCAATGGTCCCTGAGCCTTGGCAGGAGCTGTATATCAGTTGGGTGTGGGCTCTACAACTTTGCATTTTCATCAATTGTGGTTTTATGTAATGATCTCTATTTGTTGCAAAGACAAGTTTTTTAGTAGTAGTTGGCAAGGTTTCCAGTACAAGGCATAGTTTCTCTCTTGTTCAATGGGCCTGAAGTTCAATTAGAGAGCTGCTAATTATCTGTAGGGTATGCATGCCACTACTGTATCCTTAGTATTATTATGCTGTGCTGGCCATTGTGTGGATCAAAGGCATCGTAGCCCGGTATGACTGTTGGTCACTTGCCCTCCACCTCTGATAGAAAACCAATAGCAGTGGCAATGGCATGTTTCAGGAGTCTTGTGGACAACTCTGACCAACAACTGAAGCAAGGGCTTCTCATGCCTGGTGTTGGGTTTTGCTATGGCTCTTGTAGGGATCATTGTCAGCTCAAATGGAGAGTTTTCATTTAAACTATTCATATATTTATATACCAGCTTTATATGTATGATAGATATTTTAAGATTGCTTCTGGTCTGATGTGCTTCAAACTTTTTCAGAATGCTTTCTACCCATTTATTCCTTCAAATTACGGGAGTGTTTTCTTGGTGGTTGGGTAAGTGCAGTCATCTATCTAAATCAGATGCCTTTGTAGACTAATTTTTAAAAACATAATGAGTATAGTTAAGAAGATAACTGCAATATTTAACATGTGAAGTTCCTCTAGTCTGTTTCTGACCCTGATGGCCTCTGTCTACCAACCAGTGTTTACCTACATCCCACTGGCCTCTGTCTACCAGCCAATGCTTACCTATATTAACATATTGGGTAAGCAGAATTTGGGGAGCCACAAGTCTTACAAGTCTTTGTAAAGAATCTATTTCTTTTAGATATATCAGCTCAGGAAAATGCATATGGGAGGCTTTTAAGAAGCAACATTTTCTCCTTTCCAAATTAAAGTAGAAATATTGAGGAATCTTAAATTTGATCAGTATTATCACCCACTGAAACACTAGAAACGTTGCTATAAAAATATTGCCTCAGAGAAGTTTTTCTGATCTTTTGTTAATTCAGCTACTGTGTAGTGTTAAATTATAAAACACAGTCAGACTTCACCATTATTGTTCTCAAGCCACAGATGGGAAACAGGTGCTGAGGGGAAATGCCTTTCCTAGGAGCAAGTGGGGAATTAGCAGCCTAGTTGAGTCTAAGAGAAGTTAATCCCCTTAGGTGTAAAATTTCTATAACATACGTGTTAAAGGTTATAGAAATCAGTTACTGAGCACAAGTAATATGTTTTTTTTGGGGGGGGGGTATTCTCGATTCTCTCTTTTGATCACTGTGGGGTCTTCTCTCTGTTTCTCTTTATATTTGGAATGGAAGGATGACGGTTGGACTGGATGCCAAGAAGCCTTGAAGTACCTGTGTTGACATCTGTAGTTTGGTGGCTTCCTGGCCCTTGAGCCTCTGTCTTCTCATGAAGTAGTCACCCTTGCTCTTCCCAAGCTAAGACAGAGAAGTTGTTCAGAAGAAGGACTTTCTTTCAGCTCCTTCACTTTCTCCAAGTTTAAGTCTGTAGGTTGTATATAGATTGAAGGCCACACTGAACAATTAGATGGGTGGGCGTGCATAGCTTGCCCCTGATACAGAGCTTTCACTGATACAAGTGCAGTTAAGTTGCTCATGAACAAACTTTCTCTTTTTATTTCCTAGGTAATATGCATGTGTCACTAGCAGAGGCCCTGGAGGTTCGGGGTGGACCTTTGCAGGAGGAGGAAATATGGGCTGTATTAAACCAAAGTGCTGAAAGTCTCCAAGAGTTATTCAGAAGAGGTAAGTCATGTTTTAAAACATACTCTATTTTGCATGTTGAGTAGGTAAAAAACAGGTAACCAATAGTAAATTAGATTTCTGGTTCAGTATTCTTGGTTTTGGTAGAATGTAGAAAGAAATGCCTCAGCATATGCTTCTCAGGATTGGAAAAGTTAAATTTGCTTGTATCAACTTAAACACATTGCATATGCCTGCCCCTGCAGATGTATTGACAAAGGCCATGAACCAGGGCATTCAGTGACTCTGTGGTCACTAAGGCGGAAGACTGGACTTGGGTGAAAGAGAAGAAAGATTCCCATGTGTTAGCTTTCCTCAGAGAAAAGCAGGAATGGGCCTTGTGAGAAGCAGTGGAGAAAACATTCCTTGCGGGAGCAGCTGCCTCATTCCTGCTGCTGTACTTCAGGCAAAGCGGACCCAATACATAGTTCTCTTGTAGGCGCTCACTTGGTCCAAAAGGTTGAATCTGGGAGCTGCAAGTAGTTGGATTTTGGTTGTCCAAAACCATTTGCCATGGTGTGGTTCATGTCACGTGGTCACCACCTGTGTGAACAAAGAACTTTATCTAATGGAAGAATCAGTCTTTAAAATTTTGTTTGGTGACTAGGTGTGGTGGCACATGCCTTTAATCCCAGCAATAGGGAGACAAAGACAGGTCCATCTTTCTAAGTTAGAGGCCAGTCTGATCTACTAATGGAATTCCAGGACAGCTAGGACAATTACACAGAGAAACCCTGACTCAAAAGCCAGTAAATAGTCTTTAAAGGGTGGGATCTGGACCAATGTAACCTTGGTAGAATGCAAATGGTCAAGTCTATACCACAGACCCACCAATGTAAGAAACTCTCAGGAAAACCCAGGAGTTTATTCCTGACATTGGGATGCATACTGCAGTTTGAGAAATGTCTTAGGACAGAATTGCTAACCGCCATGTTCCATGGGAGCCCTTTCGAGATTTATAGGGATGAGTACAGAAGGAAAGAGTGTCTAAAGCAGATGGGAAGAATGTTTGGGGACCAGGGCTTGGGAAGCTGGCTGAGGCTGGCTTGCTGATACTGTTGATTTTGAGTCCAGGGAGGAACTTGAACAAAGCGTACCAGGGCCCAGGATTGCTGCTTGTTACCCAGGGGTGCTGCCTGAACCCAGGGGTGGTGCTTATTACCCAGGGGTGGTGCTTGTCACCTGGGGGACTGCTCGTTACTAAGGGGTATTGCTTGTTACTGGGGATGGGGAGATAGGGGTGGAGTGGGAACTGCTTGTTACCTGAGAGGACCGCTTGTTACAGAGGGGTACTACTTATTATGGGGGTGCAGGGGACGGTGTTTGGTACCCAGTGGTTGGAAAGACTGTTACTGAAATATATAAAGTCCTTTGTTTATATCTGAGATTAGTCTAGATAACAGACTTTTTACCTAATATCATTTACAAAATCTTGTTTATTTTAAATAAATATTGTTGTTTTGCCTCACTAGACTTTTTCAGGAAATTGAGAATTATAGGCAGTCCAAAGTACAGAAATATATAGCCAAAGTTAGATCATATAGCCATGCTTCAAAGGCGTATTACTTAATTGGCAGCTAACAATAGTCTATTAATGTTAAGAAACATCTTGTGAGGTGCTGTGGGAGGGGCAATGAATAGAAGGTGTTATTGTTGCCCTCTGGGTATTGATTCCAATCAGACGAATGCACAGGAGAAGTGACCAATTCCAAAGAGTGTGCCAGAGGAATGTAAGACCGTGAGCACTTCAGAAGCAGAGATAGCAGGTCTTCATTACAGCTGCCCGTGACTCACAGCATGGCAAGCATCTGGCCCACTCTCAGTACCTTGAGGGATTTTCTTCTTTCAAATTTCATAATGATGTTAGAGATTGAGAGCTTGTATTTACAGCCCTCATCGTTAAGCAGAGATTGTTGCAAAACATGCTGGTACTTTACAATAAAGACAGGTTAGTTGAATTGTAAGGTTCACCGTGCGACAGCTGTGTCTCGCACACTGCCCAGTGGGACTTGCTTACCAGACGGCCATGCTGTAAGGAGCTGGCAGAATAATACCCAGTATTAAGAACAAATTAAGTTCAATTCCTTTGCCAGTTGGGAAATCAGCAGTTACTGTCATTGCCAATTGGAAGTTTCCACTTGTTAGGAAAAATCAGGTATTTGATTTACAGGAAATCTTTACATTTGATGATGCAGTGCCATTTTTCTGCAAGTTTTCGTCCAGTGCCATTTTTCTGCAAGTTTTTGTCCTGACTCTGGTACAGAAAACAAATGACATGATCACTAGTTAGTTAGTCCGGGTTGGACTGTGGTGGTTTGACTGATGTTTAGACACACGTGTTTGTAAGCCGGGGCAGTTAGTGGGGAATGCAGTAACCTGTATATTCTCCAACAGTTTATTTTTCTGAAATGTGTTCTCCTACCTTAGCATCTTCATCTCTCAGTGTCCTTCACCTGGTTCTTGGTGGTTTTCCCACTGCTGTCCTTCCAGTGTGCCTGTGAGGTGCCCTGCTAAACGTCCTGTGATCTGAGGCGGAAGCAGCGCTCCTGGGAGATTACCGGGCAGTGGGCAAGAAAATAACCCCCCCTCCCCTTTCAGCTTTCTAACAACTTAAAGCTTTTATCAGTGTTTAAAACCAAGGTCTTTACTACTGTCATTCATAGGATATGATGATGAACACAACCTTGTTGGCAGATAGTCTTCAAAGGAAGCTAGGAAACTTAACATCCACTCACCACGGCAGCCACCCTGCTAGTTGTGTTTCTTCTTGCCCCGTGTTTAGTGTTTGGCATCTGTATGTTCACCGAGCAAGTTTGAGGATTTCTTGTTGCACATTCAGTCGGCTTTGTAACTATTCTGTGGTGATTTGGAAAGAACATGCACACCCAGTCTCTGGGCTATAACTGGGGTTTGTTAATGATTGATTTGGAGGCGGTTTGTAATCTTTTTACTTTACGTGATCTGTAAGAACTGTAATAACTCTTTGGGATAATGGATGATATTCCCTTGAGTTACTCACCACACTTAGTCCTCTCTAATCTGTCCTGACCATCACCGCCCCTGTGACTCCTTTCTTTGTGGGTTGCTACAGTGCTGCTTCTTCCATCTTCATATGATCTGTTCTGTAACTTTGATTTTTATTTTTTAAATAAGTAGCAAGGAACATAGTGCTACATTTTTGCCTAGGTGGGTAGTTATTATTCTTTCACTTGGATGTGGTAATTGAGATGAAATTCTGGAGGAATTTCCTCTGGGTTCTTAACACATTAGATCCTAGTTATAAGCCATCCCGGTTTGTCTTTGTTGTTTTATTTTGTTTTGTTTTGTCTTGAGACGGGAGTTTCTCTGTGTAGCCCTGGCTGTCCTGGAATTCTCCCTGTAGACCAGGCTGGCCTCACAGAGATCCACCTGCCTCTGTACCTGGTTGTAGTCAGATGTTTCTGTTCAGAAACTCACAAATACACGGCAGCTGCTTAGTTTGACTTGGAGGCTTAATATTATAGTAACTGCTGGGCCACTAGTTCAGGCTTATTACTAGCTCTTACATTTAAATTAACCCCTAATTCTTACTTTTGTTTAGCTCCATGGCTTAGAGCTCATCTTGCCTCCATTGTGTTTGGTTGCTGTCTGCTCTCTGCCTTTACTCTCTCCAGAATTCTCCTATTCTGGTTCTCCACCTCTCCTTTCTACCTTTCTACTGGACAGTCAGTGTTGATTAAACCAATATAAGTGATAAATCTTCATAGTGTGCAAGAACATTACTCCACAGCACTGGGTGTCTTGTTCTGTCTTACTCAGGTTATTGGGAGGCAGAACTGTGTGGGCAGGGGAACACACAAGTATTTTAAAAAAAATCAAAAACCCTTCAGTTTGTCCTGCACACGGATATACATTAAAAACATTGTTTCTCTACATAGTGACATTTACAAATTGATTTTTGCAGTTAGCCATTTTTTAAGAAATGTAATAATTAAAATATGAAAATTAAAAATATTAAAAAATTATGAATAAATCTGAGGAAAAATAAGTGATGACCTATCTAATGAAATTAGAGACCAAAATATATGGAGAGCCCTGTTTTGTTCCTATGTGAGAACTTTTAACTAACAGGATGGCAGTTTTCTCTTACTGAGAATAAATAGAGTCCCAACAGTCTGTATCTTTGCACAAAGTGAGAGTGTCCTAAAATTTATATAAAAATTCACTGGAATTAAAAGTCACCAAAACATCTTTGGGAAAAAAAAAAAGCAAAACGCTGAAGACCCATACTGCCTAATTTCAAGATTCACTATAAAGCCATAGTAATCAAAATATACAAATGAATAAATTAACATTAAATGGAGCTCAGAAATAAATCCTCATTGATAGTGAACTTCAGCTTGGCTTCCATGGACTTTTCAAAGTTTTTATAGCAAAATATAAGAAAGTTTTTAATGAACTGAAATTTTCAAGTAAATCTTTATATAATGTGTTCAGCTTTTAAAAGACTAGGGCTGACCAGTCACTTTTTATTACCTTCCTACTTACCTGCTGTGGTAATACAGTTGGTTACAAGGGAGCATCAGTTGTCTTTGACATGCTACATCTTGCCTTGTATTTGTAAGGCCAGAATTAACAGGTCCTTCCAATTAAATGTGTGTGAACTAGGTAAAATTGCCCTATTTGTTCCCTGGAAACAAACTATATAACATGAAATTAAATTTAATATTTGGTATCCTTAAAATGAATGGCATGTGTTGTCTGACGGGTATATGAAACACTTGTAGGGAACAGCTCCTACTCTGCAAACACCAGCAGTATACGTTATATATTGACTTTTTTTTTTTTTTTTAAACTTTATTCCATCTAATGGGGAGTTAATAAATGTAAAGCACTTAGAGGGAAAGGTCATCATAGCTTCTCTAGTCTCATCTTTGGTAAGAAATCTAACTCTATCTATGGGTTTATTTTCATTTTTACACTTAAAAGAATGTTTTAAAATGTTGGTATGATATGTATAGTATTGTTCTTGATTGTATTACCTAAAGAAGAACAATTTACTGTGCTTGGATTTCTCCTCCCTCCCCCCCCCCCCCCCCCCCGTTTTGGAAGTCCCTCCACCAAGCCCCCAAATGAATCACTCATGAAGGCCCATTCTTAATTATAAATGCCTGGCCCTAGCTTGGCTTGTTTCTTATCAGCTTTTCTAAAATTTATTCCATCTATCTTTGCCTCTGGCCTTTTGCCTTTTTCTATTTCTGTATATCTCTCTTTCTTACTCAGTTGCTGACTGTGTGGTTGTGTGGTCGAGTGACTATGGCTGGGTGCCTGTCTGACTGTCTGACTATGTGGCTGGGTGTCTGGCTGGCTGTGTGGCTGTGCAGCTGTGCAGCTGGGTGGCTGTGTGGCTGGGTGTCTGGCTGGTTGGGTGGCTGTGTGGTTGGGTGACTGGCTTCTGGAATCCTGCTCTCACTCCTA
Source organism: Phyllotis vaccarum (assembly GCA_033318265.1). Taxonomy (NCBI): domain Eukaryota; kingdom Metazoa; phylum Chordata; class Mammalia; order Rodentia; family Cricetidae; genus Phyllotis; species Phyllotis vaccarum. The sequence goes on along the minus strand of JARWLC010000001.1, from coordinate 73,033,570 downwards.
GATCTTTCTCCCACCTCTGCCTGCAAACCCTACCTGTCCTTTCTTCTTCGTTCCTTTTGGCCATTCAGTTCTTTATTAGATCATCAGATATTTTAGGTAGGCAAAGTAACACAACTTCAAAGAGTTAAACAAATGCAACACAAACAAATTAACACTCCTTAAAATAATCTACAATAATGTAGGTCTCATTTCTCACATAAAATCATTTCTTATACAATGACTTAAATATAATTTGGGTAAAATAGTTAATAGTTACACTTTCTGGCTTGCCATAGCTCTTCTTTTTGTTTCCTTGTAGCTTTATAAGCTGCAACAAAAACGTTATATAAGGTGTTATATAAGTGTATAAAGCTATATATACTTTATTCTGTGATCAACTTATCAATTGGCATTAAATTGAAAGAAAGGATAAGAACAAGCAGCAAGTTAGTTGGGCTGTGGCACCATCCTATAACGCTGATTTTCTGCACAAAAATAGCAGTGGTTCCCACATATGTTGGAAAGTCAGTTGGTGTGGACCTGTTAAATACCATGCAGCATCCAGTGCCCCTTCTGGAGAATTGTACGGACATGCTCTATGTTGTTTTTAATGACTTCAATCTTTTAGAGTCAGACATTTTTAGAAATATGTTTGATCATAGTTGAATATTATCTAGGCACACAAAATTGTAGGACCAGACATAGTCATCTCTATTAAATAATTAGGTGTTTTGGTGTTGAGAAATTCAAAGAAGCCAATGTGTTCTTTATAATGAAGTTCAAAAGCAGTCTTTTCGTGACCTGGAAAGTCTAAATTAAGAAGTTACAGTCATAGTAAAATAGGGGGCAGAACATATTGAAAAGCTTGTGGGCTGTGGAATAAACTGAAATTATAAACATACTTATTTCTTCAAGTGCAGTCAGCTCTCAGTATGTGTGAATTCTATCCCATGAATTCAGACAGCTGTGGATTGAAGATGTGGCTAGGCCTTGGTGGCTGTGTTTTTACTGAACACAGGCATACTTATCTTGTCATTATTCTCTGAACACTACACTGCTGCATCTGTTTACACAGCACTAGGTATTATAACTAATTGTACGGGAAGATTCCATAGCTTATATGTAAACGGTGTGCCACTTTATGTTTGGGATTTACGTATCCATGGAGGGTTCTGTAACCACTCCCCAGGGACACCGACAGACATTGTTTATATATAATGACATTGTACCTGCTCTTTAGAGAATTTATAGTTTTTACCCTTCACCATTTAATTGTAGAAGAAATGTGTGGAATAGAATTGTAGAACATTTCTTTATAATTGTTGTCTTTCTTTAAGACTGCTTTAGCCCTAGCTGTCTTGATCAGCAGCTTCAACTCTGCCCTTCTAAAGAACTCAAGACTCAAAGGTTGAGGTGGAATTCTGCCCTCAGAGAGTTTGAATTGCAAGTATCTCACCTCCTCTCAGGTCCTTCTCCACCTGGCTCCTCCCTACCACTTCCTGTCAGCTAGTTGCTGACGCAGGTCCCTGACCACAGGTGAATTTTATGTAATCAAACACGGCACACACCTTTACATCATTAAGCAATGTTTTAGAGCATAAACAAAAGTAACAAACGTTAAATGGTATTCTACAACACATAATTTGTTAGAATTTCCAGAGGTTTAATTTTATTGATAATGAAGATTATTGGTGTCTTACTTTGATTTTTGTTGTTGACAAAATACCATGACCAAAAGCACCCTGGGATGAACGGTATTTATTTCATCTTGCACTTTCAGGTAGTGTCACTGAGGTGTCCTGGCAGGAACCTGGAGACAGGAACTGAGGCTTACACCACCATGGAGGAAAGCTGCTCATAGGCTTCTTGCTAATGTGTGCTCAGCCTGCTTTCTTATGTAGCGCCGATCACCTGTCTAGAGGTGCATCAAGAGATGCTTCACAGGCTTACTTAGAATCTAGCCTTTCAGAGGTAGTTTTCAGCTACCCCTCTTCTCAGATGACCTTAGCTATTAATGCCAAGTTGAAAAACAAAACAAAGCAAAAAGCTAATGGGGACAGTTGAAAACATGGGGACGCAAAAGGAAAATTAGAAAGGACAGTTGTCAGAAACTAAAGTATTCCTGGATGTAATGAGATGGTGAGAAGGAAATGGATCTTTCTTCTTACGCTGTTAGCATTAGGAGCTAAATAAGGCTGCGCATGAAGAAAGCAAATACCTGTGACCAGACTGTTAAGCCTTTTAGTTTTATTTAGTAATAATTAAATCCTCACTAGTTTTTTTACTATAAGTTGTTTGATTCTGAGTTTTCCTAGAGTCTTGTAAATACTCAACACAAAGTATGGAATGCCTTGTTATCAGAAGCCAAGCCAAGATTACAGTGGTAGGTACCCTATACAGTGGTACACACACACACAGTGGTAGGTGCCCTATACAGTGGTACACACACACAGTGGTAGGTATCCTATACAGTGGCACACACACACACAGTGGTAGGTACCCTATACAGTGGTACACACCTACAGATGTGGCAGGGGATGAGGGCAGGGGACAGGATGCCCTACAGATGTGGGGTGAAGAGGGAACAGGATTGCACTATAGATGTAGGGGTGAGGGCAGGGGACAGGACTGCCCTACAGATGTAGGGGTGAGGGCAGGGGACAGGACTGCCCTACAGATATGGGGCTGAAGAGGGAACAGGATTGTCCTACAGATGTGGGGCTGAAGAGGGAACAGAATAGCCCTTACAGATGTGGGGGTGAGGGCAGGGTACAGGACTGCCCTACAGATGTGGGGGTGAGGGCAGGGGACAGGACTGCCCTACAGATGTGGGGGTGAGGGCAGGGTACAGGACTGCCCCACAGATGTGGGGGTGAGGGCAGGGGACAGGACTGCCCTACAGATGTGGGGGTGAGGGCAGGGGACAGGACTGCCCTACAGATGTGGGGGTGAAGAGGGGACAGGGCTGCCCTACAGATGGGGGGGTGAGGACAGGGGACAAGACTGCCTTACCATATAGAGAATTCTACAGAGTATCAGTTCCTTTCCATAGACTTTTGTTGGGAACCCTAACTAGGTCTGTATATTCTCCACTGAAGCACTTGGACAGGGACAGGGCTTGTGCATGAAATGGTTTAAATTCTGAATCTGTGACTTCGTCCCTGACGCTTTTCCCTTTGTCTCCGCATACCATGCTTATCATCTAATTATAATCATTTGTCTAATTTATTTTTAGATAAGAGTCTTACTATGATTCCAAGATGTCCTTAAACTACTAAGTAGCCTAGGCTGTCCTCAGACTTACAGCTCCCCTGCCGTTCAGCCTCAGCCTCCTGAGGACCGGATTACAGGCAGAGTTTAAGGTGGAAATCTAAAGGAAATAGTAGGCACCCAAGAGGAAAGTATGACTGTTAAGTGGTGTGTGGGCTAAGAGAACACTGGGATGCGCTTTGTTCCTTTACATGTCAAATACCTGCTTTCTTTCTCTCCCCCATGCCCCCCCCCCCAACTTCACCTCTGGCTGCTTGAAACTCTGTCCCAGAAGCTTCTCCCATGGAATGTGAGTGAAGTGTCCAGATAGAACCGCACTGGCTGCTGGGAATGGTCATATCAGGTTTACTTTTCCATAATAATAGCATTCTTGGAGTACAGTCAGCACACAACTAAAACATGGGAAATAACACTATAAGCTTCTGGAATCTACTTTTTAAATATTATCTTCCAAACATTCTTTGAAGGATTTTGAAAACATTTGCTTTAAATTCCTTCGTTTTAGTTGTCAGGAAGTAGGAATCGAATGATTGACTCTAGCCACAACTCTTAAATTCCCTAACTTTTAGATTCGCATCAGCCTTTGTGATGATTTAAAAATATATTTTGTGGTTTGACTACATTATCTCAAGAGTCTAGTATTTCAGTGTCATGTATATGCTTTAGAAATTGACAGCAGTGCACTTTGTGGTCACGGTTGCTCTAGATTTATTACATAACACTTTAAAATCACTTGTGCATTTCCTTGTGTTTTTAAAAAAGAAAAATCATGACATCCCCTTCCCTTTGTAATTCATCTTCTCCATGGTCACCATCGTTCCTCTGCTATCCCCCTCCAGACTTAATTTCCTGACTGCCTTTGAGCTGTCTATTTCTCTCTGAAATCCAACCATCAGTAATATTTAACTGTTCATTCTCCTTCTAGAGGGCCACATATGGTTTAAGGAAAAAAATCTTTTTTTTCTGTTTTTCGGTTGAAGTAATTTTTTTATCCTCAAAATCACCCTTTATATTACCTGCTTCTTGAATGTTTTATGCTTCTGTCCTCTGCTTATTTTTGTGTATCTAGTAGTAATTGGGAGTCTAATAGCAAATGACCTACAGTGCTGATCAAATTATGTTAAAATATGCAATGCTGAAAGTTATTAATATACATAAGATATCAAACAGCAATTGTATAAGGTAAAAGTTAAATAATAATAATAGTTGTAAATGGCATCGGCTGTGCTGGTGAATGAATGCATTTCTTAATTTCAAAGTGATAAGCAATAATGGATTTTTAAAAATGATGACATTATGTGTTTCTTTAGGTTTTATTTGATATGTGCAGACACATGCAGAGGCACAGGTGTGAGGTCAGAGGACAATATTGGCAGTCAGTTCTCTCTTCACCATCGATGTGAAACTGAACCAGGTCCTTCGGCTCGGTAGCAAGTCCTTTACCTCTGAATCACCTCACTTGCTCAATAGAGGATGATTCTGACTTAGCTTTCCCGCCTCAGTCTCCCCCCATCCCACCCCAGGATGTCTGTTAGTCTTCTGGATTGAAAACAGGGTGGGGGAGGTCTGTGGGCGGAAGATGAGGATGGCCAGCTCTCTTCTGATGTGTGTAGAATCTAGCATCCGGGATAAGGAGACAACACTCAGATTCCCCAATCACACTCATGTCTCTGACTTAGTTCTGATGCTCAATAGTCTGTAAGCTCAGAGTGGCAGCAGGCATCCAGAAATTATAAGGACTGTCTCTAAACCTAGGGCTGTGAAGAACTGGCCCTGTGCTGCTTAGATTACCCAGCCCCAGTGGATGGCCCACACCTACTCACATATGATCAGCATTAATTGGACCTGAGGATTATAATCATAAAAATAATTACAATAATGGTAATTATAATAATGATGAGATCAGGAGGGACAGAGGTTGCTGTGTTTCAGAGAGCACTATGTGAAGGTAGTAAGGGCACAGCGAAGCTCAAAACAGTGTATACATATGAAAATTTCGAAGGCTAAATAAAAAGATTATTTTTTATTAAAAGAAGTGGCCCTGATGATTAGAGTCCCAGATTCCTAATTCAAGTTCAAACCTCTGTACTGTGGAGCTGGACAAAGGCCAGTATGAAGACTTGAGATAGCAGCGTACAAACTCACAGCTGTAATGGATGATATTAGAGGGCATTGTGCCGCCATACTGTCAGTCCTCATGGCCAGACCATCCCACGACTCAGCCATTGGTCTTCTATTTCTATCATTAGTTATTTAAATGGAGTTCGAGCCTCATGACTTTCAGTACCATCTATTATACCAGCAATTCCCCAAAACATATGTCCAGCCCTGACTTTACCTCACAGTCCCGATTCAACTGCCTTCTAGAAATCTCCATGCGAATGTATTAAAGGCCTTTAATAATCCCAAAGAAGTGTTCCCATCTCTATCACTGCCGTCCAGTCCCCACTGCTGGCCTGTTAGCCATAGTCTCCCCTGTTAGGGTTGATGTGACACCATTTCCCAGTCACTCAAAACCTTTGCCCCGTCTAGATTCTGCACCTTCTCTCACTGACTAATCTTCCATGAAGTTCTGTTCTCGTTGCCTCTGGAGAACATTCACTGTCCAGCAAGACTTACAGCCTGCTGCTGCAACCCGGCTCCGTCTCCTTACATAGATATTAGCACGTTTGCCTCAGTCACCCAGTGTTTGTACTCTGATTGAGTAATTTAAAAAGAATTAATGTTAGAATGTTTTATTGTGTCTCTAACACCTCAAGATTCTGAGTAATACATCTGCCTTCTTTGAAACATTTTCTGCCTGAATCGTGTACCGATTGTTCACACCAACATAAAGTTTTAGTAGGAAAAAAGTGCCCGGAATTTATTTTTTTGTTTTTAAATTGTATCCTATTTATTTGTGTGTTTATATGTATGTAGGGCTTGCATGTGCACAGCCCATGTGTGGAGGTCAGAGGACAGTTTGTAGTAGGTGGTTCTTTCCTTAGAACCTAGGGATTGACCGCAGTTTCTGAGGCTTGGCAGAAAAAGCTTTTACTCATGGAGCCATCTAACCGGCCTAAATTTTTATTTATTTATGTAAATATTTGTGAAAGACAACAATTGTGTTGTTATGGTCCTTTGAAACTGACACATGAGCACCTGAGTTTGGATTCACAGCACTCATGTAAAGAAAAACAAACAAGTGTGGCAGCATGCACCTGTAACCTCTGCACTGGGTAGGCAGAGGCAGGAGATCCCAGAGTGTACTAGCTGGCCCTGACAGCCAGTCGATGGGCTCAAAGTTTAGTGAGAGGCACTCTTCAAAACATAGGGTGGAGAGAGCCATGGAGGAAATGCTCCATGTCAGCTCTGCCACCTTCCCCACACCCTAAACATTTATCTAAAACAAGTGTTCTTAATCTTTCAATACATCATCTGAAAGTAAGCTGTGTCAGCTTTACAATTTATACCCAATTTCATGCTTACAGAGAGTGTCTTGAAATTATAGTTTTACTGAGTACCCAAAGAATCCTAATTAAAAATGGAGAAGTACTGACCTTTTCCATTTCTATGTATAAGTATAAAACAGTTGAAGGAGGTTTAACTTTTATGAGCAGTTTCTAGGATCTGCTTTCAGATGTTCTGTGAAGCCAAATAATGGCATTATTGTGAATAGTGATAGGAGCATGTTTAAGTGACACCTGATCTCATACTGTATTAATTTTGTGATGAAACTGCATAGTCTGTGCAGCTAGTCTGGGAAATCTATTGAGATGGGTATAGAGTCTTCCAAATCTAATTTTAAACTTCTCCTTTTATTCGGTGCCTCTACAAACCAGTGAGCATTGCTGATCCTGCTGCCCTTGGCTTCATCATCTCCCCATGGTCCCTGCTGTTGATGCCGTCTGGAAGCGTGTCCTTTACAGATGAAAACATCTCCAATCAGGACCTTCGAGCATTCACTGCACCAGAAGTACTTCAGAACCACTCACTGACGTGTCTCTCAGATGTTGAAAAGGTAAATATCAAGTCTTTATTATGATGTTGTTTAGGGCAGGCTACAGCAATGGGCCACCCTTATCCAGTCCGTGGAAAAAGCCTTTGAATTTAAAATAATCATATGTTTTAAGATATGTGTGTGTGAGTGTGTATGTGTCTGTGTGTGTACCTGGGAAAATATTTTTTGAAAGGTTAATTATTATTAATTCTTATTTACAAGTAGTTTTTAAATGCCTGTTATCTATAAAACAATGCTTTGGGGAGTGATACAGAATAACTACAAAGTAAACTCTTGAGTATTATGCACAGGACAATCTGTATTACATGTCAGGATGAAGCAAATGCTGTGTAGTGGAGTAATGCATTTGTGAGTCTATAACAGAAGCAGTTCATTTTTATTCTCAGAGACAGACCTAATTTAGATAAATGAAAATACATTAAAAGGCTGTGCCATTCAAGGCTACGGGCATGGCTGATGACAAGAGACAAGAAGTTGTTCCTTGTAGTTGGAAATGGCAGATGAGAATATGGAGCATTTGCATCCAAGGGCCCACAGGCCAGCGCGAATACACTGAGGGCCAAGGGTCAGTCTATGGTGGTGGGAGCCCCTGATAGTTACAGGCTTGTCAAACAATGGGGATTTTAATTTTACAGGTTAAAGTTGAGAGACATTGATAATTTTGAGAACTACAACATTTTATGAGAATCTGTCAGAGAGCTTCATAATCTGGAGAAAAAAAAGGAGCTAAAAGAGGCACAAAGAAGGGAGTGAAAGGGACACAGTGGGGGCAAAGCTCGCAGACTAGCGGCTCATTCAATGGAGCAGTGAAAAGAAGCCGATCTTATGATAGAAACACGTGGTGATGTCATTGACCAGGTTAAATCTCATTTCACCGATAACTCTGAAGAAACTCAGAGGGAGTATGCATTGTCTCACATAGCAGACGTGTTCACTCAGATCTGGGATGCTGGACATTCTACTCCCCACAAGTGTAAAAATAATTGTTTGATGATAAAACTTTTAAAATACGTAATTTTAATATTCATTTGTGCTGAATAAGAATTGTGCACCGACCTGTCTACTGATCCTTGAAAAAGAGGGCAGGGGCATTTTCAGGAGAAGCAAGAACTGCGGCCTGTTTGTTTTGTTTCCAAGGCTGTGTTCTCTGTGTAGCCCTGGCCATCCTGGAACTGACCATTCTCCTGCCTCTGCCTCCCCAGTACTGGGATTAAAAGCCACCTGGCTGGCTCATCAATTCCTTTGCCCCCACTGTGTCCCTTTCACTCCCTTCTTTGTGCCTCTTTTAGCTCCTTTTTTTCCTCCAGATTATGAAGCTCTCTGACAGATTCTCATAAAATGTTGTAGTTCTCAAAATTATCAATGTCTCTCAACTTTAACCTGTAAAATTAAAATCCCCATTGTTTGACAAGCCTGTAACTATCAGGGGCTCCCACCACCATAGACTGAGAGAGGTAGAAACTGATGAAACTTGGTGGGCGATTCCAAGTTGAAGCTGGTATGACTTTAATGTCCCAGGAATTATTTAAGATGTGTGAGAGTCGCACGTCAGAGACAAGAGGCAGCAGCTCTAAAGCAGAGTGACACTTGATGTATCACACTTTAAAAAGTGCATTCTGTGAGCTTAGGCTTTGAGACCTTCTCTATCCTTACGTGCTTTCCTACACATGAATATCCCACTTCTCTAATTTTTAAGGAAAAGAACAATTTTTCATTCACTTGAGGCTTTTTCAAAATCCCGTTTGTAGTTGTTTTATATCTGTCTGCATTTGCTTGTTTTTACTGTGAGCTTTAGTTAGGACATCAGCACTTGGTGTTCCTCCCTTTAGCCCTGCTCCCAGCCAGTCCACTCCTTAACCTTGAGTCAGCAAATTTCTAAAAACATGCAGGATCTTGTCCTTTCTCTGTTTAAAATTATTGGGCTTCTCTATTTTCCTTGCAAGAACAATAGACTCTCACCTGGCCTTTGGGTTTTCCCGTGTCCACCTTATCTCTGGGGTCTCTGGGCAGCATCTCTCACAGTGCATGCTTCAGCCATCAGAATTCATTTCAGTCTCCTGGTGGCCATTGTTTGTTGTCCAGCTCCAGGGAGTGACATCTCCTTACTCCCATGCTGGCAACTTCATTACTTCATTGAATTAAGAGTGAACGGGAAGCTGCTTCTCACTCTGCATCCTCTGTGTGCCCTCATGCACTTACTTTTTTGGCCTGTTTCCTTAGTGAGGATTTGTTACAAAGTGTTCCATTTGTCTGATTTGACACCTGTCCTCAGTTCTGTGCCATTTATTCCTCGCCTGTGACACACACATCACTAGCAACATCATCATCACCTGGGAATTTGCTGCTAGAGAAAATTGTTACCTGTAATTCTAGGCTTTAGGAGACCAAGGCAGAATTGCTCCAAGTTTCAGGCCAGCCTAGGCTACCTGGTGAGTTTCAGGCCAGTCTAAGCATTCTTTTACTAGACAGAAGGTTTTTTAACTCAAGGGAGCCTTTTCTTCCTCAGACTTTCAGCTGACTGAAAGAAGCCCACTCACATCAGGGGAAGCGGTCTGCTCCATTCCATCTGTTTATTAAAATAAGTCTCATCTACCACAACTTCACAGAAATACCAACAGTACTTGATGAACTATCTAGACACCCATTGCCCAGGCAGTGTTGCATGCACAGCTGCATATGTTATACTGCATACATGTGATCAGCAACCATACAGTCTTGTAACCTAGCTTTAAGAATCATACAGTAATGGACACGTCTATAAAACATTGCTGCACTAAAGGCTCAGGAAACACTGTTGAAAAGGAGTGGAGAGCTCGTAAGAGCCTCAGGTCAGAGAGTTTGCCATAATGTCAGAAGCTACACCTGTAAAATTTCACCAGCATGACTGCCCAAACATGGGCTGAACAAGGCTATCATCAATGGACAAGCTAAAGTGGACAGACCTGCAGACGTGGACGGGGCAGACCTCAGCCCTACACTGACCCACAGATACCCAAAGAAGGCTGGGGGCGGGAGAGGTGTTCTTCCCCAGGGCAGAGCACAACCATTAACTGTCCCGAGCCAACTGGGCAGCCCTGAAAACATATATACAAGTAACGTTATATAGACCAAGCAGGCTTTATTTGGGAATACATATGTAGTTTTGTAAAAGAGACTGAATTAGAAAGAAATTGGGGAGGAACATATTAAGACTTTGGAAGGAAAAAAGGGAAGGAAAAAATGTTGGAATTAGATTAAAACCTCAAATATTTAAAAAAAAAAAAAAAGGTAAAAAACTAGGAAAAGGAAAAGAGGCGACTTTACATTAAAAGTATAGACAAGGCTGTGGTGTGCATGCCCAGCATGTGAGAGGCAGAGGCAGGCTGAGCCCCACCCATCAGTAGGATCCAGCATCCCCTCTCCAGCCTGTCTATGTAGCATCCTGTCCTGTCGACATCACAATAGGTTATCTTTAAGCCAATAACAGAATAGTCCTTTGAACCTGCTTCTTCCTCCTCCCTCAAACCCACAGACATGCTCATCAAAACTCCAGTTAGATCCCCTCACTCTTCAGACTGGAAAAAAAATCTAAATCTTATGTGGAAACTCTCCTGTGTTGCTAGTGGAAATAAAAATGATAAAAAACTATATAGGGAAACATGATATATTCATATTTTCTCACTCAACGTGTGTGTGTGTGTGTGTGTGTGTGTGTGTGTGTGTGTGTGTGTGTGTGTGTGTGTGTTGAGAGTTGCAAACAAATAGAACTGTCAAATAAAGTTTTAGTAAGTAATGCTGCAGTAGACAATAAGACTGTACAGTGGTAAGAAAGGGTAAGTTCTCTAACATTTAACACAGCTCTGATGGAAAATTAAAAATGCAAGGCTGCCGAGCAAGGTGGCGCACACCTTAAATTCCAGCGTTCAGGAGGCAGAGGCACATGGATCTCTGAGTTCAAAGCCAGATTGGCCTACAGATCAAGTTCCAAGACAGCCAGGGCTACACAGAGAAACCCTGTTTCATTGGATGGATAGAGGCAAAGCAAGGAAGGCATAGAGTACATTTAAATGTTATGTAAAAGGATTAAAAATATATATCCATATTTGCTTAATTTTGCATGAAGAAACTAAGTAAAAGCTAATACAATTATTATTGATTGAAAGTAGACTCTGAATTGGTGGCAGAGATTGTGTCTAGTCTAATCAATTCCACTCTATAATTTTTTATTTTAAATTCTCTTATGCTTTTATGTAAGATGGAAAATATTTTTCTCAAATTACATATTAATACTTCATTTGGAGCAAAGAAAGGATACTACATGTTTGTTAATTTTTAAAATTTTGTCATGAAGTGATTTTTGTAAAAAAAATTCTATTCCCAGATCCATATTTATTCTCTTGGAATGACCTTGTATTGGGGGGCTGATCATGAAGTTCCTCAAAGCCAGGTAAGTGAAGCTTCACATTTCTGACACTTTAATATTGATACATATTTACACTTTTTACAGAGCCCTTTAGCGTGATTATGTGTGTTCTGCAGCATGCAGGCACACAGGCATTTTGTACTATGTGTTGTTCACAATATTATTCACAGGTTGTTCACATGTAAACAGTCAGTGCTATGGAGCATACTTTGAAGATACCCTATGAATAGTAGCGATCACCGCCTAGGTTTCATTGACCCAGCCTGTGAGGTAGAGCTGGGTTCTTCCAACAGTGTAACACGGTGAATGGGAGAACGCTTTGTTTCTTCTCATGTACTGCTTAGGAGCAGGATTCAGACATCTGACGAGTCAGTCTTCCACAGACAGTAGTGGAAGGAGCAGTTCTGTCCCTGTCATTAGCTGCAGTAGGAAAGGAGGTCAGCCTGAGGTAGGGAAGGGAGGAGGTCAGCCTGAGGTAGGGAAGGGGGGAGGTCAGCCTGAGGTAGGGAAGGTGGGGGGGGGGGGGAGGTCAGCCTGAGGTAGGGAAGGGGGAAGGTCAGCCTGAGGTAGGGAAGGTGGGGGGGGGGAGGTCAGCCTGAGGTAGGGAAGGGGGGAGGTCAGCCTGAGGTAGGGAAGGGGGGAGGTCAGCCTGAGGTAGGGAAGGGGGGAGGTCAGCCTGAGGTAGGGAAGGGGGGAGGTCAGCCTGAGGTAGGGAAGGGGGAGTCACCCTGGGATAGGGAAGGGAGGGGGTCAGCCTGAGGTAGGGAAAGCTGGGCTCTATTTCTGTTTTAACCCTTGGAGGTAGAAGGGAACTTTTATTAGTCTTGGTTTCTTGGCATGTCAGATCTCACTTGACAGTTCCTGTAGTAGTAGAAACATACCTGAGCTTAGCTCTCAGATCTTGGATTCAGATCATTTGGCAGTTTTAGTATTTCTGTCTTAAAGTTCTGATTTCTGAAATCTTTATTTATCAAAGGTAAGTTATAACATTTCATATTTCATTTAGAGCCAGGGATAAGGCTCAGATAGTAAATGCCCTACAAGCATGGCACCCTGTGTTTGGATCTCTGTCACGTACATAAAAGCAGGGCATGATTAAGCATATTTGAAACACTAGTGTCTGAGGCAGATACCTAGCACTCACTGGTCAGCTATGTGACTAATGGGTGATGATAATTTTAGTGAGAGACCCTGCCTCAAATGACAGTGTGGAAATGGATAGTAGATGACACTCAATGTACACATGCACACACATGTGCATATCTGTAAACATACAAGAGCATTCACACATAGCACACACACACACACAGAACAAAGTAAAAGGAAGAATAGAAGGACAAGAAGCAGGAAGAATTGGGGTTATTTTAGTCACTTAGAATTACAAAGGCAGATGTATTTTTTTATTGAATATCAGAAGAATTAAACACCTTAGGCTTTTAGTCCAAAATTCCTACTTCTTAAATTCACAACATAAATGATATACTTAGGTCAATCTAACTGACCTTTTGGAAATCTTTATAATTTTCTTTCTCTTCTTAGTGTCAATTCTGGGACTGTATGTGAGAAAGTCAGATGTTACTAGAGATATTAATGTTATTTGTCATACAACATAACTATCATAAAATGTAGCAGTCTACAGTTAACATTTTGTATTCGTTCCTAATACCTAATACCTGGAAATAATGTCAATGATATAAAATAATAGAATGTCATACTTATGGTTATAAATCATTACCATCTTAGAAATGCTTAACATTAATTTAAAAGTAATATGTATGTCATGTATCAGACCTTATTGTAACAATAAACAGCTTTTTTTTAAAAAAAAAAATCACATTTTATATCTAGGAAGACATGTTAACTTTTTTCTATTATAAGGTTTTTGGGTCAATAGGTGAGCAAAACACTATTGCCATAGAAAAGAATTTATTACCTCCAAACATTTGCTGTGGTTCTTGAGGTTTTAGAAAGGCTTTTCTTGTGGGAGCCCTACTTACATGTACTAATGTGGATGTTTCTTTCATTTTAGCCCATCAGGCTGGGAGACCATCTCAACAGCATTCTGCTAGGCATGTGTGAGGATGTCATCTATGCCCGAGTGTCAGTACGGACTGTCCTGGACGCCTGTAGTGCCCACATTAGGAATAGCAACTGTGCGCCTTCATTTTCCTACGTGAAACAGTTGGTAAAGCTGGTTCTGGGAAATTTTTCTGGGGTAAGCTACAGTTCTAACTTGAAAACATAGTCATATTTTAAAATTGATTATCACAAGTTTTCTTTAAATGTAAAACAGTAGTTTTTTAAAATTAAGGATAAAATTGGAAATTTTTGTTTTAATGTTCATTATTATCTCCAAACAGGACTTTAATTTAGAATTTGCTTGCAGTTTCCCACCTTTATGAAAGCCACCCATTTTTAAAAGAGCTTTACTCTAGAGAAGATTGTAGAATGGCAGTTTTCATGCTGGGAATCACTTTCCCCCTTTGACCTCTTCCCACAGAGCTCTTGCAGATCATTGTCATCCCCTTAAGAAAATGTGCTGATACACAAAAAGAGTTTCAGAAACACTTACTGTGCCTCCTGTTTCTAGACCTCTTTCTTCTTCCTCATTTGTCAAGATCCCTGTGTAATTCTCAACCTTCTCTACGGTCTCTGGTGGGAGTAATCCACGATTCTGTTGCTGCTTGAGACTCGGATGCCTCCCTTTTCTCTTGTCCAGGATGTAAAAAACTAAAAAATAAAATCCATACCTAATAATGCCACCTCTGCTCTTTAGCCCGTAAACTGTCCTGCCCTACCCTCTCCAACTGGGACTGACGTCGGTGTTTGGCTTTCTGATCGATGTGTGTGCTTATCCACTCTTACTGTGCGATGGTCCCTCAGCGCTTGTGTCTGTGTGGGCCACAGATTTGTACTGCCACTGTGCTCTTTCTGGCTTCCTCGTAATTCCTCATTCTTTGGAGGGAAGTTTCTCCATCTTAGCCAGGATGCTGCCTGGCACACGGAATACACACATATTCTATACACCTTGCCATTCGGTGAGAAATGGGCTCAGAGATCTCCTAAACAAAATGTGAGCTGTCTCCCACTAAGCCTTAGAGATTCTGTCATGAGGATGCCTGTGGGTAATGAGGCTGATGGATGCAATCCTCTTGCTATGGCTGCTTCCATTTTATTTGTTTGTCTTATTTCTATATGTTCATTAAAAAAACCAAAAACCTAAAGCTGCTAAAACATGGTGCGATACATAATAGAGACCTAGCCGGAAGCTGTGTGTCTCTGACCCCAAGGCCTTGCTCTTTCCTTCAGCTGTGCGTCAGTCAGCAGGACAGCTCTAATGCCCCGGTTCTTACAGTATTATATCTGAATTTTGAATGACTATAAAATATGAGTATTACTGTAGAACATCTATCCATGTTACCTAGGACAGTTGTGAAGATAACTGAGCTGCCTTCAGGTACTTCTAACTGGGGCTTTGCTGTAAGAAGGTGTGAACCACACAAGGTTGTTTTGAAGATCAGTATAACATTTTTAATGTACTGCACATTGCCTGGCATATAATAACTGTTCACTAAACAAAAATTGTTGTTAATAACTGCCTCAAAGCAGACATTCACCAGTCTGTATAATATTCACTGTTCTCCTGTCACCAACAGTGTGGTACGATCTGGACTGATACCAGTTATGCAATTCAAAGATAGCATCATTTCAGAAATATTTACATCTAAATCTTCGTTTAAATAGGAGATAAAATGCTTTCAACTGTGACTATGCTACGTGAGACAGAATTTTAATCAGCACAGGAAGTTATGTAATAGAGAAATATTAAGTGTGTGTGCATATAGCCAAGCATGGACACATGCCTTTGACTACATTGGCTACATTTAAGTTAACAACACTATTCTGTTTTCAGTTTTAATCTCTAATTTTCCTGGCTTTGGTTGTCTAAATAAACCAGTATTCTCTAACTTTTTGTCCTATATAGCATAGAGTTTGGCCTAGTTTGGCTTATTTTCTATAAATATCCATGGTTAAAGTCATTGAAATTTCAGACCACTGAAACATTTTATAAAGAGGATTTCCTAGAACATCAATTTAAATTACCAGGTGCCAGCATATCCAGTTTAAAAAAATTAGCAGACTATATAATCCTGGCAGACATTATCTAGGAAATTACTTCTTAACTAACTTAAACTGGTATTCTTAATGTATACCTGCAACCAGAGGAAGTTTTATAATACAAAATTAATGTAGCTTTAAAATTACTACATGAGTCTAATTTGAGAGATGAAAATAATTATCAGGAAAAGAAAAAAAGAATACCTCAAGATACTGCTTTCAAAAGGAGCTAATTTTAGCCCCAAGTGCCCAGGTGCAGAGCACTCTGTCTGTTGCCTCTTTCTGTAGATGGACTGGCCAGTCCTAGTCTGTATGAGTTCTTAAGAATTACAGTCAGCTGCAGAGTCTGTTTACTTGGTACTAAGCCCTCAAGCTTGACTACCGTGCTATTCTGTGGACAGTCACTGATGGAAGGGGGAGATTATTTTATCAAACTTGATTTTTGATTGTCTGTGTACAGACGGACCAGCTTTCCCATAGCAGTGAACAAAAGCCTGATCGAAGCCAGGCTATTCGAGACCGATTGAGAGGAAAAGGATTACCCACAGGTAAGAGCCTGTTAACAGGAACTTTCTAGACCTTAATCTTTTTGTCTTGTGTGTGAAAGTGTGCTTCCTGGTTTAGAAATCCAGCCAATGGTGACTGTGGCTCATAAGAATATAAGAATGCAGAGGGGAAGCTAGGGAACAGAACAACATCGGGTACAATAGTAAATAAACATTACAGTTATGTAAAAACCATTAACTGTCAGAACTCCCACACACCTTTGTCCTTTCCAGTGTTTTTCATCATTTACTTACATTATCAGGTATTTTATTTTAAAGTTAGGTTTTAAAGTGTGACCGGATGAGCGCATATATGTATTTATGAACATTGACACAGTAGAGTGAAAGCTCACTGCATGCTGGTTTTTAATGCTGACCACTGAAATGCTAAGCACTAAACAGATTTTATGAGTAAGTATGTCAGTAATTTGCACTTGTCAGATACTGCCACAGGTTATAGGATGCTTGTAAATAAAAATAAATCATAGTTTGTTATTTGGTGGTAAAATGTAATGTGGATGTATAATGATTATGTAATGGGCTTTTTAAATGCATGGAAATTCTAAATATTTGAGATAAAAGTAGATATAAAAACAGAATTTTAAAATTCCTTCCTTCCCTCCCTCCCTCCCTCCCTCCCTCCCTCCCTCCCTCCCTCCCTTTTTTTTTGAGATAGGGTTTCTTTGTGTATCTCTAGCTGTTCTGAAACTCATTATATAGACCAGGCTAGCCCTGAACTGAGATCCACCGCCTCTGTCTCCTGAGTGTTGGGTTAAAGATGTGAGATGTCACTGCTTGATGAAAATAAGTTTTTTTTTTAAGGTTCTAAGAATCAGGCTTGGTTTTTTATAAGATAAATTTTTATTTTGTACATTATGTTTGTTATTTTTACTTTTCATCAAAAATTATTGGAAGTCATAATAACAAACATTAGCAAAGAATATTCTGTTCAAAGAATAAAAATTAAAAATAACAAGTATATTCAAATATAACATGCTCTAATGTATGCAGTCTAATAAAATAAATTAGAAAATTAGCATTTCTAATTTTTAATTTAGCTAGACAACCAGAATATAGCTATCTCATTTAGAAAACAAAACAACCTTGTGAGAACCCTCTCTTGTAAAATTGAAGTACAGCCCCTTGATTATCTGGACTGTTGGCAGAGTTCAGAAACCTCCTAAGCAAAAGAATGTGCTCTAAACCAGGACCCTGCTTCTCCTGAAGTCAAGAGGAAGAATGAGATTGGGAGGAGGGAAGGGTTGGCAAGAAGGATGATACATGGAAAAAAAGACTTTTTAAAATAAATAAATAATAATAATTTTTTTTAAAAGAGCATACAAACGTTTGATGGGGGATCTTGTGTGGTGTGCTAGTTGCCTAAATGGCTTTTTGTGCTTTGTTTTATTGGCTGTAAGCAAAGGTTATTATTGTTCTGGAAACACATCTTAACTTTCATTTGAAGATAGTAAATCTTTGGTTATATCAAGATTCTTTCCTAACATTTATTTTTTAATGTGTGGATAAAAAGTGCAAAGTAAGGTTTGTCTGACTCGGGTTTTAGAATGCCCTCGTAGCCATGAAGGTGTTTTTGATCCTTTGCCAATATTTCCTGCTAACCAATATTCCCTTGGATATGTGCACTCTGTGGGGAAGTCTGATTCTCTTTGTACTGTACTAGGATTTAAACGATGATATATAGACATTGGCACAAAGAACCCATCAGTTTTAGCTACTCTCCTTTTTAGGACAGAATAATAATAGTGGAGAATTATGTATGAGTATCAGAAGTGAGCCCTGGTAATCCTTTTAAAGGACTGACACTGAACACTTAGTGAGACGGTACACTGGCAAGGCTTGCCTTTCTCTCTGTCTTCCCTTCTGCCTCCCGCGTTTCCTGTCTGTGGTCCCTACCTCTGTGGTCTGCCCTTCTCTTTCCTATTGTGGCTCCAACCTTCCTGGAGTTCCCCTCTGCTGGGTCCTGCTGCCAGTGTGTGGCCATGCTGTGGAGCTAATGCTTATTTATGTGCTACTTGCTGATTTAATAAATATAATTTATATGTTGATGATAATTCTTTTAAATGTTTTGTGTTCTTTCAAGACCTCCCCAAGATGGTGTGATACTTTTGTTCTATCCCACATCCACCAAGGTTCTATTGGGGAGGGGGGAATCTTAGTTTATGAGTTTTTAAAGGCTTTGAAATGTTAACATAGTACATTTTATTACCATCAGTGTTTCACAGTTTTAATGTTTCAGACACTAATTGTTATTTCAGGGATATCAACTAGAGACTGAAATAAATCTATATCTTCTCTGTAGTATAGTCTAGTAACCAATTTATTTGTGTTTTTAAAAATAAAGTTATGTAAGTTTAGCTTCCTGGACATAAGAAAAACCAGCTGATCTATTTTGTTCAATTAATATCTGTTGATTGTATGAGCATGCGAACGAATTTTATCAACACGTTTGACAGTGAAGTGTAGTAGAATCTTTTTAATGTTTTCATAAATATGTGAGAGTCCTGTTATTTCACTGATCTTAAGCCTTGGGTGAAATATGGGTAAAAAGAAAAAGCATCTCACTGTCTTTCTTATATTATTTCATCCTTTTCTTACAAGTTTGAAAATAAGTTTAATTCCTTTTGTTTATGACTTTGATTTTATAATAAAAGTTACTCAGTGGCATTGCTGAATACATCTTTAGAATTATGACTCGTGAACTGTTGCAGTGCCGGTGATTTTTACAAACTAACATCATTAGTAGATGTTGATGTTGTTCTGTAGAAGTTGGATGCTCTTGGCCAGTGCTTACGCAGTAGTAAGAACGCTGTACAGGAACCATTTTAAGCTCCTTTTTCCGTCTTACGAAACCCGAACAGACAGAATTGATGAAAGTCCGCTAAATAAGGCCGAGTCGGAGGGATGAGCAGCCAGTTGTCTAGAGCACACACTAATTTATCAGGTTAAGACTGGAAAACAGTTAGCTGTTAAAGAACAGATGCTCTTCTAGGGTGCTGATGTTTTGGGGGGCATGCTTGTGCACTTTCTGGTTACTGGTATCCAAATACCCTGTAACCCTGTGCTGCCAGTGAAGTGTTCTCCTTAGTGCTCCAGTTAGACGTGTGTGTGGACCGGTAGCTTCCATGTGTTAGGATCCTGATAAAGGGACTCAATAAAGAACCCAGTAGGACGAGCATTGAGATACAGAATCCACTTGAAAAAAGCAATCCAGTTTATGGATAATACCTGTATCTATTGATTGCTAATGTAACACCACTTACCATTTTTGTGTATAAGTGAATGACCTTCAGAGGTGTTTCTTGAATCTTGTTTCTGAAATGTGTTATAAGAGTGAATTCCTAACCTGGATGGCTGTGTACCCGTACTTTGTTACTAATACTGCCGGTACTGATATCTTGGCTTCACTAGCTGCACAAGCACACATGCATGCATGCACACATGCATGCCCCTCCCCCCCCCCACACACAAGCGTTTGGGGAAACTGCACCATCATCAAATAGGCCGTGATGGCTTCAGAAGCTTGGGAGTGTGTTTACGATGCTGTTTCTGTGTACTTGAGCACATTTTAGAGGTTAGCTGGGAACTGAGGAGCTTCCTTGTGCACTAAAGCTCCTTCCCAGAGGTACTGTCGCTTTGAGTCTGTGCGTGGGGGAAAAGGTGAATGATGGAAACAATTGAGATAATAGTCCATGAAGACTTTATATCCTTGTATCTTTTTTGCTTGTTTTTTGAGATAAGCTTTCTCCTTATAGCCCTGTCTGCCCTGGAATTCACACTGTAGACCAGGCTGGCTTCAGAATCAGAGATCCACCCGCCTCTGGCTCTTAAGTGCTGAATTAAGGCTGTGTACCACTTATCCCTGATTTTCTTAGATCTTTTTATTTGTAGCTCTTCACTCTATTTATTGTCCCTTATCTGGATTTTAGCAAACTGTACACTTTCCAAGAGAGTGTTTATGGTTTCATTTTAAAATTGGATGCTGGTGATATAACTGGTGATAATCTGCGTCTGTGAATTGAGCTCATAGCCTCCTGAAGAGATAGCAGCATCTACCTTTTATCCTCTTTGGAACAGTGTGATACTTTGTTCAAGAACAGAGCTAAGACTTTATGAGAACCTGCTGATCTCTGGCTTCATTATTTTCTCTCAGAAGAACTTGTAAATACCCTCTTGAGATAATTATATGCCTAGGAAAAGAAGTCAAATAGAAAAGATAAATTTTAGTCATATTGCCTGTGTTGAGAAGAGCTCAGAATAGTTGTGATGGGTTAGCTCGCTTGTCCTGTCATCTTTAAAGAGGGAATGCTCAGTCATACCCACATGTTGTAGATGGAGGAAGTGAGAAACTTGGAGATTGACTGGCTTGCATAGCTTATGAGCTGGTCAGGAAGATCGAATGAAACCAGCGTCTCTTGATAGTAGTCTTCCTGCAAAATGATGCTGCCTAAACTGGATTTTAAAAGTTTTTTTAATCAATTCACTTAACCATCATTCTCTTGGAAGCTATTTTGTAAAGAATTTATAAAACACAGTCTTATATAAATATAAGACAAAGTCTCTCACTGTTCTGCTTGGGAGTGAAGGTATGGAAAGCAACATATGAAGTTGACAGTGAGAAGGTCATCCTAACTTAGGGAGGTCTGCCATGCTCTGCTAGTGCAGTGGAAGGGAAGACTGTCAGGACGAGGGACTCTGATCACTTCCACCTGAAAACTCAAGAGCTGCCCTGGTGGAGATGCTGTCAGCCATGCATTGATTTCACTGCCTGCCACGCTCTATTGATGATTACAGTAGTATCTGTTGCTTCCTGGGTAAAATAATCCAGATACCTTGTACACGTTTAGAACTATGAGTCAAATGGTGAACATTTTGTTTAGTCTCTGCTGTTACCAACCCATGCTCTTTGACCAGCAGATTCAAGCGTCTAATAATCACAAGTCTAGGATGCAGTGTTTCTTCTCACCAATATGGGTATTTGAACTCACATGCTAAGATATGGGATTGTGAAATTTTCCCTAGTGCCCTAGCAACACAAAGTAACTATGCTGCTGTATTCTGTCCTCAGTTTATTTAGTGAGATTTGTGCCTTTCAGAATTCTTATTTTATACTATATATTTTGCCTTGCATAAAGAAACCTCTTTTATAAAAATAATCTTTCATCCTATAGTGTGTAAATCGGGCAGTTACTTAGCTGGCTTTAAGTTGAAGATAATGAGAACATCATTGGCGTGACAGAGTGATACAGTGCTGGCGGATAGGAATATTTGTCTTAAAAACGGTGGTTTGGGCCATCTGACAGCTGCCTTCTTAGCCTATGTTCACACACCTATCTAATAACGTGTCTCCTTGCTATCCCAAAATTTAAAATTGTCATAGGCAAAGAGGTGCAGGAAAAAAAACCAAAAAAAACCACTTAGCTTTGTTTTTCTTCTTCTGCCCACAATCTTTTTCTCCCTTTAACGTTTTTGTAACTTATGACTTTATGACTCTACCCTTCCCATTAGATCATTTATGACAAGCATGTACCTCTGGCTTTAGGCCTTGTTTCCCGCTTCCATCCTTGGCTCGCTCTCCTCAGCAGTGCTGCCCTTTCCCATCTTCCTTCCTCTGTAGACCCTCTTCCTACTTCACCGTCCTGCTCACGGTCAAGATCATCTTGGAGGTTTTAGTTTGTGATCATAATGTTAACAGATACGAGTTAAGAACAGGAACAAATTGCACCTTAGTTCTATCTGACATATTTGGAGGACAAAGCAAAGTGGTGGAAAACTTTTAAGTAGATGGTTTTATTTTTGCTATGTATTTTCTTGCCTTTTTGATTTTATTTGTATGTGTTTTTAATTTAATCAGAGAACCTCATACTCCATTTCACTCCTGCCTTTTCTTCCCAGAATCCATGACCTATTCTTACTGCTACATATATGCCGCTATGTGTGTATGTGCACACATATGATCTAGTTTTCTTTAGCATTGTGCATCTTTATGTGTGTCCAGGACTGACAACTTATAATTGGACAACTTGAGGATCCTGTCCCTGGAGGAAACTGGTTTCTCCCCTCTCAATCAGTCATTGGCCCAGCCATTGACCATTGTTTATCTAGGGCAGGATTTGTAAAATTGCCACTGTCCATGTTGTCATGTCAACTGGTGATGTCATGCTTGTTCAAGTGGCTATATAAGAGCTGATAGATGCATTTTCTTATGCTGTTTAGTGGATGCTGTCTTGTCTAGCAGTTGGCATCCTGGTTGCCAGCTCTTATGGTATGTCTGCCCCCTCTTCTGTGGTGATCTTTGAGCCTTAGGTTTAAGGGTTGCATTGTCAATACACCAGGTAGGGTTTGGGCACCTCAAAGGCACGCCTAATGTCTGCATTTTCACCAGCTGTGGAACTCTGCAGTGATCTCCATCTGTTACAGAGAGAACCTCCTCTCTGGTGAGGGTTGAGGACTGCTATACTCATCTCTGAATATAAGAAACAGTATTTAGACCACAGTTTGACATTGCATAAGTTTCGGGAGATGGCAGCAGTAAGTTTCCCTCCAGGGTTCTGACCTCTCCAGTCACATGTGGCTTTTTCTGTAGTGCCAGGCAAGTAGGCTTAAGTTCAGTCAGATAATTGGTTACCCCGATGAAGGTGCCACTATTTCAGCTTTGGAGATAGATTGTCGGGCCAGTCAGTGTGGTTCACAGGCTTTACACTGCGCTCTTGTTTGTAGGTTTTGCTTCTTTTGTAGGCAAGATGCACAGCACCTTCCCTACTGGAAAAGCCTGGGGGGGGGGGGGGGGAGAGCTTCCTGTAACAGTTCAGCTTTGTTTCTCTAAGTCCTGAGTCTGAAGTGTGTGGCGTCTTCAGCAAGAGGATCTTAACTTTCATGTTCTGAAGGAGACAAAGGGCAGTGTTAATGACCTATATTGTTTTGGGAGACTCAGGTATTTCTTCAAACAACAATTCAGAAAGTATAGGGGTTTCCTATCCCTGATGCTGGAATTTTTTGTTAGATGTTACATAGCTCTTATGGGGGGAGCATCATGACCCCATGTGATATAATTCCATTAAAAATGTATGTATGCATGTGTACATGCATGTATGTATGTATATACACAAATGTATGCATGCACACACATGTAATAAGAGGTTCCTGGCCTGGCCTAGCCCTGAGTTCTGGACCAGCAGTCCCAACTAATCACACAAAGTCTTATAATATTAATTACATGCTGCTTGCCCTATGGCTTAGGCATATTGTCATCTATTTTTTGCATTTTAATTTATTTTTATTAATTTATTTTGTCACATGACTTATATTTTGGGGTATAGCTGGATTGTGTTTTTTTTAATTTATCTTTTTTATATCTAGGTTTGGATTTTTTGTCTTATTTTTAAGATGTCTTGTAGGCTTAAAGTTTTTTTTAATTAATGATATTTATAGCATATAGAAAGATATTTTAAATAATCACACAAAGTCTTATCATATTAATTACATGCTGCTTGGCCTATGGCTCAGGTACAATATTTCTCAGTATTTCTTTAATACTCATAGTTATTTCTCTCCCCTTCTATCCCCGGGCACCGCCTTGTCTCTCTCCAGTCCTTTTCCTCCACTCTCTCCTCTTACGTGCATTGAGGGTTTGCTTTTGTATGCCACGTGTGTGGTGCCCACAGAGGCCCTGAAGGGTGTCCAGTTCCCTGGAACTAAGTGAGAGACAATTGTGAGCCACCATATAGGGACTGCAAACTGAACCCAGGTCCTCTGTAAGAGCAGCAAGTGCTCTTAAGCACCAAGCCATCTCCCTGTAAATCAGCAGCTCCTCCTGAAAGCTATGTAGTTAGCATTTCCTTTAGACTGTGTGGCCGGGAAGAAGACATGCTTTCCTGAGATACTGTGACCAATTATTTCATTGTTAGTAAACACTAACGATCTCACGAGGACATGCAGGTTGCAATGCATTTGATAAGTGTTTTGTCATATTACAGCGACATTAGGATTTGCTGTTTTGAGGAATTCCCATTTAAAATAAAACTATGGGGATCTTGGAGAGGTGGCTCAGCAGTTACAGGTACTGGCTTCTTCCAGAAGACCTAGTTCAGTTCCTTAGCACCCCTAAAGTGGCTTACAACCTTCTGCGACTCCAGTCCCAAGTGATCCTTCTCCCTCTTCTGGCCGCTGTTGGCACTGCAACATGTGATGCACATACATAACAGGCAAAAGATAAATAAGTTAATTGATTTTTTTTTTTAAGTAAAATAAAATTACTGAATACAAAGAAATTGGGCATGAGAAATATCTGGAAGAGAAGAGGCAGAAGAGTGTGTTCTTATTTATAAGAGCTCAACAGAGAAAAACCTGTGGCTTGGGTAAAATGAGAAAATTGGTGTCAACTGTAAAGAATTCAAGTGTCTGAGCCACGAGGTTCCCATTTCATGAGTTGTAGGCTATCTACGGTTTGTTGGTGGAATCTCCATTGTAAAAAGATGATTCTGGACGTTGAACGGAGTTGATAGACGTGGTCAGTCCAATGATCATACCAGTGATTCAGCCAACAACATCATTACTTGGGTATGAACAGGTGAAGTAAGGTGCCTGTGAGAATTTTAAAGTCAGGATTGTGATGGAGCTGAAGAAGATGAGGCACTTAAGGGCGGTGTCCATATGTCCACTTGGAGCCATCAGTCCGGTAATAGTGCCACTTACACTGTTAGGAAGGGTTGGAAGGGAACGGATCATTCTGGAAGCAGAAAACAAAAGATGAGTTTGGACCTTGAACAGTTTGAGGCACTTCTGCTGCATGGTAGCCCAAGCTCCAGAAGACTGAACCTCCCCCAAAAGATCGGTGTGAAGAAAGCAAACGTGGGAGTCTTTCAAATCCGGATAATATTTAAAGTATTGTTACCAAAATTTTATAAGGAAAAGAAAAAAAAAGAAGAGAAATCTGAACCTGATTTACTTGAGTAAATCGAACACTTGGAAACATATTAAAGGATTAGGAAAGAGTAGGAGGGATCCACAGCCCCAGCAGGGAGTCAGGTGTGGAGGAGCCTGTGAGAACCCTTCACCTGGAGCAGAGACAGTCCCTAGTAATGCCCAAGGAAGACATCAGGTGCCTAGTAGCTGGAGACTAACCAGAGTAGGAAAATAGTGAGGGAGAAGCAAAGAACTACAAAGACAGTGGACAAACGGAAATGTGACAGAAGAAGGTGTGTCTTGGTTTTGTCTGTCACTTGAGAAAGAGTAGATTATATTTGTATAATGGAAAAACTCAACAGAAGGGAGAAATGCCGGCACCGTAAGTGTGCCTAGCAGAGAAGTTAACCCAGACATGCTTGGGTGGAGGAGGGGAACTCCAGCGTCATGCTTTATCATGCTTTGTCATGCTTTGTCATGCTTTGCCCTACTCTGAGGCAACAGGGCCAGGCCAGTATCTGTATGCTCAGGTGGGTAGCGTGAGCCACGGGAAGGTGAAGGACCCCTCCCAAGGGGCTATTTCTGTGGTGGGTTATGAGGTGGGGTCATCTGGTAAATGCCAGTGATGACTGAGGAAAAGTGGAGGTCATCGTGAGCCAACGTCCATCGACAGAGAACTTGAGCCCGACCTTACCGTGTGTCAACAGACCCTGCTTGAATTACAAAGGTTGTCCACTTGCCTCGGGTCAAAGCGGCAGGGAGAATGAGGGAGAATGAGGACGTCTGCAATCCGTGTGTGGTCGTGATCCTCGGATCCTCTCAGGACTTACGTGTTTCAGTTTATGTAGTCTGTCAGCTTCCAGTTTTGAAGTCCATACATTTTACATTTGCTAGTTTCAAAATAGAGTGTTTCCCCAGAGGACTATGACACGGCTATGCTTGCAGCTAGAAGGTACATTTTGTAATAATCTGCCTGGGTGTGGTATAGGATGTGTCCTGGTGTCCCTCCAGTACAGAAGCCGGCCGTAGTTATGCTGGTTAGATCTGTATTTCCCAGGATGCGAAACACAAACAGCACGATGCTTGTATTGCTATTTGTTTCTTTAGCTGAGAAATTTACTTTCTCATATTTTGGGGTGAATTTGTTATCAAGGAATTAATGTTTGTAGTAATCACTTTGAAGTGACAAATAGTACATTCAAATGAATTTGCAAGGAATTTCTTGTTGCTGAAAAGACCTAGTCATATTATACAGCACGTTTGTTTTCAAAGAGAAATCACAGAATACACTAGAGAAAGTTGTCAGTGTTTTAGGGCTCCTACACGGTTTTCAGTACTGGACAAATACTATTTGGGATGCTGAGTCTATTGACTGATAGAATTAATATCACTAAATGGACATTTTTGGTATGTCTCTGTAGAGCATTAAAAATCAACAGTATAAATACGTGGTTTTTAACTATTGAACTCTAGAGACAAAGCTAAGATTGGGGTTGCCACTAATAAGTAGTGATGCGTTCCATCCTAATGGGAGAGATTTTAGTCTCTATAACAGTCTGTCATGAAAAATGGATTTCTTTAATAACTTAGATGGAAATCATCTGGGTTTTAGATATGGTTAAGTTTTCTGAAAACATATCTAGTTATAGTCAAATTTGAACTTGATAATTCTAAGTATTAGAATTTTCTTCCTATACAGAATAGGAAGAATTTTCTTTCTTTAATTAAACACATTTATTTAAAAGATCAGATTATATCAAGACTTTTTTTTTACTTTGGAAACATTTTAAACTACATTTTTAGAAGTTAAAAGAGTATATTATGCATTATATTATCCTCATAATTTCATGGATAATTACTGTTCTACAAAATAAGATATTAACCTTATTTTCATTTTAAAACCAAGTCGTTTACTTTGGATGGTAGAAATAATGCTACTCAGAAGCTTGGTTTCAATATAGTATATACGCTGTTCTGTAAGAGGCATTGTGAAGTGTCAGAGCTTAGTGGTAAGAGTTCTTACATGCACAGGGCCTGGGTTCAGTCTCCAGTAATGCCAAAGGGAGTGGTGGGGGAGAAAGGACTGGAGAATTGATACACTGTCGCTACTACCCGTCATCTTCATCTCTGATCCTCTTTGGAGGAACTGGCAACACTTTTGTTATCAGTGGTGGGTTACATTTTAGCTGATTTTCTAAATTTTCTGCGCATACATGATAGATTCTTATCATTCCAGGGAGAAGCTCCACTTCCGATGTACTAGACATACACAAGGCTTCATTCTCTCACCAGACTTTTCTTAACAAAGGGCTTAGTAAATCTATGGGATTTTTGTCCATCAGAGACACACAAGATGAGGAAGATTATTTCAAGGATACCCCATCTGATAACAATTCCAGGCGTGAAGATGTTGAGACTGTCTCTTCCCCTTACCAGTTCAAAACTAGCAGTCCACAAAAAAAGGTTTTCCCTGGAATCGATGTGCTGTCTAAGAAGAAGGTCTGGGCTTCATCCATGGACTTGCTTTGTACGACTGACAGAGATTTTTCTGGAGAGACTGGCAGGTACCAACACTGTGACCCTGAGACAGTAACAGGAAGGGTTTCAGCCACTCCTAGAAACCGAGAGGCAAGGTACTCTGATGGAAGCATCGCCTTGGATGTCTTTGGCCCCCAGAAAGTGGAGCCAGTGCATCCTACTCGGGAAGCACCTATCTCTGCAGTAGCAAGTGCTTTGGACCGAATTCGAGAAAGACAAAGGAAACTCCACGTTCTGAGAGAAGCCATGAATGTAGAAGGTTAGTAATTCTGTGTGTGTCTGAGAGATAAGTGATTAATAAAACATCTAAGATGTGTTTTAAAATAAAGAAAGGCCATTAAACCATTCCACAAGTCTAATCTCACTGCGAAGCCTTTGCGTCTAGGTCACATTGACTCCACTGTGAGTTTCTGTTCACTCTTCTGTCAGAGCCCCAATTAGTGTCTACAGAGTCTTCCGTACAGCACCCGACACTCCACAGTCCTCCCTACAGCCAGCCCTGCAGACTCCCCACAGTCCTCCCTATAGCACCCGACACTCCACAGTCTTCCCTACAGCCCTGCAGACTCCCCCACAATCCTCCCTACAGCACCTGACACTCCACAGTCCTCCCTACAACACCAGACTCCACAGTCCTCCCTACAGCCCTGCAGACTGTCCACAGTCCTCTGGGCTGCACTTCCAGGCTCTGATCCTGATCAGGCAGTTTTCTGTGCTGTGTGCTGCCTCACTAGAGAATGGTTCTCAGAATCAGGTCACATCAAGCCCAGGGAGACCAGCTAGCTCAGTACCAGTTGGACTCCAGACCAAAGCTTCCAAAACAGGCTTCAGAATACAATGACAGAGATAGTTGGTTTGAAATAAGGTTTGGGATCTACATTTCTAAAATCATGGTATTTAGGTTTAAAGTCAGTTTAGATTTCAATTGATTGCACCATTTTGTATCTATAAGTTACCTTCTCGAATCTGAGTTATACCATCTATAAAACGGACATAGCAAAAAATGATCAATTAGATAAGGAGTGAGAAATGATTAAATAAGTCATTTATTGCATTTTTAATTTTAAAATCTTAAAATCAACTTTGTAAATTATGTTTAGCACAGTCTCACTGTATTATGTTGGCCAGACTCAAATACAGAGAGAAGCCTGACCTATGTCTCACCAGTGCTGGTGTTAAAGATATGCACCACCATATCCAGCTGTCTCCAGTTACATACAAAGAAAAAAGAAAAAAAGATCAATGCATTGAGTTGAATAAAGTTGTATTCAAAAATATAAGGATTGTAGCTCTTTGAGCATAAATGCATGCAAGAGAAAGAGTAGGTTTTCAATTAACGACACACACACATAGCTACCCTGAAACTCCTATATACACCAAGCTGGCCAAGTTCTGAATTTCTTTAAGATGAAAGCTTTATAACTTCCATTTCTTTGTCACATCTTATTGTCCCTTGTTGTAGCTATTTGAACTTTATAATGCTTTCTGTTTAGAGTGAGGAGTAACAAAACTGAGGGCGTGCTAACTTTGTGTGCTCATGGAATGCTTGTTCATGTGTGTGCAGATGCATGTCCCTTTGTGTGTGTGTGTGTGTGTGTGTAGTCTTGGGTGTTTCTCAGGATCCAGCCAACTTTTTTATTTACCCCCCAAACGATTTAATTTTTATTTTTAATTGTGTGTATAGATAAGATATGTGATGTCAATTTGCATACGACATTCTTAGAGGCCAGACAAGGACATCAGATCCCCTAGAGTTGAGAGCTATTACATAGGAGCTCAGAACCTAATATGGTTCCCTGGAAGAAGTATATGCCCATAACTGCTGAGCCACTTCTCCAGCCACCACCTTGTTTTCTCACTGGACACAAAACTCTGACTAAACAGGAAGCCCCAGGGATCTATCTGCTTCCTACTTCAACTCATCCCATGGCCACCACCACCATCACCACAGTGCTAGGTTTA
The DNA here is from genome assembly GCA_033318265.1 of Phyllotis vaccarum. NCBI lineage: Eukaryota > Metazoa > Chordata > Mammalia > Rodentia > Cricetidae > Phyllotis > Phyllotis vaccarum. Next base: position 73,003,833 of record JARWLC010000001.1, on the reverse strand, counting down.
CAAGTCTTGTCACCAAGCCTGGCTTTTATGTGGATGAGATCAAACTCAGGTCCTCTTATGTGCCCAGCAAAGGACTACCCACATCCCCTCACCTCCAAGCCCTTATCATCTTAGGTATCTGTTTCAGTACAATTTGTCTGTAGACTGTCTTTTGCTAAAGGCCTGGTCTTCTGTTCTTTAAGTTCAATCATGTACTATCTTAGTAAAAGACATATTGCAGTGTTTCCTTCAACTCAGGAATTATGATTATTAAAGAATCTAAAATTATGGAGAATATATGAATATCTAATTAATATTATGAGTTTGTATATAATATGCATCTTATAAAGCATTAGTGACTTTATGGGGTAATTAATTATATTCTTTGCATGTTGTGTGAATGCTTCATGTATGTTTGTGCACTATGTATGTGGTTGGTGCTTGTGGGAGTCAGAAGAGGGCATCAGATCCCTTGGAACTGGAACTGGAGTTACAGTTAGTTATGTACCACCATGTGAATGCGGGGAACCAAACCCAGGTCCTCTGCAAGAGCAGCAAATGCTCTCATCTGCTGGGCCATCACTTCAGCCTTGGTTCTATGAATTTTTGTATTCTTGATACATAATGGTCTGAGTCTTTCTAAGATGGGAAGTAAAATTATGTTTATTCACTCTATCCGTTCTGGCTTTTAGAATTGTGATGACAAATAGGTACTTCCTGTAGCTTAAGGGAAACGACTCCACTTCTGCAGTCACGTCACCCCTTCAGTGTTAGACAGCAGCAGCTCACATGTGGGGAGAACTTAGGACTGTGTGCTCACGAAGACACACATAAAGAAGTGTTTCCAGTGTAGGAAAGGACAACTGTCAGGGATCAAATGGATAGAACTATTACATCTAACCCAGCAATGAAGAAGGCATAAACAATTGAGATGAACGCATACGACACTTAGAAGGAACAGTATCTTTTCTTAATTTGAATATTAAAATAAAACCATGGATCTGGGTATGGTGACTAAATTTTCAATTCCAGCATTTAGAAGGCAGAGGATAGCAAATTTCTATGAGTTGGAGGCCAGCCTGGTCTACATAGTAAGTTCTAGGCCAGCCAGAGAGCTGTCTAATAAGACCTTCTTTTGATGATAGTAATAATAAGCCGTGGAGCTAAAGAGATGGCTCAGTGTGTAAGAATATTTGCTCTGTGGACATAAGGACCAGATTTCATAAGAACTGAAACACTGTAAGGAGCTGGGTGTGAACGCTATGCCTGTAACCTGTTGTTGGGGTGCAGAATCCTGCAGACCCCAGAAGCATGCTGGCCAGCTGTTGTAGCTGAAACAGAAAGTCCCCAATGTTACCAGAAATTTTGCCTTATAGAAACAAGGTGAAGAACAGCAGTGAAATTCCAGTTGTCTTTCTCCGACCTACATATATGCTCACACAGTGACATGCACACACTACACAAAGAAAAAGAAATTAAATATTATCTAGCATTCTATGTATTGGTTTCAAAAGATCACTTGCCTTAATATTTTGAAAGTTAATGTTAGTAAAATTGAATCTTTTATCGTTGAACCTTGGTTTGAGAGTTAAGGAGATTAGATGTTAATGGACTGGAAATTTTAAAATTGTACTATGATTGCCAGTTTAATGTAGTTTCTTTGGAAAAGTAACTTTTAATTGAACTACCTGAAACAAAATACATTTAGCTTGTGGTCTGTTTATCTCATGAGGTGGTAGATGTGTTCATGCTTTAATAGAACACACATACACCAGTATGTGAGTACAAGAAAGTATTTTCTGTAGTTAATACATAATAAATATTTTTAAATTTTATTTATTCACATAACTAGTTTTGATAATATTTCATTTCCAGATTTTGAAATTTTATGTTTGAGAGACATATACATAAAGGAAAAGCTTTTAAAAGTACAGGATGCTTTGATCTGTTTAATAACTAGACATTTTCTATTCTGAATCTTGCCTGTGTGTTTCTAGAAGTGTTTTAAAAACCCAATAGACCAAACCTGAAGCTATAGATTTATCACGCACATATTTAGATCATCTCATATAAGCCTCTGCTATTATATTTAGAAGTAGCAATAACTTAGCACTTGCTTTACTGGCAAGCACATTATCCTCGAGGACGTTTGAGATGTGGGATTCTAAAGTAGCAGTTCCAATTTGTATCTTAGTTTAGGGCTGACTGATTTTCTTCTGTGTTTCTTTGCACATGAGATAATTTACACGACTTTGCAAACAGAAGTGCAGCAAAGGTTTCAACTAGTACACAAAGAAAGATGAATAGGAAATAAATCCTCTTTGTCCCACTGAATTCTCATGAAAACAGAGGTCTTTATGTCTGATAAACCAAGCAGAATGGTCTACCTCACTAATGTACACACTGTATTTATGCACCTTTCTTAAATATTTATATTTAAAAATACTCTGTATAGTCTTTTGTGATCTTGATCCTGATAGCTGCTAATGGATTTCAGTAATTTTAGGATTAGATGATGTCTTAGAGTATATCTTTATCTAAACAATGTTTTGGGCTTTAATAGCATAATCTGTAGCCCAGAAATAGTTGATGATTGAGTTTCTGTCAGTTGGAGGATGCTTATGCTCATCATGGATTTTCCCAGTTCCGGCTAAAGATTTCCTATTGTTACTTTACTTTGAGAAAATGTTCTGGGGCTGGGGATATAGCTCAATGTATAGCATACCAACTTTAAATTTGATCCCTAGCACGTCAGAAGGAAAAATAAATCGTTATATTATTTAAAACAACTAAAAATGAAATTGCCACACTTAATTTGTTCTTTTGTACACTGCACCGATAGTGAACATAGCAACAGGAACTTTAGCGCTTCCCTGGAACAGCCCTGTGCTCTTGAAAGGAGCCTTTCCCTCAGTCACCCTGTACCACCCAGCCTGCCCAGTGTAGACCAGACCTTCAAGTCATTGAGTGTCCGCTAGAAAGAGCCTGAGTACATTGCACTCCTAGTTTTTGGCCCAAGGCTCAGAAACGTAAACTGATTTGTCAAAGGAGCTTCATGATCCATTCTTCACGATCAGCCTGTGCTTTGAACTCTGTCATATGGTTCATCGTTGGTCATCTAGATTGCACTTATCACCTAACAAGCCCCAATTTCTCCTTACCAAAGTTAGCTAATTTTTAATACACTCAGGTAGGATGGCATTGGGAAAGGAAGGCCAAAGAGGAGACTGTGCCAGAGTTTTGACAGCACTCCAGGGCAGCCTTACTAAGTCGTGATGGGTGTTCCAGTGAAGGGCTACCATTGGGGATCATGAGGGGACGAGGAACAGACTCATCCCAGTAGTCCCGATGAGTGCTCCAACTTCAATGGGAACAGAACGGGAAAGTTAGGATCAATATTTAAAGCCTTAAAATTATAAATTATTACCCAACTGTTAAGTTGATACTTAAGCTTTCAGACAGCGCTGTGTAGAAAGCCGGCCAGAAGGCACAGGGTTCTGTGTTAACCAGTGTTAAAATTTGATGGCTCTATCTTTTCTTTCCTGTTAATTTCACTTTTAAAAGGGTGAACTGCAGAGATGGCTCAGTTGTCAGGAGCACTTGCTCCTGCAGGGGACCCGGGTTCAAGTCCCAGCACCCACATGGTAACTCCAGTTCCAGGGCATCTGACATTGTCTATTAGACTTGGTAGATACGCATGCACATGGTGCACAGATACACGTGTAGGTAAATCACCTACACACATTAGATACACATAAAGGAGGTTTTAAAAGATTACTTTATGTATAAGTGTTTTTCAGCATGTATGTATGAGTACCACATATGTGCAGTGCCTGCTGAGGACAGAAGAGGCACTTGGATGCCCTGCACCTGAAGTTACAGGTTCTGGTGAGCTGCCACGTGGTGTCTTTTCCAAAGCCCAGTTGGTCACTGCCGAGTTGTTCCCCAGTCTCACTTTGCCACCCAGGACTGCCCTGGGTTGGCTCTTCTTTGGTGCCATCATTTCTCATTTTCCCCTCTCTGAGCTGTGTCTTACAGCCTGTGAAGGTTGGTTCTCACTGGGAGTCTCTTTGCTGTGATTACCATATGCATCCCGTGCTTTATCAGTAGGTCCTAATAAATTCTTCCCTGTCAGAGAGGGACCTGAAGCAGCACTGTGAGGCTGTATGCCCAGTACTGCACACCTGCGCCTGGGGACGATGGCATGTTCTTCCCATAGTCAGAGCTACTCTGCACAAACCATAAAGTATGAACAACAGATGACAGCTAAATATTATTTATTTAATGAGCTACGTTGTAAGTCTACTTTACCTCAAAATCAGATAATGCTTCTTCCTTCATTCAAGTACTGTGACCGCTGGTCCTGGCCAAAGTTGGTTATTCTGACAGCTTTGTGGATAGGGCTGACAGTTTGCTGGAATACATAAACCCTTACACATGTGATCTGTTTAATTTTGACATTTCATTAGAGAAGGTTCTGTTTTCAGTTTTTAACTTTATAGTGACTTTAAGAAAAGCAAGGGGGTGACTTCATAAAGCTCTAGTCTCTAAGAAGAGAGATACAGTTTGCCCCACACCTTCTCTTAAGATCAAAATGCTAAACTGTGTTAGTTTTTGTTTCTCTACTTTATTTACGAGTAGAAAAAAGAAAGAAAAGTAAAAATTTTGCTAGATTATTACTTTTAAATTACTCCATGAGCTAAAATAATAATTTTAAGTTGCAGTCACACTGATATCAGAACTAAATACCAGTAAGCAGAAATATGACATTAGCAAATAGCCCATGAATTGTATATACCAGGGGCTTGCATAATATTCCTAAAAGATTACAATGAGTTTTGCATATTTGAAGTACACTATTGTAGATGGATCCACATGTTGGCTAGAAAGAACCCAGGGTTGACAGTGTTCCCAGGAACTGGCATCATGGAGTACACGTATGAAATGCTGGAGATACTGTGTCTGCACGTTCCTCTGAGAGCCACGTGAAGCTAGTCTACAGCTGTTGTGTGCCTCGTGCAGCTAAAAGACTACTTTGTTTTGCTGACCCAGCACATTGGCCAGTGGCCACCACAGTAGTTGGTGCATGTTAGAGTAGCGCTGCCACTTAGTCCACCATGAAGCCCTTCATATCACAGGAGACTGGATTTTGCAGCACCTGTGATGGGGAGAGCAACACATTGCTCTTCAGCATAAATCAGGCAACTGCTGAGACATTTCTCTTCCTAAGTTATCAAATGGAAAAAAAAAAAGAAATTCAAACAATAAGGAACCATTGAAAACAAAAACTTTTCTTATATCTAAAACAAAATATTAATTTCGGATCCACAAAAATATTCTTTTTGTTCAGAATGTAAGGATCTAAATTTAATCTAGCTACTTAGAGATTTAGCTTGGCTTTGACATAACCTCCTGAGAAGTACAGACTGACAAGTTGATCTTTAAAATATGTAATACAAGTCTCATCATGATATTTAAATTCCAGCAACGTGTTTAATTGGTTGGTTGGTTGGTTGGTTGGTTGGTTGGTTGGTTGGTTGGTTGGTTAGCTCTGTTCTGTTGTGTTGTTTAAAGACAGAGCTGTCCTCTAACTTGCTCTTGAAGGCAAGTGATCTCAGTTGAGACCTGGCTGTTTTAATCTGCAAACTCTTTCTTCCCAATCCCTTCTGTCTCTGCAGTTTGTCAGTTAACCAAACCCCAACACCCTTCGGCAGCAGCGTTCTTACACACACACAGGTTACACAAACCCCAACATCCTTTGGCAGCGGCTTCTCCTGCACGCACAGGCTGTAGTTGTTGGCTTCCCAGCTTGTCCCTGGCCGCTGTCTCATCCTGGAGGTTTGGCTGTCATTCTCGCTGTCTGCCTTCCTCCTGTTCTTTCTTTTCCTTTCTCTTTCAATACCTCCTTCCATGTCTCTGTGAATGTGTAGAGCGAAATATATGTACACAGACTTACACATTTATATATAAATAAAAGACGTTTAAAGAACTTTCCAGTGTGTTTCTACATATACTTGTAAATACAGCTACCTACCACCTAACTTGTATGAGACTATTTTACATATCCATGCCTCCATTCCTGTGGCCTATCCATCCTTAAGACTGTCAAATGTTTCAGGCATTGCCTGGATCAGGAATATTTCTCTTACCTCCCAGTTGAGAATGGTGACCTGTATTTGTTTATTTGAAGTTACGTATTTTTTTAAGGATTTGTTTCTCCTATAAGCCTCAGATTTTTTTTCTGTGTAATTCCCAGCTCTGTCCCTGGCATATATCAGGTACTAAACTAGCACAGTGTGGCTGCTAAAGAACGTTAGTGTACGTACCTGCAGTGCTACTTTGGATATAGGCTTGGCAGTAGTCTGGCCAGTTAGAGAAGCATGGAGAATTCTGTTTTTGTCCACTCTGTCTTTGAACATTGTACAAGGGCCAGTGAGGTAAGAACCACAGAAGGTCCTGGATGGTACTTGATGAGAACCAGGAGCTCTGACTGAAGGCATGGCCCAGATACGGCTCCACATTATTCTTCTTTTCCTCATGCCTGCCTCTGCAAAATTTATAAATTTGTAATGGTCCAGGTCATAGGGTTTCTCCACGTGCCCTCCTTCACTTTCATACTTCCAAGGTGTCTCCTTCTAGGTTAAATTCTGTTTCTCATGATCACCTCTCAGGCTTTATGACCACATTCTGCCGATCAGAGCCCGGTATGATGCAGAATAAAGCGAGACCTAGAGAGCCCATGAAAATACTTCACAAGTTACTCCTCTAAACTGGAAGCACAGAGAGCTTCACCCACTATATAAATCCCCAGCAATGCAACTTGTGTTTCTCTGCTGCTTGAACTGTTTCACTTATTAGGGCATTCTCTTAAAAAAACAAAGTGAGGTCTTTAAATGTGTAGTAGTTATGAACTAGAAGGCAGTCACTGTCATCACTCTAAGACTGACATCTGCAATTTGAGTCATGTAGTAAAGGCAAAGAGAAGCCAAGCTAGACATGGATTCCTGTCACTGGGGTTGGCTGAGTGTCCCTTGGAATGTGCCTTGGCTTACCATTTGTGCTGACTTGGATTAATTTAAAGTGAAAACAGTCAGATGAAAGAGCTTTGTGTGAGCCCAGAATTATATGCAGATCCGGAGTCTGATTCCGGAACTTTTAAATCCCGGTGTTGATGATCACATGTCATGATTCCGTGCATTTAAGTTACCAAGTGTGTATTGCACTTGTAGAGGTTCTGGTTGTAAAGAACTTGTGGAAAGCATTGCAGCCTTCTGAGACGCTGCTTATGTCAGTGAAGCCAGTGTGATCATAAAGTTGGCGTCACGTCTGTTCACAGGATGAAGCTGTATGTAAAAGGCAACAAAATACTCTTACTCTGCTGAAGTTGTATGAGAAATTAAGGGCTCTCTTTTTGAAACAGTGCTATATGTGATACTATAAATTTACCTAAACTTTTCAAAGTCATTCTTAAACCCTATTTGTTCCAGTCTTTCCAACTAGACAGAGGGTGCTCTGTGTGTGTGTGTGTGTGTGTGTGTATGTGCATGTGGTGTATGTGTGCGTATATGTGTGTGTGGTATGTATATGTATGCAAGGGCTGTAATGTGTGTATATGGTGTGTGGGGGTGTGTGTGTGTGGTGTATATGTATGTGGGGGATGTGGTGCGTGTGTGCTATGTGTGTGTATGGTATATATATGTGTGTTTTGTATACATGTTCATAGGCACAGTTCGGTGACTTTGGCTTCCCTGATGTGACCCTCCCCAATGTGTTTCACTCTTACTACTGTCCTTAACGCTGGTGACTTCCAGAACTTCTTCTCTGTCTGAAATCACATATTCCCATCAAGTTTTAATAAAGGAAATTCTCAGAAGAATGAGACATAACCTAGAATAAATGGACCTTTTTAAATGAGTTTCTTCATTGTAGATTTTATCTACACATTTAATAGGTGATAAAAATTAGAAACTGGCAAATGAGATATAGAGAGCAGTTTAACCCAGCAAAGGTGAACATATTCTTCATTCATGATGATGAGAGTCCAGAGTTTCCCTACTACACCAGGAACATTCACTAAAGGTAGAGGCCACATATGAATTTTATAACATGTCTATTTAAATATGTGTACTATAGGTCCATTGCATATGATTACAACTTTTAGTATTCAGAAAACTTTGTAATATTCTGTAAATAGGTTTTTAGGAGGATCTTGTGGGTCTTTTTTTATAGGTTGAGGTTTAGGGATATAGCTCAGTTGTTTCTTGTGTTACATGAGTGACAATTTGAGATCTGCCCTTAGAGCCCAGAAAGAAACAAGGCAAGATAGTGCACAACCTCCACAGCCTCCTGGTGCTGAGGGAGTAGGCACAGGTGGTCCTTAGGCTAATGCCACCCTGCTGAGCTGGTCTGCAACCTCTAAGCCAGAGACCAGAGCAACATCAAAGGTTGTCCTTTAGCCTCCAATAGACACATGTCACTCAAGCATACATGGACATGTGTTCACATGCACAAACACAAACAGGTCTAATACCAGTTAAAATTCGGGTTGGTACTGAATGTGTACATCACATTCATACTATTTATTTTTCTTTATATTAACAATGTCATAATAATCAGATTATTTCTTAATTACACAATTAATACTACAGTCCTGGAATCTAGACCAAATCCAAAGTGCTAGAATTATTATACATTGAGATATGGACAGAAAACATTGCCAGTTGTGATAGCACATGCCTTTAGGAGGTAGAGGCAGGCAGTTTGAGGCCAGCGTAGTCGACACAGCAAGTCCAGGAGTAACCAGTGCTACAAACATGTCTCGAAAATCCAATAAAGAAACAGAGGTGAATATCACTGGCATCTGGATCTTCTTAAGAGGAAGGTGCTGAATGATGCTAGGGTACTTCACAAAAAAGTAGGTTCTACCTGCCTACTACAGACCAGAGCTGAGGCAGAGAAACCTCTTCTTTCTGGTCAAGCATGTAGATGATCACAGAGCCAAGAAATGTTGTGACGCTAGTGGTCCTTAAGCATGGAACTTGGGCCTCTCCATACCAGTGTCAGATTGCCTTGACATAGGATATCATTTTTACATTTTATATTTCCGAAGTGGCTGATGTTATTATTTAATTTAGAAATGGATGGGCAAGTGAAGGCTCTTGTCTTTAATCCCAGCTCTTGGGAGGCAGAGGCAGGCAGATATCTGAGTTTGAGGCCAGCTGGGTCTACAGGTCAAGTTCCAGGACAGGCAGGGTTATACAAAGAAACGCTTGTCTCGAAAAACCAGAGTGAGGGGCAGCGGAGCTCATGTTTACAAAGGTTAACGCCTTTGATTTTTGTGAGCATGACTAACTAGTAAATTGTGGTTTGGAACTTTAATCTGATTATAAACCTTTTTAAAAAAAAGTATGACTGACTAAGAATACTTTGTGGGACTTTTAATCTAGTTATGTCTACTGTGTTATTACATGAGAAGAACTTGGATAACAGCACTTTAATGGCACTCAGAATACAAGAGGCTCACAAAATAAATCCCTTCCATTTAAATGAATATAACTGTCCCCACCCTATCCCTGATGTAAAGGAAAACATCTTCCTACCACTAGTAGACAAAGCTAGTCATCTAGTGCCTTTGCCTTTGTAGAGTGCTAGGCTTCCACCCACATGCATAACACGGTGGTGTCCCACCTCCAGGTGGAACCCTGAGGATGGCTTCTAGAGACAGGGCTTACCAAGGAAGGATACCTTCTCAAGAAGCCTTCAGAGGGGTTGAACAGAGTTGCTTTTGTCTCTAGAAGGAACCCTGGCTGAAGAGAAAAGACAAAGCACAGGCTGTAAGCTCAGGGAAACAGGCATAAAGCAAGACCTGGTGAATGGATTCAGTCTGCAGGAATAGTTCAGAAACAGTAAATTCACGCACTGATTTATATGAATGACGTGCAGTGAGAAGCTGGCGTTCCGAGGCACAGCATCCCAGCACGGGAAAGCTCTCTGGTTGTTTTATTGGACAGGTTCACTGCTTCTTCCTACTTAGCTTATAAAACAGCAGAACTATGTCATGTCCAATCTGAGTCCTCTCCTGGGCCTGCTAGTGTAGCTGTCCTGAAACTTGCAGTTCTGAGTTTTTGATTTGGTACCGGTTCCCTAGAAAATTCCACATGGGATTAACTGGAGAGGTTGGTAACAATAAAACAAAGGTGCTTTGGTGCCTTCAGAGGAAACAGTTCTTCCTATGTAATAGTTTAGTGTGTGCATAGTTTATTATGTTATTAAATACAAAGTGGTATTAGGTAGCACTGTTGTCTTCATTGAAGCTACCATTTTTTTCCTTCTTCCATGACCCTTTCATACTCACATTCAGCACTGGATTCTAAACCTTATTTTACCATGAGATTTCTCTGTAGTAGAATGCAGTCTGTCACAGAGGACTAGGAAATACTTCTCAATTCTGAAACCTATCACTTAATACTCTGCTGACGAACGCAGGCTGGGCAGTGTACTCATTGGCTATAGTATATCTTGAAACATCATTCTACAAACTTCCCTTCCATGAGTCCATCGCCAGCATCTGCTGTTTCTCCTTTGTTTAAAGTGTCTTTCTCAGCAAGACTCCTGCTTTGCCTGGTTCTCCCCGCATGTTGTTCCTGCTTCCACAAACTTGGATCTTCAGTGCCTTTTAACCACTTCATTATTCATTAAGTCTTTTAAAAAAAAATCTCTGTTGAACACCTAGCACAAACAATTCGTTGTGTGGTGTTCATATCCTCACATTTGCAGTCAGGCAGCTCTATCACTCTTCTCTGCAGGATGTTCCCGTGGACTGCTCTCTCTAAAATCGACAAAATTCAAAAACCAGTTGAGATAAGTTTTCACTAAAATTCATGCATCTGTAGCCCTGGGGCCACATGCAGGATTTGCTGTGGGCTTCACTGACCCTTGTCGTAGTGTCACGGATGACGTGTCCCCTGGGGTCAGGATTCTGGCCATGGTGCTCCCAGGACGTGAGTCAGTCTTTATGACCAAGCAACCACCTGAGGATGGTATCTTGAGCTTTCCACATCTCTTGTTTATTTTCACCGTTTCTCCTGCCCCCTGTTTCCCCTGTGAAGCCTCTCCCTAGTGTTTTTTCCATCTCCCATTTCCTTCGGCACATTTTCCATCCGTTTTTCCGACTATCATCTGCAACTTGAAAAACAGGCTTTTTGTCATGAACAGTCTGTGCACTGAGCCAAAAGCTCTCTCCTCCAAACCACCAAGCTCACGGAAACAATAACGCATGCATGCTCTCTCAGTTCTTACCATCTATCTGTCGTCCTTTGACCTTTCTGTTCTGCTTGTGCCATGAAAATCAGCTCTTTAGAAGGTCCCCTTGTGTAACCCTGTTTTCATTCAGAAAACACCAAGTGTGACAAGCCGCTCATCTGCTTTCTGTGAAAGACTCAGCAGCTCTAGTGAAGCATAAGGAACTGGGAAGTATGAGAAGCAGTATCTAGTCTGGTGTTTCCTGTACAGGGTCATAAAGAAACGCTGTAACATCTCAAAAAGGGCGTTCAGATAAAAGAAGGATGGTGGGACTTGGCATCATCACGGTCCCCAGCAGGTGTAGTGATGCAAGGGAACAATTTGTTTGAGGAGCAACATAGTGATGAGTCTTCTACACGAATTTAGTTTTTACATCTTGATTTATGGTTTTTTTTATGATGATCTTGAGGCTTTGAGCAAATTTTTTTGCTTGTGAGCAGATTCTCAAATGAATCTGCAACTTTCAAAATATGTTCCAAATCTTAGTGTGGACCAGAGGATGACAGTCTTCGAATAGCAACCTAAGGAGATATGAATTATCTTTTGAAAGACTCTAGTTTTAAAGAATTTGAGAACTATAGTGCTATGCCCAGATTTTCCAGTCTACTTTCTATATGCTGGATTATATGTAGAGCAAGACTGTGGAAAGTAAGTTAGAGAGAACTGAGACTCCAGACATGCATGGATGGTGCCTCCTGGGGACAGTGAGGATAAAGGAAAGGGGGATGGGTCAGAATATGGATGGACAGCCTCCACCACAGGAACAGTGAGCATGAGAGAGAGATGGGACAGAAATATTTAGAAAACAGGATCTGGAGGCTGGAGAGACAGCTTAATAATTAAGAGCACTGACTGCTTTTCTAGAGGATCTTGGTTCAGTTCCAAGCACCCACATGTCACTTACAAATTGTCTATAACTCCAGTCCCAGGGAATCTAACACACACTTCTAGCCTCCAAGAGCACCAGGCACACATATGGCCCACAGACATACACGTAGGCAAAACAGTCATACACATAAAGTAAACATTAAATATATAAAGTAAATACTGTTTGCACAGCATTTCTATTGTAGTCCATTCTTTCCATCGGGCCTTGGTCCCTTACAGGAGGCACTCTCTGGACACATCTCTGTGGGAGCCCTTCTTCTGGACACATCTCTATGGGAGCCCTTCTTCTGGACACATCTCTGTGGGAGCCCTTCTTCTGGACACATCTCTGTGGGAGCCCTTCTTCTGGACACATCTCTATAGGAGCCCTTCTTCTGGACACATCTCTGTGGGAGCCCTTCTTCTGGACACATCTCTGTGGGAGCCCTTCTTCTGGACACATCTCTGTGGGAGCCCTTCTTCTCGACACATCTCTGTGGGAGCCCTTCCTCTCTAGACACATCTCTGTGGGAGCCCTTCCTGACTCCTCATTCTCGCACAACTGAATGCCCTGTTTTGCAGTGTGTGTCTGCGTACTTACCCTCTATGCTGTAAAGTCCCATGGATTGTGCTCTTGGGTGTTTGATTCCTTGTAGTAAACCACCTAACAGAAATCTCTACATAGCATCCTAAAGCTGACACAAACGTTGCTCCTATAACATCCATACTGTCCTCAAAGCTTTGGGGGCTTTTATTCCTCTAATTCTCACAGCAACCTTATGAGATATGCAGCTGCTATAATCCTTTTTTGGCTAAAAACAAAAACAAAAAAGCCCAATGTAGACAGCTGGTCCCCAGAATCCTTGCTTTCAACCAATGTGCAAAGTAGCTCAACATTAGAGCCTAATTTTTCAAATTTAAAGTAATGTAGAAGATGTTCTACTGAAGACTAAATGTTCTTTTTTAAAAAAAATTTGTGGAATTGCCAATAAACTTTCTAATTTAAAAAAAAAAAAATTCTTTTAGAACCAGTTCGAAGATACAAACCTTACCACAGTGACATCTTCAGTACCTCCAGTGAAAGTCCATCTATTATTTCCTCTGAATCAGATTTCAGACAAGGTAAGAGTCACTTAAAGCAAGCAAAGTATTTTTTTAAGAAGCAACTGTTGCTGTTTTTTAAGATAATTATTTTTAAAAAAACTTAATCAAAATGTTAAGATTGTAAAATGTTTCCCTTTAAGATTATTATGTCAAATAATAGCAGTTTTATGAAACAGTGATATAATCATTTTATCATGTAGGAAAAAAGTCATTGTCTTTAAAACTTAGCATGACCAGCCAGGCATGGTGTGTTCACCTTTGGACCTAGTATTGGACACTGTAAACCTTTTAGAGGATTCTGTCTTTGTTTTGTCTGAATCTGTTTTTACTGTATATCTCATATCTTCTTTTGACCACACATTTAATCTACTAAACCTTAGCTAGAATTAAAGGCTTGGCTAGAGAGGCTGGCTCAATCTAGCTCGTTGGTCTGTTGAGAGCTTAGCTTCATTGCAGAGGTATTGGCAGGAATCATGTTTGCCACCCCAACTCTGGGGAATTTTAGGGGCCACACTGCCACCAAGTAGAGGATTGCTGCCTTGCTCATATTTGGCAACAGGGCCTCTTAAAAGAACCACACATTTTTTGATGCTAGCAAGAAGCATCTCTTAAAGGAAACAAGCCTCCGCTTGCTGCTAGCAAACACAGCCCTCCTGAGAAAATGCTGTTACCAAGAAGCCATCTTTGACTCTGTTCCTTTTTTTCCCTGTAGAACAGAAACCTTAAATTTGTTATGTAGCTCATGCTTGAACTAAGGCTTCTGTGAGACTTCAGGAACCAAACATGTGCAGCTCAGGCTACAAACCCTCTATGTTGCAACTCAAGCCAGCACACCACTCTGTACCTCGGCCCACTTGAGAAACACAACTAGGAAGCAGATTTGGCTCCATTTCTGTGTTCTAGAACGCTTTTCAAGCTTTATGTGGGTGTACATGTACCACATTGGAATGCCATTTGTAGTCAGAAGTTTATGGCCCTGACTAGCCTTAAGATCTGGACCTGCAGTCCCTAAGAATTACATAAAGGCTTATATTAATTACAAGCTGATTGGTCTATGGCTCATGCTTATTATTTGCTAACTCTTACACTTGACAAATACTGACAGTATATAAAAGCAATATCCCACAGCAGGTCTCTGAGTTCAAGGCCAGCCTGGTCTTCGTAGCAGTTTCCAAGGCAGCCAGGGTTACACACTGAGACTCTTTTCTCAAAAAAAAAATGAACAAGAAAACCGACAATACAACAACAGTAAAAGCTGACAGGATTTAACCTCAAGAGAATTGTATAACGTCATTGAGCACGCTGTTGTGATTCATACAAATCATCTTATTTCTGCTAAATGCTTGAGTTTTTGATAGATTACTTTTATATATTTTTAAAATCATTTCTATCATTCTATTTTTATTCACAATTAGTGAGAAGAAGTGAAGCTTCAAAGAGATTTGAAAACAGCAGTAGTCTTTCTGGAGTTGAAGAAGCTGGTCAGGGCCCGTCACAGAGACCAAGGTATGGTTTTCGGAAACGCTAATGTCTAGTCAAAGGTGGTTGGTTTTTCTTTCTGTTCTTTTTGATTACAGTTGGCACTTGACTGTTTAAATTGCTGGTACAAATAGATATACCAGTCATGAAAGTTAAGGCATGGCATTCAAAGTCTGAAAACATAGTAAACCTTTATTTCTAAAATGTAAATAGCTGTTATCTGTACTTTGGAAGACTGGGCAGCTCAGGTATTCAGTGTGAATTGGTTGAATGGATAATTAGATCACCACTATGTAAGCTATTATACAAAAAGTTAATTATTCACTTACTGGTTGGCTTAAAGATGTTCTCTAGCATATTTCTAAAGCCCGTTTAAAGCTCTATAGAGTCAGCTGCATACTGAAATGGCAAATTTCTTATGAGATGTTAGTGCTCGTATATGCTAGATCTATGGTAACTGTGTTATAGTTGCGTGTACTTTGCTTTGTTTAAACTGAAAGACTTTTCAGACAAGCACTGTTGCCTGAATAAAGGAAACTCAGAGCCAGGTCTCAGGGAAAGGCTGAGATATCAGAGAAGAAACACCACAGTCATATCTCACCCAGCTGTCTTCCAGCTTCCTCAGCCTCGCTCCTCCTGGCTTCTACTGCCTCATCTGCCTTAAATACCCTCTTCACCCAGTTGTTTCACTGATTAAATTAAAGGTTAAGAGTAAAGGCCTGGCCCCACCACTACCTGCCTGGGAGCCTGGAACTTCCTCTGTAAACCAAGATGGCCTCAAACTCCGATTTGCTGGGATTAAGGGTGTAGGTCACCACTCCCAGATATTCCCTGTGCTGGGATTAAAGGTGTGAGTTACCACTGTCTGATCCTCCTAGACTGACTGTGGGTAGATCCCTCTGATATCTCAGCTTTTATCAAATTTGAAACATATCCTCACAAAGCAGTGTATTCGTATGTATTACTGTCATGTGTACACAGTGCCTTTCATGAAGCAGAATTCTGATTTCAAATTTATAACATGATACTTGAGATTCAAAGGTATCTGTCTTGAAAGTATATTTTCAAAGCATGAAAACTCCTTAAACTTAGTGTTAGTTTACTTCAGATACTACTTAAAGAACCATCTGGAAAATTTCAAATATTTGTGCTTAGCTAATGAATATGCCAGACAGTGCCCTTACTTGTAAACTATTAACAGACCATGTAATCTTAGCTGTGTGATTAAAAGTTATTCGTGGCTTAGAGTTCAGGTAATTAAGGTCATGTACTAAAAACTTTCTCCTTAATGTCACAAAGGGTTTTTTCCCCTCTCGTTTTCATAAATACCTTAATATTTTTTCTTTATGAAAATACTTTTCTCCTTACATAATGGCATCTTAATTGCTACTTTCTTATGATGAACACTTTTTAATTATTTTGAAATAGGTAGAAAGCAAAGATAGATCTATACTCAGTATTTCATGCTGTCTCAATGAAGCCAGAGCACTAGGGATGAACAGTAAAGCCAGTGTTAAATAATATTAAGCTCAGTGTTGAATTGAGGGATAGTTTTTATTTTAGAATTTCCTACTCTATATGTCTAATTTATAAAAATTATGAATAAGTAATATCCCTTTTTAGCCTCAGTAAAAGAAGAAATAGAAATAACTAAAAAAGCCACTGGGATTGTGTAGTAACACTGATTTAGCCTGTTACTTAAGGATGATTTCCTTCAAAAGAAGTAAGGCATCTTGAGACTTCATCTGTTTTCATAATAAAGACACAAAAGGTTGAGTCATAGGAGATTTGGCCCACCAGGTTTTAGTACGGACATCAAGGCCACCACAGTTTACCAATCCCTGTTTAAGGGCAAACGGTCTTTAGGGACACAAGTCCTCTTAGTTCATCGCAACTAAGTTAGATAGAAGAATGGGGAGAGAAGTTTAGGACACGTAGATTGCTCAGGGTGCTCATGTGCGTCACATGAAAATGGTTAAACTTCTCTTCCTTTAACTAATTCCGTCACTTCCTGCCCACAGCACACATTGACTAAAATACTGTCAAAGTTCATTCTGGAGGCACAGGCTTTCCTGGGTGCACCCTCACTGTGTCTGCCCGTGGCCAGGGGCTCCTGATTTGTTCTTTGGCATGCTGGATTTGTACATGTTGCATGCTTCCTTATGAGAAGAATTCCATTCCCTTTATCTAGAATGAAATGTCGAAACAGACACACTGCTGTTGATTTCTCGTATGGGGCGGGGAAGACACTAACAGGAAACAGTGAGTCAGACTGTTAAAGCAGAATGAGCAATTTATGAATTCTGAGCTATCAAAAGTGTCTTTTACTGACTAAAAAAGCTGGCTTCAAAGAACAATTCCCAGCCTTTTCACGTGCTAGCTTTTGAAGTGATGTTCCACATCCCCCCTGCCTTTGTGCCCCTCTGCTGCTGTGACTCTTTCTGAGTAGGTTAACAGACAACTCTCCCCTGAGTACATTAGCAGGCAGTGTCCGTACCTTTCAGCAGTGCGGTATTTTCCTGCATTCAGGACTTGTTTTTGTTTTTTAGATTTCAAATGCTTCAGTTCTTAATAAACGTTTACATCTGTGTGGGAAGAGATAAACTGATAATTATTCTTTGCTGCTAAGATTAGTTCTGGTTAATGAAAATGCACTATTTGAGTTAAAATGCATAGACTCAGGTTCTAAATACTTTTGCTCCAGGCGAAGTAAATCATAGCATCAGCACCTGCTGGGTATCCACCACATACTAGATACTTTCACAGAACAAAAACAGAGTTGTGAGCAGCACACAGAAACAACTCCCCCACGAGATTACCTAGAGATGACAGCCAGCAGACCTGGGGAAAATGGAAGCAGAGAGCCACCCAAAGCAAGCTGTCAGCATATGCTCTGTGAATCCTGCTTTTGGTGGATAGTGTGAGGGGAGCAGGTGACCCTCAGGGTTGAAACTGAGCATGAAAATGAGGTAAAGGGGTGATGATTGCAGAAGTCAGGGTTAGAGGAGAGAACACAAAGGTGCTGAAGCAGGCAGGGTGTTGGGTAGTTCTCTGTCAGCTGGCACAGGCCAAAGTTATCTGAGAAGTGGGAAAACCCTAGTTAAGAAAATGCTCTAGCTGGGCAGTGGTGGTACATGCCTTTAATCCCAGCATTTGGAGGAAGAGGCAGGGGGGTTCCTGTAAGTTCCAGGATAGCCAGGGCTACACAGAGAAACAAAACACCACCAACAAAAAGACAAAAAGAAAAAGAAGAGGCCTCCATGAGCCTGGGCCGCAGGCAAAGAGTGTGGACATTTTCTTAATTAGTAATTGATGGGAAAGGGCCCAGCCCACAGGGCATAATGCCATCCCTGGGCTTATTGTGGTCCTGCATTCTATAAGAAAGCAGAGTGAGCAAGCCATACTAGCAAGCAGCACCCTCCATGGCCTCTGCATCAGCTTCTGCCTCCAGGTTCTGGCCCTGTTGGACATCCTTCAGTGATAGACTATGATGTGGAAGTGTAAGCTAGATAAATAAACCCTTTCTTTCCCAACTTGTTTTGGGTCATGGTGTTTCATCATAACAATAGTAATCCTGACCATGACAGGGAGACATGTCATCTTTTCTGGAATAAGAAATATGGCTACAACAAGAGAAGGACATTATACACTAGGAGTGGGGACCAAGTAATCAGGGTGCCAGTCGGATGCTGAGGTAAGGACTTTAGTTGTAAGGGAAACCATGTGATTCAAGAACCACAAAGGGTGTGTGTGTGTGTGTGTGTGTGTGTGTGTGTGTGTGTGTTGCTATGAGGAAACAGACATGGATATAGGACAAGGTAGATCCTGTTACAGAATCCTTCCCTTTTGCCCAGGAGAGGTAGGGAACAGTCAGAAGCTGCTCCACACTGCCTGATTTGGTCTTCACCAAGAGAAAGAGAGCTTGCACCCCCTTCTCAGTTTAAAGTGGTCACATATTCAGAAAAGACCACACCCATCTGGCCAGATAACCTCAAGGTTATTGACAGAGCAAATTCCCACAACAGTCTAAAAGTAAAAAACACCAAGATGTAACTTGACATTGCAATCAACTGTCCATGATAGTATAGTAGAATGTCAGTCGGAAAGTAGATAATGCAGACTTGATGGTTAGAGTTGGAGGAAAGTCAGATGTGGCTGGCTGTCTTCCAGTCTGTGCCTTCAGCATCTGATGCGTAATTAGATTTGCAGTTAATAAGGAAGAAGAAATAAGAATGACACTTGTTTCCTGAAGAGCCGATAATGGTCGCAGGATGAGGGAGGCATAGGAAGACAGTAAAGTGGCTTTGGCTCAGACATGCTAAGCCTGAGCTGGTCCTTGATATCCAAGCAGGGCACTAGCATTGCTTTTTGTTTCACTGAAAAGAGGAAGGGAAAGTCACCAGGTGAGAGGAGGAGGAGACAGTGTTGGCGCTTTTGAAAAGATAAGGGAGGCATTGCCGAAGGAGGGTGGACAAGGGCTCTGCAGTTTCCTGGGTGATGAGGTCCTGGGCAAAGGAGTGATTTCACTGATGGACAGACCTTAGATTCCACACAAGGCAGGACAAGAGATGAGGTGTGTCTTAACGACAGTGCTGTGAGCCAGTGAGTCTGGCCAGGGAGATTAGGGCACAGTAGACAAAATAAAATTATATAAGATATGGAAGAAAGAAGCCAGGACTGTTGGCAGCTACATGGTCACCTGGTGTGGAAGAGAGGGGGGTCAATGTCCGAAGACTCCCAGAGTCCATGTGGCATAACTGTGAATGATGATGAGTGTTGGAAGGAGACGCAAACAAAGGCCAAGTACCACTTAAATCCTTTACCAGTGGAGGGGAGTAACCAATAGAACAGGAAGAGAAGAACACAGCAGACCAGCAGGTGTTACTCCATCTCCTGTCCTGAGCCGACTGCTGAAAGAGGAGCCAGTAGGTCTGGCAGCTGAGGGGTTGAGGAGATGGCTCAGTGGGCAAGGTATCTGCAATGAGAGCACAGGGACCTAAGTTTGATCCCAGGATCCTCTGACAAAAGCCAGGTGTGGCACATGCTTGGATCTCAGCTCTGGGGAAGCAAAGGCAGGTGGCTCCACTGGAATCACTGGTCTTCCAGCCTTGATAAACAATCAAGCCCAGGTCCTGTTGAGAGACCTTGTCTTAACAAACAAGATGGGCAGCTTCTAAGGAATTGTCCTGGAAATTGACCTTTGACCTTCCCCCACATGTACTCACTCACACATGAAAATACACACAAGAACTAAGCAGAATTTTACTGGCTTTCAAGGCATGTGTCCATAGGAATAAAACAGCCCCTGTCTAGGGAAAGCAATTCTTCAGAGGAGGCTGGAATGACACGTGACTTCAGACCCGGGGGCTTCTCTGGTCACTAGCTGGGGAGTGTCCTAGGCTTCTGTTCTCCCGGCAGACCAGGTCTCAGACTCCGCTGAAGTGGATTAGGGGATTTTATGGAAGCTTCATTCATGAACATGACTGACTATTAACTCCCGTCAAGTGTGGGGTAGAAAGTTCTAGAATGGGCTTCTCTTTCCGGATCAGCCTACACTAGAAGCTACCAACTATTCTTCATTACAGTAGAGCAACATATTTTTCCAGGAAATGCCAAGGAATTCCCAAGCTCTATATCAGGATCGAGAGACGCAGCTTGGAAATCTTAAGTGTTTGGTTTTCTTTTTTTTTTTAAGGAGATGTGACAGGAACCATATTATTAGACCAAGTATTAGAACAAAGTTTCTGTAATCACCCTTTTCCTCAAGAAATTGTAAAAAATTACAGTAATTTTATGAGGAACTGGACATATAGCTATTGATAAAATATTTATAAGAGAATTTTTATATTATTTCTCTCACTGTGCTACACCACGTAATACCAACTGAGGTTCAGTTCCTAGCACTTATTAGGCAGTTCATAAATAGCTGTAATTGCAGTTCCAGGAGAGTTAGCACTCTTGGTCCCCGCCAACACTTGCACACATGTGGTGTACATAAACTCACACAAGCATACAAACATATACATTAGTTAAAAATGATAAGTCTTTAAAAATAAGTAAATGTTTACATTCTTGATATCTTACTTAATGTGGAATTTCCTACATTAGCCATGAAACACGTGTTTTCTTTCCAGACTTTGTTCCTTCTTTTTTCTATATTAGGCAGTATGAAGCATCCCTTGAAGGCAACTTAATCAATCAAGAGATGATGCTAAAGCGGCAGGAAGAAGAAATGATGCAGCTGCAAGCGAGGATGGCCCTCCGACAGTCTCGGCTGAGCCTGTATCCAGGGGACACAGTCAAAGCTTCCATGCTCGACATCTCCAGAGATCCACTACGAGAAATTGCCCTGGAGACAGCCATGACCCAGAGAAAACTGAGGGTAAGGCTCTTCTCAGGCCAGTGTCCAGACCCGCTCCTTGAGGACTGCTAGCCAGAGCACTTTGAAAACACACCTTAGGCTTTCTTCTGTGGTGTAGTCACAGATAAGCTGTTCATGATACACATAACCACTCACATGTGCTTCTATGTAAAACCTTAGCTAAACTCAGTCACAGAGAACAGATTTAAAAAACAACAAATCTGAAAGTAGAAGGAACACTAGTTGGGAAGAGGAAGGAGGTTGGGGGAGGGGACAAAAGAGGGTGCCTATGGCCAACCTACATTATATACATGTATGGAGATGTCATGATGAAAACCATTGTTGTTTATAATTAATATATGCTAGTAGACAGCTGCTGTAGACATTCTAAAGATAGATGCCTGTTGGTGAAATTGAGATTCCACATTAGTTCTCATTGACATCGAGCATCTTGTTTGAATATTAGAATCGATATTAGAGCCAGAATTTAGCTGCTTATTTCATTTTTAAAATAGCAATAGGTAGATTTAGAGTGTTTTGACTGTACTTTTCTGATTTATATGTACACCTAAGCATGGTGGTACATGCCTATAATCTCTGCCCTAAAGAGACTGAGACAGGAGGATCCTAGCTTTGATATTTACCTAGATGACAAAGCAATTCTATGGCCACCCTGGAGACATAGCAAGAACATATAAAATGTACGTGTATTGCCAGGCATGGTGTAGTGTCCTTGTAGTCTCTGTTACTCCAGAGGTTGAAGCAAGGTCAATGTCTAGCTGTTTGAAACCAGTCTGGGCAGCATAGCAAACCCATCTTAGGAGAAATATTTTTAAAAACAAAAATATGAATACCATATCCATGATCCTTGAGAGCAACTGGCTTTATTCAGTATAACTGGGAATTACTTTTTATAGTAAGAAATTCATTAGTCCATAAATCAAGAGATGAACTACAGAGTTCAAGGTTATAGTTCAAAAGTGCAGGAATGTTTTTAAGTGCATTCCATCTCTCTGCTCAGCCGCTCTCAGAATTGTCTTTTTTGTAAAATTCTATCGTCGTCATCATCTTCATCTTATATATGAGTGTTTTGCTTGCTTATATGTCTGTGCGCTGCATTAAGCCCAAGGCTATCAAATCCCCTAGAACTGGAGCTGCAGAGGCTGTGAGCTGCCATGTGGGTGTAGGGAATTTGTGTGCAGTCCTCCAAGGAGCAGCCTGAGCTCCTGACTGCCGAGCCATCTCCAGCCCCTTTGTGACTTTCTGTAATCTAGAAGATAGCATTAACTGCAAACATTGGGTTCTCATCCTGCAATATTCGAGGCAGGAAGATCACCTCTGCACCTCACATTCTTAAAGGGAGAGGATGGATTTCCTAGTTGCATGATTTTTTAAAGAGACTAGACCTTTAATAGATTTTTACAATTTTACATTGAATTTAGGCTTCCTTCTCAAGAAGTTTTGTAAACATTTCTTTACCCTGATCTTTTATATGTGGAATTAATTTTTAAGGCACTGTACAGTTCCAAAGTTTTTAAACTTTAAAATATAAGCTAAATGTGTTATAAGTTAAATGGAAAAACACTAATGACGTTTTACCAGTTATTCTAACCAAATGTGTATCAAATGAAATGATAAGCCGGATGTCATCCAATATACTTTGGGTTTCAAATGTGATAATTCTGTAAAGCATTCTGTGTGCTTGAAGGGCACACACGTGTTACAGGCCTTTTTCATAAGCCTTAGTTTCAGACTCCCACATGAATATGTATACATGCACAAGTACACACACCATGTAAGCTTTGTATAAAGCATGCTCCATTTCTGTTCAGAGCAAAACCCAATGTACTTCACTGAAAGTTTCTACATTTGCTATGCAGGACTTTGTCATAATGTGTGATTTTTCTTTTTTTATTCTTGCACTATTTTCCTTTTGAAGAAAAACCTAGAATAAATAGTAAAAGTAATTTATTCTGTTGATGTGACTTGCAGAATTTCTTTGGCCCCGAGTTTGTGAAGATGACAATTGAGCCATTTATTTCTTTGGATTTGCCACGGTCTCTCCTTGTAAGTACTAAAACCGCTTCTGTCCCTCTTAAGAACATAAATTGAATGGTTCTTTAAAAGCAAGTCTAAATCTTTTAATGCTTCTTTTAATACATGCTTTTTAAAAATTGTAGGATAAGAAGGGGAAGAGTGAGGACCACCGGAGGAAAGTAATCATAATGCTGCTGAGTGGGCAGAGGCTGGAGCTCACCTGTGACACCAAGACCGTGTGCAAAGATGTCTTCGATATGGTCGTGGCTCATATAGGCTTAGTGGAGCATCATTTGTTTGCTCTAGCTACCCTCAAAGGTAACTATGTATTTTAATGGAGAGTTCAGAATGAAAATGTGGTGTCAAGATGTTCTGGTATATTTTAGCATGCTGAGCTTCCTTTGAAAAGAGTGGTTAACTACGCAGGTCAGTGCTGAGGAGGAGGAGGAGGAGCCACTTCCTGGTGTCAGTCCTGGTATTTGTGAGGCTCCCTCTGTATCTATGGAGAGGTTTTCTAGGCTTGTAGTTTAAAAATAAACAGTTCATTCTGTAGAGTCACCCACTAAGTGTGCAACTAGTATTTTCTTGATCCTGGTTTACAGTTAAGCAAAGTGGCCCTAGGGTAGAAAAGAGCTAGTTCCTAGCTCCAGGGCTTTCTCATCCTTCCTCTGGACTACCTAGGTCATATTGTCTATGTTGAGACAGAATTTCTGTTTATTTCTGAAACATTCTGTACAAGTCAAATTTTTGAAATAATCATTTTATTAGTAAATAATAGCCAGTATTTATGGACACACTATTCTTTAATACTTGCCTTCTACCGTATTTAATATCCATTTTGTCATTTGATTTTTGCAGTTCAAAATGCAGGAAGCACTACTATCCTGATCTTTCAGACAGGAAATTGATGTCTTGGGGTGGGGGGAATAATCTATTTACACAGGCAGTAAATGATGACCAGGGGCCAGGAGCTGAGTCCAGGTCTGTCTGATTTAGCTCTGGTTTTGAAAAGACTAATGCACACTGAATCCAGCCATACCCAGTGCTCTGAGCCCAGCTTCTGGCAGTAAATTAGTCAGAAATGAAGAACATCAAAGGAAAGAAGACTTCATGCTTACTGGATGCCTTTCTCTTTCTGTTTCAGAGAATGAATATTTCTTTGTTGATCCCGACTTAAAATTAACCAAAGTGGCCCCGGAGGGATGGAAAGAAGAACCAAAGAAAAAGGGCAGAGCTGCTGTTGACTTTACTTTATTTTTCCGAATTAAATTTTTCATGGATGATGTTAGTTTGATACAGTGAGTGCACAAGGCTTTCTTTTTTGCCCTTTCTGGCCCCACTCTGTTGACCTCTTTAACCTGCTGGCATAGAACCCCTTGATAGGGATCCACAGCAATTGCTTCCTCATTTGAAAGAAATGCAGTGGTCCCTCCTTATCCGTGTTTTTGCCTCCACCATTTCAATTAATAGGATTCATTTGTGATCAGAAAATACTCTGGAAATTTTCGTCACGAGACAGTTTTCATTCATTGTAAGTTATGTATAGTTGGATGTTTTGATGAAATCTTGTGTCACCCTTTTACACCCTGCCTGGGGCATGAGTTGTCCCCTTCATCCTGTGTACCCATGCCATGTACACCTTCTGCATTAGTGGCTCAATGGCATCATGTTATCCGATCATCAGGTCAGCTGTGTGGCATTACAGCACTTGTATTAAGTAACTGCTACTTACCAATGGTCCCGAAGCATAGGAATGGTGGTTGGCGGCCATGGCAGGCCAAAGGAGCTAGCTGTGCAGCTTGTTTTAAGTGAGCAGGTAAAAGTTCTTCCTTTCCTAAGGAAACAAAACTCTGTGAGAGTGCTAACCTCTGTCATCTAGGCTTAATCTCTTTCTGCACCTGGTTGGGAGTTAGCCTTTATGCTGTATTTGTGCATTTAGGAAAATACAGTGTAAGGAATCCGCTATTTTTCATGGCTTCTGGCTTCCATACAGCTCATAGAATGTATTCCCTACAGGTGAAGGGCAATGTCAGAATTGTCCTTACATTTCTTTATTATTTTTTTATTTAAAAAGCATATGCTAACTCACACTTTGACCTCCCCTAACAAACAAAAGAAACACACACACACACACACACACACACACCTATGAAAACAGAAAACAAAAAATACAGGCAAATGACAAAAAAAAAAAAAAAAAAAAAAAAAGCCTAGACATAGATAGCAAAATGAGGCCGAAAAATGTATAAAAATAGCATCGAGTTGATTTTGTGTTGGCTATCTATCTACGCTGGGGCGAGTGAGACTCCATTGGATACAGCCCATCTTTCCTGTAGGGGTATCAGTTGTGGACGGCTCTTTTGTTAGTGGTGGAAGCCTGCATCTGTTTCACCTTCTCAGCACTTAGACTCAGTCGGGTTTGAACTTGCGCAGGCCTTCTCCATGCTGCCAGTGTCTGAGTTCATGTGTATACCAGTCCTGTTGGATTGTGTCCGTTTCCTTGGGGTCTTCCCACGTAGCTCCCTGAACCGTGAGGGGAGGGTTTGCTGAAAACATTCCATTTAGGACCAAGTGCTCTGAAGTCTCTCACTCTCTGCACATTGGCCATTTGTGAGTCTCCGTGTTAGTTCCCATCAACTTCGAGAAGATTCTCTGATGATGGACGAGCAAGGCACTAGTCCACCTCACAGTTCCTTGAATGCCTTTAAAAGCATAATGACAATCTTAACTAGAAATGTTGGAAACTGAGCCTATGATCAACAGTCAAGATTCAACATGCAAAGTGAAGGTGTGTATCTGTTTTAACAGACACGACCTAACCTGCCACCAGTATTACCTTCAGCTTCGAAAAGACATTCTGGAGGAGAGGATGCACTGTGACGATGAGGCATCTCTGCTGCTTGCATCTTTGGCTCTCCAGGCGGAGTATGGAGATTACCAGCCAGAGGTAGGACCGGTTTTCTCTGCGATCGATTTTGTATTGGTACATTTGTTCCTTTTCTCTATGAGTTTTATTTTGCTTGGCTTTGTTTTGGGGGATCAAAACCAGAATATGCTGGACAAGCGTTTCCCACTGAGTCACATCCACAGCTTTTGTATTCTTCTCACCCTTAGCGAGATCTTGGTTGACACCATGAGGGCTCCAAGCCCTCCATCTCCTGTGTTCTGAGCAATAAAGAAAGACTTAGTAGACGAGGTATTGGCCAAGCATGGGCTGAAGGACTCTGCCTTCCACACAGATCCACAGTCTGGGAACCTGGCACAGGTCACTGTGTGGAAAACTTCCCAAAGCTTCATGTTCCTAAATAAAAGAGACCTAAGAGAAAGCAGGTGACCAGAGACTGTCACGCCCTTCCTTACTACATTACCCTTTAGCTGTCCTATGTCTTCTCAAACTTGCTCATCAATCCAGCTGTTCTGCCTCAGGGAGGAAGAGAGAGATGCATTCTGCAGAGGGAAGTACAAGTGTCTCATCTCAAGGAGGAGGAAGAGGCTTTATGGTGACATAGGCAAGTGGAACTGTTTACCACAGCGTTCTTCCTCCTAGGTCCATGGTGTGTCTTACTTCCGCCTGGAGCATTATTTACCTGCCAGAGTGATGGAGAAGCTTGATGCATCCTACATTAAAGAGGAGTTGCCCAAATTGCATAACACCTATGCAGGAGCTTCTGAGAAGGAGACAGAGCTAGAGTTCTTAAAGGTGAGCAAACACATTTAAAGTCAAGCTGTAGACTCTGTTTTCTATAGTCATGTGTTCAATACTTGCAAAAGCTAAATAGCAGCATGCATGTATAATGGGGGACATAGCTTTTCAACCTCCTTGTGTGCGTCACAGACCCTGTTCCACCTCATGACAGCAACTGTTCTTTCCTGCCTACTTCATCTTAGCCCTTAGGATAGGTGATGAGCATTGGGATTTCAGATTTATGTGTGTGTGTACTCACGCATGTGTGTGCATGCTTATGTAAGTGCAGGTGTTCATGGAAACAACAGATGTTAAAGCCTCTAGAGCTGGAATGAAGGCCATTTTGAGTCACCCATGAATACTGGGAACCAAACTCTAGTCTCCTGCAAGACAATATGTGATCTTAACCCCTGAGCCGTCTCTCCAGCCCCAGCGTTAGAATTTTAACTTTTCTTTCCTATTACAGTTTTACTGACCATTTTCTCATGTTTTATTTTCCATTCATAAAACTTCTTTTTTTTTGATGTATATACATAAGCCTTTTATACTTTGTTTACATCTAATTGTCTCCTGATAAAATGCATTTTTATTATATATTACAGACACGGATCCTTTGTCGGATACATGCCTTACATATACTTGTTTCTCTGTTTGTCTTTATATGTTGTCTCTGACTTCTCATGACCGAGTCTTTGTAACTGCCATAGCTTCTTGTTACTTCTTTGGAGTAAACTTGCTGATTCTTTTGATGTTTCCTATGTCCCATCTAAGTGCTTTGGCCTCACTCATGCTTATGAAGTTCTTCAAGTGTTAGACACTCCACTCCTGCGTTTAGGCCTGTGATGGATTCTGGCTTTGTTTTCTTGTGTCACATTAAGTGAGTACTGGGGACACTATTTTGGAATGTGGATTCCAAATGCCTCAGCAGCATTGCTGAGAGGCGTGACCGCTACCCTGAGTCCCACTCTTCCGTGTACCCTCTATTTATGCAAGTACCACTCTGTGTTCCAACAGGTCTGCCAAAGGCTGACAGAATATGGAGTTCATTTTCACCGAGTGCACCCTGAAAAAAAGTCACAAACAGGAATACTGCTAGGGGTCTGCTCCAAAGGTGTGCTTGTGTTTGAAGTTCACAATGGAGTGCGGACCTTGGTCCTTCGCTTTCCATGGAGGGAAACTAAGAAGATTTCCTTTTCAGTATGTATATTTTATCTTCTTTCATTGTATTTTTAATTGGTGTAATCAGTTTTAATTGTAACATATTTACTGACTTTCTTTAGTAAACTTTAGGATTACTTAAAGCCATTTGTCCTGTTAGGTTATAGGTGGTCTTGCTGAGATTTTGTTTCTGGGGTTTGTTTTG
The DNA here is from genome assembly GCA_033318265.1 of Phyllotis vaccarum. Classification (NCBI taxonomy): domain Eukaryota; kingdom Metazoa; phylum Chordata; class Mammalia; order Rodentia; family Cricetidae; genus Phyllotis; species Phyllotis vaccarum. The sequence continues at coordinate 72,975,657 of JARWLC010000001.1, read as the reverse complement.
TTGTTTTTTTCAAAGATGGCATGCATTCCTAACTAGTTATATGCTCAGTTAACTTAAGTTAAATTCCAACCAAGTTAAACTTTCTGTTAAATGGAAACTTATTTTACAGCCATAATTTCTTATGTAGAGAAATTCTTTCTAATAACCCTGTCAAGCTCAGAGTGGATCTCTCAAAGCACCTGTTATATGAGTCACGGAGAACCAAGCACCACTGACTTTCACAAACTATTCCCATGACTTTCTGCAGTTTCAGACTTTAATGCCTACTCTATGGTGATAAAATCAGAAAAGTAATTTTTTTTTTTTGTCAATGTTGTTATTTTTTTAAAGGCATTGTTTCTCTGTGTATTTCTGGCTGACCTGTAACTCATTCTGTAGACCAGGCTGGCCTTGAACTCAGATCTGCCTTCCAAGTGCTGGAATTAAAGGTGTGTGCCACCACCACCACAACTGCCACCTTCCTTAGAAAAGTGATTTTTAGGAGGGAAGGGGAACAAGTTTAAAAAGATAATGAACTCTAAGGCAGGTTCTGATTGTGAATGTCTGAATTGTCCAATATGGCAAAAATCAGAGATGAACAAGAATGTGCTTGAATATTTATTTCCTAATAGTATTCAAAGATTACTGATATATGGGCTGACATATGTTCTGACCAAAACAATGCTCATAAGAATGTAAAGGTTTTGCTGGATCCTGAAGAACCAGGCACCTCAAAAGTGAGCTCTAGACCTAGTGGTTAATTGTCTCCTGTGACATCTGGAGGTCTCCTGAGATTATCAGATAATAATTCATTGCTTCAGAAAGGCCCAGACTATCCTCATCTTCCCAAAAGTGTTGAAACCTGAAGTTACCCACATCTAAATTTTATTTCTTCAAGGGGAAATTTAAGTAGAGCAAGGCTTTGAAGGAAACTTAGGTAGACAGTACTTTATCCATCCAGCTCTCGGCAGAGTTCCCTTGGGTACATTTCCTGTACATTCAACCAGCCGACAGAATCAAACATTCTTCTAATCTGTCTCAAGCCAGCACATTGTCTGTAATACCACTGTTCGTAATTACTTTGGACCTACAACTCACCTCTGGTGGGGTTTGTGCAGTCTCCTCTTTGCCTTTGGCTGTTTATTCTAGATCCTAAACCTGCAGCTTTTCTGACAGTTGTCTGAGGAAATTCTGCCTTTGCTGTTAATACTTGGATCAGTAGATTTATAGCTGTGCATCTTAGCATTTTCGAGAATAACTTGACAGTAGTTATGTGTACATTTGTTAGGGGAAAAGTACCCAACAACTGAGGAGCTAATATAGTTGAGCCCAGGTCAGGATCCTGCTTTGAAGTCACTATATTTTTAACCTATTCTAAGACTTGATAGGTTTTCTTCTTAACGACGCGAAATCAGGTTCAGTTCCAGAGATTCATTAGCAGCACTACGTACCATGAATTTAAGAATGGTTCTCTTATGTTATCACATTTATTATTATTAATTTCTATCGTTGCTCTCTCTATGGTATTTGTACATTGTTTTCTCATTTTAAAGACCTTTAATGTAAATTTATGTAAGAAAGGTTTATTTATAAATCAATAAGACCAGATTTTGTGAGCACAAGAGGCTTAGGTAACACTTACTATAACTCTGGGCTCCTATTACACTTGACTTTTATGTGCCTATGTCTGAGTTCGAAATAAAGACAATAGAGTCTAATTTGCATAGTAGGTAATAGGTAGAGTACAATCTAACTGCATTTATGTTAGTACCTATTATTAGCTATGGCCCCTGGTCTTTTGGATACACCAGGGACTATCGTAAGCCTCAGCACAGGCCACAGGTTTTGGGAAGCCCTCTTTAGGAAACAGCAGCCAAATAAAATTGATTTATTTTCCTACTTTTCTTGAATTTGGTAAAAATATCCCTCTCTAAATACTAAGTACTTGGTGACTCAACTTATATCTTCTGGAATCACTCCATTCACACATTTATTATTGTCGTTTTAACCCTCCACACACACACCGGCTTTTTATCTGAGATACCGTGTGACCACAGTGCTGAGACTAGTCTTGCATTCCCAGACTCAGGCAACCCTCCTGCCCCATTCTACCATGATCTTGGGAATAAACTACCCCTGCCCAGCTACGTACATCTTCCTTAACTTTCCCAATTCATCACCATTCACACTCAGATTCTCCTTAACTGGTCATAACTTATCATTACTGTTAATTTTTAAAACGTCTTTTTAACTCTTTATTCGTGAAATAGAATATATAGTTCTTACCATTTTATTAACACTTGCAGACATTCCCATCAAGCTAAATATATTATTTTTTAAAACAATTTAAATCTGGGAGGAACATGATCAAATATATACTTCCCTGAATACTGTCTTATGTAATCCTGGAAACTTTTTTTTTTTAATAACTTATTTCATTTTCATTTTATGTGTGTGAGTGAATGTCTGCACTACCTGTGTGCTGTGCCTGTGGAGGCCAGAAGAGGGCATCAGATCCCCTAAACTGGGGTTATACCTGAGTATTAGATGGTAAAGCCTGGGAACTCTGGAAAAGCAGCCAGTGTTCTTAACCCCTGAGCCATCTCTCAAGTCCCCCTTCCCCTCCATAATTTTTAAAATTTCCCTTGATGATGAATGGAGTACATAGAAGCTAGAATTACTGGAAATAGCCCTTAAAACTAATTTATCAATTTTTTGGATATAGAGTTATAGTTTCTATATTTATATCTATATGTGGTATCAGTTAAAGAGCACTTATATCTAATAATTAAAAATGTAAATATCTCTACTTATTGATTATAGGTTAGAATATATGGTCATATATAGTCTCATGAAAACTTCCTAGTTAAGATACCTCTAATTAATATTACAGAAAAAGAAAATCACATTGCAGAACACATCGGATGGAATCAAACATGCATTCCAGACAGACAGCAGTAAGGCCTGCCGGTACCTGCTGCATCTCTGCTCTTCCCAACACATGTTCCAGCTGCAGATGCGGGCGCGGAGGAGCAATCAAGATGCCCAAGACATCGGTAAGTAGAAGAGAGCTGTGTCACATGACTCCATGATGTAGGCATAACTTTTGCCACAATGTTTAGAAGAACCTCAGAAACTGTTTAGGATGAAAACTTAAGAGGGTATCACTTTGTTAAAGGTCTAGATTAAGTCTATTGTCAAATCAGCTCTCTGTTCACTTGGAAAGCAGTACTGCCAATAAGCATAGACTTGTAACTCTGAAATGATAATATAAAAGTGTTTTAACTATTTTATTTCATATGTATGTGTGTTTTGCCTGAATGTACATCTTTATAACCATATGTGTGCAGGGCCCACAGAAGCCAGAAGAGGGTATCAGTCCTCTGGAGCTGTAGTTACAGATTGTTTGAAACCACCTTGTATGCTGAAATCAAAGCTGGGTTTTATGGAAGGGCAACTTATGCTCTTCACTGTGGACCCATCTCCAAGATCTTGACATTGTAGGTTCTAGAAGACACATAACTTAGGATCAGAAGGTCTGAGCTATGGAAAGGTAGGCCATAGTTGACTTGGGTTTGAAGGACAAATGCTAAATAGTTTGGAAACCAGCCTGGGAAAGAAGAAGGCAAGCAGGATACCAGCTGGGGAAGAGGCGCCCCTGCAGTGAAGTTGGGTTGTCTGAATGGCAGATTCACCACCTGCTAGTCTTATTTGGGATCATCCTCGGCTGGAATTGATGAGAAGTAACCATAGCAACCAGGACAATGGATTTTCAGCTGCAAAACCAGTCCAGCTCTGGACAGAAAGCTCTCAAAGCTGAAATATTTAAAGCTAATTCTGCACAACCACATGTTGAGATTAAAGTGATTTGAAATCACTTTTTTTCTGGTAAATCTCTATAGACTTAAGTGGATCACTCTGAAGTATGTGAGTGAAAAGTTAATAACATAGTCTGGTGACCCATGTTTCTTTTCTGGAACTTTCATTCTGAAATCTTAACATAAAAAGTATTTCCTCTAGCATGAACTGGGGAAATGGTGACTGTAAGTAGATGTTTCTCACCTCTCAGGATCAGAGTGGAGGCTATGTGTCCCCTAAAATAAGGCTTTAGGAGCTTATGTGAATCTGTAGAATCAAGTTTTGGAAATCGGATCCCTAAAATCTGCATTTTCATTGAATTTCCTCATATATGACTTTGAAGTATGATAGCCATTGCTGTTAGCACATTGCTTTTTATTTCTTCCCTTATCTGCTAAAAATTGTACATGCTTTTATACTTTTTAAAAGTACAACAAAGTACCAAACTTATAAAAAGTATCAGCAGTTCCTGCTTGGATTAATGTTCAGTACAAACCAGAGTTGAACAAGGAGAGGTCCTATCTTTTTATGTGTGATAGAGTAAAGGAGAATCCGAAGGAAAAAGTGTAAACCTGATTCTTCTCCTTCTGTGCTTCACATGAAATGCAGCTTGGGCATCCCATATCTAACCTTTTGGGGGACCAGAATTGTTTTTAATTTTGAAGATTTTAAGACTTTGGAATATCTATTCATACATAAGGAGATGCATGTGAGGGATGGACCCTAAGTCTAAACAGAATCTGTTATATCATCTTCATCTCACACGTGGACCTGCAGGTGATTTTACGCTATTCCTGCCCGAGACCTGTCAAATGAAGCCAAGCACTGCATTTCTATTTGGAATGTCTGTTCAGACTCAAAGTTTGAGCTCTTAGAGCATTTTGGGTTTTGGTTTTTCACACTAGTCATGCACAGTTCTCACCTTGAGTAAAACTACTGGTTCAAACCAGACTGTTTGAACTGTAACTGTAAGCCTCAGCACAGGCCACAGGTTCTGGAAAGCCATCTTCAGAAGAGGGCTTGAGGAGACTCAGAGCAGACTGTTACAGACCCGGAAGACTCAGGAACACTGTAAACACTCTCTGTCTTAGTTTCTCCGTCTGTAAAATTGTTGTTGCAGTGATATATATAAATAAACCTCAAAAGGTCATTGCAAAGTACAAATTGACTCATACTTAGAGAGCATTTTTAGTATATCCAGCAGACATAGAGTTGAATGGGAATGCACTTGTCTAACCATACACAAGGTCCTGGGTTCAACCCTCACCACTGCTTTATCACTTGTATCCACCCCTAAGCAGCAAGAGTAATACACTGGTACTCGTAGTAACAGTGGTAGTATCAGCAGCAGCAGACACTCCCACTGCCAATCTGCTGTATGCTTCTGTCCCTTAAACCATATGCTGTGCAACAGCAGCATGGTCATATACAAATGACTTTAGGAAAGAGGTGGACTTTACAGAGCTTCATTTCCTTTCTCCAAAAGGAGAACACTCTGCATATTTTACAAACTCGGTCCCAGACTTGAAGTATCAAGATACACTTGAACTCAAGAGGAAAACACTCCAAGATGGTATTGTTGTATGTTTTCCCATATTTTATAAAACCTTCAAAGGAATCATGTCCTACCTGAGTTGTGTTAGAAGTAGCCATGTACCAACCTGATCTAAAGTGGGAACTACTGGTATAATCCATAAGAGGCCGGTGGACCCACGTATGCTGCATATTAGTACTGGAGAAAGCTGATTCTATAAAGAATCTAGAGATCGTTAAGTCCCAGTTTTCCTGATGAGGAAATAGGTTCAGGGTAGAAAGTGTGTCCCCTGATTAGATGATGCTAAGAACCTAGTGTGGGGTGCAGGGTCGGTCTCCTTGCTCCTACAAGAGTTTATATCTAGCTAATTTTCATAGAATGAAGAAATAATTTACTTAGCACTTACTATTAACTAGGTAAGTACTAGGGAATAAAAGAATGGGTGGAGTTTATCTTCCAAGGAGCCCAGGGGAAAGTCAGCAACAATAGGAGTAGGTGCAGAACGCAGAGGGACGAGGCTCAACAGGGGTGAAAGTGAGTTGGAAGGAACAGCTGTAGGCTGCGTGGAGGCAGCAAGGCTAGACATGTCTGTCTGAAGCATGCCACTGGTGTCTCCATAGCTGTTGGTTCACACTGGAGTATGTTCCAGGTAGAGATGAGACCAGCAGAGGCTTATGTCGTAACCATGACTCTGGGAAGCAGTGAGCTGGGGATGATTTGAAAGGGACATTTTGTGATATGCTCAGAAGACACAACCTGTTGAACTAACTGCCCTTATTGCTGCCAGTTTTGGGTGTTGAGGTGTTTGCTCTCGGGGAATTGACTATTTCATTCTTAAAGAGCCCTATCATATAAAAGAGAATAGAAATAATGGTGTTCACTCTAATAAAAGCCCCCATCGATTAAGTTTAAGATGATCCTGGGAATTCTTGGGCACAGACAAAGACCTTGAATTCTACTTCTGTCATAGAAAAGAACCACTTTTTTCTGATGATAGTGAAGTCTGTTAATTCAAGTTTCATTCTGATGTGTGAATATTATTAATCTCTTCAGAAATAGAAGTGAAATGAGTTCCAAAATTTTCTTTTTAAAAGGAAGTTTTCCCAACTATTTGAGATACTTTTCACACTTTACTATACAAATAAGAGTGTGCCCCTATTTGCTAGTTACAGTGGGATCCAGAGAGTGATTTGTGATATGGTTTGTCTAATTCACAAACAACAAAATTATTTGAAGCTCTGTTCCTAGGTTTTGTTTGGATGTGATACAGTGGGTTGGCTAATGGCTTCAGATGTCAAATTACTGTAGTCATGATAGGGAGTAACCAGGGGCTTGACCTAAAGTATTTCTAGATTTAACTTCTAAACACAGGCTTTTGGTCTTCATTTATTAATAAACAAAGTTGAAGCATAGACAATCTCATGCTTATATAGTCATAAAAGGAGAAGGTTGGGGCTATTGGACTGTACCTGGCTCCAGTGCCTCATTAGTTCATAAAGTGGAGATGGAAAGGTAGGGTTGGCATGGCGGTATAATAGCTAAAGGTATTTGGCTTATAACAGCATTATTGTGCTGCAACATATATAACATAGAATTGTGATGTATCCCTCTCGCTGGTTCTTGTGTATCTGCAGAGTGGTGTGCCATCTTTTCAATCTGTAGTAAACTTTGAAAAATTATAATAAATCTGGGCAAAGCTCTCCTCTGCAAAGCTGCTGTTTCAGACATAGCCACCATCCTGGTTTCTTCAGCCCTTCTCCCCATGCCTAGTTTGCTGATCTTTAAGCAGAAACATTATGAGGGTTAAAATTTTCATTGTCTGTGGAAAGTCACAAGGAATTTGGGGTGTACCAGCCTCAGTCACAGACATCACGGGATGAAAGAGTTAGTAGGCGACGTAAACACTGCTTAGGCTGAAGTTGGCAGAAGAAGAAAGGATGGAGTGGCATGTGGAAGCCAGGATCCTCTAACTCCTTTCTACAACTGTCAGCTGCCCACTTTGAAAGCTCAAAGCTAATGCTGGCAACTGAGATGGTTAAAATCTATCTGCATGCTGTATTTTGCCTATTAAAATAGCTCTTCTCATAAAGGTACTGCAGTGTTCCCATCGTGTAAAGCAATCCTATTTCCTTGTAGAGAGAGCTTCGTTTAGGAGCCTGAACCTGCAAGCAGAGTCTGTTAGAGGATTTAATATGGGCCGCGCAATCAGCACTGGCAGCCTGGCCAGCAGCACCCTCAACAAACTTGCCGTCCGACCCCTGTCAGTTCAAGCTGAGATTCTGAAGAGGCTTTCCTGCTCAGAGCTGTCGCTCTACCAGCCATTGCAAAACAGTTCAAAAGAGAAGAATGACAAGGCTTCCTGGGAGGAAAAGCCTAGAGGGATGAGTAAATCCTATCATGACCTCAGTCAGGCCTCTCTCTATCCTCACAGGAAACAGGTCATTAACATGGAGTCCCTACCACAGGCCTTTGCGGAGCTGGTGGGAAAACCACTTTACCCGATGGCAAGATCTGACACAGAGTCATTGGCAGGACTCCCAAAGCTTGATAAGTAAGGACGTGGTTGACTAACCCAAAGTGTAGATACTTACAAATTCCACATTTCATGCATTTGTGTTTGTTTAGACATTTTATCTTCACCGTGTTCTCTTTACATTGACACTTCCCCTCCCACCCTCCTTTTCCTTCTTTAGTTCAAAGTCTGTTGCCAGTTTAAATAGAAGCCCTGAAAGGAGGAAACATGAATCAGACTCATCCATTGAAGACCCTGGTCAAGCATATGTTATAGGTCAGCACTACCAAGCTTTGCTTTTCTCTCCTGTAGCCCGCGCTCCCAGTGAAGGGGGCATTGCCAACCTGTTGCTGTGGATTCTAATTGTTCAGATGGTGAATACTTAAAATGCCTCAAGTAAAAGTAAATCCCCGACTGAACTTGGGACTTGCTTAGAGCCAGCACAGCTTAGAGTCCTCTTGGTCATGTGACCACGGGCATCCTAGAGAGCCCCCGGGACTTGTACACATCTTTGTCCAGCTTTCGCTTGCTGCCTTCTCCCTACAAGCCTGTGTGAACAGGCCCTGCTAGTGCTGCATTTTCTTTTTGAAGGATCAATTTAGGTTTCTTTTAGCTAGCCTCCAGAACCTTAGATAACTTTATGAAAACTGATATGGTTCATTGATGGCAATTTTTAATTAAGTTTTTTTCCGCATTTTACCAACTTGTTACTTGGGGCCCATTTAATTACCTATACCTTGAAATTGTGTGGCTCTGAGTATTGTGGTGATCCCAGCTCTGAGGAGACAAAGGTCGTAAGGTTGTGAGGTCAAGACCAACATAGGAAGACCCTGTCGTCATTGGGGGGTGTATATGAAAGTGTACCTGAACATCACCAAACACTATTTCTTTGCCTTGTGCATCTTAAAAGGGAAAGCCATAACCAAGAAGAGTACATACCTGAGTCCAGAAAACTAAACTGCTCACAATGTGAGCGGTTAGAGAGAGAGGGAGAAGGACCCCTCCTAACTGTGCCATCAAGTCTACTTACTTCTCTCCTTTGACCCAGAGTTATCCTAATTACCTGATGTAAACATGTTTTTTTTACTTTGAGTTGGATTGGGGATAAGTAAAGTAAATGCAGTCTCAGGAGAACTCTACATTGTATTGATGGATATTTATAGTAAGCAACACGACCTTGTGAATGGAGTCATTCACATCTTTCAGAGGTTATACCATGTCAATTGAAATCGAATCAGTGGAGAACAAAGCAAATAAAAGGCAAGATTTCATCCCATAGGTTGATGCTGTATTGAAAATTAGGGTCAGAGAGACTGAATGAGTATTTTAGGAAATGATTTTTAAGGTGTGTGTTTACATATAATGAGGTCTTAGGAGCTGTAAGAGTATCCCATTTGAAAGGCTGAGTTTTTGAGTTCTCCAAGAAAACCCTGTGATAGCAAGAGGAACTTGCCCCGCTGTAAAGCCAGGATAGAGTGTGGGGAGGGGCGACACATAGTCCCAGCATTTGTTAGGAGAAGGCAGAAGGTTAAGAGCTTAAGGCCAGCTTCAGCTGTGTAATATGTGTGAGGCTAGCCTAAGCTATATAGGATCAGAAATAAAATAAACCTATACGATCTATTTATTTTCTGAACTTTTTTATTTTATCCATTCTCATTGAAAATTACATTTTCTTTTAACATTTGGACAAGTGTTTTTGAAACTCACTTTATTATAAATATTTCACATTTGATATAACTGTCATTGTCAGAAGCAATACAGTTGAATTTAAATGTGACCCAAACAAGAAAATATGGTTAATTATGATTTATAAATAGTAAGTATGCCCTTTGTAACAAGATATTTCTCTCAGTGTAAATCAAAGAAAACATCGCTGCCTTAATGTTTCATTGATTTTTATGGTGTTTTCAGGGGAAAAAAATTTTACTTCTATAGTTTCTGGCCATTTTATAAAATGTCTAATAATTTAATTTATACCACAGGAATGACTTTGCCTAGTTCTGGAAAATCTTCATCCCAAGTACCCTTTAAAGACAATGGTAGGTTTACAAAATGTTTTCCCTGATTCCATCATTTCCTTTCTCTTTTCTTACACCTTACATAATGATCTGGGCATAAGTTTGGGGATTCTATTCCAAGCCAAGAATTTAGGCCTTTTTCAGAGTTAGAGGAGGGCAGTCTTCCCAGCCTTGTGGCAGGTGATGGCGCCTGTGGTTTGGGCTACTACTGATAAAGAAAATAAATGTAAGGTTAGGAGAGGACATGGTTTGGGACAGTGATAATTCCGAAGTCATTTTAAGGGGATGCTTGAGATAAATTGTGCTGTTGTTTCTCAAATACCAAGGGATTGTACTCAAGGCCTCACAGAAAAAGCATTTCTGATTAAGGGCAGTCTGATTAGAGGCATGGAAATGTGCAAAAATAATAATAGCAAGGGTGTTGGTGCAGAAACATGGGGTCAGCATGAAGTTGGAACACACAGTAGGACCAGTTTTGAGTCTTTTTCTGACTGTTAGAAGCAGAACTGAAGAGTTTAGTTATGAATCTTCCCAACTTAGACACTAAGAAGGAAATTGTAGGAAGCTAGCCAGTTGTGGAGAGTGACTTGAGTCTATATTCAAACTTTTTACAATTTAAAGTGTTCATATCTTATTTGATCTTTCTAGTAGTTTTATGGGTAGAAAAAATTCCATTATTATATGTTATATATATTAATGTATATAAATTACTTTGCTCCAACTCTTCCCCTTAAATCCTGAGAGGTGAATTATCAAAAGCCTGTGAGAAACAAACAGGTTTACAATGAAAGTTACTGATGTTATTGAGGCTGGAGAGCTCAGCAGTTAGACTTGCTTTTGCAGAGGCCCTGGATTTGGTTCCCAACACCCACATGGTGGCTCACAAAGGCCTATAACTTGGGCTCCAGGAGCCCTTCTCTAGGCTTGGATACCTGCACCCCCACACTGATACCCACAGACAGGGAGACACACATGCCCAGAACTTAAAATAATAATAAAGCAACTAAACTTGATGGCTCTAAGTTTAGTTCTGATTTTCCTGATAGTAAAGAAAAAACAAGGAAATTATGAAGTAAAGATGAACCATACAGAATTGAAGCTTTTGTAGGCTGTTGTGGGGATATTTTCAAATATAATAAAAACATTCGGAGATGTCAGAGGGATCTACCCATGGTCAGTCTAGGGGGATCAGACAGTGATAACTCACACCTTTAATCCCAGCACAGGGAATATCCCAGGAGTGATGACCTACGCCCTTAATCCAATCTGAGTTGAGGTCATCTTAGTTTATAGAAGGAGTTCCAGGCTCACAGGCAGGCAGTGCTGGTGCCACGCCTTAACTGAGTGAAAAGAGTATTTAAGGCAAACATAGAAAGACAGAGCAGGCAGAAGAAGCCAGGAGGAGCGAGGCTGAGGAAGCTGGAAGACAGCTGGGTGAGATCTGACTGTGGTGTTTCCTCTCTCTGATATCTCCACCTTTCCCAGAGATCTGGCCCTGAGTTTCCTTTATTTGTGCAATAGGCTGTAGTAGGAAGTTTTTGCCCTGACCTAGCCCCAAGATCCAGACCAGCAGTCCCAAATAATCACCCAAAGTTTTGTATTAATTACAAGCTGTTTGGCCTATGGCTCGGGCATATTACTTGCTAACTCTTATTCTTAAACTAATCTGTAATTAGCTTCGTGGCTTCCTACCTTTTCTCAGAACAACATACTCATCCAGCTTCCTCTGAGTCTCCCTGGCATCCTCTCTCCTCTGCTCTTCCTCTACTCAGAGTTTTCTTAGTCTGGTAGCCCCACCCATACTTCCTGTCTGCCTTCTGGCCAATCAGTGTTTTATTAAACCAGTAGGAGGGACAAATATTTATAGTGTAAAAAAGCATAATCTCACAGCAGTAAGCCAAAACTTAAAGCACCAACATGTTCATATCTCATTCTCAGATAGAAATAAAATACCAGTTATTTAAGAGAATAAATTTGTGTTGGGAGCAAAGTTGTTTCAAAAACTATAAGTCTAGATGCTGTCTTTAAATACTGGGAATACTGTCTTAAATCATGGGAAATAAAGAAGGGATGGTGGAATTTTTTGTTTGGTTTTTTCCATTACAAATTCTCAAAAAAAAAACCTGAAAGTTTATCTTAGGAATCAAACTAAATAACTGTGTAGACGGGGCCATAGCACAGACGACTTAACGTGGACTGATTTTTGTTTTTAATCACCTGCATAGCTCATATAATTTCACTATGAACATGTCTGCAGTGGCAATAGTGTGGATTATTGGTGATTAAGACTTTATATTACTTCCCATTTAGTCCCCCAGTACTCCTGTCTGGTGGGTGCTGATGTCATTTCCCCCCCACAACTGAGAAGCCAGAGATCAACTCTGCAGAAGGCTGAAGTGCTGGAGAGCAGGGAGTCACAATCTGAATGCAGATGGTTTGTTTTCAGAGACCCAGCTCCAGTCTACTCTCTGGACTCCTTTTGGCATGACACTGCCTAACTATTAGTGCCCTCTCTGCTAAGCTTTGAGAAGGAATTTACTAATAATTTCTCTGTGGTGATAGCACACATGTGTTTTGATTTAAATTCTAATAGACAAATGTATGAATCTGTACCAACTATTCATGAGTATATACAGACTTAAATTTTTTTTCTTCTCTTTAAACTTTTAGAAGTCTCATTTCACCAGCTAGCTGAAACAGAAGGGCCAATCACCCGCCAACTGAGGGACCCAATCAGTCTTTTTTTTTTCTTTTTCTTTTTCTTTTTCTTAGATTAATATGATTAAAACTGTTGAAAATTAAGTTCACAGCTCAGTGGTGGTGTATGCCTTTAATCCCCAGCACTCAAGGAGGCATGTGAGCCCCAGGCTAGCCTGGTCTACAGAATGAGTTCCAGGACAGCTTGGGCTACATAATGGAGAGAAGACTGTCTCAAAAGATTTTAGTAAAGAAGTTATTCTGACCCAGACTGACATAGTAAGGCACTGAGATTCACTTCAGCCAGTATTAGTGCTAATTGTTGACATGTGGCCAGTCTCTGACGCCAGGTGAGACAGTGTTCAGGGGCAAATAAACTTCCACAGATAGCTCATAATGCTCTTCAGACAGATGTCAGGGATCATCGTGATGTCAACTGTTAGTCTTCCTGATAACAAGATTCAGTTAAAGTACCTGCAAAGCCAAACATCATAATTAAAAATGAAAGTCCAAGGTAACCTTGAAACAGAGCAGATAGGAATACTCACTAGGAACATTAGAGGTAAACTGATGACTGAAGGAAACATATGTTTGTCTACACTGAGCCTTTTTATTCTGTGGATTGTGTGGGTCCAATAGATAATAGAGAACCCAGTTTAACTAATATGTGCAGACACAGAAAATTTAAAAATACATTTTTTCCATCATAATGGATAGCAGATTAAATAGATTAAGAGTCGGGCATGGTGGTACACACCATGAATCCCAGAACTTGGGAGGCAAAGGCAGGCAGATCCAGTCTAACCAGGCCTATATGCTAAGACCCTGTCTCCAAACAAATAGAAAATGGCACAATTAAAAGAACCTGTTTTTATACCAATATGGCACCACTGGCCTATTCGCCCTAAGATTTGTCTCTTCCCTGAGGTGACATTACATCTTCTCATTGACTCTTCCATTCAGTCAGCCTGAGGCTGCCTAATGGCTACGGTGTGGTCAATAACTCAGAGAGAGAGAGAGAGAGGGAGGGAGGGAGGGAGGGAGGGAGGGACGGAGGGACGGAGGGACGGAGGGACGTAGATTTATTTCCTCAATTAAAAAGTAGTTGGAACACTCACTATCCCACTTACTAAAGATTTCATCTCCAGCATGGTTTTTAGCCTTGTCAGAAGGTCATGCTGTTTTTAGGTAGCTGAACTCATTGCTGTGCATGCTGACTGAAGACTGCATAGCTTCCAGAGAGGAAGCTTGTGAGAGGCAAGCATGCCCTAGAGCAAGGGCCTACACAGTCTTGCCACTGTTTCTTAGGTAGATGTGACTGGGAACAGCACAGGCATGTTCTACTTCATAAACTAGACATTTCAAGTTAAGATTCTTTCAAGTAGCTGGAAAACATGCAGTATTTGTCATGCATGTTCGTAAGAAAAGAGAATTATTTTGACAGTTTAATAAGATGTCCTAATATCCATGCTCATTTTGTATAGTTAGAATGACTGACCCCGAAATCCATTCATAAACAAAGCGTCTGCCTCACAGACCCAGTTGACTAGAACTTCAGGCAGATAACATTGTTCACATAGACAGAACCTCAGAAACACCTCCCAGTTCAGGAAAAATGAAAATGAAAAGATGTTTTCAATATCTGCCTTGTACAGAGAACCAAAGGGATCCCACTCAGCTTGTACTTACGCTTGAAGTGTTGGTGGTATCGCTGTAGATACCACCATGGCTGAGTAGTGTTTTGGAACTGGCGAGGAGGGTCGAAGAGCTCTCTTCTTTTCTAACCAAGTATTCATTCACCTCCTGCTGCACCAGCCTTAACTCCGTCCCCAGTCTCTCTCATCACTCAGAGGAGCATCCTACCCTGCTTCCCTGAAGTCACATTCTTTATACCAAGCTGGGAGAAGCCCGTCAAGGCTGACCCTCCTGCAGCATTTCTTAGGATTACTTTGTAGTCCTGACTTGGGCTTTTGGAATGCAGCCATTAGATTACCATTATTCTCCCTTCTTAAATATGGGTTTTTCTGACATTATTAATAGCAGTGTGCTTTGTGCTACAGCTTGAACTTGGCCTCCTCACACTTGATATACCAGCTAGCAGGTTTCAAATCCATCATCCTGCTTTATTTCCCCAAAACCTAATGATAGATGCCAATAGAAAAGTTGCTCGGTAAACATAGGAAGAGTAGTAGAATAACCAAAATACATGAGTAAGTGCTGCAGTCACAGTCAAGAATCTTTGAATAAGCAAGCTTTGTTGTTTCTAATTAAGGACATGCATGTGCACACACATACATACATACACACACACTATTAACCAGATGAGTGTTATGAATAATTAATCCTGTTAGCAGCTTGTTAGAGGTGGAAGTGAAGCAGCTGCCCGTTGTCTTTGAAGGAGCACTTAGTGACCCTCACAGATACCTCACAAGACTGTTTATGCAGCTGACAAGAGGCAGGAATAGTTGCATCAACCAGTTGAATTTGTTCTTAACAATTGTGAGTAAAGGCTCCGTTTAAAACCTAGCAGGGTTGCACGTCTTCTGTTCTTAAGCTACAGTAGACAGGACAGTACCCGGAAGCCGTCGTTTCCCCAGGCTAGCCTGTCCGTGCTGCTGGGGACTGTGCATTTGGACATAGAAAATGAGTCTCATCAGTTTCTAAATCTCCAGGTTTCTATGCATCAGGAGTTTAAATCTGAAAACTGGAGAGGGGGAAGGATGGAAAATTCAAAGAGACTGTTACTGTTTAATTGCTTTGCAGTGTACTTTGGTTATATCTGGGTTTTCTTTATAATTAGTTACTTTTGTTTGCCTTATTTTGTTTTTTGTCTTGCTTTATACTTTTTTATGTTTATATCACCCAAAAACTAAATCTTAATATCTATTTCAGAAAAAGAGAATTAAGGACATTTAGACAATGTTATAAAAGCTGCTCAGGAGACAGAGGGCATGCTTGTCTTATATGATGCCTCACGTCATTATCTGGTGATGTCCATGTCACCAGAGATGCCACATTGCCAGCATTATTGCGAATTACTAATAAATTCTAGTTCTAAAGACTACAGACAGGTCAGATATGTTAAGATGGCCCTAAAGACATAAGGCTTAAATCACTGCTGACAGGAAAGAATGGTTCCTGTTTCCCCAGAGGAAAAGATTTTATTTCTAGGCTTTGAAGTGTCTTTTTCTATTACTCAGGCATCAATATATGTTGTGTGTCAATTCCTGTAACATATTAACACTAATTTAAATCCATGCCTGCACTTGAGTGTTAGAACACACATTAAAAAAGAAATCTATGCTGAGAATGGTTTCAGTTATTAGAAAAATATGTGTAGAGGTTTAAGGAGTTTCTGGTTTATGTCTCAGTGGAGTTATGGGTTATGATTTTGGTTTTCTTTTTTACAAAAAGCACCAGTAGGCTTAAGAACAAAATAGACTTACATTTGAGAATTCAGTTTATAAAACTCTCTTTCTGAATGTTAAGACTTACCACCCTGACCACCTTCATATACAATTTACTCTGCAGTTGGTATTAACAGCTCATTTGTGCGCATGCCTGTATGTGTTTGCATGTGTGTGCATGTGTGTTTGTCTATGTGCTTGCATTTTTTAATATTCTTGACTAATGTGGCAATTAAGTGTTGTATTTACTGGTTTAATTAAGATACTTGTGAGTGATAAGAAAAAGTAAGAAGAAATTAGAAAAAGCAATTTCATTTCGGATGTTGAAATTCATGTAGATAATTAGCAACCCTGGCCTGAATATTAAGTTATTATTGTGGATGATGATACCAGCTATAAGATGAAGTTAAACTGTTTATTGCTCCTCTGCAAATGGCAGTGGGAAATCTTTTGAGTGTAGATGTGATAGACTGGTTGCTATTTTATATAAAATCCCCACAAGAAATGGGTTTTAAAACTAAATCCACTTTTTACTATTAGTGTTCTACTCATGTGCTCAATAATAATATTTTACTAATTTACAAATAAAATGTTAACATAA
Source organism: Phyllotis vaccarum (assembly GCA_033318265.1). Taxonomy (NCBI): domain Eukaryota; kingdom Metazoa; phylum Chordata; class Mammalia; order Rodentia; family Cricetidae; genus Phyllotis; species Phyllotis vaccarum. The sequence continues at coordinate 72,959,051 of JARWLC010000001.1, read as the reverse complement.
TGAGGGGATTTTTTTTTTTTCTTTTTGAGACGGGGTTCTCTGTGTAGCCCTGGCTGTCCTGGAACTCTCTCTATAGACCAGGCTGGCCTTGAACTCAGAGAGCTACCTGCATCTGCCTCCTGAAATTTTTATTTTTTACAGATTTTATTTTTCTTTTATGTGTATTAGTATTTTGCCTATATATATGTCAGTACAGCACATGAATGCAGTGTTCCCAACAGCTACCATATGGAATCTAGGAACTAAACCCACATTCTCTGCAAGAGCAATACATGCCTTTTGCTGTTCCAACTCTACAGGCCCTGAGAGAAAATTTTAATATAATAATAATTGTCAAATTGAAACAATCTCCTGTGATGTAACAGAAAGATGAAACCAGGAAACCTAACTTTGATGGCTCGTGCCGTGCCTCTGAGTGGTGACTGACAGCACTGCTCATGGCATTTATCCCTTTGAGATTCATGTGCGCATTTGTAACTGAAACATACTGCTTTAAGCTTTAAGAAGTAAATGTGATGCGGTATGCCTATAAAAAAGCACTACAAAATGCCAGTAACTGCAGTGACTTGAGGGTTTATTTTTAAGTGATCAAACAAATCTTAATATCATGTTACTGTTTAAATTAGAGCAAACGGATAATCTTAATGCCTCATTTATTATTTTTATTTTCTTTTTAAATGGCAAATTCTTAATAGATACACTACACAAAAGATGGAGCATTGTGTCTTCACCAGAGAGGGAGATAACCCTGGTGAACCTGAAGAAAGATTCAAAGCATGGCTTAGGTGAGTCCATGTGAGTAACCTCAGGAGAGAGTGAAGCAGCCCTGTGACCAGAAGCACTGGCCACCATGTCCCCCTTTCTTGTTTTTGTTTATTTACTTGGTTAGTATACAAAAAAGTGGGTTTCACTGTGACATTTTCAAACATATGTACCCAATGACGCTTTGCTTCTTGTTCCTTCCCTGACCCTAACCTATGCCCCCCACCTCATCTCTTGGGCATCACCTCTGACCAAGTCCTCCCTGACCACTTGAATCCACCACCCTCCACCCCTGTTCATCAAAAGCCAAAGATAGTGTATATTGAATACTTCTTCAAGACTTAATTATTTTATCTAAGAATCTACATTTGTTTTAAGCAGTCAAATCATGAGTCATTAAAAGAACTAATATCATCATCAAAACCTTTTTCTTAATGCTCTATTTTACAGGATTTCAAATTATTGGTGGGGAAAAAATGGGAAGACTGGACCTGGGAGTGTTTATCAGTTCAGTTACCCCTGGAGGACCAGCTGACTTGGATGGATGCTTAAAGCCTGGTACTTTACATTTCGATGATGTCCTGTGTAGTTTTTAATACATGAATTTGACAGGGAGCAAAAAGAAGTAAATTTATGCAAATCAAAAATAATGAAAAAAGGTGGAATTTGTAAGGTTACTGAGTCTTGCTTTGTTGTTGAAAATACTGTATTGTGCATTTTTCAGGAGACCGCTTGATATCTGTGAACAGTGTGAGTCTGGAAGGGGTCAGTCACCATGCTGCAATCGACATTCTGCAGAATGCACCTGAAGATGTGACCCTTGTCATTTCCCAGCCAAAAGAAAAACCATCCAAAGGTAATGCTGTGGAAATTCCATTATAAGTATCTCAGTGCCTTGGCTCCCCTCTTTCTGCCTGTTTCCCCCTTCTGCTTGCACCACACAGAATTAATTAATAAGAGGATCGGTGAGGACACCACATCCTGAAGTTCCAGTCTATGGGTTACCATAAGCAATAGCCAGGCACAGTCCACAGTCTCCACTACCCAGACATCCCACCTTGACCAAATGCTCTGAATAGAGAGTCAATGGTGAAAATTGAGTTACATGATTAGTACATTTCAGGTACATATTAAGGACTTAAATGTCCAACTGTAATTATTATACTTTTTAAAAGTAACAAAATGCGAGGTGTTATGTAAGTTACTTTCATACTTAAGATCCTTTGAGGATATGTTAAAATTAGACCTGACACGTGCCTGTAAATCCAGCATGTGTCCAGATGAGGCAGGAAGATTGCCACAGATTTGGGGCCAGCTTAGGCTAAATAGAGGTTGCCAGGCCAGCCAGGGCTATTTTGCAAGACCCTCTAGCAACAAACTGGAAAGAAAGAAAAGAGAATTGAAAATAGTTTAGGTAAATGTGAGGTATAATTTAGATGCTGAGCTAAAATTACAAGACCAAACATTGACGATCTGTGCTGTGGCGCGGTTTCTCAATTCAGTCTATGGTGTGCTCTTGTATTCAGTGATTATTATACATGTGTGCATGCATAAGTGTGAATATATGTCATGTATGTTTATGAATTTATATAAGCATTTGTTTGCTGTAAACACTACACACTCTGGCACATGCAGGAGCCTTCTACTCTTAAACCTCCTCGTTTTACATGTAGGACAGTGGCTGCAGTTGGACTTCGGTACCTCTGCGTTTTAAGCAGCCAAGGGCTCTCTTTAATATAGAGTGCCAAGTCTCATTATTCTCCATTGCTTTATGTTCTGGCTGAATTCAGAGTAAATTCACTCCCCTAACTTAAAGAAGTTTAAAGGAGCTTAATTTTCTTTTAACAGATGTTCTATAGGAAAGGTATTTATTGATGAGATATTTATTGAGTGTATAGAATGTACACAATACAAAACTCCTCTCTGCCTTTGTGGAAAGTAAACCTTTATCAGGGGAGATGAGGACTAAGCACCCATCTAGACAGATGTTTAGGTCTCACTGTGCTGAGAAGTCAGGTTGTTAAAGCAGCACTTGATGGAAAGACATTACCTAATTGCAGACCAGAGAAGGGTGGTTTGTTCGTTTGACCCAAATTGAAATGTGATTATGTAAATTTTATTTCCATAGATTAATTGTTTGATGTATTGCTATGTTAGTGTCACTTACAAAGAGGTAGAACTTAAACCCTCTAGACGTTTTACCACTGTGTACTAGGGCTTTCTCCCACAGTCATGCCAGCAAAGAGAGGCTTTTATTAGTCCATTTGCTACTGTAACTGAATTCCTTCATCCAGTTATTCTATGGGGACAGTTAAGACAGTCTCACTCTATAGCCCAGGTTTGCCTGGAATTCACAATGTAACACAGGCTGTCTTGAAACAGCATCCCCTGCCTTCACCCCAAATTCTGGCATTATAGGCATGTACCACCATGCTGGTCACAGATGTGTTTCCTACAGCTGTGGACACTGGGAAGTGCAGGTCAAGGCACTGCCTGGGGTGGGGGTGGGGCACACACTGGCAGTAGCCCACTCCTGGGGGTGGAGCTGCATGGACTTACCGCCTCAGCCTCCAGCACATGCACTTCAGGGCATGTTCATATTATAACAGTTTTCTCTCCCTCTCTCTTCCAGTTTCTTTAAAGTGATATGTTAAATTCTTTAATATGATCTTAATTTATGCAAAACACAAAATATGTAGTAAAAATTTGCTCCATTTTCTAAAGGAAACTATCTGATGTATGTGTTGTTGGTATCTGTGTAATTTATGTGTATGATAAGTGTAGAAAACACACATGTATCTTTACTAAAAACAAAACATTTTTATGCTAGTCTGTGATTCCATCTCTTGCATATTCATGTGTTCCTTAAGGTTTTGTCAGGTGCTACCAATTTTCTTTACAAAAAGTTCATGAATTTTTAACTTTATAAATATATCCATCTCTAAATGTGGCATTATAGTTTATATTTTTAGAAATATAATAATTCATTTGGTTTTCTAACCATTGGGGCTCATGCCTTTAATTCCAACACTTGAGTAGGCAGAAACAGGCACCAGCCTGGCCAACATAGCAAATCCAGGCCTGATAGGCATAGTGAGACCCTGTTTAAAAAAGATTTATGTCTGTGTAGGCATGTGTGCATGTGTATGTGCATGAATGTATATGTTTGAATTTGTGTGCATGTCTGTGAGTGTGTGTAGGCATGTGTATGTGTATGTGCATGTATGTATTTGTGTGCATGTTTGTGAGTGTGTGTGTAGGTATGTGTGTATGTGTATGTGCATGTATGTATATGTGAATTTGTGTGTATGTCTGTGAGTGTGTGTGTAGGCATGTGTGTTACTTGACTCATTGTTGGATCTTCAATTTCAGTGCCGTCTACTCCTGTGCATTTTGCCAATGGGATTAAAACCTACATGAAGAAACCTTCCCACATGCAGGACAATGCTATAGACCCTTCAGAGGACCAGCCCTGGCCACGTGGCACCCTCAGGCATATCACAGAGAGTCCTTTTGGGCTCCCCGGAGGCCTGCGAGAAGGAAGCCTTAGCTCCCAGGACTCCAGGACTGAAAGTGCTAGCTTGTCCCAGAGCCATGTCAATGGCTTCTTTGCTAGCCACTTAGGTGACCAAGGCTGGCAGGAGTCACAGCATGGTAGCCCGTCCCCATCTGTAACATCTAAGGTCCTGGAGAAGATTTTCTCCAACAGTAACCGAAGCAAAGCTAAAAGGCCAGGCATTTGTGACACAGCTGAGCTCTCTGACCATGGTGATTCTGACACAGATGACACCACTTATGCCAGCAACCAGGATCATCAAACACCAAAAGAGGTGTGATTTAATTTTAATACTTGTTTCATTAACAATGCAAAAATAAATAGTGAATCTATTAGAGAGTGATGTAACCTAGTGAATGCCTGCATAAGTAAGGAAAGGAAGGGAGCTTGTATCTTCAGCTACAAATCCTACTGTATTGGATGCTAACTTGCAGAGAAGTAGAGGCTTTGAATACTAACCCAGAAATATCTATACTCAGGAATCATCTATAAGTTACTCATAGCTCACATATTTAACACGTGTATGATGATATACTATAAGAAAAAATAGTCAGGAATATCAGAGGACAGAGTGACCCACAGCCAAGCCATGAAGGTCAGGGGTGGTAAGTCACGCCTTTAATTCCATCACTCAGGAGGCAGAGATCCTCTACACCTCTGTAAGTTCAAGGCTGAACAGAGCCAGGCAGTGGTAGCTCACACCTTTAGTCCTAGCTCTAGGATTGTTGAATCAGGCTGTAAAGTAGCTGGGAGAAGGCAGAGGTCCTGCCTCTGGCCTTCAGGTCAGTCAGTCTGAGGAGACAGGACCTGCCCCATTTGGCCTGAGGAGTTGGCTGGGTAAGAAGTGGCTGTACCTTGTTCCCTGTCTCTCTGATATTACAGCTTTTCCCAGTATCTGTTTCCAGGTTTTATTATAATGCTCAGTAAAATTCCATGCAATACATATGTCAATTTAGAGAACTCTGGAAAAGCGCTTGTGACTAGTTGATGGGATGACAGTTGGTGTTACCATAGAGGATCTAAATTCTTCTGAATTCCTAAGGTGGCAGAAGCAGCAGGGGAACAGCTCATTTTAGAAATGACATTCACAAGAAGGTTTAGAAGGGAACTTGGAGCTTTCGCCCATGAAAAATGCAATTTCCTCACAGCAGCCTTCTGCCCTCATGGCTGTCCTGAACTGATGGTGTCTGAATGTGTGCTGACTCTGTTCTTAGTACTCTCCATTTCATAATATGATGTTTTAGAAGAAAAATTTCCTCCAAAAATACTTGTTTCCACTAACAGTTCATCTTGAGTCTAATTAGAAATCTTTTGTTTGTTTTTCTTTGTTAAGGAACCTTCCTCCTCAATGAATACATCCAACAAAATGAGCTTTAAAACTTTCTCTACATCAGCCCCTGAGCCCGGAGAAATCTTTGAGGTTGAACTAGCTAAAAATGATAACAGCTTGGGAATAAGTGTCACGGTACTGTTTGCCAAGGTTTTCACCTTTTCTCTTCTTCACTTCCAAAGTCTGTTGTAGCCCAACTTGCTAGGTGAATTATTTTGCTTCTGATGGGATGTTTGTCAAATGTTCCCAAAATGTAAAAATTGACTGTTTTAAAGATGTGTACACTTGTCTTTTTTCTTGTGATTTAAAACAATTGGCAATTGCCTGTTCTCCATCTACTTCATGCTTAATATAAAATAATTTAAATTTAAACATACCATGTGCAGAATATGAAATTGATGTGTATGTTTTGTGCACACCTGATAGTTTCCTCATGCATGTGGAATCATGAGCTGCTTATCTTTAACCTATTGTGTAAATAACTAAAGACCATGATAATTATGTGCTGATTCTCTCCAGAATACATACCACCTTGTTTAAGACCTTTGTTAACACATTTAAAACCTTAAAGCGATGGTTTCAGAACTGCGCATTTATCTTCAGGATAAAGGAAATATGTACATAAACTGTTTGATACAGTTGTTCGAGAGTTCTATAATATGTGATTCCTGAATGGCAGCTTTATCGTTTATCTCACTGTAGGAGTGACTGGTCATTACGTACAGCAGTTAAAGGCAGCTGAGTTAGCACTGTTACACACTTGGCCTGCAGAGCCTCCCTCCCCTACTTTATTGTTGTTTCATGATGAAATAAGAATACATTTTCATGAAAGGTAGAAAACAGGTCACTAGACCTTATTGGAGCATTTTTAAAAAGCTGTCCAGATGATCTGGAGAGGTGGCTTTGTGGTTAAGACCACTGGCTATTCTCTCAGAGAACCTAAGTTGATTCTTAGCACTGATATGGTAGCTCAAAACCATCTTAACTCCAGTTCCAGAAGATCCAACATGCTCTTCTGGCCTCCTTGGGCACTATATGTAGCAAAATACTTATAAAGAGCAACAATAACCAACCATGCAAACAAATAAACAAACAAAAATTACTTAGCCAGGTGGTGGGGGGCACATCTTTCATCCTAGCACCTGAGAGGCAATGTCAGGAGGACCAGGGCTGCACAGAGAAACCCTGTCTCAAAAAAACAGAACAATAGGAACTAGATACTCTAGTTCCACCTGTAGCCCAGCACTGGGGAAGGTGTTTGGACTCCAGGGCTTACTGATCAATCCAGCCAAGTCAGTGGGTTTCATGTCCATAGAGAGACCCTAACTCAAAATTTAGAGAAGGGATGAAAAAACACTCCCAATGTTAACCTCTAACCTAACATGTAACATGTACACACACACACGAATGTGCTTACACATGTGCACACACACAAATACACAGATAATCTTTTCCACAAAAGCTTTTGTTTGTTTGCTTTAGAATTTTTTTTTTTAATTTAATTTTGTTTTGTTTTTTGAGACAGAATCTATCCCTGTGGCCCTGCTTGGCTTAGAACTCAGTATGTAGGCCAGGCTGACCTGAAATCCAGAGTGCTGGGATTAAAGGTGTGCACCAACCCTCCCAGCCTCTTTTAAGATAAAAGCAGCTTTTTCCTTAACTCAAGGAATTTCCTCTCAAATTCACAGATACAATATAACTTGTATTTACTGGGTGTTTCATGGTAATTATGTTCTTACAGTGATCTTGCATAGATGGGCTTTGCTTTATGCTTGCTCAAAATGCATGACTTAAGAAGGAGGGGCAGGTCCTTATCCAGTCAGGATGCAGGGTATTGACACTTGAATTCAGTAAGGAATGAGGGCAGCACATTATTTGGGGAATTTAGCAAACTGACTGCTCAGCTGCAGAGTCACACCTTTCTCCAGTGCTCAGATGTGACGCGTGCAGATATTCCCATGTAAATACGTGCTACTTTGTCTTTTCTATTTAGGGAGGTGTGAATACCAGCGTCCGACATGGAGGTATTTACGTGAAGGCCATTATTCCCAAAGGAGCGGCAGAATCAGATGGCAGAATTCACAAAGGTATGCGTTCTTTATGGATGCAGGAATTACAGCAGGAAAACCGCAGGAATGAGAAATTAAGTCCAAGTGTGCTGGTGCATGTTTTACTCCAGCACTTGGAGGGCAGGAACAGGAAGATCTCTGAGTCTGCATTAGTGAGTTTCAGGTCATCCAGGGATGCATCGAAAGGTGACGTTACAGAGCTGATGAGAACCTTAGTCACATAAGAGCATGCTCAGCTTTAAAGCTACACTTTAGAAAACTGCTTGGTGACAGAGTAACAACTCATCTTCGAGGTTCTTCCTTAGCAACAGGAAGTGAACAGGAGGAGTAACAGTCAAGTGTCACTGACCATGTCCCTAAGAGCTTGCTAGAACCCTGCTTCTAGTCTGTGTGTTTATACTTCAGTTTCTCTCTCTTCATGATTTAAGGGCATTGCTATAAGTTCATATTATTGTAGCCAGGAAGATGGTGCATACCTACAGTCCTGAACTTGGGAAACTGAGGCAGGGATCATATCATACATTGTGAGCAGCCTGGGCGGGGGAGGACCTCACTGTTACAGCCCCTGAGGTTAATAGCATTTCCTTCCCACATCCTTTTGGATTATCAGGAATACTTAAACAGTATTTAGTTCTCTCCAAAACTTGTCTGAGTCTCTCTCAAAATAAATATGAAAAAAGCCATTAGAACTTTTTTTTTTTTAATGATTCATTTCTTTTAAAACAACTTCTTAACTTGCAGGTGATCGTGTGCTCGCTGTTAATGGAGTCAGTCTAGAAGGAGCTACCCACAAGCAAGCCGTGGAAACACTAAGAAACACAGGGCAGGTAAGAGATCATTCTATCAGCCAACTTAGAACAAAGCAGTATGGAGAAAGCTTGGATCTCCCTGAGACCTGCCAGGAAGCAGGCCAAGGGCAGCAGTGCACACACTCACACTGTGTGCTCTTCAGGCTGTGTTTCCAATCAGAGGCTGACTCTGTGCAAATAACTGGTGGGAAGCAGTAGAGATTCTATTTTAAATGTTTCATAAACATCTACAAATAATCATTTTCAACCTAAAAGCTAAATTACTTATAGTGGTCTTTATACTTACTGCCTGATAACTTCCCCAGAACCCAAATTATCTATAATTTTTATATTATATATATTTTTAATTTATAGCATTTATGTATATTTGACATGTTTTATAATAGTTTTTTTTCTTATTCTTGTGTAGAAAATAATAATTTTATTGAGACTTTCAGTTCCTTCTGTTTCTTCTGTTTTTCCTCCATGCCTGTATTTTGGTGTCATGTTATTAGACCTCCAATAGTAGAAGGCCCTAAGACTGATAGCTTTCCAGTCTCCTCTGTTAACGATGCGCTGTTTCATTTTCTCAGATGGTCCATCTGTTGTTAGAGAAGGGGCAGCCAGCGACATCCAAAGAACATGATCCTGCTGTCCCACAGTGCACCCCTCCAGACCAGGATGCCCAAGGTCAAGCCCCAGAAAAGACAGTGAAGAAAGCAGCTCCCGCCAAAGATTACAGCTTTGTTACTGAAGGTCAGGCCTTGCACTTCGGGTCATGGCACTAAAATCCACACGCGATTCAGACTACGATTTTTACATGTTGAGTTACAATTCATACTTCTATATTTCTGTTCTGTAGTTATAAAACTCAGGCAGCACCAGCCTGACCAAAACAGACTTGAAGATTTAAGGCAATGAACTTTTGTCTGAATGTGGTCATTTAATAATACCTTAAATTTCTTTACACACAGCAGTATTTTATCCTGAAATGTTTATTTAGTTCATTGAGACATGGTTCATGTCTCATTCATAAAAGAGCAGCCCTTCCCACCTTACGTAGCAGAATATAAAACAGTTACACTATAGAATTGGTAAATTTCAAATAAAATTTGCTAAGGAAAATTTTTTGCTTTTGGTTGTGATTTTGTGAGAGGATCTCATCCAAACTAAAGTTGGGCTTGTTACTCAATATAACCCACTTTGGCCTCAGTTTCCCAAGTGCTAGAAACAGGCACATGCCATTACACCTAGCTCTAAGATTTTTATACTTCTATTTATGGTTGCCCTAAACAGTACTTGATCTAATATTTCCCAAATGCTGGTCTTCTTAAGAATGTGCCAGCTGATATAGACAGAATAATAATTGGTAATAAGCCACAAAATAACATCTGGCACTGTGGGAGTTCTCATGAGGCTGGCATGCCCTCTGCTCTGAGATCCTTTAAGTGGTTCACATGCTCTTTCTTTAGAGTTGGTGATGGTAGTATATAGTAAACGTTTTCTCTCTTTATATTTCTATGTATTTTGCAAGTCTCAGTAATCCTGAGTCAGTCCATAGACCTATATTAATGCTTTGACTTTGAATTTAAAGGTAATGTACCTACTTAATCATATTCCTCTTTACTTCATTGTGTAATTATTTTGTTTTAAATTCTATTAATATACTTTATGTGTGATAATTTTGTTGGAATGAATGTCATTATAACTTACCTGTATTAAATTAGGTCTCACCAAAACATTGCGGTATCAGCTTATTTTCGCTCACCCCAGGCTGGCATCTGTTTTGGTGTCCTTCATGCCTCTCTTCATACCTGAGTTCCTTGCAATCTTCCTCTCTCCTTTTTTCACTTCGTGTACTCCTTTTAAAATGTGTGACACTGAAGCGCAGTGCCACTTAGAGAACCTGGCTTTACAAATGCTTCCCACTGAAACAGTTAAGTCAAGTTAAATGAATGGGGTTGGGGGGATGGCTCAGTCCGTCAGTGTCTGCAAAGCAAGCATGACGTTCTCAGGATCTCCAGCACCCATGTGAAAACTGGGCACAGCGGACCTAGCTGTATTAATCTGTATAATGTACTGACTGGTGGCCAGTAACAAATCAGTGATCTCGGGGTCAGCAAAAGACCCTGTCTCAAAATGAAACAACACAGAGGGACAGAGAAAGCACTTGGCATCAACTTCTATTGTCCATGTACGCTCACACCCCCTCCACACCCACGCAGACATCACACACAGGTCAAAACTCAGAAGGGAAGAGGGCATGTGATGGTGCTGTGAGTTCTGAGGAAACCAGCCAAAATAGGCTTCTTTAAAAGTGAGTCTATGTGTGTGTGTTTGTTTGTATGTACACAATAATGTTTAACTTTTGAATTTTTTCCCCTAGATAATACATTTGAGGTCAAACTGTTTAAGAACAGCTCGGGCCTAGGCTTCAGTTTCTCTAGAGAAGATAATCTTATACCGGAACAAATCAATGCCAGCATAGTAAGGGTTAAAAAGCTCTTCCCTGGTCAGCCAGCTGCAGAAAGTGGAAAAATTGAAGTTGGAGATGTTATATTGAAGGTGAATGGAGCCTCCCTGAAAGGACTGTCTCAGCAGGTGAGCCAGGATCATGGGACAGGAGCAGTGATGTTGGATGTCTTACCGTACGCTGTGGATATATGTTGCTTCTGTGGGTTAGTAAAGAAGTTGTTCTGACCTATGGGAAGATGGCTTCCTGTCAAGTGGGATTTCAGTGATCGGGGATGGGCCAGCGGGTGAGCTGTCTTTACTTTGATTGGCTTACCTCTATCTTCCCTTGCCCTGTTTTCTCACACGCCTCCAGGAAGTCATATCCGCTCTCAGGGGAACAGCACCTGAAGTGTCTTTGCTCCTCTGCAGACCCCCACCCGGTGTGCTACCAGAAATTGAGACTGCGTTTTTGGTAAGGTTGTTGGATACTAATTTCTGTTGTAGTGGTGTGCTAAACGGCAGTTGTAAGTTGTGGCGGTTATTTCCTTGTGGGTTGGTATACTGGGGTTCACACTTGATACTGACTGAGGAGCTGTTCCCTTGTATATCAGACTCTTCTGCCACATTCCATATTTGTAATTTAAGGTCACTTTCTACTGTCTTCTAATTCTGAACTTCTAGAGAGCTAGAGTTTCAGGAATTGTTTTCTAAGCATAATGTCCTTTTCATTTGGATAAAAATGAGTTAAGCAGCATCTGAGGTTAGTGCTGTGCCCAGATTCCTCGGAGAACCTTCTGACTGTGGCCTCCATTAATGCAGAAGCCTAAGGCTTGTCACAGTGTAGACTGAATAGTGGTAGAGGCTTGGCCCCCCATAGGTCATCTCTGTGTCCCCTCTGAGGCTCAGGAAACAATGAGGGAAAGAGTAGAGAGGAGTTAAGAGCCAAGGATGGGGAAGTGTGCAGCAAAGAACACGTATTCTGGGCATGACCTGGCCATTGCCCTTGAGATCACTGCAGCACTGGTAACCTGCCCAGGACTGGACCAGTCAACAGTCAATCATAGGTGGGTGGGGCTTACGAGGTCCAACCCCTCCCAGAGGAACTGTTGGCTGTTGATGGTGGTTTGGTAAGTATCTTTTTCTTCAGTGGTGTGGCCAACTACAGAAAGTTGCCTGTGCCCCAGTGAGTGACTTCCCACTCATGCTTGGGAAAAACGGCTGTATTTATTTCTTCTATATCACAGAGTAATTTAAGAATCTAAAATGTATTCTGATGGTGTTTTCAAGAAATTGCCTCTGGCCTTTCAGCTTAAGAGCTCTACCCCCAGTGGTGTCCTCTGGTCTGGAAGGAAGAGATGTGCTTGAGCCAGGAGCTCTCACCCTCATGGGGGCAGGGCTGTGAGGAAGACATAACAGCAAAGTGATAGCATTTGAAGAAACCATAAGGAAGGGGCTAGAAAGAGCACAGGACACTCTTGCAGAGTCTACAGTTTCCTGAAACCCCAGCTCCAGAGAAGCTGATACCTTCTTCTGTCCTCGTCAAATGGGTGTGTGCACATGGGTGCACACAGACACACACAGACACACACAGATCAGATAGAATGGATTGAATACAATACTCTTGAGTACATAAGTTGACCAGGTATTTCTAGAAACGTATTTGGGAATATTTTAGAAGGGTTTTGAAAGCATCCTGTGCATGACAGCCTAGGGAACTGCAGAGAAAAGCAAGTGACCAGGATTTTTTCATGCATACCAAGAGGCTCACCTAGATTTCCGTTAGTGTAAACAACCTATGTCCAGTACAGGAGGCTGAAATAAAGGTGGCCCTCCATAAAACTATGATAAATAATAGCTATTTCCAAAGCAAGTCTTAAAACTTCAGAAAAGAGCTGGAGAGAAGGCTTAGTAGTTAAGACTTGCTTCTCTTCCAGGGGACATGGGATCAGTTCCCAAGACCCAGGTTTAGCTCCTGGCACCCACAACAGATAACTCACAGCTCCTGTCACTTCAGTTCCAGAGGACCCAATGTCATCTCCTGGCTTCTGGGAGACCAGCATGCATGTGGTGCGTGTAAAATACATACACTCAGGCACACATAAATTTGTAAATAAATCTTCAAGTACAAGTATATATTAAAAGGTTTTTTTTTTTTTTTAAGTCAGAAAAGATTCAAGATAGAGTCCTAAATTTTGGAAATAGGATACAAAGTACAACATATAATTCTAATTTCAAAATACAACTCAGGGTTGGCAAGATTGCTCAGTGAGTAAAGATGCTGTAATAACTTGACGTCATTTGGATCCTGGGAATCCTGTGAAGATAAAAGGAGAACAGAATTGTTCCCTCAGCTCTACACAGATGCCATGGCATGCACACACACTCACGCGCTTGTGCAAACACACACATGCGCACACATGCACTCACACATGCATGCACACAGATTGTTCCAGCTCTACACAGATGCTATGACACCCACACGTGTACGCACACACACACACCAAACACAGAAATAAAGTTTGGAAATAAAATATAACTGAGGCTAGTGAGATGACTCAGCATGTAAGGACATTTGCTGCCAAGTCTAAGGACTTGAGTATTAATCCCTGGAACTTGGACCAAGAGAACCAATCACAAGTTTTCCTCTGACCTTTACACATGCACTGTGGCATTTGTACACTGGTACAGTTATACACAAAAAATTAATGTAATAGCAGTCATAATATTTTTCTTTAAGAGCACAAAATATGTTTATCATCAGGAAATATATATTTTTGTATGAAATACTGCTACTTAGCAGGTTTATAATTAATTAATTGACTGTTTCTAAAGCTTTAATGCACATTGTCACCCTCTGGTGCCCTTCCATGTGTCCCCTTCAGACTCCGCTGCATTCTCCAGCACAAGCACTTGTAAGCAGCAGTAAAGAGCCTTCTCGGCCGATGTCTTTCCCAGCAGAACAAGGTACCAGCTCGGAGGAGAAAAGCAATGAACAGCACCACTGTCCATCCAGGAGAGGGAGTTCTAGTGACAGCTGTGTGAGTGGAGAGGATGACTCTGTTAGAGCTCCAGCCAAGAAACCAAGTATCACCCTGACCTCAGTTTTGACTCAGACTCTGAGCAGTGTGGTGTCACAGGAACACTGTCAGCATGACGCACTCAGAACCCAGGAAGAACCCACATGTACCATGTTTTACCTCCCTCGGAAAATACCCAGCAAACCGGAGTTTGAGAACAGGTATTGCCAGTGTTGCACGCCATGTCCAGGGCAGCTGATGGCAGCAGCAATGCATGTTGTTCTAAGACTATGACACCTGGTGGGCTGGAGACATGGCTCCATTCCCAGCACCCATCCCAGGCAGCTCTGGGCATAGGGCGCCCTCTTACACATGTGCATACATACACATAATAAATACAAGGTTTTTTCTTTAAAGAATGGAATGCCTATGGATTCAGAATGGTTAGCAAACAGTGACTTCTAGAGGTCTTGCTGTTGTGACTAACAGTTTTGGTTAGTTTTCAGGAGCAGCAGTGTAGCACTTGCTTCTCTCTTGAGCATACTTATCAGTAATTAAGAAAGTAGTTTCTCAACACAGTTTAACCAGAAAGAAAAGAGCTTTCTTTATTTAGGTATTGATACTCAGAGAGATTGGAATTAAATAATACAGGAGGGCTGGTGGGATTTACAGTCGGCAAGACCAGAGACAGAAAATGTTTGATAGCGTAAGAGCCAGCAGGATAGTTACATCAGTGCTGACGGCTGGGTGTGTTAATGTCCACCCACACCTGCCTGCTGCCTCCCGTCCCCCTCTCCCTCCCTCCTTCATTCCAGCACTTTCATCCATAGTGACCACAGCAAACAGGCCTATCATCTCAGGTACTTGGAAGACTGATGGAGGAAAGAGTTAAAAAGCAGCCTAGCAATCTGTAAGACCCTCTCAGATTAAAAAAAAAAAAAATTACAGAGAGCAGGAGATATGAACAGAGTACTTGTTTATCATGAATAAAACCCTAAGTTCAATCCCTACTTTTGGAAAATAAATATTTGAGTAAACAGGGAAATGACCACGAGAATAAAATGTATTTTTTTTTCTTGTTTTTTTTTTTTTTTTAAACTGAGTTGAAATCCAGATTAGACCCCTGTAGCATAGCTTTCATCTTGAACAACACCTAGGAATAAAAAGCTTAGGCTTGCCTTACTGTCCTTATGGAGCTTAAAGAGCATATTCAAAGTTGAACCTGCACAGAGGATGGCAATGCTATCATAGTAGACATAGAATAAACCCATAGTCTAAAAGCCAGTGAGGATCTCACTCAAAACCAGACAAAAATATCAAACTGAATATTGATGCTGAAATGTATCCACAAATAGCACTGCTTCTCTTATCTCTTTAGCCACCCTCCTCCACCAGACGTGAGTCCTGGACAGATCTCTCAGCTCCAGTCAGAATTGGCTGCTTCTGACTCAGTCGGGAAATACTATACACATCTTGCTTCTGAGCTGAGTAAACCAGAAAACGTGACAGCTTTGAAAAATGAGTTGGGAAAGCCCCATGAGGACTCCGAGCTGGTAAGCTTTCCTTCTCTGTTACAAAAAAAGAACTGATATCTGTCTGTCTGGGTGAAGGTATAGATGTGTACATTTTCTGTTAGCTAGAGAAAAGGCTGTGCTGTAGAGTAAGTAGCTTGTGCTACATTTACTAAATGAATAGTAGCCCTCTCTGATGTCTCCATGGTGACAGATTAGGGAAGATGGAAAGTACTGAGTACTGCCCTGACTTTGTCACTGCCGCTGACCTCTTGGCAGACTCCTGCAGGCAAGTCCCCCAGGTCTCCTGACAGCTATGTAGTGGGCTGCCGACTTCAGAAAACTGAAAACTAATAGGTGAAACACTGTGCATAAAGCTCCTAACACAGCATTTAGACACTGCTACAAACACGTGCTTATCATGGTTTTTATTTCTTGAACCTTTGTGAATTATCTATTTTTATGTGTGTGTGCACATGCACGTGGAGAGCAGAGGTCAACCTCATTTTAATTTTTTGAGAGACAGAACCTCTCATTTGTCTGGAGCTCACCACATGGGGCAAGCTGTTGGCCAGTGAGCTCCAGGGATCTGCTTGTCACTGCCTCTTCACTGCTGAAATAAGCATGCACCATCATACCTGTCTTACACCTACAGAGTGTGGGTGTGAGTGTGTTTACAAATGTCTGTAGACACATGACTGTGAAGACCAGAGGACAGTCTTGAGTGCTGTTATCCATAAGTGCTGTCCACTTCCTTTGAAACAGGATCCCCATTGTCCCAAAATGCACAAACTGGATAGACTGGCTGGCCAGCAAACTTCAGTATCCTTCTCTAAGACTAAAAGTACATGCCACCATAACCAGCTCTTATGTGGGTGCTAAGCATCCAGCTCAGGCCCTCATGCTTGTGTAGTGAGCACTTCTGATGAAACTCTTTCCCGATCAAGTATAACTTTTCTTAAAATTTTTGTGTAAGTAAGTAGAATCTTTACACTTTAGTAATATCCTTAAAACTTATAACTCATATATACATACATACGTGTATAGGTATGCTTTGAGAATTTCATACATGCATAAAATGTATTTTGATCACATCCCACATTCTTTCCCCCACACTCCCAAATCCATTCCCATCCTCATCTCTACCCAAGCTCAAGTTCCCTTCTACTTTTTTTTCTAAGTAACTCACCAAGTTCAGTTTGTACCACCCATACCCTCATTGATGTGGGTCCATTGAGTGGAGCATGGTTTATCTACTAGTGACCACATTTTAAAAGGAAACTGACTCACCCTTTCCCATCAACTTGTCAATGGTTCTCAGTTGGGGGAGGGACTCATGAGTCCCTCTATCCTCCATGCTGCTGCGTTGACTGGCTTAGACTTGTCCGTCTTGGGATATGAGTGCAGTGGTCCCTGGACCTTGAGGAAAAGGATATAATATAGGTGTCCCATTTTGTCTCTCAACACTCCATACACATCTTCTCTGTACTTGGGTCAGTTGTGAGTATCTGATTAACTGTTTTCACAGCACAAAGAAAACGCTCTGATGAGATCTAAAAGGCCCTGATATTTAGATACAGAGCTAACAGATTTAGAGGCCAGATTGTCTGTTTGCCAAAATAATAGTAACTGATGGATGTCTAGAGCTTGTGAACACTCCACCCGTGTGTCCTTGGCAGGAGTTACAGTACTAGGCAGGTGTCTAAGTGAGGAGTTCTTTTGCTCTGAAGAGACACCATGATGACCACAGCAACTGCTATAAGGAAAGCATTTAATTGAGGGCTCACTTACAGTTCAGAGCTCAGTCCCTTATCACGGCAGGGAACGTGGTAGTGTGCACATGGTGCTGGGGGAGCTGGGAATCATACATCTTGCAGGCAACAGGAAGGTGACTAATAGGTACACCCCTTTTCAGTCCTATCCTCCCATCCCTTTCCCCAGCTTTAACAACACCCCCCTTTAAAGCTTTAAAACTTCTAAGCCTGCAAATCAAGCTTAGGAAAAATTTCCAAGAATGATAATTCTTTTACATGAATTTTAAATCAGCTTTTATCAACTGTTTATTAGTCAAGTAATAGATGTTTATGTCAGAACATAATAAAAACAAGAAGAGGAAAGACACCTATAGTCTTACCATCCCCACACCATAAAGATTCTGGACCAAAATAGCCTTTTCATAATTTTCATTTTTCTATAATCGTATGGTAGGAGTGTGCGTGCTTGCGTGTGCGCCTGCGTGTCACAGAGGGGATAGGTGGATGTACATCAACATTTTAGTTTCATTCTTAGCAATAAAGTCTGTCATTGGCCATATCCGAACTCTCCTCTCCCATCTAAAATCTTTGATTTTGTTGTACATGCTAATTAAATGAAGCTCTAAAACAATCATCCAGATACTTATATTTTTACAAACATAAGAGCAAGCAAAGACTTCCTTTGTGTATCTTGCCTTCTGTCTTGGTTGTTTAAAAAATGTGGAGATTTTTCTCAACCTTTCTCTCTAAAACCTAGTCATGCTTATCAAAGTGCCGTCACATTGTTCCTTATCTATCCTGTATATTCAAGAACAAAACAGGGTGCAGCTAGGTGAGGAGATCTTTGTCTAGCATGTGTGAAGCTCTGGATTCAATCCCAGCTCTCCCAGATGGGGAGGGGGATAAAGAACAGGATGGAAGTGGGGGGGGGTAAAGAACAGGATGGAAGTGGGGGGGGGGTAAAGAACAGGATGGAAGTGGGGGGGAAGAACAGGATGGAAGTGGGGGGGAAGAACAGGATGGAAGTGGGGGGTAAGAACAGGATGGAAGTGGGGGGGAAGAACAGGATGGAAGTGGGGGGTAAGAACAGGATGGAAGTGGGGGGGAAAGAACAGGATGGAAGTGGGGGGAGATAAAGAACAGGATGGAAGTGGGGGGGAAGAACAGGATGGAAGTGGGGGGAGATAAAGAACAGGATGGAAGTGGGGGGGAAGAACAGGATGGAAGTGGGGGGGGTAAAGAACAGGATGGAAGTGGGGGGGGTAAAGAACAGGATGGAAGTGGGGGGGTAAAGAACAGGATGGAAGTGGGGGGGTAAAGAACAGGATGGAAGTGGGGGGTAAAGAACAGGATGGAAGTGGGGGGGTAAAGAACAGGATGGAAGTGGGGGGTAAAGAACAGGATGGAAGTGGGGGGTAAAGAACAGGATGGAAGTGGGGGGGTAAAGAACAGGATGGAAGTGGGGGGGTAAAGAACAGGATGGAAGTGGGGGTGTAAAGAACAGGATGGAAGTGGGGGGGGGAAGAACAGGATGGAAGTGGGGGGGGGAAGAACAGGATGGAAGTGGGGGGGTAAAGAACAGGATGGAAGTGGGGGGGTAAAGAACAGGATGGAAGTGGGGGGGTAAAGAACAGGATGGAAGTGGGGGGGGTAAAGAACAAGATGGAAGTGGGGGGGTAAAGAACAGGATGGAAGTGGGGGGGAAGAACAGGATGGAAGTGGGGGGAGATAAAGAACAGGATGGAAGTGGGGGGAGATAAAGAACAGGATGGAAGTGGGGGGGAGGAGATAAAGAACAGGATGGAAGTGGGGGGTAAAGAACAGGATGGAAGTGGGGGGTAAAGAACAGGATGGAAGTGGGGGGGAAGAACAGGATGGAAGTGGGGGGTAAAGAACAGGATGGAAGGAGGAAAATAGTTTTGAAACAAACACAAAACTTCAAAATCTGTCACAGGCTTGGAAAGAAAGGGTGTTCTCTCTATAACTGAGAACACTTCTCGGGTTTCTCCTCTCTTAACTCTCTTAGCCAAGGGCAGAAATATTCATGTATGTTTGTCTATAGGACAAAGCAGACAACCTTTCAATCTGTTCTTTCTCTAGGAAGTAGAGGTCCCCATTACCTTAATTAAATCAGAAAAAGGAAGTCTGGGTTTCACAGTAACCAAAGGCAATCAGAGTATTGGTTGTTATGTCCATGATGTCATACAGGATCCAGCCAAGAGTGATGGAAGGCTCAAGCCCGCAGACCGCCTTATAAAGGTGAGGTATTTGGGGGCTGGAGGGATAGCTCGGTGATTTAAGAGCACAGGCTACTCTTCTAGAGGACCCAGGTTTGATTCTCAGCACCATGTTGGTTTACAACTTTCTGTAACTCCAGTTCCAGGGAACTCAGTGCCCTTTTCTGGCCTCTGTAGGCATCAGGCACATTAGTGTTATAGACATAGATGTAAGCAAAACACTCATATGCATAAAATAAAATATGTTTAAGAATGTGACTGTCTTAATGCATTTTTTTGTTACTATTTTTTTGTGAAATTTTTGCATAAGCCAACTTTAAAAGAAAAAAAGTTTAGGTGTTTCACAGTGAGGGAGCTTTGAGAACCTGGCACCAGCAGCTCAGCCCTAGTGAAGATGTATCTGTCTTAATTAGTTGGGGTTTCTATTGCTTGAAGAGACACCATAACCATGGCAACTCTTATAAAAGAAAAAATTAATTGGATAACTTTATAGTTCAGAGGTTCAGCCCATTATCATCATGTCAGGACACGGTGGCATACAGGCAGATGTGGGCTAGAAAAGGAGCTGAGAATTCAGAGGATTGCCTTCATCCAAAGGCAATAGGAAACGGATTGAACTAAGCATACTTGAGTATAGGAGACCTCAAAGTCCACCCCTACAGTGACATACTTCCTTCAACACCTACTTCAACAAGACCACACTTCCTAGTAGTCTCCATGAGCTTATGGGGGCCAGTTACATTCAAACTACCACAGTGCCTGTGTGAAGGGAAGAGCTCACATCTCAAAAGGATACCAGAGAGTCTGGGATCCCACCGCTCTTTTTACAGGCACACCCCTAACTAGACTTCACCACTTAAAGGTCCTACCACTGAAGACCTAACTGCTAACACATGAGTCCTTGGGGAAAAAACCTGAGCCATGTCCAGACCATATCAGTGACCAAAAGCAATCCAACACTTGAGAAGAAAGTTGAGTTAATATTACATTTTTTTCTCTGGTTTATGTTTTTATTCCCTCCCACTTTAAAAATGAAGGTTTCAGCAAGGCACGTTACCACATGCCTTTAATCCCAGCACTTGGGAGGTAGAAGTGTTAGGACCAGGAATTAAAGGTCATTCTTAACTACATAATGAGTTTTACAAAAACCTGTCTCCAAAAAAGGAATGTGGCCCAGTTGGTAGTGTGCACGTGTAGATTGCATGAAGTCCTGGGTTCAAGCCCCAGTACTACATATAACTGGCTTGCTGGCATAAACCTGTAATTCCAGCACTTGAGATGTGGAGGCAGGAGGATCAGAAGATCATTCTCACTATAGCCTTTATACGTTGTTATTTTGGGAATTGCTTCAGCTGCAAATCCTTTTAATCTCTTCAGGGTCTCTCAAGTGCATGAGTCAGCAAGTTTCCTAAATTCTGGAGGATAAAAATTCCTCTATTAGCCAAGCAGTAAGGTATGTGTTCATTTGTTACCAACTTGTATGTTGTTTATGATGAATCATCACTGTCCGTACGGTTTCTTCAGGGAGCAGGATTCTAATAAATTAGAGACTACATTACCATAAATCTCTAGTGGCTAATACAGGTTATAATCAGATTTCCTGTTCTGAAAATCAAGCCAGGTTTGCCTCTCCCTTGTTTTGTAGGTTAATGATACAGACGTTACCAACATGACCCACACTGATGCCGTGAATCTGCTCCGAGCTGCACCCAGGACAGTCAGATTAGTTGTTGGGCGGATATTAGAGTTGCCCAGGATGCCAGTGTTTCCTCATTTGCTGCCTGACATTACCGTAACGTGCCATGAAGAGGAATTGGGTGAGAAGAGCACAAGCTTTGTTCCGTATGACTTTCTTGACATAATTAAGACTCCCGTGACTGAGAAACAACTGTTCTCTGTTTTTTGAAGGCTTTTCTCTATCTGGAGGTCATGGCAGCCCACATGAGGTAGTATATATTGGTGACATTAACCCAAGGTCAGCTGCAGCCACTGAAGGTAACCTGCAGCTATTGGATATCATCCATTACGTGAATGGAGTCAGCACACAAGGAATGACCTTGGAAGAAGCAAACAGAGCATTGGGCCTGTCCCTTCCTTCAGTGGTCCTCAAAGCAACAAGGTACTGGGCATTACGGGAGTACTCACTCACCACCATCAGAAGAGTAGTGTTAGAACAGAGTTCCTGATAGAGCCTAAGAAACCAAGCATGTGAGTGTTACAGGATGATTCCAGTTATTAGGCACTTGGCACATATCAGAATAGTTTAAAGTTGCAAGTAACAGAAATACAGCTCAATTCTGTTTGGCCAAGAAAGGGGAAATATTGTTTTATGTGATTTTCAAAGTAATAATAAGGGGGTCATCAGCTTCCTTTTTACTGTTTGCCATTATCACTTGTTTGTATCAGTTTTCTCTGGTGGTTATATGATTGTGTCACCTGCACACAACGCCATCAAGCAGAAGTCTGCACAGCCACCTTTGACACACAGTGTGCCTAGGTCTGTGATAGGACCAGTCTCTAAACTGCAGCAGAAGATAGAAATAGCCAGGTGGCCTCATTCCTACAAGTAGAGAGGTGTCAGCCCTCCTGGAACTCTGTTAGCCATGGCCACAGCTTAAGCAAACAGGAGCTTCCTTTACTTGCAGAGGAAAACTGTAGTACGAGGTTTCTGGCCCGGACTTTCCGGCCTAACCTCAAGGTCTAGGCCCACAGACCCGCAGTCCTGCAGTCCCACAGAGACACACAGATGCTTCCAATAGTTTTAGGCTGATCAGCCTTAGGCCCAGGCACATAGCTTACTAGCTTTCTACTCTTCATCTAACCCATGTCTCTTGTTCAGCCATGCGGCTCGGTACCTTTCTTTAGAGCTGCATGGTTGTCCTCTGTTTCCTGTGGCTTCTCTCTGGTGCTCCCTCTGGCATGCTGCTCTCAGAGATTTTCTTAGTCTGGTAGACCCGCCTACACTTCCTGCCTGCCTTTGGCAAATCAGCTTTTTATTAAACCAGTGGGTGGGACTGTTGTTTTCCATGAAACAACATAATACCCCTACAGAAAACTCTTAAGAAAAGATAAGTATTGATTTCCTATGGCTTCTCTAACAAATTATAAACCATAAACAAATTACTGTAAACAACCCAAGATTATCATCTCTGCATTTTGAGGTCAGAAATAGAAATGGGTCTCAGCAGGATAAAGTCAAGGCATCCACTGGGTCACATTCCTTCTGCAGGTTACAGGGAAAACCCAATTTCCTTGACCTTAGTACTTGGATTGGCTTCTTGCCTCTCCCTGTGTCTGCTGCCCAGGGACTTTGATTTTTCTGCCTTGTCATTGACATTTTTGGGCTGCAGCCGTGACAGCAGGGGCCTGATGAGCTCAGTTAAAGTGCCACTTCCTTTGCTCTGTAAAGTGGCCACGGCATAGTCGTAAGAGTCATCATTGGGAACCGTCGTCACCTCCCATGGTGCCCATGAGCCAAGCTAGGTGAAGGGAAAACTGTGTCTGAATCATTTCTTCCAAAATACAAGTGTAATAGGAAAACCATTAGTAAACGTGCTAGTTCTTTCTAGATTCTGTGCTTCCCCTAATCCTGATGACTCTCCGTATCTAAAGTTTGCAATGATATACAGTTGTTTTCCACAGTGAAGAGACATAAATAGAAAAGAGATATATTTTGTGGAAATTCACATCACTTAGATATGGGCTTAGATACGGGCTGAATATTGTACCTTGAAATCGGGTAGCGCTCTTCACTCAGTCCTGAAGTGTCCCAAAGGGTGTTTCAGCCATTTGAAATCTTTGTAATGGTTCTTTCTTGGTGTGTTCTACAGAGATGGTTGTCCAGTGGTGCCCAATCCAACGAGATCTGCCATGTTGACACCTAAGCTCACCAAAGCCAACGGTATGACATGTTTACTTACGCAGGGTTATGGAGAGGTGACTTTCTTCCTGGACAGCAAGTTGGATGCTATCACACTGAACTTTTTCTTGACTTTCAGGGATATGTTACAGGAGTGAAAATACTCTATTTAGGTGACGCCGTCTCTAAAACTCAATATATATTAGAAAAAATGACAGAGCAGAAATATATATCCAGTGGACCTCAAAAGTCTGTGTGTCCTGGAAAAGTCTCCTGATGCTTATCCAAACCTCCATTTCCTATTAATAAAGTAGTACTAATGTCGAGCTAGTGAGTCCCTAATGGGATGTGTAAACCACTGGGTGATTTACACAGACAGTGATGAAATGTCTCGGACCCACCTGGCCACTGTGGGTTTATCATTGTGAAATAGGTATCTCTTAAACATTGTACCAACAGGAGAGCTGTAGTACCAATTATCCTTGATGCTCATTCAGACAATACATTCCTGTGAATGCTTTAATCCTCATAATGAATGGATAATTTTAAAGTTGCAGTTGTATTACTTTATATCAATACACAATGAAAGAAACTGAGGCACTGAGAAGCTTGGTAACTTTGCCCAAGCCCATTGTTTTACTTTTTTTGTGAAGAGACACCGTGACCATGCTAATTGAAAACATTTAATTGGGGTGGCTTAAGTTTCAGAGGTTTAATCCATTGTTGTCATAGTGGGGAGGATGGCAGTGTGCAGGCAGACATGATGCTGGAGTAGTAGCTGAGAGTCCTGCCTCATACAGGCAACAGGAAGTGGTCTGAGACATTGCCGTATCTTGAGTATATATGAGACTTCAAAGCCCTCCTCCAACTGCCACTCCCTTTGGAGTTAATGAAGAGTAAGTCCTAAATTTAAACCCAGAGAATCTGATTCCCACCTTAGTATATAATCAGGAGCTACAAATGGAGGTGTTAGGCACAGAGGAGTGCGGGTGGACTGGAGTGTGGTGAACTGTGTTACACAGAGTGTTTTTTGGTCGGAGAGTAGCATTGGAATGCCGACAGCAGCTTCTGAAAATCATGTCATAACTGTTGGTCTGTTAGAGCCCAAGGTTAATTCCCTGTTCTCCATCAGTTTGTTTGCGAGCAGATAATCTCACAAAACACTGCAGAAAACATCTCCTTCCTGTCTGTCAGTCCAGGGCCTGCGCTCTGTAGAGAGCACCTCTTTCTGTTCTTTGGATTGACTCCCGTGGAACTGAGTTCTGTGGGACCAAGAGGGGAAAGCATTAGAAAGCAGGAGAGGCTGTAATGGCTGCCTACGTTATCTGATGGTAGCCAGAGGACTCTCAGATCTACTAGCTTGTTTTAAGCAGGCCTTTAAAATTATTTTTCCTGGAGTTCTAAGATGGATTATATTGCTTTCAAATAAAATGAGACAGTTCCTGGGTTCGTGGAACACCAACCATGAAGTTACAGAAATATATTCATAGAAGTTTCCTCTCGGTCTTCATTCCCCTACCAGCATTATCTACAGGCCATTCTCAGACAGAAGCACTAAAACTCAAAGAGGAAAAAAGTTCAGTATGTGACCTAGAAATATACTGACAGTACTGTTTCATTTATCCACATGGTGTCTGTGCTAAAGTATTTTGTGAAATGAACCAGGCAGTGTCCTCTCCTACACCGAGTAGAGAGAATCCAGTTCCACACACGTGACATTGTAACGTAGCTCCTATTCAGGTGGAATAATTTCCATTCAGTCTCTACTACTGAACCATGCAGTCCCTTGTTTTGTTTTGTTTTGTGGGAGTTAGTGAAGGGTCTTCCTCTGTAACCCAGACTGGCTTCACATTCATAGCAATTCTCTGCCTCTACCTCCCAAGCACTGGAATTGCGGCTGCAAACAATATACCTGCCTCCCAAATCAGCTTTTATATGTACTGTTTTTCTCTTATGGATTTGGTTTCTCCCCTTCCTCCCCCTTGGTGTGGTGGTAATGCCCATAATTCCCACACTTGGGAGCTGGAAGATAAAGAACTCGGGGGCATTCCCAATATGTACCAAGTTGGAGGCCAGACATGTAAGACCCTGTCTCAGAACATAAAAAGAATTTGGATGTGGTTTTTTGTTTGTTTCTTTTTATTTTAAGTGAAACCAATCTTTTATTCTGTTTACTTGGCTTATATAATTTGTATTCTGATCTCTTTTCCTATACAATTAAAAAGAACATCCTTAGAAATACAGGGTTTCTTTATTTTATATGGGTCGGAATTCTTTTACGTTCTTTGACATTTATTTATGTGGGTACTGTGCACACACACTCATGCTGTGATACATGAATGGGGCCACAGGACAGCTGCTGCAGGGGCAGGATTCAGTCCAGGTGTTATCAGTCCTGGTGACAAGCACATACCCATTTATCCATCTCACTGGCCCCTCCCTGTATCAGAGTTTTTAGTTGAGTTGCATCTACAGAGTTATGAATCGTGAACTATTTCCATGTGTCTCTAGTAATTTCTGTTGTCTCACATATCACTCTATGCTGTTCCTTTCAGGCCTTACCAGTATGGAGCCTTTTGACCAGCCTGCCCTCACGCCTAAGGATTCATTCTCCAAGGCAAGGGAAAAAACCTTTTCTTGTCATACTTACTTTTAAAATTAATGTGCTTATGTTTCATGCCAAATTGATTTTGTAATTAAATGTCCTTAAGACATATATGCTAAACATGGCCTGTTGTGGTCCTGCAGCCATGTGAGAGATGCTTTACATCCCTGTGGGGCATCACCAGATAAGATAAAGTATGGATACAGGGTCTCTCCTGAATCTTAATTGTTTTTGTACTGTTTAAAGTAAATAAATAAATAAAAAAGACATTTGCTAAGGTAAGTAAACTCACAATGCAGAGCCTTTGGTGCATTGGCTTTCATGGCTGACGGCTTGACTAGGTCATAGTAGCATCAGGATGTCTGGTTAATATGCACAGTTCCTTCAATTGTCTCTTGGATTATAGGAAGAGAGTGTGTGATTAACAATAGAGTTGCCCTTTCAGATTAATGTTAGCCCCGGTAGCCTGAGAAGGCTAAACCTATGGTCCTGGGGAGGAGCAACAGTATTAGCCAGAGAAATAGACTTGCTTATTGTGAAAGACTTAAGCACTGTTTTCCAGACAATAAAATGAAATCTTAAACCACAGGATTAGCACAGAGGACTGTGGGGTCATTTGGCAAGGCTTTCAATGCTGTGCCTTGACAGATGTGTTTGATGATAGGAAACCCGTCACTTTGCACACTTCACTCCACAGGTATTTTCTAGTAACACAGATGCAAAGATGTAAAATGAGTCCATACTCAGCAGGAAGAGGGGAGGAGCCAAGGGCAGATCTTCTCCAGTCCCAGAAGTTAACAAAATAGTAATCTGCTGGGTTGCTGTGGTCTTATACTTCAGGTTAATGGGGAAGAAGTAATTGAAGCTGTATACCCTGGAGGAAAATGCTCATCTTCTCAGACGAGGGAATCAACAGACCAAACCAAAGGTAATTTTCAAATCAGCAATCAGTTACTGTAAATGGTCTAAAACTTGAGTACCAAAAATGGGCCAGTTTTCCCTCCCGTCACCTCACAGAAGGGAAGATTGTTGGGAGAGAATATAAATTAGCATTGTTGGTTGCATGATGTGCAAATGTCCAATATCCATTCCCATCTCTAAGACTGGAATTACTTAGGAGGTTGAAAAGACAGTTACTGCATTTAATGTCTCCTGTGTGCTGTGAAGCAGCCTTCATAGACTGGGTTTATAAACTTTATATTGAGGGTATTTATGGGGCTTGTTACATCCTTAATCTTCAGAAGATAACATCTTTATTTCTTTCATTTATGAATAATTTGACATTAATTTTCTGAACTAAATTATGAACTAATCAGACTGCTAATATTTCATGGAAAGGTCTATATCTCCAATGCTGATTTTTGCCTTTTGTTTGTAACCTGCATTTGTATGGTTGGTTGCCACAGCAGCCAGCATACTTGTAGACTCAACAGATTAGGTCACCATATCTGTCTTTCAAAGGAGATACTTCACATTTCAGAGTGCCTGGCATTTAAGATTGAGACTGTCCCTTTCTCGTTACTTTTAACATAATGCTGTTTTCAAGACTCTGAGTCCCAGGATGATGACATCTATGATGATCCTCAAGAGGCTGAAGTGATCCAGTCCTTGCTGGATGTTGTGGACGAAGAAGCCCAGAACCTCTTAAACCAGACTAATGCCTCCAGAGGGGTCTATTCTCCAGGTCAGTGGACCTCATAAATACATCAGTATATGCTGGAATTCAAGCGTGTGTATGGAAGAAAGTTGTTACCTAAAGCTGAAATACATTGGTAATGCCTTCATCAATTTCTGGACAGTGTTTTCAGAGATAAAATAAAAGTTACTGTCTTTTCCATGTTTGTTTGTGGGTGAGTTACCTCATTAATAAGACTTAGAAAGTATCATTAGAGGCATATGTGTAGCTGTGGGTAGAATCCTTGTCTAGCATGCATGAAGCCCTAGGTTCATTGCCCAGGGCCATACAAAGTGTGCATGGTGATACAAACCTAGAATCCGAGTACTTGAAATGTTTAGGCAGGGGTATTAGAAGTTCACTGTCATCTTGCAGTTACATAGCAAGTTCAAGGCCAAACTGGACTACATGAGACTGTCTACAAAGGAAAAGCATCATACATGTCATAGCTTTTATTTATAAATATATTAGTCTGGGCATCCTCCCCTCCAGTGAGTGCTAAAGCATAGCCATTTTATAGGTAAACTTAACTAATATTTTATACTGTGTATCATATCGCTTACTCTTTGCTTTACCAGTTAGAGCATCCATGTGGTCTGTTCACTGCCTTCTTTTATGTGAAAATGAGAACTTTTCTGCTGCCTCGGTACATTTCTTAGTTTCTCTTGGCCTGTGTGTTTCTCTCCCAGACACGTTAAGGACAAATGGGGAAGCCCCAGAAGGAGGAGGAGCAGACACAGACTCTGATGGTTCTCTGTTACCTGAGGACGTTCCTGAGGTGAGGACTGGACCTGTAGGGGTAGCCTAGGGTACTTCACTTCTCTAGAATTCTGTTTAACCCCAGAGGAAAAGCAATGGCAAGATGGCTTGTTTTACCAGCAGATTATGTGGTTTGGTGGAGGAAGGTCGTGTAACTTTATTACCTCAGTCATCTGTACCTTTCTCAACTGAAAGAAGGGAGGAATGAGGAAAGAGGAGAGAGAGGCAGATCTGTGTGCCTCAGGCCACTCAGACACACAAGGCTATGTTCACCATTCATTACAGATATGTATGGATACCAAGAAGCTTGTGGCTTCTGAGTATTTCTTAATGCATAAAAGTTATATAAACATTGACTGTCTCAAAATATGCTATTCTCTAGAGGGCTTATTTAATTGCTCTTTTATGCTATCATAATACTGGTAGTTATAACATAGGTTCTTTGAAAGGTTTCATGACTCTTATAGGTCATAAAGTAATTATATTTTTACTATAATATTTTTAAGTTGGCATCTAATCGGGATGTTCAAAGTCTCTTTTAGCTGAGAATAAATAAAAAGTTTTGCTTACCATTTAAAAATTTTCATCTAAAATTTCTTTCCTCCTAAAAGGAGAAAAGGCACATTACTTATATCCTTCATTGTAATGACCTATAATAACAAATGTTCATGTCAGAAAACTTTATTTTGTTGATTTTAAGATATATTTTCATTGAAAAGTACTTTAAGTGTAACTATTTATTAGTGTAAAATTCCCTTTTAATCTTCTGTCCATGCTACTGTGAAAAAAACAGTCATGACTAAGTGGACAGGAGGGGTTTACTTGGCCTTCTGGGCTGAGGGTCAGCAGGTAGCTGGAGCAGGAAGCTGGAGGGGCTCCCATCTTAAAAGGGCGGAGTCTTTAAACTCTGAAAGCCACATCCAGTGACACACCTCCTCCAGCAAGGTTGCGCCTCCTACATCTCACTGATAGTTATTAAAAACCAAATCTACCCTTCAATCATGCATATGAAAGCAACCATTCTATCCAGGAGTGGGCAGCGCCAATAGCATGGAAAGGGCCTGTGTGTCATTTTTAAAAATACATCTTATCATATTGTCAGAAATCTAATTTTCGTTTAACAGTTGTTCATGCCCTCTTTCCATATGAGTGCATACAAATTTGCCTCATGCTAATATTCTATTGTATGGATGTACTATAATAAATTAAATCGGCTATCTACTTGGGAATGTGTTTATTAAACAGCAATGTAGCACAGATTCCCATCTCTCAAGATAGAATTAGTTTTACAAATTCAAGTGGTTCATCTGTGTGGCCACATTGAAAGTCCTACCACCTTTCTTGCCTCCTCCCTACCCAAGCATTTCACAGGAACCAGACACTTGAGCTGTAGCCTGTCTGTGCCCTGAGTGACTTGCACAACACAATTATTTTCTCATAGCTCTGAGGGCCAATGTACCAATACAATTGGCTTGCGAATAAACTGTGTTCTTCCCTCTGTATCAGCTCCTAGCCTGGTATCTGTTTCTCCTCTTGTAAAATAAGTTTTATTGATCTGAAGGCCCACACCTGTGGCTTTACCACACCTGTGACCTTAACACCCCTGTGATCTTGATGTAATTGTCACCTCAAGGCACCATTTACAAATACAGCCCAATGGGAGTTAGGACTTTCACATGAAATTTTAGGGTGACATATTTCTCTCTACAAACGTGTGTTATACAAATTATATTTAACCAGTTGTAAAATTTTATTCACAAATAAATACATGTTCTATGCATAAACTCATCTAAAAATGTACAAGACCTGTATTATATAAACTAAAACTTTACAAAGGACATGAAAGGTTAATTTCTCATTTTTTAATAGTGAACTCTAAAATCAAAATTCTCTCATCACCCATAAATTAAATATGTTCCGTTAAAATAATTTAATTTTTTTAAATGAGAGACAAGGTAGCCAGTAAAAATAGTTATGAAATTCAAGTGAAAAATTAGCATGTGGGGTTATCTGGGACAAATCTAAAAACTCAATGTTACAGAAGAATATTTCTACTAATTATCAAAAAGTGTTTTATAGTTCATTTTCCCAAAATACAAATGAATCCTGGAAGTTTGTGCTCTGAGAATTATGCTCATAAAGTGAGTATGTTCATGAAGTATCTGCAATGCAAGCTCAAGGACCTGTATTCGCCTCCCAGGACCTACTTAAATGGCAGGGCACAGCACACAGCTGCAGCCCAGGTCTTGAGGGATGGAAGAACCTATCTCTGTAGGGTATATTTGTAATGCCCTATAGAGTAAACAAGGAAGGTATCAGACATCAACTTCTAGCTTCCATATTTGCATACACACATCCACACACACTGCACATAAATATATACACATTCACACAACCACACATATGTCTACTTATAATGCACACATGAAAATACATAATGCTTAAAACCAAAGGCTTGGTGCCAGACCGTCTATAGTAATAAGTTATCACTTTCTGAATAGATGAGATGGATACTTTGAATTCATTTTCAGCTTAAGCAAAGGGGTGTCTCAGAGGTTAAGACCCAAAGTCGGTTCCCAGAACCTGTTTGAGAAACTCAGAACCCTGGAAGTCTAACTCCAGGTGATCTGATGTCCTCTTCCAGCCCTGAGGGGTACCTGCACTCAGCATATGCACACATACACTTAAATCTTTTCTTTAAAAGAACAGCTAAAGGTAAGCCAAGAAAGTAATTACTATTAAACAACAAAACTTCATGGATGCTGAAGATGCCTCAGCCAGTTTAGGGAAGGTTTTACTAGAATGTCACGTGTGTCTTTATAATACGAGAATAACAACATTAACAACATAAAAAGTGGCCATGGCTGTTTTTACTAAAGGACCGGCTTTGATCCCCAGCACTCGGGGTGGGAGGCTCACGACCACACCAGATCGGGTGCCCTTCTCTGACTTCAAGGACATCAAGTATAGACACGCACAAGCAAAGCTCACACATCGATTAGGCTCTTTGAGAGTGGTTTTGTTACTGTGAACTGAGTTGACTTTTATTTCTCTTTATTACAGTCAACAGACGGCTGTGAGGGAGAAGCGAGCAGAAGGTAAAAGTCATTTTTCAAAGCACGTGTACCACACTACTCTTCTTGTTTAGAAAAGTGAAGATTTTTCTAATAAAGATATTAATTAAATTATAAAACCATGGTTAAATATAGATATGTCTTTTTTGAGGCAAGATTATAGCACATAGTTCTGACTGACCTGGAACTGTCCACCAGGCTGGCCACAGACTCACAGACGTCCACCTGCCTCTGCTTTCTCAGTGCTGGGGTTAATATTCATGAACTTTGGTTTTCAAGATTTGTTATAAGCCGATTCTTTTAATGTAAAAAATGTCTTTATACCACTTGATCAAAAAAAAGAAAGAAAAAAAAGAGTAATATGTTCTGTACAATTATTTTTAAAAATGGGTTTTAAAAATGTGCTAGAAACGGTGGCTCCCGCTAAGATTATGGGTGATTTTATTTAGTTTTTGTCTGTTTTAAGTTTTCATTATAAGAAAATAAAAACTGGGTCAGCAAGATGGCTCAGCCAACAAAGGCACTCGCTGATAAACTGACTTCAGTCCCTGGGACCCACATTGTGGAAGCAAAGAAGTGACCCCCAAGATTGCCTCCACTAGTGCACTGTGGCATGTGTACAAAAACATAAGTAATTAACTCAAATAATAGGAAACCAAGGATGTTAGGAAATTCCTTTTTTATTTCTTTGTCTTGCTCTTGAGAGACAGTCTCACTGTCTAGCCCCAGATGGCCTGGAACTTGCTGTGTAGACCAGGCTGGACTTAAACTCATGGAGGTCTGCCTTTCTCTGTCTCCCAAGTGTTGGAATTAAAGACATTCACCACCACCCTGGATCTAGGACATTAAACCCCACAAAAATTCTTTCTTTGAAAATAGTTTCTCACATAAATACAATTTTTATATTATATGTCTAAGAAATATTTTATGTGTATACATATATTTTCATAACAAAATAAATAAACCTAAATTTTGTTTTATATTTGACAGTAATCAGATAATGATGTTATGCACATTTTTCTGAAAAGGCAAGGGGGCATAAAGTTTTTGACTAATCTAGAAAAGAAGGAACATAACTCTTGATAAAGCTGAGGGACTGGCGAGATGGGTCAGCAGTTAAGAGCACTTGGGCTTTTCCAGAAAAATCTAAACTCAGTTCTGAACAACCATATCCAGCAGCTTACAACTGCTCTAACTTCAGCTTTGGAGAAGTAACCTCTGTTCTTGCCTCTTGGACACACACAGTCTTTCTTAAAAATAGAGTAATGAAAACTGCTTTATACCTAATTATCAGCAGATATCCAAACAGTAGAGTGCTCTTTATTGGGCAGACGCAGAGGAATGGATGTAAATTAGTTCAGTCTCCCAGGAAGATGATTTAAAATACAGGTTTTTACACATTATTGATTCTTGGATGTGCTTTTTTATTTTTAGTTTTTAATGTCATTAAAACCATGAAAATATGTACTACCCTCTACGTTAGCAATTTGACTTTAAAGAATTTATTTCAATTCCTATAAGAGTATTCTTATAGAATCATGATCATAAATAGTTGCAACATTGTTTGTAGTAGTAAACGTCATCTAAAAAAAATCAAAGTATAAGCTGAAGGGAGGGTGCTACGGTACCAAGCAGGTGACTGAGGTTATAATAACAATAATTTAAAAGGTGGCTTTTGGGAAGCCTCCCAAGATACGTCCTTGTAGACAAAGTATATGTAGGGGAATATGCAAAATCTGCCTCATGGATGCTAGAGAGGTGGCTCAGCAGTTAAGACTGGTGCTGTTCTTCCAGGGGTACCAAGTTTGGTTCCTAGTACCAACATGGGGTAGCCTACAACTGCCTGTAACTCAAGCTCCAGGATGGAAATGCACATGGAGAGACAAAAATAAGTTAACCTGCGGACCCACACTGAGTTGAAGCAGAAAAAAACATTACCCACAATTAAACCAATATAGGGGTCCAGATGGCTCAGCTGAAGAGTAGCGTTTGCTTCCTAGCATCCACATGGCAGTTCACAACTATCTACCACTCCCTAGGAGCACCAGGCACATGCTTGTGGTACATACAAACACGCAGATAACAAACCCATGTATCTCACCCAGGATGATCTGTGGATTGACTTTCCGTAACTGTAGCAAAGTCCTGCAGTAAATCATGATTTCATATGTTTGAGTCGATATTGCCTGGCCCTTTTACTCCAGATACATGACAAGGTGGAATGTCATGTCACACAGTGGTAGAGCAAAGATAACCTGACGGTGGAAGGGAGTAAAGAGACAGGGGAGGAGCTGAGTCCCGAGGTCTCCTCTAAGAGCACATCTGCAGCAACCTCATGTAGGTGCTATCTCTCAGTGGAAGGGAGTAAAGAGACAGGGGAGGAGCTGAGTCCCGAGGTCTCCTCTAAGAGCACATCTGCAGCAACCTCACGTAGGTGCTATCTCTCATAAGCATATAAATGTTCATACCCAAATTTTCCCTCAACAAAGGGCTGTGGTCCCAGTAGCTCCCCATATACTGTTGACTGTGGACCCAGCCTTTAGCACACAGGAATAAACTTTAAGATTAGAAACATGGCAGATACATCAACTCTGCACCACAGAATAGCAAGAACTTGTGCTGTTTTGTTACACTGAGTGAAGTCAAGACAGTCTTCACCTGCATTTGTAGCGAAAGATGATGTTCCTCTGCAGGGGCACACCCGTGTGACACAGTAGTGAGGAGGCCTGGGGAGACGAGGTGGCCATTCAGTGAGAATAGCCCGAGAACCTGGGTTTGAAGCTTAGGACTCACACTGAAGTAAGCTGCGTGAGGTGCTATGAGCTTGTAATAGGCCCTGGGGAAGTAGGAACAGGCAGATCCCTAAAGCTTGCTCACTGGCTGGACAAGTTCCAAGCACTTGAGATATCCTGTCAAATGTGCACCTGCGAAGCAATACCCAAGGTAGACCTCTGCTCCTAAACACACACACAAGTACATGCATACCCTCACACATGTGTGCACACATATGGACAAGGAGTTACAAGCTGATAAGATCCAAAGACGAGGCGTCTGCAGCTAAGCCTGCTCCTGTGTATGTACCTCATTCCATTTCCTATCTACCACATATTTCAAGAATTGTGAATTGGGGGACCTTTAGATTTAGAGGGTCTTTTTTTTTTTTTTTTTTTTTTTTTTTTTTTTTTTTTGTATTTTAGACAAGGTCTTGCTATGTTGCTCAGGCTAGTCTCCAACACCAAGGTTCAAGCGATCCCTTTGCCTCAGCCTCTAGAGGAGCTGACGGCAGACATGTTCTAGCATACCCAGGTAGATGTTTTATACATATCTGCTGTGCTTGTGTGCTGCACACAGGCCACACTGAGAGTAGCTGCTGGTACAGTTCTTTTCCTTCCAGGTGGGTCCCAGGGATGAAACTGGGTCATCAGGCTTGATAGCCCCGGAGCCATCTCACAAGCTCAGGAAGGGTCACAATATTGTAGTTGTCATAGAGAAAAATAAGTGGCTTGAATCATAATATTTAAAATTATCTTGAAAGCAAAAATATTTCAAATGTGTTTGTTGGCCCAGCTTAACTCAAGCGTCACAGGAGGGGAAATCTGCTGGAGATGGAGCATCACAGGGTTGCTGTGGTGAATCGCCGATAGAGACAACTGGTCATGAGGACGCCAGCCAAGGCAAGAATTTATTATCAGTTCTTCCACTAAAAAGAAGTATGGGAACATGCTCTGAAAAATGATTTTCACAGCACATGAATGTTGCTCATATGTATGTATATGCTCTCTGGTTTTATGCATAAAGCTCAATCACACAGACATCGACTTTGGTTACCAGAATGAAATTATTTACATAGTTAGAGCCTGAAGCTCCCTGGGGCTTTAGGGTAAAACACAAAGTATATTGACTTAGAAATGGAAACAAAAATGATGATTTTACCATTTTGTAATGAGAAACCAAAGAGCTTATCTTACTGGCAGTAGAACTGGCAGACCGTATGAAATGCAGGAACTTGCCTGCCAGCCTCTCGTGCCGATTCACTTTACAAACGGACCAGTGGAGAAACTCTGGTGCTTCACTTGTCTTTCCTCATTTTTTAATATTATAATACGATCTTGAAGGGTGGAGCTTTATTATTTGAGGTCTGTTCTAGTTAGGGTTTCTATTGCTGTGATGAAACACCGTGATCAAAAGCAAAAGTTTATTCACTTTCCACATTCTGATCACAGTCCATCACTGAGGGAGGGAAGTCAGGGCAGGAACGCAGGGCAGGATCCCACAGAGGCCATGGAAGAGAGCTGCTTACTGTCTTCTCCTCAAGGCCTGTTCAACATTTTTTCTTAGAGACCCCAGGGTCACTTGCCCAAGGATAGCACTGCCCACAGTAAGCTGAACCCTCATGCGAAAATGTGGCGCACGCGCACGCACACACACACACACACACACACACACACACACACACACACTCGCCTACATGCCAATCTCAGGGAGGCCTTTTCTCAGTTAAGTTCCCTCTTCCTAGATGTCTCAGGCTTATGTCAAGTTCAGACACAGCAAAGACAGCACTAAGCACAAAGTTTTAGTGGTTTTGTTTGTCTTGGCTTGCTTTTGGTTTTTGAGACAGAGTCCAACTGTGTATCCCTGTCTAACCTGGAGTTTGTAAAGTAGACCAGGCTAACCTTTAACTCACAGAGCTCAACCTGTCTCCGCTCTTAAATGCTGGGTTAAACGACTTCTTAATATTTGAAAAGGAATCCATGGCTTGAACCTATTTTCTGCTAAGGTTGTGCATAGTGCTTCTGTGGCCCCCTGCAGCCCATACCCACTCACACTCCAGTATAAAAAGAGTTATTATTTCATGAGAAAATTGTGCATCACCGCTAACCATGGCCTAGGCAGACACTGAGCTTTTTGAGGGGTCATGTCCAGCCCTATAGTCTTCATTTTGCTCAGTGTTCCTACCACTCACACAGTGGCTCCACCACCACACCCTAACCACTCGATGAGTTACGGAGCCTCCTACTTTGTCTGGGATGGTAATTGAGTCCTGTTATAAGTAGTCCATACAGTAGGCCCTCACTCGGACCCAGGCTCTTATAGGGTACTTGTTTAGTTTAATTCCTGAATAGCCCAAGAAAAGTATTCTTCTGCAGGGAGAACACTGAAACGCCAGGACATCTGCACTGCATGCTGGGAGTGGGAAGAAAAGGGAAGCTTGTACTCTGAGAGCATTCTCCTGGGGGTGGAGTGTCTGATGCCTTTGTCCTCCATCTTCCCCAAACCTAGAATCTAATGTAAAGTAACAGAGCACTAGGTAGGGTTTTCCTCGTATTGTGCCATTAAAGTCGAGCAAAAAAAAAGAACACATGCTCCTTTCAAAAATACAAATAGCTGGGAGTTGCAAGACCTCCAGACTTGTGAGCAGTGGTGAGGTAGGTAGCCCCTTCAAGGTTGGGTGAAGTGGCTGTGTAGGACAAAGACTGGGTGGATTATGCTGCTCTACAGAGTCTTGTATACTCAAAGATGCCCCTTTGTGTGGACAGTGGCAAGTGAGAACAGCCTGGAGTCAGCTCTTACATTAAATCAGCTGTGGTTCTTTCTGATAGATCACCCCTTTCTGACAAATGAGGAGCTGGCTGCCCTGCCGCTGGTCAGAGTCACTCCCTCTGGCAAGTACACTGGCACTCAGTTGCAGGCCACCATCCGCACACTTCAAGGCTTGCTTGACCAAGGGGTCCCCATTCAGGAGCTACAGGTAAGTGGTATGCACATTTATTGAATGGAGAATGTTGTCCTTGCTAGCCCAAAGTTAGGAAAAACTTCCAAATCTTTGAAAATACCTGATTCTCAACACTACCCTGTGGAGCTAACTTATGTCCAACTCTAAAAATACCATCTTATCATATCTAATGATAACTTAATCTTTCCAATGAAAATCTTAATGATATTAAGTAAACAAGGTCTTATTAACTGCTCAGAACTAGATAGACTTTTCTAATGCCATTCCTCATATGTAAAAGTAAGTTTTTAAATAAAAAGATCTGAACACAATGGCTTATGTCTGTTTTCCCAACCCTTGGGAGCTGAAGGCAGGAGGGTCAGGAGTGCAAAGTCATCCTGACCCATGCACTGGGGTGTGTTGGTACAAGCAGCTGCAGCAACTAGACATGGCCCTTCTGGGGCAGGTGTGCCAGTTTGCAGGCCTTGCTCCTGTAGTCTGATGACAAGTGCCACCACACTGGGCTCTCACTGAGAGCCGCTGCTGTGTGTATGTGCTTGTGCTAAGGCTTCCAGGGAATCACTCAGTAACTGGGGTAGATACTCCTCTAAATCTCGTTTTGTAGAAATGTCTGTGTCTTCTTTAGCATTTGGAAAGCCCACCACATCCTCTCTAAAGCTGAGCTGTGTTCCCCTCCCCCAACACCTCACTGATTTCCAAAAGGCCTGTCCCCATGTTTGTTTGTTTCCATCTCTCTCAGGAGCTGAGAGTTCCTTGGGAGACAGACCATCCCTTTACTCATTACCGTCTCCCAAGCACTTATGACAGTGCCTCATGTAGATGTAGAAGAGGCAGTGAACAAGTCTTTTCTGAGTGAGGGATGGAAAAAAAAAATGAGAAAGATTTGACTCTTAGTGGACTTTGTGACAACAGCAGGATCACATGCTGGCCTTGACCCCGAGGCAGATACTGTCAAGAAAATATTCCAGATGTTGCTTTAAGGAAAACCTGTTTCGGTAGGGGTTTTGTGTTTTTGTTTTTGTTTTTTTTTTTTATGCATATATGGAGATTTTGAAACTGAAGTTAAAACTTGTTTAAGAAGTGCTACTAAATAAGCTGATTATAAGGGTACTTGCAGTTAACATGTTCAGAAGTAGCTCACCAAATCCGTACTGAAATCTCTGTTTTTTGTTTTGTTTTTTTTTTTTTAGCACGCACAGTCAGCCCTGTCAACAGCAGCTTTGGTCAACAAATTTAACCTTATGTCCATTTTGTTACTTGTAGAATCTTCAAGAATTAAAGCCTTTGGATCAGTGTCTTATTGGACAGACGAAGGAAAACCGGAAGAAGAACAGATACAAAAATATCCTGCCCTGTGAGTTCCAATGGGGCTCTAATTGAATCTGTGTTCAGTGTGAATCGAGCTGTTAAAAACTCTCCTTCTAGCCTGACTCATTGCACTTCACACAGCGGCAGACACTTTGATTGGTAATAAGGACATGTAGAGCACAATGCAAATGTTCTTTTCAATGCTCTATGGACACTGAAACTCACTTATAGCCATCTTAAACATTCGCTGAGATGCTTGTGAAGTTTTCAAAGTCATTTCTTGATTAGAAGTTCATTGATGATACCTTTTTTTTTTTTTTTTTTTTGCCTGAATTGGCAAGTGTGGGAGGTAGCTCAGTTGGTAAAATGTTTAGAAGCAGAGACAATAGCTCCTTAAAGCTTGCTCCTTGTAGCCAGCTTGACCTAGTTAGCAAAACTCGGTTTCAACAAGAGACCCTGTCTCAAAGAAAGAAGGTAAGTGGCTCTTGAGCAGTGATACCTGAGGTTGACTCTAAACACATATGCACACACGTTCATACATGTACCATATGTGCATCTGAATGTACATATTCAATTATTTGAGATTTAGGAAGGAAATAAAACATAGCCAACAATGTGAATTTTTTAAACTTTGTGTGTGCGCCCCCCACCATGTCCCCAGATTTTAACTTGGCAACTTCTTACATATTAGCACTTTGGCTTATAGCCTGTGACACTGACCCCATCATCACTTATTATGGATAATAAGCAACTGAATTTTTTAATCAAGATAGGAAATATAAAATTCATTTTGAAAATTTCCTGTAAAAAGTGAGTCTGGCCTGACAGGGTGGTGCACACCTCCTTAGTTCTGACACCCAGGAGGCAGAAGCAAGGGAATCTCTTTGAGTTCAGGGCCAACGTGGTCTACATAGTAAGTTCCAGTACAGCCAAAGCTACACAGAGAGGCCCTGTATTTTTTTTTTTTTTAAGGAATCTAAGAAAGTTTTTTTAAGTGGATTAGACCATGGTTCAGCATTAAGTAATTGTTGTATGAGGCCAAAATACATTCAGATTTGTATTTTAAAGTCAGAATGAGGTAAACTATAAATACAAAAGCAAATTATGAACTAAGATAAAACTAAGCAATATATTTTGAAACCTGTTTTTAGAGATTTTACCTTTATTGCTACCGAAATTATTCGTTAAATTTATAAATATTGAAAATAAAAATGAGGCCAGTGCACCAGGTAAGGATACTTGCCACCAAGCCTGATGACCACATGGTAAAAGGACAGAGACCATCCTATCATATTGTCCTGTGACCACCACACGTGTACTCCCCCCAGAATAAACACACACACACACACACTACACAATATAAAAAAGACAAAACAAAAGTGCTTCTCAGATCTCCGTGATTGCAACAGCTGCTTGGATGGTGTTATTTCAGTGCTGACGTTTGTTCTGTGAAAGTTACTGTTGGTATCATGATATTGACAGAGCAGTAACGAAGGTGTTTGTCTTTGTTTTTCTAATTGCTCACTATGAAGTTCTACTTACCTTTGTTAAGTTTGACTTTAATTATATGTTACCACGTTAATTATACATGTTTAGTCTATTCTGTGTATGATATTAAACATATTAGCAAACCCCCAAGTCCATAGAAAGCCACCAAGCTGACACCTTAAATAGAGTGTAATAAAAACGTAAACAATGTGGCCTGCTGCCACTTGAAAACATCACAAAGCATGTGGCAGTGAGTCCATGGAGGGGGCTACAGGAACCATCGTGGCCTTTGGTTATTTGTAAAGCTCACGGTGACAGTGCTTTATCATGACATGGCCCTTTCACTGTGGACATTCACAGATGACACCACAAGAGTGCCTCTTGGAGATGAAGGTGGCTACATCAACGCCAGTTTCATCAGGATCCCGGTGGGGTCTCAGGAACTCGTCTACATTGCCTGCCAGGGGCCTTTGCCCAGCACCGTGGGGGATTTCTGGCAGATGGTTTGGGAGCAGAACTCCTCGGTGATAGCTATGATGACGCAAGAGGTGGAGGGGGAGAAGGTCAAATGCCAGCGCTACTGGCCCAGCATCCTGGGCACCACAACCATGGCCAATGAGAGGCTGCGTCTAGCCCTCCTAAGAATGCAGCAGCTGAAGGGCTTCGTTGTGAGGGTGCTGGCCCTGGAGGATATTCAGGTGAGTCACCTCTCCTCCTCCTCAGAAAGCAGGCCCACATGTTTCCGGTCACCGTTGCAATGGGATCAGGTCATTTGCTAGGCCTTTGCTTTTGAGACAGGGTTTTATGTAGCTCAGACTGGCCACAGACAGCCCCGAAGTCCCAATCCTCCGGCTTCTACCTCCTGGATGCTGGGGTGACAGGAATGTGCAGTGCTGTAAAGCCACAGACAGCATCCATAGATGCTGTATTAGGCTGGAAGTATGATGCTTCTAACGTGATCATCATTCTTTGTTAGGAATAAAGAGAGCAAAATGGCCCAGAAGCTATAACCTGCATAGAAATTTGCTTTTTAAAAAAGGTTCAATATCCAAGTGGACTAACCCAAACTGTTTTTAAATCTCTGTGACTATCAAACAGGCCTTGTAAAGGCAGCTGCTGTAATTAGAGTGTGTGGACAATTGTCTCTTAACTGTCTGTCACATAGATGCTTCCTACTTAAGTTGTCAAGCACATTGGATAAAGGTAGTAGAGGTTAGCTCATACAGAGCTATCCCGTTTGTTTCTTCAGCATTTCATTCCCTTGCCTGGTGCACTCCTTCCCGGAAATACCAGCTATGTGGAACCATGTCTGCTACTGAATGTTCAGTTCTATTCAGCCTTTGTTTCTTCCTGTGTATATGTGTGCCTGTGTGTACGTAGATGTGTGTAGATACACGGATGTGCAAGTACATGTGGAGGCTGGAGGTTGATGTTAGAGTCTTACCTCACAGATTGAGCAGCACTGGGGTTAAAGGGCATAGCCACACCCAGCACTGTCTGGGTTCTGGGATCCAAAGACAAGCATTTTACCCACTGAGCTGTGTTCTCAGTCCCTTTCTTAAGCTTTCCTGGGGTCGTGGGGGAGGAGGAAGGTATATCGATTCACTTCTGCTGGCATCATATAAATGATGTGAGAATTTCCTTATGATTTATTATTTTACAAAGTAGTCAAGGTTTTACTCTTTGATGAAACCTAGACATTTTTAATTGACACATAAAATTTTGCACATGCTCCTAGGTACCATGAAATGTTTTAATACTCCTGTTACCCATTGCTCAGGGTGATAAACCTGGTGCCCTTGCTCAGGTGAGGTTAGTTGCTCATTATTCCTCAAGTGATTTGATCATTTGTAGTGTAGGTGGTAAGATCACTCTAACCCCAGAGTGGCTCTCAGGGGCTCAGCATTTCCACAACAGACAGAAAGCCATTCCATACCTCATGGAGCTCAGCTCCTAAGGAGGAGAAGCTGATGTTAATTGCTCTGTGGAGGAATGAATCAGAAAAGAAATAGTTGATGGGCAGTGAGACATAGGTTACATATCAGTAGTGGGTCAGGGGATGCTTGAGAGGTCGCATTTGAGGAAAGCTGAAAGAGATAATAAAGCCTCAGGGGATGGGGGTTCCTTACTGGAAAGAAAATAGAAAGATTCTAAGACTGACCATTACCAGTGTATTCAGTGTAGTGAGCCTGCAATAGCTAGGTCTGGCTGCATACCATTGCCTGCCTCTAGAACTGAGGGTAGAGGTGATTGTGGGGGTGCTATAAAACTAGACACCCTCTTGATAGGGCTTCCTTTCTGCCGTTGCCATGTGCCCCTAAGCTGGCCTCAAACCCTCCACCCTCCTCTGTCGGTCTGAATATTGGATATTAGGTATACACCATCGTGCCCAGCCTCGTGTATTTGTGAAGCCTTTTATTTCTTCCATGTTTTATTTTGATCTGATCCAGAAGACTGCTGAAGTTTGAAAGATGGAAATGGTATTGTGAGGCGCTGACATTTTAACTCACTCTTCACAATCTCAGACAGGAGAGGTGCGGCATATTTGTCATCTGAATTTCACTGCCTGGCCAGACCACGACACACCTTCCCAGCCAGACGACCTGCTCACTTTTATCTCCTACATGAGACATATCCACAGGTCAGGCCCAGTCATCACACACTGTAGCGCTGGCATCGGACGCTCAGGGACCCTCATATGCATAGACGTGGTCCTGGGATTGATCAGCCAAGATCTTGAAGTGAGTAATGTACTATTTAATAATGTGTCTATTCAGAGAGTACTAAAGCTCTGTGGGTGCTGTCCTGTCTTATTCCTTACAGTCCTTAAGTTTCTCTGTGAGATAAATTCAGCACCGTCACTGAGCTTACAGGACACACCTGCTGCCAGAGAGCCTGCTTTTTAGGAGAAGAGTAGGGGCATTCATTCTTGTTGTTACCTATGGGTAAAAAAGGAGTGTTGCTGGGTGGTGATAGCACAACACCTTTAATCCCAGCACTCGGGGCAGAGGCAGGCAGATCTCAAGTGAATTTGAGGCCAGCCTGATCTACGAAGTGAGTTCTAAGACAGCCAGGAGCGTTACACAGAGAAACCCTGTCTTGAAAATTAAAAACGGAGGAAGAGAAGAGGAGAGCAATGTTTTGGTTTGAAAATTAATGCCAATCTGTTGCTCTAAGTAGGTATTCCTGTTTTTTAAATATGACTAAAAGCTGGGCAGTGGTGTTGCACCCTTTAATCCCAGCACTTGGAAGGCAGAGGCAGAAATCTCTGGTTTCAAGGCTAGCCTGGTCTATAGAGAAAATTCCAGGACAGCTGGGGCTATACAGAAAATCCTTATCTTGAAAAAACAAAATATATAACAGTATGCAGATTACATTATGAGCTTACCTTTGGCTCTTAAGTTAGTTTAAAGCCTACTTAATTGCCAAAATATCTTACA
Source organism: Phyllotis vaccarum (assembly GCA_033318265.1). Taxonomy (NCBI): domain Eukaryota; kingdom Metazoa; phylum Chordata; class Mammalia; order Rodentia; family Cricetidae; genus Phyllotis; species Phyllotis vaccarum. The sequence goes on along the minus strand of JARWLC010000001.1, from coordinate 72,915,631 downwards.
TTTGACTGCATGTGTTCTCTAATTAAACCAGGCTTCAAAGGATTTTAGACGAAGCAGTTCTGTCTCCTGCTTGATTCTGTTATCGACTATTGATTGATATAACTGAAGTGGGACAAACCCAGCCTGCTGTCCAATCTGCCCTTTTTCAGATGTTCAGTGTCAACTAAATTAAAAGGATTTGGAATTTTATTCTGAACAACAGTATGTGAGGAGCATTGCTTATATTGTTTTTATGGTTTAAGAAATTAAATTTCAGAGAAAGAAAACTTCTGTTGAAAAATTTCAAGCAGAGTAGACTCTGATTCTTAGAAACACCATAAATAATAACATAAAAAGTCAGTTCATGACATCATCACATACTGGAGAGTCCAAACAATGGTAAGGAGGGGCAGTGCCAGATGGGTGCTTCATCCAGCAACTGATGGTGGCAGATGCTGAGACCCACAGCCGAACAGTAGGTGGACAGAGATCAGGAATCCTTTGGAGAAGGAGGGGAAAGGCGTGTAGGGGCCAGAGGAGCCAAGGGCATCATGGGAAGACTCATACAATCAACTACCCTGGGCTCATGGGGCTCCCAGGGACTGAACTGACAACCTGGGAGCCTGCATGGGACTGACTCGGCCTCTCTGCATACGTGTTACAGTTGTGTAGCTTGGTCCTCTCTGGGACTCCTAACAGTGGGAACGGGGAGGGGGTGGGGGGGCTGCATCTCTGACTCTTCTACAGGCTTTTGAGACCCTACTTCTCATGCTGGGTCTCCTTGCCCAACCTTAATACGTGGGAGGTGCTTAGTCTTACTGCAACTTGGTCTGCCATGTTTTGCTGATCCTCATGGGAGACCTGTCCTTTCCTAAACAGAAACAGGGGAGTGGATTAGGGGATGGGAACGGGGAGTGGAGGGGAGAGGGGAAAATGCCACTGGGGTGTAAAATTAATACATTTATTATTTTTAAGAAAAGAATTCTACAATGGGTCAGTTGTGCGTCCTCTGGGGTCTGTGACTAATGCGCTGCTCTGTGTTCTGGCAGTTTGACATCTCTGATTTAGTGCGCTGCATGAGACTGCAAAGACATGGCATGGTGCAGACAGAGGTGAGTCCGTGCACACTAATGAGGGTCTGCTTTAGGACTCATATTTGAAAAGTACTCCTTAGCTTTTAGTGTCACTTGGGTTTGTATTTTTCTTGCTTTTCCCAGGCCGACCTGGGAATGTGGGGCTCACTGTTCTTGCTGTAGCTTTTCAGGTAGCTAGAATAGCAAGAAATATACCACCACTCTGCCCAGCCTTCTCTTTTTTAAGGTTTCCTTCCATATTGTAGCATAAAACCCAACATTTCTTATCATAAAGGACTTTTTTTTTAGCCTGAAGACTAATTCAGAAAATAATTCAGTATTTTAGACTATCTTTTTAGATACTTCCTTTAAAGAGGAGAGGGGAAGTCTAGGGAGACAGCTTCTTTAGTGAAGTGTGAGGGGACCTTAGTTTGATCCTCAAAACCACACAAAATCCAGGAATGGTGGCATACACCGAAGATCACAGGCTGGGAGGGTGGAATCAGACACATTCCTGGGGTTCACTAGCCAGCCAATTTGGCTGAATCTATGAGCTCCAGCCAATGAGAGACCCTGTCTCAAAAAATATAAATAAGTGGAGGGCACCTTAGAAAAACCACCCAGGGTTGTCACCTGTCTTCCTCACATGTACACACACACACACACACACACACTCACACATACACACAGACACACTCACGCACACGAAAGGGGGTAGGGAGAGAGAATAAAGGCAGTGTCTTCTTTAAGTAGGTCACAGAGAGTAGATGTTGTGGAGGCACAGTGGTGCTGAATACTGCATCATTGAAGGCATCCTTCCCAATGTCAGCCTTTAAAAGACAGAGCAGCAGCCCTGACCTCAGAAGGAGTGGAGAGGAGCAGAGCTGTGGCAGCAGCAGCATCATACCAAGACAGTTCTGCCGGGTGCTGGCCAGGTGGCTTCCTTGGGCTGTTCGTATAGACATGGATTGTTTGACCCAGTGACTCCCCGCTGAGCCCACCCATCACAGAAAGTACACTATTCTAATCTGGAGCCCAACACTGCTGAGTCCCTCCACCCTCCTTTTCTTCTCTATTGGGACTGTGTGATACATTTTTTTTCTAACTGGTTTTTACATGTCCACAGAGTCACATTTATCTGTCTCTTAAAAACACAGGCTGCTGACTTTTACTTGCCTAGTTGTCTAATCGTGGACAGTTTTGATTCAAATTGAAGCTCATAAACATTAAACTGGTTACAGTCCTGTAGATGATGAGTATAAGCAGTGTTCTTTTGCCTGCTTGTATTAACTATGGACAGAAGGACTTCTGTGAAATAGACTCGCTGGTAGCCACTATGAGAGAATCAGTCATGAACATGGAGTGCACAAAAGCTAACATGCAGATGAACAGCAGGAAGCCTGGAGACAGCTGACATTCCCTTTCTCCATGAAATTGCTGATATTTCAGATCTGCATAGAATTCTTGTTCACATATGCATATGTGCAATAGTTACAGCTGAGCTCCAGCTGTGGTTATTGCTTTATTTCTTTCCATTTGATATGCTGTGGGCTTTGTTTTGATTTGTTTAAGGTTTTATTTTAGGATCTGCTGAGGCTGTAGTTGAGGCAGCTGAGCCACCGTGTACATGTTGGGAATCAGACTCCCACGCTCCACAAGAGCAGCAAGTTACTGCTGAGTCACCTCTCTGGTCCATTGGGATTTCTTCCCATTTATTCTCAGCCATTAATTCTTGAGATAACAAACAGATCTCAGTGTCATCAGCTTGGACATTAATTTTGTCATAATGACTTATTTATCAAAGCTCATTGATGTCTTCACTCTTTTGATCAAAAATATTAAAAGAAAAATCATTTTACATGTATTAATGAGCTATTATGTGATATTTATTATATCATATATATTATATCATTATATATTTTTATTTGTAATTCTAGCTATGCGGGGGTGGAGGGATGGCACACACCTTTAACCCCAGCACTTGGGAGACAGAGGCAAGCAGATCTCCGAGTTCATGGCCAGCCTGGTCTACAGTGTAGACAAGCCAGGACTATGCAGAGAAACCCTGACTCAAAAAAACAAAACAATAAATAATTTTTATTTTTGCTCTGAAATATTTAAAGAAGTTTTTTAGTATATTCTTGGCTATTAATTTATGTATAAAATCAACATGAGTCTAGTAAACCTAGAAAAATCTAGATTTTAGAGATTGGTGATATAGTCCAGTGGTAGAGCACTTGCCAAGCAAACACACAGCCCTGGGTTTGGTCCCCAGCACCAAAGGGTAAAGTAAAATCACACACAGAGAGAAAGATTTCTTAGGATATTTATGCAATCCAGGGTCATTCTGTACATGACCTTCTCTTTTTTTTTTTTTTTTTTTTAATCAATTTGTTTGTTTATAATGTTTAGGCTACTATATAGTTCTGTGCCCTGACTCTTTAGTCTACATTTCCAAATGTCTCAAACCTCGTGTCCATGAAGCCTCTCTCCGTCTCCCTCTTCCCAGGGTCAGTATGTTTTCTGCTATCAAGTCATCCTCTATGTCCTGACTCATCTTCAGGCTGAAGAACAGAAGGCCCAGCCATGGCTCCCACAGTGACCGAGAGCAGCCTCCGACACTACCCTGTCCTTGCCTCCAGCTGACTCCTGCTCCACTCACAAGAGCAGTCAGGCCAAGCAGTCACAGTGGTGACCCTCAGTCCCTCATCCTTAGAGGAGGGCACTCCTGTAAGATACATATGTCAGGATGCTGTATTTTTACAGCCACTTTAACCTCTGATGATTATCAAAACTCATTTACCATGACCTGAAAGGCAGGTCTTAGGGCTCGAGGTGGCATTTCATCAGAGTGGACATTGTTACAAAAGCACATGGAGTCTATTTTTAATGTACCGAATCTTGTTTATAGCAAATTTTTCCAGTATTTTAATAAAGTAGATTTATTTTATAGAAGATACTTGAAGCCAGTATTTAAGCTTTTAATGACAGTAATATTGGCATAGCTGTTTACTGTATCGGTTTCTAATGTTTACTGTATACAATTTCCTGTAATATATTTATATACTTTTCATGAAAATGGAGTTATCAGATACCCATTTGTACCTGTGTCGTCCGTTTTTAATACATCATCTCACTTTGTAAATAAAACTACACCTCAAATTTGGACAACCAGTTCAAACCAGCGTTTTCAGTGTTCTTCCTAACAATATTCAGGCCTCTGGGAGCTGGTGGACCTCTGCTCCCTAACTCAGCCGTTCCCCAGTTGGTCCAGTTACACCAGCTACCAGGCGTGAGGTATGTCAAAAGCCCTGATGGATCTTCCTAAGGGCTGGCATGAGGCTTTTCCCTCCTAGCTTCTGTGCCGCACTGAGCACTAAAATGGGAACTGTAAAGTCCCCACCCTGGTAATGTTCAGAATACACAGTTGACCAAGGCTTAGTGAGAGATGACAGTCAGAGCCCTCCGAGTGGGTTAGGGGGCTGTTATGTTCGATTTTGCTTAGCAGGAAGGACAGAGCTCATGCTCTAAGAGGGTGCCCACTGATTCTCTGAGTACCATACTGGTTTATTTCACCACATCCTGACTCTTGTCACCTCCATTCTAGCATCCAGGTCTCTGGTACTCCTCCCAGCCAGCTCCACTTGGGAGCCTAAGTACAGTGATTGTGGGGGTGCATGCCTAAGTTGAGAAGGCTCACACAGCCCCTGGGGTACCCTACCAGGTAAGAGCCTCAGAATTGGCTCTGTGTCTGACAGCCCCCCTCCCTCACCTTTCCTGCCCTAATCAGAAGCCTGTGTTCATAGGTTAAGTTGTAACCAACACTATCCCTGTGGTTGGAGAGGGGGAAAAAAGGAGTTCTGTTGTTGTTAGCCAGTGCTGGGCAACGGAGAGCCAGGAGACAGCCCAGCCAAGGGTGGTTAGCTACCATCTGAAGCCGGTGAGGGCTACACTAGGGGAAACTTTCTGGAAACAATGTAACTTAGAAATAGAAACTGGAAAGAATATGCTAATTGGGGTTGCTGGCGTCTGGGTAGAAGGTTATTACAACTGTGTTACTGCCCTCATCTGGGCCACAGTTCCCCCCATAGAATGGCAGGACCACTATGGCGAAAGTGCCAGGGAAAGAAGGCCATAGTGCCAGGGCGTGTGTTGGGGGAACTCAGATGTCAAATCTGTGACTAAAGACAGTCCTGTATTTGCTGTGTGCTAGAAACATCTGCCAAAGCATACAATGGCTCAAACAATGACTGATTCTAGTTTACATAACAGTTCTAGGCGGCCAACAGCCCAGCAGTGTCTCTCTGCCTCCCTCTGTATCCCTTCTTTTCTAAGAACCCAGGATGATGGTTGTTCTGTGAACCACAGGTAGCTTTCCAGGTCATCCTCAGAAACAGAAGAGCCCAAACAACCACATGTGGAGTAAATGAAAGCACCCAGTCAGGCCTGGGCCACCCATCACATCACTGCCACTCTGTTTGTCAGTGAGAGCAGGCCAGAAGGCAGCTTACATACAAGATGGCCTTCTCCTTGAGACAACTCTGCTGTAGAAGGGGAGGCCCCATATTAGTGGAAGTTACTAAACTGAACTAGATTATATTCAAAGATAAATGCTAGAGAGGGTGGGTCTTGTGGAGAAGATGGAAGTAGTGCTCACTGTTGGTTGGAATGGAAAATGGTGCGGCATAATGAGGAAGAAGGGCGCTTCCTCAAAAACCCAAGAGCTACACCATGGTCCAGCTAGATACACCAGTCTATATAGCCCAAAGCAACGCCTGCATGTAGTGTCTACTAGAGTTCTCGGTGTCACATGCCCACCTGCAGATATACAATGAATTACCATTCAGCAAGAGGACTGAAATCTGCCACTATCAAGAAGATGGGTCAAAGTAGGAGACACCATGTTAAGCAAAACAAACCGGGAGAAGAAATTCTGATATGTAGAAATACAAGGAAAAACTTGTAGAGTACTCATTACTAGGGAATGGGGAGGAGCTTGGAGGAGGTGGTAAGTGAGAGGAGCATCTGCGTATCTGCATATGACCAGTGCTTGCCGTACATATGTATGCAAGCTCCGTTGTGAGTTCCACTGACACGTACTGCTAATGTGTTCATTTTAACAGAATGGCGCTGGCTATAGTCATGAGTGCTGCAGAATGAAAAATCAATCAATTTAGAACCAGGCATAGTGGCTCACATCTGCAATCCCAGCACTGAGCTAGGATTGCCATGGGTTCAAGGCCAGCCCTAAGATGCATAGTTCCAAGGCAGCTTGCTAAAACCTGCATCTAAGTGTGACGATATTCCTACATTGTTACGATAAGTAAGGGAGAAATAGACACTAAGAAGGGACATTTTTTTGGCTTTGTTTGCAGAGAGCCTGCCAAGTCTTTTGGTTTAAAGATGACTGGTTATTTAAAAAGTGATGAAGAGGGCAGTTTGCAGCTGCTGCTCCAGTTACGTTCTTGTTTTTCTAAGTTCAAAAATATTCAAGGTACCTTCATTTTGCATCTGTTTGTTTTGGGTTCCCCCCTCCCTCTTTTTTATTTGTGAACTTCCCAGCCCAATCAGTTTCCTTCCTTCCTCTCCTCCAAGCCCCTCCCCCAACCTCCTTTCCTCCTCTATCCGTTCCCTCTTCCCTTCCCTTCAGAAAAATGCAGGCCTTCCCTGTGTGTCAGCCAGCGATGGATGTCACATTGCAGCAAGACTAGGCTGGACAAGACAACCCTATAGGAGGAAAGGGTCCAGAGAGCAGGCAACAGAGTCAGAGACAGCCCCCACTCAGTCTGTCAGCAGTCCCACTAGAAGATCAAGCCACACAACGCAACACTTGTGCAGAGAGCCCAGATCACTTCCATGCAAGTTCTCTGGCTGGAGGTTGAGTCTGTGAGCCCCCATGAGCCCAGGTCAGTTGACTTTGTGTATTTTCCTGTGGTGTCCTTGGCCCCTCTGGCTCCTATAATTTTTCCTCTTCCTCTACCATGGGATTTCTTTCCCAAGGTCCACCTAATGTTCGGCTGTGGGTCTGAATCTGTTTCCATCAGTTGCTGGGTGAAGCCTCTCTGACCACCATTGGGCTATACAACCATCTATGAGTATAGCAGAATATCCATTAGGAATCATTTCATTGACTTTTTTTTTTTTTTTTATCCCAGTCATGTTTGGTTCTATCCTATGTCTCTGGGCTGTCCAGCCTCTGGGACCTGGCCTTTCTGGCATCATCAGGGGTGGGATCCCTCTCATGGTATGGGTCTCAAGGTGGGCCAGTCAGTAGTTGTCCCCTTCCATAATTTCTGTGCCACCTTTGCGCCAGAATATCTTGTAGGCAGGGAAAATTTTAAGTCAGTGGTTATTTGGCTGGGTTGGGGTCCCAATGCCTCTCCACTGGAGGTCTTGCCTAGTTGCAGAAGATGGCCAATGTTTTGGAATATTTGTTTATAACAGTGTGTTGCATTGAATTGTATAAAAATGTGTTGCTGTTTTTCCTTGCCTATTTAAGGCACCTGATTGTTCTAATAAAAAATTGGACAGCCAATAGCAAGGGAGGAGGTATAGTTGAGACTTCCAAGATTAAATAGGAGGAATTTCGACTCTAGGAATAAGAAAGAAAAAGATGCCCGGGAGATGCCAGCGGCCATCTAGACAGACATGGAGAAAGCAGGAAAGTAGGACATCCAGAATGAAAGGAAGGTAAAAAGCCCTGAGACAAAATGTAGATGAATGGGAACAAGTAAAACTGAGTTAAAAGAGCTGGTGGGACAAGTCTAAACTAAGACCAGGCATTCATAATAATACATCTCCATTTCTTTATTTGGGAGCTTGTTGACAGACCAAAGAAAATTCCAGCTACAGGCCAGTTCAGGCTCCATGTTCCTATTGCACAATTTTATTTAGTATTGTAATATACTCAGAGATAGATACTGGAGCCAAGCTGAAATAAGAGAGACAGAAACAAACCACAGCCACTTCTGACCCAACCAACTCCTGAGGCCCATCTCCCAAGTCCAGGCTTCTCCATCCTCAGCCAAAAAGGGAAGGGGTTGCTCTGTTCCTGATTCAGTTTTCCTAGAGCTGGGATTAAAGGTGTGTGTCTCCATTGCCTGGCTGTTAGGCCTTGAACTCACAGAGATCCAGATGGATCTCTGCCTCCTGAGTGATGGGATTAAAGGCGTGGGTCACCACTGCTTGACCTTTGTGCCCTGGCTCTGTGGGTGGCTCTGTCTTATGATTCTCTAGACTACTATTTATTAAACATACAATATATCTCCCGAACCCCCCATTGCTAGGAGTCTTAGCCGGGGTCACCCTCATGGATTCCCAGGAGTTTCCACTGCTCTGTGTGTCTTTCCCAGTGTTCTCTCCCTCTACCTTCCCCCACCTGATCCTTCCTGTTCCCATGCTTCCTCATCCACGTGTTGTGTCCATTCACAATGAAACTCATGTTCCCCCTTGAACCTTCCTTGTTACTTAGCTTCTTGGGATCTCTGAATTGTAACATGGCTATTCTTTACTTTATAACTAATATCCACTTATAAGTGAGTACATACAATATTTGTCTTCCTGGGTTTGTTACCTCATTCAGAATGATTTTTTTTTCTAGTTCTATCCATTTCTTGACAAACTTCATGATGTCATTGTTTTTAACAGATGAATAATACAAAAAAAAAAACTCCATTGTATTTTTATTATCCATTCTTCAGTTGAGGGATATCTTGGTTGTTTCCGGTTTCTAGCTATTATGAATAAAGTTGTTGTGAACATAGTTGAGCAATTATCTTTGTGGCATGGTAGAGCATTCTTTGGGTTTATGACCAAGAGCAGTATAGCTGGGTCTTGAGGTAGATCGTTTCCCAATTTTCTGAGAAACCATCATATTGACTTCCAAAATGCCTGTGTAAGTTTGCACTCCCAACAGCAATGGAGGAGTGTTCCCCTTGCTCCACATCCTCTCCAGCAGAGGCAGTCAGTTGTGGTTTTGATCTTAATGATTCTGACAGGTGTAAGATGGAATCTCAGCGTTGTTTGAATTTGCATTTCTCTGATGACTGAGGATATTGAATGTTTCTTTAGTATTTCTCAACCACTTGAGATTTCTCTTGTTGAGAATTCTGTTTAGATCTGTCTTTTTGAGAAAGGGTTTCTCTGTGTAGCCCTCACTACCCTAAAACTCACTTTATAGACCAAGCTAGCTTCAAACTCAGGGATCCACCTTCCTTGGCCTCCCAACTGCTGGGATTAAAGGCATGAACCACTACTGCCCACTCAATGTGCCTTCTTATGATGGAGATATATTTGACAAATTACTGGTTAACCTGCAGAAAATTTGAAGAGCAACTGAATATTAATGTACTGATGTCAGTTTGTATTTGAGTGCAGGTAATGATAAAGTGCCTGACCATGCTGACACAACCAGAACATCTCTTTTCTTCCCTTAAGAAAGAAAGCTCAGATATGTGACAGTGGTCTGTGACATGTCACCATGGATCACTGGGGTGAACTTGGCTAATGTAGCTGACTAGACCGCTGTCCCCCTGGAAGCCGCCTTCTTGGTTGATCAAAGAGAATGACCTCTGCTGAAAAAGGTAAAGGATATATGAGTAGCTGAGCTGCCTTTCCAGAATGTCCAACAAACTCACACATAGGGTTGTCTCTATAGCTCAGGAGTGCCAGCAGCTTTCTGATTATTCTGACCTCCCTTTACGGTCTGAAAATGGCAGTATCAGTTCCAGCTTCAACCCCAGCTCACAGTATCCTAGATATCTGCATGGAAAAGCCAGTGCTGGGAAAGCCATGCTCTTCCCAACTGCTGCCATGACCATGCAGCACCACATCCATGCAGTGCCACGTTAGCCCTTTGGCCCCACTTCTGAAGAGTGTCATGTGAGGACCAGCTTTTAGTAGCTTATAATTGATTGCATCAACTTTAAATGCAATACATTTAATCAAACATTTTTGTGAGTTTTTTGTTTGTGTTGTCTTTGAGACAAGGTTCCTCTGTATAGTAATTCCAGCTGTCCTCAAACTTGATTTGTAGACCAGTTGGCCTCAAACTCACAGGGATCCTCCTGCCTCTGCTCCTGAATACTGGGATTAAAAGTGTGTGAACTACCACCGCCCAGCTTGGTCACTTTTTGAAGTTTGTTTTCTATTGTGGTGATAAAGACCATGACCAAAAGCCACTTGGGGAAAGGGTTTGGCTTATGTGTACCCAGGTCAAACTCCATCGCTGAGGGAAGTAGGGGCAAAAGGCAGAACCAGAAGCAGGAACTGAAACAGAGATCATGGAGGAACATGGCTTACTACTTGCTCCCCATGGCCTACTCAGTTTGCTTAAATACACCCACGATAGCCTGTCTAGACTGAGCACCACCCCCCAGAGTCAACTAGGCCCTCCTACGTCAATAACTAATCAAGAAAGCACCCTCACAGCCCTGCCTGCTCCAACCAATTTAAGGGAGGCTTTTCTCAGTTGATCTTCCTTCTTCCCAGATGACTCCAACTTGTTTCAAGTTGAAAAACAAAACAAAGCTAAGCTGCCCACTTTGTTTGATGAAGTGTGGATGTCACTGCAAGCAGCCCAGTGTTGCACAGAATCAGCAGAGTCTTTAGATGTTCCATTTATGGTGACTGGTGTTTCTGTCTTTAACAAAACAGCCTTTCCCATGCATGCCCCTTCCTGGGGAAGTCCTAAGTGAAAAATTCTGACCGTATTGCTAACTCAGAGCAGAGTATCAAATCCTCTATTTTCCATAGGTGCTCATGCAGAGAATCATCCAGAAACTCCTTTCTCATGGGTCTTCTAAACCTCTCAGTGATGCTCCCTTTGGATCTTAACTCACGCTCTCCTGCCTGTGTCCCTCTCAAAGGTCTATCAGCTTCTCTAGTCTATGAACGCCCAAGGGAAAGAATCCTTTCTCCTTTGATTTGCTTGTCCTGTGGGGCCAAACATAGAGTAGCTTCCCTTAAACATCTATCGAGAGGAGAGGCAGGGATCCAAGCAACAGGAATTAGCAATCATGTCACAAATGAGTATTTGTCATTCTAAATCCTAATAGAGGGTCTGTTCATACTGCACAGAAATCGTCTAAATTGGAAAATGCTCTAAGAATCACTGAAGGTCATATTTATTTAAAACATACTGAGAAAACTTAGAAGATAAATGGGTAAAGCATTTAAGCTCAAACTACATACTTTGTCACATTGCAAAATTTACAAATAAGTCCAAAATTAAGGCAGGGTCCCAACAACATTACATAGAGGATTGTATGTGTGGCTCTGTGGCAGAGTACCTATCTGGTATGTGTGAAACCCTGCATTTAGGCCTATCACCATAAAATTAATAATAAATAATTAACATGTATATATGAGGTCATGGGATAAAGGAAACATTTCAATGAGTGTAGAAGAAATAAATGATTGAATATATGAGATTGTATATAATATATATTAATCTAATATTAGGTTAATTATATATATTAGGCTATATTATGTATTAGTTATATATTAGGTTAATTGGCACAACATTATATATTTAATTTTATATATTTATAAAATATCACGGAGAGAGATGGCTCAATGATGAGGAGCATTTGTTGCTCTTAAGGAGGACCCCAAATAAAGAAATAGAGTTAAGACTATAGAGACAGCTCAGTGATTAAGAGTATTTGATCTGTTGCTCATGCAAGGGGCCCAGGTTTCATTCCCAGAACTCATCTAGTGGTTCACAATGATCTATAATTTCAGTTCCAGAGGATTCAAGTCCCTCTTCTGACCTCTACAGGCACAGACATACATGGTGCACATACATTCATGCATGGCAAAACACTCATACATATAAAATCAATGAATTTAAATAAAATTATTGGACTGGGCAGATGGTTCAGTGGGTAAAGCATTTTCCTCACATGCTGAAGGGCCTGAGTTTGCATGCCCAGAATCCACAGATAACTAGACCCAGGAGAGATTGCATCTGTAATCTCAGTGCTCCTGTGGTGAAGTGGGAGAGAGACGGGAGAGTCCCCGGAGCACTGGACAGTGAGCCTGGCACACAGTGACTAACACAAGATTCCATCTCAAGCCAGGCAGAAGGCTAGGACCAAAACCTGAAGCTGTCCTTTGACCTCCACATAGCATGCTGTGGCATGTGTAGCCCCTAACACAGATACACAAAACAAAATAAGGATGGATTTTAAAAATAGAATTTTAACACACTACACAAGAATGAGAGATTGCCAAGTATTACACTCTCAGATGTAACAGAAATATCTTTAATAATGTCAAGGTAGGGACGTGTGGATTTTACTCATTGCCAGGCACCGCCCAGCTCATGGGCAAGAAATCACTGCAGAAAGCAAAATAACAGCTGAAAAGGAGCCACATGCATCCTCATAGGGGGCTTATGACAAAATTAACATTCCAGCTTCTGGCCTTCACAACACTTTGTAAAAGACTGGTAAAGCTGAAATGTGTGAAAAATGTCTCACCATTAACAAAGATAACAAGGAAACAAAAGCTACCAGAGCCCTGACAACACACAGGACAGGGGAGCAGCTGCCTATATCAAGGTCAGAGTAAAGTTGCCCACATATGCAGTTTTGAGCACTGGAGAGGCTGAGGCAGGAAGATTTTGAAAGCTTAAAACCTCCCTGGGCTACAGTGTGAAATTCTGTCTTCAAAAAAGGCAAAATAAAAATAGGGGGAAAATATGTCAAACACACAAAAAAGGAAATGAACATAAAAATGTTTTAGTTCATGATTTGATATCATAATTTTAATGAGATGCTTTCACAAGTCAAAGCAATGAAAAATCATTTCTTAAACTGGAGATATTGAACGACAGAGCCCTTCTAAGGCAGAGAAGTCTGTCCAATATTTCAAGGAACAAAGGGCCTGCCCACTAGAGCTGCTGGAGCCTACAAGGACATGGGTGTGAAGGCCAGACATTGTCAGCACTACACTGGGAGGTATCTAAATGCCCACTAATGAGTTAAATAAATTACAGTACTATACAACACAACACTTAGATGTAGTCACTGTTCTAAACAATGAGGTAGGTAACACAGACAGATGTACAAGATGTTGAGATAATCATCAGTCGACTCTCAAAATACACAGGAAATAAGATCCAGGTTTTTTAGATGATTTGGTGCACAGGATGCTCAAGAGATGCACATGTGTCTCTGTGCAGCAAGTGTCGTGTGTCTGTTTTGGAGATCCTGAGAACATGTCTGTTCTTGTCTGGAGAAATAACTGGCCTAGATATTCACTTTTTAGATTCTTCTCACATTTTCTTTAGATTTTCTCTAAGCTTGCATTACACACATCAAAGTTATGAGATAGCTGATTCCTTAAAAAGCAAATATCTCTTAGCGTCTTTTCCCTAGCCCAGAGCACCTTCTTGGAGCCAAGAGGCCTCATGGATCTAGACCTGTTCTGCCCTGCAGTGTGAGTGATGTCTCCAATCACAGTGTTCTCTCCCTTGGGCTAATATCTACAACAGGAGGCCAGCTTCACTGGGAGATGCCTACTGCTCACTGCCAGCCACCAGTCTCTGTCCCACAGGAGACAGAGACAAAAAAAAAAAAAAAAAAAAAAAAAAAAAAAAAAAAAAAAAAAAAAAAAAAAAACCATGAGATTTCAATCTTATTGAAAGATTGTCTGTTGCTTATTCACATGGTCCTGCCAATGATGTATGCACATCAGTGAACAGCTTTACTGGCCACAAAGGAAGATGGAGGGAGTGCCGAGCTGGCCTGTGTCTCCCACTATTCACATGAAGGAATGTGGCAGATTACTCATCAGTCCTGTGCTGCTGCTCTGGCCCTGATGGCCCTAGAGTCACAACAGCTTCATCACCTTCCTCCAAGAAAGCGCTGGTCTCTCTGGGCTTCTGCTCGTAGCAGACCTCTGGGCAATCCGGGTGCTGTCTCCAGTGTTTGCTCTTCTGTCTCCTCTTATAAGTCTGATATGCTAGGTGGAAAATGCAGAGAGTATTAAAAAATCACCTTTTAGCAAAAAAGTACACTGCATGCTCATCTGTATGGAAACACAGAGAAGAGGGGGTGAGGAGAGAAGGCTATGGAATGAAACGGTGTGTATCCTGGCCTCTCTGAGCTTGTTCACTCAATCAACAAACCCCTGTGGGGTGTTCACTGTGTATCAGGCACTTGCCCAAGTGCTAGCGTATAACTGCAAAGAAGCTCAACATGGTGTTTCTTGAACCAGTTTTTTCTAATAGAAGTATTTCCATATCCTATGGGAGACCCCAACCCCAAGTGTTCTTTACAACATTGTTATCATGCCAGTAGCATATAGTAATCAGTATGTGTGGTGATTAGTGTGAGACCAGGCCCTAACAGCTCCTGTATTTCAAGCAGTGCTCAGTACTGTGAAACCTTAGGAGACAGAGCCTTGCTGGAGGAAGTACCTCAGGAGGACACAGTTTGAGGGTCATTATAGCTTGGCTCTGCTTCCTGTGTGCAGCTGAAATATGATCAGCCAGCCTCCTGCTCCTGCTCCCCTGACTTGCCATTATGTGTGTACACACGCACGCACACATACACACACACACACACACACACACACACACACACACACCTTTCTGTAAGCCAAAATGAGGTCTTTCTCAGTAAGTTGCTTTTGTGTACTGCATTTCCTCACAGCAACAGAAAAATACGTAGTATACAACCACATATTTTTCGTCAGTAATCATCTTAGCATAACCTATTCCAGGGACAAAGGCCAAAATAAATAAATGTATGTATACATATGTGTGCTCAAATCTTATTGCAATTTACCTTCTGTACATGAGGATTTACCCTCAAAGTAACACATATTTGACTGAGCAGGTAGGAGAATAGCATATGTAGGTACATGTGTCCATAAAATTTCAGTGCCCTAGTACTTGGGAGGCAGAGCAGGCAGATCTCTATGATCTATAGAGCTAGGTCCAGGACAGCTAGAGCTGTTACACAGAGAAACCCTGTCTTGAAAAAACAGAAAGGAAGGGGAGGATGGAGGGAGGAAGGGAAAGGAAAGAAGGAAGAAAAGAAGATAAAAGAAATAATTACCATGTCTATACTTACATATATATGTGTTAGGTTTGTATTTGAAAAATCCTTCGAAGCCACTGAGCCAAGTTTTGGTCTCTGCAGCCCAGAAGTAACTGAGCATTTGGGAAAGTTCCTGAGTGAGTCAAGACTTAAACCCGGGGGGTGGGGGTGGGTAATAATCCAGTTATTTGTGGTTATACAATCTCACTCCAATGGCTTTTAAAATATTAACTGGGAAACACGCATTGCATCAAACTATCCTGGCTTTATACTTCATGGTCCCCAAAAGTATCAGGCTAAGATTATATCACAAAATGTTAGCACTGACAATGTTAGTAAGTCAGTTACTGGTGTGCAGAGGGGATTCACCCACCTACGACGATGAAGAGCCCATGAAGCACTTGGAAGAGTCCGTAGGCCAATGCAAAGTTAAACAGCTGGACCAGGTACTCGGCAGTGAAGGACAGCTGCAGCATGGCGATGCACAGCTGGATGTTCTGAGCTCCAGTCTCTATAGAAATTGTCCTGCACCTGGTAGCAGAAAGATTTGAGTTATAAACTGACAAATGAACACCCTGGAGAGTGTTTCCTTTGAATAATGACAAGTATAAACTATGGGCTCAGGCAACCGACATGATGTGTTCATTGAAGTCATTGCTGGGATCCTCTTTGGTATACAGCAAATATGCCCTGTGGACAAGGGCCTCAAGAACCCTGGCCCAGAAAGGACAAGATGCACACCAGAAAAGATTCAAGAACAATTTGCAACAGTGATCAGAGCCTTGTGATGCTCTAGAAACTCAGGGAAGTGGAAACAGTGGCTCCAGGAAACCTTGGCAGATTGTGACGCTACAGAAAATGTGATCAGTATCAGGGCAGTGAGTGGCAGCAGGGAAAGTTGCAGGCACAAGTGTGAGCATGGCTTCTTCAGGAGGCCCTTTTTGTACTACAAGCCAGTTCCCATGCAGAGGAGAATTGGAGAATGGGAAACTGGGTCGTGGGTGTGAAACTGAACAAGGTAAAAACATGCCAAGATTCTAGGTGGAAACAAATGTCAGGAAAGGTTGCTTTTGATTAGAAGTTCAGTCACAAATTTCTCCCATTTTCTACCTGTTTGCATTTGTTGGTTTTCTGATCACAGGAAATGGAATACATCTGACTTGAAATGAGATGTGAGAGGAAGCAGGGGCAGGAGCTTGCAGGGCAGATAGAGCAACTGCATTTGTCTCCAGTGTGTAAGGCAGCCTGGCAGCCTTTGCAGATGAAGTGAAAGATTAAAGGTGCTTTGGTGGAGCTGGGATTGCGTGTAGAGGCCACAAGAGTGTGAAGTAGGACAGGAAGTTCTGTGACACACTGTGTTCCTCCTACCTTCGTGCAAAGTGAACTTCCCTCAAACTACCTAGCTCCGTGTCATAACACTAACACTGGAGCTCACCTGGGCCATTCACAGAGCAAATGCAATGATCTCAGGCCTCATCTTTGCAGGCTAGGCGCTATGAGAAAGACCAGACGGCTGACAGCATCCTTCACAAGAATCCTTACTTTCTTTTCAGATCTAAACACCAATCTCCATCACGCAACAGTCTATGCTCCTAATTATTGACCTTAGAAACAAGCTCAGGGCCAAATCCAAACTCCACTGTCCAGCTATAGGAACTTGATTACATTCCTAATCTTTGCTGAAGGTCTTGCTCATCAGTGGGATGATCATAGCTACCTGCCAGGTTCCAACAAGAAGAAAGCAGGGTTAGACAGAGTGGGGCCTCACCCAATGCTTTTGCAATGCTCAGTGGAATGGGAGCAGCTGATGACCAACTTGAGCCTTCCCTACCCAGCCTTCAAACCCAGCTACTTTCCTGTAATCACTCTCCTGATGTAAAAACAAATCCACTTACTGAGAAACAGAAAATATTCCCAGGAGATATGAAAGAACTGAATCCCCTTTAAAGTTCCTGCTCCAGATCGCCATTTCTTCCAATATTTTCCTGTATCCCTTTTTTTTTTGTTGTTCACAAAGAAGAAATCAAAAGTTTTAAACTAAAGTTTAGCTCTTGTTTCTTGTTTTCCATCATTGAGCTTGATGGATGGTACCCATCACATGCACGCTGCATAAATAAACATGGTCCTATTGTTAGGTATTTACATTGTTTCCATTTTTACCTTTATAAAGGGCATTGCAATTAGCATCTTATATAAATATTCATGTGTATATCTCATAGAGCTGGCTCTAAATAGTTTGCCAATGAATGAGGTGGCACACATCCTTACTCCCATCTCAAGAGGCTGAGACAGAAGGACAGAGTTCAAGGTTAGCCGAGTCGTTTTCTACCGGAGGAAAAGTAGTGAGTTAATCACATGTAAGGCTGCTAATACAGCTCTATGCTGCCTTTCAGGCAGTTAATGTTACCATCCCCCATTATTGTATCATCACATTCATCCCATGACATGAATGCCAACATGGACTATTATCATTTCTAGGATTTTACAATATTTATAAATATATACCCCAATCCGAGTGATAACACTTAAGACATATTCCTGTAAGTATTATTCTTAACTAGTAATTCTTAAAAGTCAGGCACAATGAACAAGGATTTAATCTCTTAAAATTTATGCCTACCCTACTACGATCTTGAGCAAAGCAAGTTTACTACTGCTGTTTATCCATGGAATCCACACATCACACTTCCCAGTTTCATAGCTGAGACAGGTTCTTTCGATGTAGTCCTGGCTGGACTCGAACTGTTCAAGGATCAGCAAGCCATACTAAAGCCCTAATCCTACATAAACTACAACCTGTGCTGACCAGTTTGCAGCAACTTGACAAAAGCTAGAAGTATCTGAAGGCAGAGAACCTCAATTAAGAAAATGTCTCTGTAAGATCCAGCTGTGGGGCATTTTCTTAATTAGTGATTGATGGTGGAGAGTCCAGTCCTTTGTGGGTGGTTCCATGCTGGTGTTTCATGCAGTTGTAACCCTGACTAGATAAACCACATCCGTGTGGCTTCTGTCTACCTAAAGAATTACCACAAGGTTCCTGACCACAATCAAGTGAAAGCCTCCTGTTTTCTGGCACAGCCAGCAAAGCCTGTCATGGTGTGTACTGAATGAACTTGCCTCAGAAAAGCTTACAGAGCCTGGCATGAAACAAAGACATCTGAGTCCCAGGAACATGGAAGACACACACACACACACACACACACACACACACACACACACACACACACACACACACTCCTCTTATAGGTTAAATAACTATACCTTTGCCAAGATTGATGAGTAAGAAATGCCAGCAGGAAGCCAGTGATGTGGCCGACCAAAGGAAAAATGAAACTGATGATCAGAAGGGTGACATCTGTATTCCATCCCTTTGCCAGGACGGCACCAATAACAGCTACCACCAGAAGAAGGATGCCGCCAACAATGGCCCCAACCTATAGCAAAGCACAAAGGGAAGTGTTTCCAAGTCACACCTGAGATTCTTCTTCTCATGATGCTCAGCTCAGGGCAGGTGTAAAGGTTTAAACGTTAGATGTTCTAGAAGACCTCAGAGGTTGTTATATCAAATTTCCCGTTAAAATTGCCTTCCTTCCCTTGTACACCGGGGGTTGGTTCCCCAGTACCCAGTGGGTACCTGGAATCAAATGGAGCAAATACTGCATCCTGTATGATAGCCAGTGCATAGCCTCTTTCTTCAAAGGCATAACTGTGATGAAGCAGATTAACAGCTAAGAATGAAAGATCAGAAACAATGGTATAAAAATACACAGGCACAGCGCATGTAAATAATAAACAAGAACTAATCCAAATAACGAGAGGAGTCGGATGAGCTAATGTTGGTGCATCCTGTCTGCTCTCTTACTGCAATCAAACACTCTGACCGAAAGCACCTAAGAGTTCACTTGGCTTACGCCTCCAGGTCTCATTCCATTCCTGAAGAAGTCCAGGGCAGGAATCACAGAGGAACCTGTTCTCCGCTTCCTGTTTAACCAGATTTCTTTTCTGAAAATATTTTAAATGTATAGCACATATACATTATCTATATATTATGTCATAAAAAAAACTTTCATGGGAAAATGTTGAAGACTTTAAGATATTTTAAAATAGTCTTGTCTTTATTTACTGGTGATTTTATACGGGAATACAGCGGGCGTTAGTCAAATCCACCCTCATTTTCATCTCTTTACGTCTCCTCTTTCTGACTACCACTATTTCATCCCAATTTCATGTGCTCTCTTTATTTTTAACCCACAAAATGTAATTGCAGCTGCCAGTGTGTAGAAAGAAGGCCATATACCATATCTGCATCCCTAAGGCTCCCTCTCCCCACTTGGCTGACTTTCTTATACAGCCTAGGACTATCTGCCTAGGGACGGTGCCGCCCACAGTGAGCTGGGCTCCTACATCAGTAAGACAAACTCTGTAGACATGCCCAAAGACCAATCTGATCCAGGAAACTCCTCAACAGAGGCTTTCTTCTCCAACTGTGTTAAGCTGACAGTTACAGCTCATTCCCTGTTCAGTCTTGCTTTCTCTGGGTTCAGGTATCTGAGGGAAAACCCCAGCTCCAACATAGTCAAGAGACTGAGTCAAGTTATACATTAGTAGAGTTGGACACAGTCGTAATTCTTATTTTAGGATTTGCGTATTTCCCCTTCAAGTAGAGAAGCAAACCAGAAATACTTGGTTTTTATAAATAAGATAACATTGTAAACTAACTGGACTTTAACAATGTATAGCTTAGTCCATTTCTAATAATATTACCAAATACTCAACTCAGGGTGCCTCATAAAGAAGAGCTCATTCAGCTTACAGTTTAACAGACTATGGAGCAATGGCATCACTCAGCACTGATGAAGGCCCACGACAGATGGCATCGCAGCAGTGTGAGTATACAAGAGTGGTAGACAGTGTCAGATTTCCCTAGAGCAAGCCACCCTCACAGGAGAAGTCAGCACTGAAGGCTTCCACACATGCCTTCCCAGAGCAGTTACCCTTTACTGGTCCCATTCTCACAGGTCCTAGGATCCCCACGTGACACCCAGAACCAAACCTGTCACCTCACAAAGGGAAATGACAGCAGCAGCTGATGCCCTCCCCAAACACCCCTTTCTGGTAACTACTTGTTCAAGGTCTGTCTTACCTGACCTCCCATCACCCCTTGAGCCACGTCCTACTACGTACTTCTGCTCCTACTGAAACAAAAATGTACCCATTTCCACTATGCGAGCTCACATTTGAGAAGAGAAATACTCTCTCCTCTGTCACATGAATACTGTCTCTTATTTCTGTGATTTAACTAGAACAAGATCTGGCTGGGAGCTATGACACATACCTAGATGCCCAGCACTCAGAAGATAAAGGAAGGAAGTCTATCACAAGTTCCAGGCCAGTCCGGGGCCAAGACAACCTGAGCTACACACAGTAACCTTCCTCCCACTAAAAAAATATTAAAAAAAAAAAAAAGCCAATAAGTCCAAAACATTCTAACATCTGAGTTTAGATTCCAGGATGCTTAGAGCAATTCAGATCTTAAAGGCAAGCCCTCGTAGGTCTCATGGGAACAGCAGATTCTGTGGAAGATGACCTAGTTAAAAATATCAGTCCTAACTTGAAATGATTTGGAATCGAAGGAGCCCCTGGAATACTAAAGAAAAGAGAAACAGATTATGGTTTGAATAGGAAATGACTCCTGCGTGTTCTTGTGCGTGATGGTTTGAATCAGAATGGCCCCCATATCCTCATGTGTTTGAATGCTGTCCCCATGGGTAGTGACATATTAGGAGATGTGACCCTGTTGAAGCAGGTATGGCCTTTGCTGGAGGAAGTGTGTCACTGTGGGGGCAGTGTCCCTTTCTGCTGCCTGTGATCAAGGTGTTGAACTCACAGCTCCTTCTCCAACCGTGCCTGCAAACTGCCATGCTTCCCATCATGAGGATAATGGTTTAACCCTCTAAAACTGTAAGCCAGTCACAATTAAATGTTCTCCTTCCCTTATAAGAGTTGCCATGGTCTGGCTGCTCTTCACAGCAATATAAACCCTAACTAAGACAACTGTTAGTCAATTTGTAATACTATTTTGAAAGGTCCTGAAAACTAAAAGAATCAAGAACTAGCTAAATAGGTCCCTGGGAGGGCAGGTCCCTGGGAGTGTTCTGTTCCGGGACCTTGCCTGTCTCCCTCTCTGTTGCTTGTCTGCTAGGAGGTGACCAGCTCTCCTCCATCACATATTCCTGTCTCTGTGATGTTGTCTTAAGCCCAGAACACAGAGCTCAGTGAACACAGCCTGAAACTGTAAGTCAGCTTTCCACCATTTAAACTGCTTAGGTCAGGCATGCTGCCACAATTATGCAAAAGGAACGAATGTCCAGATGAAGCAGGAACATATCATAGACTGAAGGGTGGGGCTTAAACACGGGGACACACCGCTCCCACCTAGTGGGCAGATGCTGCAACACACACAGAGCTCTCATCAAAATCTTCCTCTATAAAAAGCACCGTCAACGCTTCAAATCTGCATAAGCACATTATTGGGAAACTGAGCTAAACCCAAAGGGGACCAAGGATAGAAGATGATACATTGTATCAGGCCTGTTGCCACACGCCCCTGATCCGTTTTTGAAGCTGAGGCAGCAGGACAATGGCCATAGGCCAGCCTGTGCTACACAACGAGACCCTGTCTCAAAATAAATAAAAGCACAAAAATAATGATTAAACTGTGGGCTCTAGATTATGCATATTATTTAATATATTTTAACATAAATGCCATATAATTGCTGAAAAATGTTTTGGGGACAATAGAGAGGGTCTCATGTGGCCCAGGATGGGCTTGAATTTGTTATGCAGCAGAGATGACTGAGCTTCTGATCCTTCTGCCTCCATGCCCCACACGTGCTGGGATTACAAGCACGTGCCCCCATGCCTGACTCAAAGGAGTCTATAACCTATTCTCTACATTCACAAAACCGACAGACAGAAAATGTATCTGCCCCCCCCCCCCCCGTCACTGATCAAATCACAAGTACACAAAAAGGTTAAAATGGAATTTTTTTTTTAATTGCTGCTGTCCATTTAATGCTCCTTTAAGAAAAAAAAAAAACACTAAGTACTTGAAAGTTTCCATAATCGCACTGTCCCCTTGTTCTGTAAACATTTCCCACTGGGAAGGTTGTTCTTTTAAAGTGACAGTCTGTGAAGAAAGGGGCCATACTCCATGAGGACAACTCAGTGCTCCATGCAAGCACGCAGGCCTTCCTCACCTGTCTCTCTTGCTCTCATTGGAGGAACAGTAGGCATTATTCAATGGGAAAAGCAGCCGTAAAGACAGCATGAGTTTAGATTGAGCCAAACCATAAACTCCAAGCTGAAATAAACAGACACTTCTGCTGAACCCCCAAATGCTCATTTCTTTATAAATGTAAAATACAGCTGAGAGTCTTTTTCAGCTTTAAAGAAAGAGGCTCAAACCTGTGTCTTCTGGGGTGATTTTAAAAGTTATTTTAGCAAGAACATTAATTTACCAAACAGTCAAAAGATTGCCCTGCAAAGCAAGGGAAGGCACGATGCCTAGGTTCCCACCATCCATGGCCCCCCCTTAGCGCTTTCGGGGTGATTTCACTCACACAGTGTCACTGATGAGCTCAGCAGCCCTTGCTTGTGTATACCATTTACAACTCCAGGGGTGTGTACCTGAGAATGCTTTAGCAAGACAGTCCTTCATCCTGTTCCTCTAAGAAATCACCCATGTTCCCACGCACTGAGGCTCCATTGTACACACTGCAGGGGAGGAGCATCTCTTTTCAGGTGCTTGTGGGAAGCCCAGGGGAGAGACAGGCTCTGGCCATCTCAGCCCATGTCAGGTGTGAATGTTTCTGTCACTAAGAGCATTCTTTTCCAAGGTGTCACAAATGTGTGGGGGCCAATTGGGAGGGACAAAGCAAGGTTCCCAGCCAAAGGGTGGGTAAGGAGCTGTACTGGGACAGTTCACTGATTCAGTCTTTTAATCTCTGTGTCTGGTGATGTGCTGGGGGGGGGGCAGGGAGGATGCTGACCTTAAGAATGGCTTTGGCTTGCTTTGGCCACCTATAATTCACATAGACACCGAAGGCCACAGGAACAATCAGGGACCCAAGGGTAATTCCTGAAAAGAAAAGAAAAATCTATCAGACAGCACTTTCTCTTCCCCAAATACTCCATACTTACCCAGAAATCTCTATCACGATCAGTTAACAGCTTTGAAAGACAGTTTTCGAAGAGTATATGCTACTAATAAATTCCATCACACCTGAGTTATCGTTTCTCTCAGAATCCTCCCATGAGCAACCACAAGGATTTTAGAGACAACAGAAATATAAAGGTTGGAAATGAGAGTGGTCCCTCTAAGTCTATGAAATTCTCAACCAGGGAGCAGAGTTCATAAGAACATGCACCATGGTTTGTGGGCACCTAGCCATTGTGAGATATACTGTGTAAGACACACTGTGAGTTCAATAAACCTCTCTTCTGCATAAATATCCTGCTTCAGGTGTTTCACTACAGCAACAGGAGCTAGCTAGTATACTGGGGTTAAGAGTCTGGATGCTGGAGTCAGGGTCTTGAGTTAGAATTTCAGTTCTACACACACATTAGCTTCATCAAGTTAATTAACCTCTTCGTTAGAACTAGAAACTAATAGGATTGACTTAGACAATGCTAACCACCACGTACAGAGATTCGTAATTATCTGTACTTACGCCATTCCTCTTTCTACATGACATAAGCCCCATACAGACCTATGTTCTGGTATGGAATGGTGAGGTTCTGCGTAAGGTCCCAGGACCAGGTGTAGAGGTAGAGGCAGAGGGGCATCATCCCCAGGGCAGCCACCGTGGAGCAGGTTGTCATACTGATGCTGAAAGTAGAAGGAAAATGTTTGGAGGGGGAGCCGGAGGCTGAGAACCCCGTCCTTACCTGCTTGAGTGTGTAGTCTTGGGTCAGATGTGGTGGCCACTAACCCCAGCAGTGGATAGAAAGAGGCAGGTGGATTTCTATGAGCTCAAGGTCAGCCTAGTCTACACAGTGAGACTTTGTCTCAAAAAAAAAAAAGAATGTGGTCATTACCAAAAGCAGTTCCTAGAACCCACTCTTTCAAAGCAACTGAAGGAGCCACTTTGTCAGACATTACAGGGATTCTCTGAGTTATCTCAGAACTTTAAACTCTCAGGTATAAAGGAAGCATGCCAGAATTTCTTAAATCCACTTGGGGCATGACACAAGACAAGTTAAAATACCAAAAAGCTGATTTAACACCTGTCAGATGCAAAGTACTATTGGGTGTTAAGAAGCCACACAAACATTTGTGTAAGATTCCCCTTGGATACAGAAGAGCCTGTACTCACTGACTCCTGATAGGGAACATTGGAACGCACAAACCAAGGTACAGAACCTGAGAAAGGAAATCCATAAGAGATAGTGGACTAATTGAGTCTCCTCCCAAAAGATACTGTGTAACCATCTGACTAGGAACAGGAATTGACTTGAAATGGCTCTTGCTTCTGTAGCAAGACTTCTCCAAAGTGAAGTCCCAGCACCAAAAGTCTGCAATTTTCTATTTGTTAGACACTTGCCCAAAGTTTGCATTTGCATTGTAAACTACTCTAGATGTGCTGGAGCCCTTTAGAGACAGATCTCACTGCCACCTTAGTATATACTCACTCCTCCAAGGCCCGCCCGCCCTCTTTCATGCTTCCAGCCTCTTCTTCCTCTCCTCCCCGAATAGTCTCCCTTGTCTGACCTTTTCTTCTTACTAGGGAGAGCTCTTTGAAAATCAAGGTGCATAACATTATGTATGACTCAAACCTTTTTGATAAATTTACCATTTGGGTTTTGCCCGATGTTTATCATCACTTCAATGTATGTAGTTAACGCTGTTAGGTATTTTTTTCCAGGGGCAATAGTGCACCCCCTTTAATCCCAGCACTCAAGAGGCAGAGGCAGGCAGATCTCAGTGAGTTTGAGGCCAGTCAGTGCTGCACAGTAAGACCCTGTCTCAAAAAACAAACAAATGAAGCCACAAAGGGCTGTTGGCCTCTGATGGCCTCTAAGTTTCCCATCCTTGTAAAGATGCCCGCCATTCCTGGAGGCATTCAGACATCACCCTACATTTTTCTTCTTTATGGCTTGATAGTCTGTGTTTATATTTTTTAACTCATTTTAAGTTTCTATTTTATAATAAAATATGAAGCTATTTTGTCTTGAGAGGCAAGTTTGTGGACACACTTTTCTCACTAAACTGAAGAGGTTTAGTTTGTTACATACTAACTAAATGCCCAAATTTGTTCAAATTTTTTTGGAAAACTCTAACCAAGCCCATTGATAAGTAATTTTGTTTTCTCCTAAACAAATACCAAACTCTCTTAACTAAATTGTCTCCATAAGATACAGAGTTGCTGGGTAATGGTAGTGCACACCTTTAATACATGGGAGAGGCAGAGGCAGGTGAACCTGTATGAATGAGTTCAAGGCCAGCCTGGTCTACAGAGTGAGTTCCAGGACAGCCAAGACTATCTTGAAAAGGAAGTATATAGAGTCAATATTGTCACATAAATTTTCCTTTTCAAGCTTTTTTTTTCTAAAAAAAAAAAAAAGAAAGAAAAGAAAAGAAAAGAAAGAAAGAAAAAGAAAGAAAGATAAGAAAATTCTTTACATAGCTTTCACTCCACATAAAATCTAAAAATATTTTATTCTGTCTCTGAGGTTAGATGTCTTCTGCTAAGCTGGAGGAAGACCAGCATCTTGCCACAGCTCTCAAGCCTTTTCCCATGGAGATGGTACCTAGGGAAGTTTTCAAAATACTTGACCTATGCTATATGTCTTGGCTCTCTGCTTACCAAATCCTGGAAAGAATTCTACATTACATCACTTTAATCTTAACTATGGAGTCTGGAATGCTCCATGCCACCCCCATATGGTTTTGGCTCCAGCAGCAAAAGGGTGAGAGTCCTCACTGTAAAAAGCCAAATGTCAGCAAGGCTATGTATGAAACCTTGTCCCTAACATCCATAGAATAATTTGACCCTGTGATATATTTGATGGTGGCTGCAGAGGGCCACCTTTGCATCTGCTACTCTGCCATCTGCTATAAACATCAACAGAACTAGAGAAGCATAGAAACTGTGTGATGTATAATGGGAAGCCACGCCTTCCAGTGCCTGCCAAGAAATTCCAATGCAGCATCAACAGAGGATGTGGCTACTGGATTCCTCCACTATTCACATGGTGGAAAATCGCTGGCATTATCTGACTTCAACAAAACAAGATTCCACTCGCACAAGAAGATTGGTTACCATCAACAACTATTGCAGTGAATGATGAAACAGGTTCAGCAAGACAAGCAGGCGACTCCTGAATCTCCCTTACAGAAAGAAAATGGCAAGCCAAATGTTCCACTAAACGAAATAGTAATATTCTGCAATTTGAGCTTAAGTTATTCAAATGTTATTTTAATTCTAAACCCCCCAAATCAAGAACTCCAGTTCTCCAGACTAAAGGCACACCTGTCTCTCCATAAAAGAAGAAATCTGCTTAGCCAAATGGACACCAGTGTGCTGAAGATTGCATCCATAGAAACCATCCTAGGACAGAGTTCACAGCAAGCATTTATTGAGTGTTAATGACTGTGAGTCACATTTTGTATCTTAAACTTTCATAATGTTTTTGCTTCTTACTTTTATAATGACTGTGTAGATGTTATTTCTATCTTAATAACAAAAATTTGACATATTAATTGAATCCTGAATATCCTCCATTAGGTCCATGTTTTGAAGACTAAGCCCCCAGCTTAGACCACTAAGATAAATGCTATGGAGTCTTCAGACGATGAGGTCTGAGCTGGTGTGTAGCTTAGTCAGGGGAGTGGTTACCTAAGTTGCAAGAAGTCTTGGGTTTGATCCCCAGCACTGCATGAAAACAGGCATGATTTCACACACCTGTAATCCCAGCACTTGGGAGGTCAAGAAGCAAAGATCCGAAGTTCAAGGTCATCTTTGTCTAAGCCAATCTAGGCTACATGATCTGTCTTTGAAAAGAGGGCTTTGCTGGCAGAGTCGGTCAAGAGGAAAATCCTTTAGAAGCTCTTCTACCCCTGGTCCCCACCCTTTGTCATTGTTCTCCGGTCTGCACTGCGTATGTGAACAGCCACTGCCCCATGCTTCTGCAGCCTTCCCTGAAATGAGGGACTGAAACTGCTCTGACACTGTGAGCTAAAATAAAGCTTCTCCTTTACATTGCTGCTGTCAAGTATTTTGTCTTCGTTTCAAGAAAAATAACACAAGTTCAATCTCATCTCTCTCCTCTCTCCAAAAACCTGAAGTGCCAAAGGCTAGACCAGACCCAGAGGCCGAAGGCCATCAGTCCCCACTAGACCAGGGCAGACTCAAAGAATCACCCACTATTTCTAAAGTCTCTGCCAAGAACCAAGGACTTCAGCTCAGAGCAGAAAACTGGGCATGGGAATGCAGGCCTGCAAGAAGGGAGTCAGAAGTTTAAGGTCATCCTTGGCTGTTCCAAGTTCGAAGTCAGCCTGGGCTACTATCTCAAAACGAATATATATATATATGGATGGAAAGGAAGCCCAAGAGAACTTCACTAGTCAAAGCTGGCCACCAAACTACACAGACACCACCACTAGTGTGCAGAATCCTTTTTCTGTTACACACATATATCCTCCATAGATGTCATAAAGTTGTGAGAGCTAACCTAAATTTCATTAATAAACAGATTTCATTTAAGGGGGGATTATTATAGTAGCACATACAAAAAACATTGTCACTGTGTCTCACTGACATTTATCAAGGCTCTGCCACCATCAGGCTGGTACTGAACATACATGAACAAGCCCCAAGTCATTGACAGACCTAGTGGGTGAGGCTAGCAAGTTGCACAGTTGCAAGACCTTCCAACAGATGACCCAAAAGTTACATATTTGGCAATATGTATACACTCACACCATCTCAAAAAGGAAAGAAAAATAGGAGAAGATCAGATTTTGTCATTTTTTTGGCCCTTTCCTATGGTTCTTAAAAAAAAAACAACAACAAAAAAAAACTGTTCAGATCTGCTTAAGTACACATCCAAGCTAGAAAGCCAAAAGCAAGAACACAGATAATCGTATACCCATTTTTATGCCACATTATTTACCGTAATCAAAAGGTTTCACATTGCTGGTGATGCAGCACTCAGGGCAACAGAGGCAGGAGGATCCGGGATAGTCTGATTGCCATACTGAGTCCCAGGCCAGCTAGGACCACTAAGGAGACCTCGTCACAAACAAGAAACAAAAGGTAGAAATAGTTTGATGGCCACTGAGGTGTGAACAGGAGAAGCGGGACACACAGTGAGTAGCATTCAGCAACAAACAGAAAAGGAATTCTAACAGGATGACCCCCAGGGAGTATTATGCTCAGTTAAGAAGCCAGACACCAAAAGACAAATATTGTGTGAGTCACAAAGATAAGACATATGAGGTGCCAAACATGAGACATAATGCAGAATGGATGTGTAACAATACAAATGTCTTACTGCCACTTAACATTGCTCAAATGATACATCTTATTGTGTGTGTGTGTGTGTGTGTGTGTGTGTGTGTGTGTGTGTGTGTTATAATGACCTAAAGATAGGAGAACCCCAGAAAGTCCTTTACCAATATGGGAACTGAGAGCCAGGCATGATGGCCCAAGCTATTGTTCTAGGATTTGGGAGGCAGAAGCTGGAGGATTAGAAATTTAAAGACATCTTTAATTATGAATGGAGTTTGAGGTCACCCTGGACTACGTGAGATCCGGTTTCACAACAAATCAAAACAAATAAGGAAACTGAGGCACAGTGAGATCAGTGGCCCCATGATGCTCAGCTCCTTGAGCAGACACAGTACTTTGATGCCTGCCTTGCAGGTTAGTTAGATCTTGGATTGTGCTAGGTAAGAGGCCTAAACCACACACACACACACACACACACACACACACTCATAAAATAAATGGGTTTTTTTCTTCTCATTTTGAGGTGGAGAAGTCAGGAGAGATGGCTTATGCCATAAGGGCACTGGCAGCCAAGCCTGACAGTTGAGTTTGATCCTCAGAAATCACATGGTGGAAGGAGAGAACCAACTCTTTCAAGTTACCTCCTAACACCATACACACACACACACACACACACACACACACACACACACACACACATACACACAAAAACACAAACTGATTTTAAAAAGTGAGAATAGTTTCCATAGCCTGCCCAGATGGCTCTGTGTGAGTCAGTACTGCATCCTGTCACCAGGTCCTCAATAATGCATTTAACTGCCACATGGCACTGACAGTTCCTAATCTTAAATTCTTCATTCAAAAGCAGGAACCCGTCTGTCTCAAGCAAAGCATACTACAGGAAATGTTAGCAACTCCCTACTGGTGTTCTCTGTAATATAACGTAGTCCATGGAGGGGTCAGTCTGCTTCCCCACCCTGAACCCAGGCTAGCCTTTCTGTTTGTACTGGTGAGATGAAATGTGTTGGGACGGATGGTGAGTGAGGTCCGAACTCAGACCTCACAAAGCTTTGCAGACTTCCTCTTTCTCAGAATCCTATGAGCAGATCTGGTGGGTCTAAACACAGAGACAGAGAGATAAAGACAGACAGAGAGACAGGGAGGCAAAGACAGGGGTCAAAGGTGCATGTGGAGAATAACCAAGTTGTCTCCCAGCTGAAGCCTTCAGTCTACATCTAACTAATCCCCAACTACTTGAAAGGGTCCAGCGAAGAAGAGTGCTTGGCTGCTGAGCCAGGCCCTGGCACACTGAGTCTAAACTTTGTGTATGTATATAAAGAAATCAGCCAATTTCTTTCTAGATCAATTAGGGAGAATCATACTATGAATGGAGGAGATAGATGGGGCCAGCTAACACTGAAGGGTGTTGAAGAACATGGATAAATGAAAATGACAAACCCAGTGTATGTTTAGTGAACAATGGGTTTTGACTGGAGGCCACTTTCATCTAAGGAGTTTATGGAAAATAAACCTGGAGAACTCAGGTAAACTGGTTACCTTGGAAAGCGCTGGATTACTGCGTACACATGATGGTACCATGACGGAAGTGTCAGAATTTCCAATTACAAGAATGGAGGCTAGCCTCTCTGCTCCTGTCTTTCAAGGGACAGCCACATCCTCTCATACAGTTCCAGTCTCAACTGAGGCTCATGGTAAAAGTCATAGGAAACTGATTTGGCTATATGGAATCCCTGGTCACCAGGGCTGTCTTCAACCCTGGTGAAGTGGATATTGTTGCTATGAGTTCCCCCTCCATTGACCTCAACAGGTCTACACGTCACCGTATGATTCCACACACAGAGGTCCCCAGCACAGTCAAGTCTGAGATAGTAAACCTTGTCATCAATGAGAAGGCCATCTCCATCTTCCAAGAGTGAAACTCCTCTAACATTAAACAGGATGATGCTGGTACCAAGTATGTTGCAGAATCCAGGGGAAGGCTGTGACCCACTTTAAGGCAGGAGCCACAATAGTCATCATCCCTGCCCATTCAGCTAATGCCCTCATTTAACGAGGGGTGTCAGCAGGCCCCCTGGCCAAAGTCATCCATGACGACTTCGGCATCGCCCTCAACAACCCTTTTACCAAACTCATTTCCTGGTATGGCGATGAATTTGGCAACAGCAAGTGGGTGGTGCCCCTCAGAGTCTCAGGGCTTGTAAGCAGTAAGGATCCCAGGCAACCCAACCCCAGCAAGACCATGAGAGGAAGAGAAAGACCCTCAGCTGTGGGGAATCGCTGCATCAATTCAGCCCACACTATACCTCCAGAAGAAGGGGAGGGGCTTAGGGAGCCCTACTTCCTCAAATACCGGATACCATCAATAAAGGGGGGAGAGAGAGAAAAAGAGGGAGAGAGGCCCACAGCTGGAGACTGCTTTATCAATTTGCAGCAAAATATTAACATAGAGTCTGAATATGGAAAGAGCACCGCCACTATACAGCTATTGGCCATGAAAGAATTCACGAGGGCCTGACCCCAGGAAGTAACAGTGGAGAACGGCAGGAAGCCAGAGCTGTGAAGAGCTCAGCAAGGGGACTGGGGCAACAAAGGGAGGAGCAAAGACGGGGAGCACACTAGGGGAGCAGAAGACGAGGGTGAGGAGCCCAGGGCCCTGGGAAGGTACCTGATGTTGTCATACCCAGTGTGTAGACACCTGCTCAAGCCGAAACACCTGGTTAAGGAGGACACCTGGAAAACCACATGCAGACTGAATTAAACGGCAACAGAACCGTACTTGGGAGCGTCTCAGAGCTTTGCCTCAGTTTCCCCGTTTGTGAAATAGAGATGTGGGATTACACGCACTTAGATTTCATCCAGAATGACTGTCAATGAGTCAATGTGATTTTTGTTGGTAATAAGTTGTGAAGCACTATACAGAACATAGTCACTGTTCCACTCAAGAGACGGAATCTTCTTTTCGAAACTTTAACTGAGATCTAAGTCTTTACTAGTGTTATATACACAAGCCTTTGAAAAATCTTACTTTTAGTGACTGCTTTAAAATTTCTCCTCTAGAAGGATTGTTTTCAGCTCAAGGGCAGCCTAGGCTACACACTGAGTTCGAGGCCAGCCTGGGCAACACAAAAAGACCCTATCTCAAAAATACAAAAATAAATATTAATTTTCATTCTTGTAAGTTATTTTAGGAAAAGGAAAAGCACAGGATGACGTGCTTGCCAAGAAAGAGAGAAGTAGCTAACACTTATTGTGTGCCTACTGTGTGCCTGGCTCTGTGTCACCTTTATACATCTGTATGTATTCTCAGACAAGTTACTATGACAAACATTTAAATGCTAGCGCTAAGAAATTTCTCAGTGGTCAGAGCACTGGCTGCTCTTCCAGAGGACCCAGGCTTAACCCCCAGCAGCCATAGGACAGCACACAGCCATCTATAACTCCAGTCCCAAGGAATCTGATACCCTCTTCTGGCTTCATCTGGCATCAGACATGCATGTGGTACATAGACACACATGCAAGCAAAACACCATACACATTAAAACAAGAAGCTGATTAAGCAGAGAGTGATGGCGTGTGCCTTTAATCCTAGCATTCTGGAGACAAAGGAAGGCCCACCTCTGAGTTTAAGCCCAGCCTGGTCTACAGAAAACCAGTTTCTGAACAGCCAAGGCTACACAGAGAAACC
Source organism: Phyllotis vaccarum (assembly GCA_033318265.1). Lineage (NCBI taxonomy): Eukaryota > Metazoa > Chordata > Mammalia > Rodentia > Cricetidae > Phyllotis > Phyllotis vaccarum. Next base: position 72,883,308 of record JARWLC010000001.1, on the reverse strand, counting down.
CTGTAGTGGGATTCAGGTGTCAGCTGATAAGGTCTGAAGACGCTTATCCAGGGTCCTGGGCTCCTGAAGGGGGAGTGGCCAACCCCATTCATAAGGGGCTGCTGGGATCTTAATCCCACCACAAAACCCTGTCTCAAAAACAACAATGCTGACTGGGAACAAAGTTGATGCCAGGCATGGTGATGTAATCCCAGCACTTGGAAACTGAGGGCAAAAAAGAACTCAAAGCTACCCTGGGCTGTGTGAGACTTTGCCTCAATACAACAAAAGAAAAATAAATAAAAGAGATTGGCTGGTAATAAGAAACAAAATGAACTTTATCTTCCACACACATCCTGTTCATTGGTGTTTCTATGACAATGCAGATGAGTCCAGGGTGTTGCTAGTAAATATTCTTTTTCCCAGAACAGAAGTGTTTCAAAACCCTGTTAAAAACTTCTGCTCAGACTCCAAACAGATGACTTGGCCGTGCTGCCAAATGTCATGGAAAAAGCTGCCTAAGCTGGGAACTGATGCAAAGCAGATGTGGATGCCGCGTGAACTCTACTGCTGGAGCTATCGTACTTCGTACTTCTTAACCAGCTCGAACTGTTTTCTCGGAATAATAAAAGGTCACTTACAAAGTGATTACGAGAACCAGGAGAAAAGATAGAGCCCAGACCCCACCCGCGTACCTATGAACACTAGTTTCATTTCTTTCCAGAAATCCTTGGGACCCAGACTTCACCAATGACGTGTGAGCATTAATGGACAGCTTCACTGAACTTCATGTAGTGACATATGAATGGAGAGGCCAAGCTATCAGTTTTCTTCCAAGTCTCTCATAAGTGGGTAAGTAATAGGCATTGCCGTACAAAAGTTAATTGCTTGTCTATGTGCTATGCACCCTTTAAAATGCATAGGCAAATCTGTTCAATACACTAAATATTCAGTACATACAAGAGAAACAAGACCTAAGCCTTTCTCACTGGGGTCAACTCCCACTTAGTCATCCATTCTGACTCATTGATGCATTAATTCATTCATCATATAGTAAATCTCAATTAAATGATACACCCAGGCTAATATTTAAATTTATATGGAATATTTTCCATAGACAGGATGTAAATATGTTTGTGGGAAAAAAAAATCTAGAAGGACCATTGTTTTTAGCTCTATTTTTCCTCAGTACTGACTCATCAATACTTTCTTCAAATGTCCTTCTATTTCTCACCCATCCATTAAACCCCGAATTGTGCAATTCATTCGCCATTGTTAAAATGTGAATACATAATAAAGATTAGTTTCTCCTGGAGTATTTGTCTACCCCATAAATAGGCATAAGCTCTGCCTTAAACCTAAAGGAGGCAAAGGTAACAAGACAGTTTAAGGCTGAAGAGATGGCTCAGCGGTTAAAAGCACTGGTTGCTCCTCCAAAGGTCGTGAGTTCAGTTCCCAACATCCACATGGCAGCTAACCAGCCATCTATAGCCTCTGTTCCAGGGGATCCAATGCCATCATACAGACGCAAATGCAGGCAAAACACCAAGGTACATAAAATAAAGATAAATAAGTTACAAAATAGAGAAAGTTTATCATCCTGAGAGCTCTAGAGTGCTTCCTAAAACAGTTGTATCTATCAGCTGCCCAGAGTTCTTCATTCAGCACTTAAAACGTTGCTTCACAAGATGGATATTCTGGAAACACTGCCGAGAACAATGTGGGCAAGAGACAAAATAAAGAGGAAGGAAGTACAGGGCTCTGTTCTGATTCTAGATCTTGTTCCCATTACCATCACCGTCCTTGGCTAGAGGAGATTATTGCTGACATCTGGGAAATACAGTGAAAATGCCAGCAGGCAGAGAATGAGTGTATACTTAAGAAATAGTGTTGTTGCACATGAACAGATCCCACCCATGACTCAGGTTTAAAAAAAAAAAAAAAAAAAAAAAACTGACAAGAAAGCAGAAGCTGATTTCAGCAGAGTGAGTTTGGAGCTGAGAAAGGCTGCCCAAGTCTCCATGCTGTTTGCTGTCCTCATTCAAAGCAACCCAGAAACTGCAAGGATTTTTAAAACACAGATGAGTTCTTGACTTCCAGGCAGAGACAGGGAAACCCTGCAGATCTTCCCTACTGTGACTTACCTGAGATCCATATCTCCATCAACCCAGAAGGTGAGAACATTAGAGATGGTGCCCCCAGGGCAGCACCCCATGATGAGGACAGCAATAGCTTGGAACGGTTTCAGAGAGAAGCTAATGGCTAGCAGATAGGCTGTCAGAGGCATGAGTCCAAATTGGCAGAGCAGTCCCACCACAATGCCCCAGGGTCTTCTGAGATGTGACCACAGCTTCTGAATCTCCACGGAACATCCAAAAGAGAACATGACCAGACCCACCATCACGGCTGACCCTACTGTGAAAGCAAGCTTCAGGGTTCCAGGGTCCTCCATTTCCACTGGCAGTTCTTCCTCCATGCCTTTGGCAGGGCAGGTGGAGTTGCTCGAACAGTCTGCCCTCATCTCATCTCATGAATTAGACAGCAGGAACACAGAGGAACATCGGCAGTAAGAACCAAGCAGGTCTATCCGGATACATTTCCTAACAGTGCAACAGTGACGCTGGAGAACCCTCCGGTCGCTATTGGCCAACCACATGATTCGTTCTAATCTGATCAAGTTATTCACAAGTGACATTGTAAAAGTAATGTGGTCAGGCAGGAAACACAGCAAACTGTGGCAAGCCGGCTTCCCATTCCATTCTCACTAACCGCTGAGTGTTCAAGTGCTGAGAAACAGAGGACAGATATATTGTTGAGCGAGTGGGTATCTCATGTTGACAACATCACATCATGCTCTAGGGAAGTAGGCCCTGATGCCAGGATATAGCTTCTCCGAATTCAACAGGGATTTCAAACAGCCAGGATGCAATGTTATGTGAACTGAACGACTAAGTCAGGAAAAAGCAGACAGCTGTGCCAAAGCCACGCCCCGCAGCACTCACAAGGCATTTCAGATATTAAAGTCAACCAAGGCCAGTCTGGAAAACGTCAAGGAGGCCGAGGATAATTTCAAGAGATTTTAAATTGGCCTTTTCTTTTCCTTCTTTATATTATTTCTCTGAGAACTCGAGCCAATAATTAAACCCTTGCAAGAATAAAATGGTATTAAGCACTTGGTCGTGTCTCATAAAACATGTGGAAACTCGTTTCTCTCCCAACATAATTTAAGAGAGCTGTCATATTCTTTTGGAGACTCAGTCTGCTTTGAGACACACACCCTCGGGCCACCTAGTGAAGTCTGGGAGCCTTGTAAATGTGTGCCGTGAAGCACTTAGTCTGAGGACCACTCCTGATGTGGCACAGTGGCCCTCTGTGCATTCTAACTAGGTCTAAGGGGAAAACAGACAAGAACAATATGGCTCTTAGAACCAAACTCTAAACTGTCAGCTGCCACCCTGTTCTCACTGACAGCAGAGATTTTTTTTTCCCCCAGTGAGAACAAGGCATACTTTGTCAACACCTCCCCTGCCTTAAGAGAGATGCTTACTGTGCTTGTTCTTGGGTTAGCAAGCATGTTCCATGACAACGTGCTCAAGACATGCTGGCTGCGCTTTGTTTACTGGTGAAAAAATTAAGGATAAGTCACTGTAGACATGTCCTGACAGCAGCTCTGGCATTCTCTGCACTCAGGAGGCAGAGGCAGACAGATCTTTGTGAGTTGAAGACCAGCCTGGTCTACGAGTAAATTCCAGGACAGGTAGTGTTATGGGGAGAGACCCTGTCTCAAAAATAAAAAACCACAGAGGTAAACCTGTGGGAGAGAAATCTCAAAATTGCAGTCACAGAAAAGGCAGGCTTGTGTAGCCGTGGCACAAGATGGAAAAACTAATTCAGGATTCAAGATATTTTCAAAAGCTTCAGATATAGAAAGACTAATAGAGACAAAATGCCAGAAAAGAAAATGTACTAACACCAGGCCTGAGGGTCTAGCTCAGTGACACAGGCCTCCCTAATCTGCCAAGTTTCTTTTACAGCACTGAAAAATAAAATGGGGTATCACCTGCTTGTAGGTGCTGAGAGAAACAAGATATTCTCCTGTAGTTCACACATCAGGTCGAAAGGTCTGCCATACAATATTTCTGGGAGGGAAACATATAGCAATAGACTTGTAGTTACTATAGACTTAAGAAGTTGCCTAGCAAATATGTTTAAATATTGGCAAAGGCCAATATTTGGGGCAGACATTCTTACCCACAGTCATCCTGTTACTTAGAAAGATGTTCTTAATTATAATGACATTGAATTTATAAAGGAGAAACCTAGAAACAAGGGTTTTATGGCACAATTAATAGATATTATGGGCTGCTTCAGAGGTAAACATTTCACAAGGAAAAATATTATGATAATTAAGCAAAAAAAAGTCAAGACCAAATGGTATGAACAGAATGCCCCCAGCTATCTTAAGATAATAAACAGAAGTGTTGGAGGCGTAGTTCAGTAGTAGGGACAAGGTTAACCTGTTTAAGGCTCTTGGTTTGGTTCCTCACAACTCACAATTGTTATCATTGTTTTTAAATTAACAGGAAAAAAGGACATGGTGATTATGTCTAGCTAAAGAATTATTGAATTTTATTCCTCTGTATTTTTAACCACATTTTTTTAATCTTTAAAAGGACTATTGATCGGTGTTTTTATAACCAAGACAACTGGGAGACAGAAGAAAAGGGAGTTGAAATGAAGAAGCTGTAGTAACCGCAGATGCTCCCTAAAGGATGACACCCTCATGACTTACCATCATGAGGAAACAGGTTCCCACAAGGTTGCAGCTTCAGCCTGTGTTGTTAACCTTGCAGGGAAAGAACAACAGAAATCAAAGGCTTGTAGGTAAGCAACACCCACAGACGAGGAAGGCTGACCCGCCAGATTACAATCAGACATAGAATTGCTAGGTGCCTCCCATGAACGGCACGGGATCGAGATCCACCTCCAAGGGAGAAAATAGCCAGGAGCAGAGAAAAAGTGCACCGTGCACCGTGCACCTGCTGTCCGTGCAGAATAGAGCTTTTATCCCTCTTCCTAGATGTCTTTTCTGGCCTCCGTTTATCAGATCATATATTATTTAGAGTGTAACTATAAATTCTCAAGTTTTATAAGTTCTGGGATTATGGGCAGAAAATTCATCACAACTTGTAATGAATGAAATTAATCAGTTCTGTCAGAATGAGAACCAACTTTAATACAGATGATCCATGAGAACAGCCACATTTACTGTATGTGTCCCGGACCCTGTGATTGGCACTGAGCATCTCTCACTTAGTCTTCCCAAAACCTACCAAGTAGACCACATCCTGACTCTTGTAGGAAAATGGCCATTGAGATTAAGAAGCATGCCAGGCTGAGTTTGTGATATGTTTTATATCTGTGGTATTTGTTAATGAGAACGAGTTGATAAACCATAAAAAGCAAAGATTATGTCTTAAAAAGCATTATTTGTCAAGTTGGCACAGTCAGTGTGCCATCTAATTTTATGTCATCTTGATACAGGATGGAGTCTTTTGAAAGGAGAGGTCACCAATTGGCAAAATGCCTCTGCAAAATCAGTCAGTAGGCAAGCCCACAACGCATTTTCTTAGTTAGTGATCAATGGTGGAGGGTCCAGCCTATGGTGTGTGGTGCCATCCCTGGGACAGTTGTCTTGGAGGGTCCAGCCTAGGGTACGTGGTGCCATCCCTGGGACAGTTGTCTTGGAGGGTCCAGCCTATGGTACGTGGTGCCATCCCTGGGACAGTTGTCTTGGAGGGTCCAGCCTAGGGTGCGTGGTGCCATCCCTGGGACAGTTGTCTTGGAGGGTCCAGCCTAGGGTGCGTGGTGCCATCCCTGGGACAGTTGTCTTGAGTCCTGTAAGAAAGCAGGCTGAGAAAGCCATTGTGGTGATATATTTTATATTTAATAAAATCAGTCTGGAATATCAGGGAACAGATCCACCACAGTCAAGGCAGGAGGGTCAGAGAGTGGTGACCTGTGCCTTTAATACTATAACTCCAGACCAAACAGTAGCAGCTCACACCTTTAATCTAAACTCTAGGATTATGATACAAAGTTGAACCTGGAAGTGAAACAACTGGCTAAAGACGTTATTCAAGGAGGTGTAGGCAGACAGTGTCAAATTGTATAGAAGTGATTATCAAGGTGGAGGAAGCTGGAAGATAGCTTTCACCCTGAGAAGTTGTCTGGGTAAGAATGGACTGTTTCCTCTCTCTGATATTCCAGCTTTTCCCCAATATCTGGCTTTGAGTTTTTATTTAATAGCAACTAGAATTCATGTTTCACTTGGCGTCCAACCTGAGGCAGAAATTCCCAAAAAGGCTACTCACTGGCCAGAGCAACACGTGGCCAGAGGAGTAATTACTACCTGGCTAGACTTTCTGTTCTGAGTTAGTCTCCAGGCTTAGGCAGAGCTGGGCACACATGTTTCTTGTTCACTTTTATCTTGGTAAATTTTTCACATACTGTTCTCCTTATCCTGTTGGCTGTGTTTATTTTTTCCTTTTTGGACCCCTCCTTGGTCTGCTACCACACTAGGTAGCTGCCCCACTTCACATCTGAATTGTCACTGATAGCAAGTTTGGTGAGTAAATTGGATTTTTTGAAAAAGGGGGAATTTGTTTAAGGCAATGGAAGGTGTTTGGTCTTTCTCTGATCTTACTCTAGACAATTTGATATTATTAAAACCAGCAAAGGAAACCAGATGGGATTATCACCATAATGTTTATCATATTGTTTATTATGAATATTACTTGTTTGATTACTTCTGTTTTATTATTTTAAAAGTCAGTTAATAAGAATGCTAAAAAGAAAGTCTTTAAAAAGTCTGTTAAGAGAGAATACAAAGACATTCAAACCCAAAAAGAAGAATATAAAGAACCAATCTCAACATTGTCATCTAAGATTATACAAAAATAGCCTAAGGTTATCAAAAAGCCAAAATTAACATATCCAGTAACCTCAAAGAAATCACAAAATGATAAAAATTGTCCAGAAGCTAGTTGATTATCATGTAACTGAATCACACCTAAGGACTGGTTAGATATGGTTATTGATGTTTTGGAGGCTGGACCACTTTTACAATGGAAAACATGGTGGAAGGAAGAAGCTAAAACAATAGAACAAAGAAGCAGAGCCAGAGGCATAGCAGTCTCCTAAAACCAACTTCTTGGGGAGGGAGATTATGCTAATATAGAGAAGCAATACTTGAACATATTCTGGGTTTATGCCACATGGCAGCATTAAGTGCCTGGGATTGGACTGAAGAAATAGGAAAGAAAACTGAATGATTCATGAAAGTCATTCAAAGGCCAAAAGGAACTTTTACAGACTTTTTGCAGAGATTAACTGCAACGGTAAACAGAATGGTACCAGATTCAGAAGCTAAGCAAGTAATCACTGGCTTTTGAGAATGCTAATGCACAATGTAAAAGAATACTTAGACCATTAAAAGCAAGGTCAGCACCTTTGGAGGATTAGATTCGTGAGACAATTAATCTAGAGCCTTATGAGGTGATGATAACTGGGTAGGAGAGCTTATTTCTAGACATATGAGAAAAAGTCAAAATGTTAAATGTTACAATTGTGGAGGGCAAGGTCACATAAAAAGACACCCAGAAACAGAGTCTTTGTTAGGAATAATCTAAAGAGAATGCCCCTCCCTTCTGGAATATGCAGAAGGTGTGGCAAGGGTAGACATTGGACTAATGACTGCAAGTCAACAATGGACAGACAAGGTAATTTTCTGCCTTTGGGAAATGCCCCAAGGGGGCTTTAAAAAGCCTCCATATCAAATCCAATTCAATCTTACCCTGCTATTGTGGAGGAAACACCTTCCTAGAACAATTGAAGAAATAAATACCTAATCTTAAAAAAAAAAAAAAAACTACACTGAATGTTAGAAAATCTATAGAAAAGAAAAAAATTCAGGAAAAGTTATAAAGCAAATATTTTGGCAAACTTCTATCAATGAACAAAAGCCAAAGTTTAAAATATGAATAAATGATGTTATTACTGATAATTTAGTGAACACAGAGACAGATTTAACAATAATTTTACCAGAGTCTTAGCATCCAAATTGGCCCCTTCCAAAGGTAAATGTTCTGTTTTGAGGAACTGGGATGTTATCCCGGGTAAAACAGAGTGCAATTTGACTTGAATGTATAGAGCCAGAAAGACAGAGAGGAAAATTAAAGCCAATTGTAGCTGACATTGTTACAAATTGATGCGGACAAAACTTACTAGAACAATGGAATACACAGATTAACATTCCTACAAACACAAAAGTAAACCATAAACTAGCACATGTTTCCAGGAAAAACATTAGAAGGTATTATGAGAAACAGTCACAGACCAATCAGGTCATACAGAAACAAGGCTTAACAGCTGCTGAGCTTTCAAAGACACCCACAGCACTACCTTTAAAATGGCTAACAGAACAGCCTGTATGAGTTCATCAATGACCTTTAACAAAAGAGAAATTGCAGGTCTTAGAGCAGCTGGTATATGAGCAGTTAAATGTTCAGCATATAGAAGAATCAGCCATCCCTTAGAATTTTTCTTTATTTGCTATTAAAAAGAAATCTGGAAAATGGAGAATGGTAACAGATCTAAGGGCGATAAACAAGGCAATCCAGCTCTATACAGTCTGGGATTCCTTTGCCTTCTTTGTTACCTAAAGAATGGCCTATTATAGTTACTGACTGTTTAAAAGACTGTTTTTTTTTTTTTTTTTTTTTTTTTTACAATACCTTTACAAGAATAAGACAAAGAAAAATTTGCCTTTACAGTGCCCACTTATAATAATTCTCAGCCTGTAAAGAGATATCAGTGGAGGGTCCTTGCTGTAGGAATGTCTTTCTATATGCTGTGACTATCATTCTTTAAATAAAGGAACTGTTTTGGTCCTTGGTGAACACTGTATCAGAAGTAGGCAGGGAATGGACCATAGGTAAGAGAAGAAGGGCAGAGTCAGGAGAGATGGAGCCAAATACCCGAAGAAGAAACATGTAAGGAACACAGGTGAGCCATGGGCCATGTGGCAAACAGAATAATGAAAGTGGATGGAGTTAAGATGAGAGAGCTAGCTAGCAATGTGCCTGAGCCATAGCCCAAATAGTAAGAAATTAATATAAGTGTCTGAATCATTTTCTGGGGGCCTAAGTGGAGGTGGGTGGCTACTGGGTCTGGACCTCTGGCTGGATAGGGCCAGAAACCCCACTTGTTATAGGTCTTCCCTCAGGGAATGCTGAATAGCCTTACTCTGTATCAATATTTTAAACAAAAGCCATTAGAACAGATATGTAACAAATTCCCACATTCTATCATTTATCATTACATAGACAACATCTTTTTGGCTGATTCAAATATCAATACCTTAGAGTGAATGTTTGAAGAAGTGAAAATAAATTGCCTACTTGAGGATTACAAATGGCCTCTGAAAAAATACAAAGAGGAGATTCCATTAATTATTTAGGTTTAAAAAAAAAGGTCAACAAAAAATTAGATCCAAAAATGTACAAATCAGGAGAGATGGATTGAGAACACTTAATGATTTCCAGAGATTGCTAGGAGATGTTTCTAATTTACAGACCACTATTGAAATAAAAAATAATGAACTGGATAATATGTTCAAAACCTTAAATAGTGACAAGAACTTAAATAGTCTGAGAAGATTGTCACCTGAATTTGAGAGAGAATTGGCTTTGGTGGGAAAGATATTACAGGATGCACATATGGATCATGTGGATCCAGACCTTAGTTGCATTCTAGTTATCTTGCCCTCTAAGCTTTCTCCTACAGGAATTTCAATGCAAAGGGAAAATATTATAAACTGAGTAAGAAATTAAAGACATATGTGGAAAAGATTTCTGATTTAATTTTTAAAGGAAAATTAAGATGTCAGTAGACAGGAATTGACCCAGCAGAAATTGTTGTACCTTTAACTAATGAAGAAATTGACCAATTATGGATAGAAAGTGAACCTTGGCAAAGAAGCTGCAGTAATTTTTTGTGAGATATTAACAACAAATATCCTCAAAGAAAATAATTGATTTTCTAAAGAAAACTAATTGGATTCTTCCTCGAACTGTATGAGATAAACCAATTTCTGGAGCCCCTACATTTTATACCGATGCAAACAAATCAGGAAAGGCTGGCTCCAATTCAGAACATATAAGTAAAGTGGCTCAAAGCCCTTATAATTCTGTTGAAAAGTCATAATTATATGCTATCAGGATGGTATTAATGGATTTTACTAAACCTCTTAACATAGTCACTGATTCTCAATATGTAGAAAGAGTTGTTCTACACATTGAAACTGATTTTATTAATGATGAGTCAGAATTAACTTCATTATTCTGTTACAAAAAATAATCAGAAATAGAAATCATTTCTTCTATATAACATACGTTTGATCCCATATGGGTCTGCCAAGTCTTTTAGCACAAGGCAATGATTAAATTGATAAATTATTGATAGGAAGTGTGCTAGAGGCCTCAGAGCTTTAAAAAAAAGAATCATGTAAATAGCAAAGGATTAAAAAAAGATTTCTCTATCACTTGGCAACAAGCCAAAGAAATTGTAAAAAGGTGTCCCACCTGTTCTTTCTATAACCAAACTCCATGACCAGCAGGAAGTAATCCTAAAGGTATAAATAGAAATAAAATTTGGTAGATGGATATATTTCATTTTACATAATTTGTAAAATTAAGAGAAGTACATCATACAATAAATATGTTTTCAGGATTTCAATGGGCAACTGCTTTGTGTTCAGAAAAGGCTAATTCCGTAATCACACATTTGTATAATTAAACGTTTTTTTTTTCTTTTTATAATATAAAGCATATTGCAGGAATACCACAAAATCCTACAGGGCAAGCAACCATGGAACGATCATATTGAACTATAAGGGATACGCTAAATAAACAAAAAGGAATAACAAAGACCCCCAGAGATAGGCTACATAATGCTTTATTAACTTTGCATTTTCTCAATGCTAATGAGAAAGGAACAACAGTTGCTTAAAGGCATTGGACTATAGGAAAAACAGCTGAACTAAATCAGCCTGTTTACTTCAGAGATGTACTAACCTCTGAATGGAAGCCAGGATTTGTGCTACGTTGGGGAAGGGGTTTTGCTTTTGTTTCCACGGGTGAAGAAAAGCTATGGATACCATCAAAATTAATAAAGACTCAATTTGAACCAGAGAAACTTCATGAAAATAAGAATTGATGGCTAATCCACCCATATTTCAATTCTTTAAGTTGTAAGCAAAACAAAGGGTTAGGGAAGATTTTTGGTTTTGTCTTTACAGAAAACTAAAAATACCCATCTTCAATAAGTAAAAAAAAAAAAAAAAAAAAAAAGTGGATTAGGTACAATCCTTTGGACTCACCAAAATAGGATAAATAATGAAATATTTTCTTGGAACTTGTCAATTGTTAATGGACTGGATATTACTCATGTAATTATTGTTTGTATATATTGTATATAATTATTGTACCTATTTATATATTTTTTCTTATGTTAGTTATAACCTTTTTTATTTTTGACACAAAAGAAGATATGTGGTGATGTTTCATATTTAGTAAACTCAGTCTAGAATATCAGAGAACAGATCTACCTGTAGTCAAGCCAGGAGGGTCAGAGAGTGGTGACCTACGCCTTTATACCATAACTCCAGAGAGAGATCTCTGTTCCTGTGAGTTCAAGGCCTAACTACTAAACAGTAGTAGCTCACACCTTTAATCTTAACTCCAGAATTATGATGCAGAGTTGATCCTGGAAGTGAAACAGCTGGGTGGATAAGATATTTAAGGAGTAGGCAGACAGTGTGGTATTATATAGAAGTGATGAGCCAGGCTGAGGACTCTGGAAGATAGCTTTCACCCTAAGAAGTTGGCTGGGTGAGAATTGACTGTGGTCTGTTTCATCTTTCTGAAATTCTAGACTTTTCCCCAGTGTCTGGCTTTGATTTTTCATTAAATAACAACTAAAATTCATGTTTCAAGCCATGGTGAGCAAGCCAGTAAGCAGCATCCCTCCATGAACTCTGCATCAGCTCCTGCTTCCAGGTTCCTGCCCTGTTTGAAAGTTCCTGTCCTGACTTCCTTCAATGATGAACAGTGATTTGGGAGCCAAACAAAGCCCTTCCTCCTCATAGTGCTTTGGTTGTGGCGTTTCATCACAGCAATAGTAATCTTGACTAAGACAGTTAGCTTCTGAGTAGTCACACTCTACCGCACTTGAGGGCATATCTTGCGTGGTAGGTCATTATTGGAGCTTAAACTGTGGCATAGTTGGGTGGCTGTGGATAGTTTTTCTCCCCAGGACATGATGTAGCACCTTCAGGCACTTCAAGAGCTGGCTGACAGGAAACTTCCAGCTCAGCTCGATTGATTTCTCTATGCCCTGTGATTAAAATGAATTGCTCTGGCAGATTGGGTCTTACTGTCAACTTCTGCTGAGCACCCAAGAACAATGACAATAGCCGGCAATAGCCTGTATTGTCTGCAGAAACTTTGAGACCTCCCAGGCCAAAAGTTGGCCAATATTGAAATTTATTGATAACCCATGGCTTCTGGGAGGAGCATTATCTATCCATGGAAGATATTGCTATTTAAAATTGGTTTTTATTGTATTTTCAGTAAGCTGGCATAATAAGCTTTCATATGTTTTCATAAATATTTAATTTTTATTATCTTCCCTGCCCTCCTCTTCCACACCCTCCCTACCGCTCCCCATTAGCCTTTTCTACCGATTATTTTATCAATCTCTTGTGTTCTCTTCTTTTGAGAACTCATGTTACATAGACAATTTTTAAAATGGGTTGTTGAGTTTCTTGATGTTGAACTTTTTAAGTCTTTCTCTAGACATGAATCTTCTGTCATAGGTATTTGGAAAGGATTTTCTCCCACTCTATAGGTTGCCTCTTCACTCTATGAAAAGTTTCCTTCCCAGAATAGCTTTCTGACTTTGTGAGATCACACATCCATCTTTGGCCTTCTGTCCTGAGTTACCATCTCACAAAGTCCTTATCTGTGCTCTCATCTTTGAACACATCTCCTTTTCCCTCTGGAGGCTTCAGAACGTCCGTTATAACACCGAGGTCCTTGGTCCATTTGGAATTTATTTGTACAGTAGGAGAGGCGAGGACCTAGTTCATTCTTTTACATGTACACAGCCAGTTTTCCCAGCACCATCTTTTGAAGAAGCTATCTTTTCTTCAATGTATATTGGTTAGTACATTGTCAAATAGGGTGGATGTAATTGTGTAGACTTCTGAGTCCTCTATTCCATGGACCTGTGTGTCTATTTGCTGCTGTCATACTGTTCTTAGCACTACTGTTCTATGTTATAACTTGAAATCAAAAATTTTGATGCCTCCATAAATTATTATTTACAGGATACTGAAGCTTTTTGTGCTTCTATATACATTTTAAGGTTCATTTTATTTCTGTAAAGAATTGAGGTGGCACTTTGAGACTGTGTGGGACTTGCAGATTGCTTTTGGTAGGATGGACAGTTTTGCAGTATTGCTACCTATCCATGAGCATAGTTGGCTTTTTCCATTTCTTTGTTTGGTGTTCTCAGGCTTTTGTTAAGAGGCTCTTCCTTAGGTTAGATTCAAAACATGATTTTAGGCTGCTGTGAGTGGGTTGTTTCCTTATTTTCTCAGTTGGCCATTGGTATATAACAAGAGGACTAGTTTTTAGATGTTGGTTCTGTAACTTGTCACTCTGCAGAACTTGTTCTTTGGGAGTAAGAATTTTCAGTATTTACCTCAGGGTGTATCCAGTATAAAATGTCAAACACAATAAGGCTACTTTGGCTTCTTCCAATTGGATTTCTCTTCTTTATCTCCCTGCCGTAGGTAAAGCTTCCAGCACTAGAGGAGAGAAGGCAGGAGCCCCTTCATCGTGTCCCTAATGTTAATGGAGATGCTGTAGTGGGTGTTTTCCCATGTAGCATAGTGTTGACTACAGATTTGTCCTAAGTAGCCTTTATCAAGATGGGAAGTGTTCCCTCCATTTCTAGTCTCCGGAAACTCTATCATGAAGGGATATTAGAGTTTGCTATAGGTGCTTTCTCTATTTACTGAATGCTCATGACCATTAATGACAAATTACATTTATTGATTTGCTTTTGTTACTGCCTGGAATAAAGCTAACTTCATCATTCTGGAAGAACTTTTGGATATGTTGAATTTAGTTGGCGACTATCTTACTGAGAATGTTCTGTTCATTAGGGAGACTGGTCTATAATTTTTGTTCAGTTTTCATCTGGTTGTGGAATCAGGATAGTACTATTTTGATAAATAGCTTTAAAGTATGCCCCTCTATTTCTATTTTATGGACTAATTTGAGCAGATCTGGCTTTACTTATTTTATACAGGACTTGTGGACCCTGTGCTGACTCCATCTGGATCTGGGTGGGGTTTTGCTTTGTTTTGGTTTTTTTTTTCAGTTGGGAGGTTTTTAATCCTGCTTCACGCTTTTACAGACCCTTTAAGCTACTTCAGCTTTATTAACTATGGTAGGTCACATGCTTTCAGATTCCCCAGTTTAGTGTAATATAAATTAATGTACAGTCCCCTCATTTTCTGATTTTCATTGATGCCTGCTGTACTGTCTTCTTTTTCATCCCTAATATTATTAATTTGGGCCTTTTCTCTATATCTTGGTTAATCTCACTGAGGGCATGTCAATCATGTGCCAGATGTCCTCTGGCCTCATGCACCATGGCAAGTGTACTTCCTCAAAGGATCATAAGCTAAGGACAAACATGACCCAGTAGTAGACACTGAAAGAAACATGATCACTGTGTGTCAGTGGCCCACCTCGGCAGATAAAGGGGCTTTTTGAGAACTCATACAATCTGAATTCATTCCCCAGGGCCCAAAGGTAGAAGGAGCTGACTCCTGCAAGTTGTTTTCCAACCTCAATATGTGTGACACATGCTTGAACACACCATCAGCACATAGAAACATGCGCGCAGTAATGATGCGCAGATCTGTTTTAAAAGAGAAACCCCGAGCTAGCTAGTTTACGGCAACGTAGGAGGAGGTGGTATCTATGAAGCAGAAAGGGGCTCTAACCAGAGGCTGGATCTTCTTTATCTGAGGAAAAAACTATTGTTTATACACAACTTTATGAAATTTTTGTGCCAGCAGCCCAAATAGAGCAGTAGTATTGATCTGAGAGAATCTTAGTACACTCTAAGGAGACTTGGCGGGAAATAGAAACACTACTTTTGAGTTGAGGTTGGGGCAAAGATAACCTACCGATTCTTTGTCTTTTCTACTAATAAATCAATATATTGTGCCTAAAAAGGAAAAAAAAAAAAGCCAACATCACAATCTCATTGTGTTGGTCACGTGACAGCTCATAGAAAGAGTGAGCAGCAAAGTTATCTGTCTCCAGTATGAGAGCTAAGAAGGGAAGAGGAGCTACTGTTTTAGACACAAATCTCTACTTGAGCCTTAAAATTGTTAGGTTTTAAATTCTAGGGTAACATTCATCGTAGCGAGTGTCAGCATGACATCATCCACGTGTCATTATGGTTTGGACTTACGTGCTCCTGCACTGCAAACTCCATGGGTGGGAATGCTGCAGCCATGCTTTTGCTAAGCATTGTACCTCACTGAGGTGACCCCAGCAAACGCGCAATGGTGAACCTGAAGGCACTTTGTTAACAAGTTTCCTCACATGCGTATCTGCCCCGAGATAGGAGTTTGAATCTAGTAAATGCAGAGAAGCTGATCTTTCTTTAGTTTAACTAATACAGGCTAAGCATGTTGAACTTTCTGAAAGTAAAATTGTTTTACAAGAAATGAACATCTTGATTTCTATTGAAACCCAGATTTTTTTCCCCTCAAGAAACAATTGGAAGGAATGACTAAAAGCCAGATAAACTAAAAACCTAGACATTTCTATTACTGTCTTACTTAAGCCTGGTTTTTAAGGTTTTAAAACTAGCAACTGTGTCAGTTATATTGCTCAGTAGATGTGCAGACTTTTGGAAACAATTTCCAAGGAAACTATTGGAGGCATTAGCTGTAAGACTCATGGGCCAGTGGTAGAATCTACAAGGAGTGCCCTGACTCTGAAACCAGGCTGTGAGCTACAGAATAAGCAGATGACTCTCACATCATCATGGCAAACAATTTCATACAGCTTTAGAGTATTGAGATTTTGTTTTATTTGTGTGTGTGTTCGTGTGTGTGTGCATGTGTGTGTGTTTGTGTGTGTGTGTGTGTGTGTGTGTGTGTGTGTGTGTGTGCTGATAGGTTTCATTATTTGCTTATAGGGAAGAGTAGGGTGGGCTTATTCATAGAAATACTGGACAACTTTCCAGCAGTTATTATGCTGAATAAAATGTTTCCTCTTTATTTGACACTTTTGAAAACTTGGAAGATTTTCTCTTTGGAAAAAGCAGAATTGAAAATTCTTCCCTGATGTCACAGTGGTATGGGATTAATAGAGCAGGATTGAGAAGCTGCTCCCTACAGCAAGGATAATGTCTGTAACAATCAAATCTTTGCACAACATTTTTATATATTCACTGATTTATCTTGATCATTGACGTTATTTACTTGATGACTGGGCTCAGGCTCAAAATGCTCATCTTGCTAGATACTAGGATGAGTAGGTTCATAATTACTGTCTTTACTAGATACCAAGATGAGTGGGTTCATAAATGCCTGTCTCGGTTGATACTGGGATGAGCAGATTTGTAATGCCTGCTTTACTAGCTACGGAGATGAGGGGGTCATAAATGTCTTTGATAAGTAGGATGTGTAGGTCATAATGCTCATCTTACTTGATACCAGGATGAGTGGATCCATAATGTGTATCTTACTCATAATCTTAAAATCCCAGAATAAGTGTCAATACATCAATAATTGTTCAAAACAAAAACAAAGTGCCAGGCCTGTTGGCATTATATGCACGCCTTTAGTCCTAGAACTATGGAGGCAATTTGTATCTTTGTGAATTATAGGCCTGCCTACACAATGAATCCAAGAACAGCCAGAGACGACATGTGTGTGCTGAAAATCAGACCTGGGTCATGCACAAGAACAAGTGCTTTTAACTTCTAAGCCGTCTCCAGCCCCTGGGTTTGGTTTTCAGAAGAGTGGTAGTTTCGATACGGGGTTAGTGGCCACTGAGAAAAGAGGTATACAGAACAATTCATTCCTGCAGCAGGAACTGGTTGTTTTCAAACTCGTAAGTTTCAAGATAAAGTTATAAGGCATGCAAAGAATAAAGGAAATATGATCCAATCAAAAAATAGTTATCTTCATAAATTAACCCCAAAGGAATGTAGACCTATCAGTTACCTAGCAAAGAATCCAAAATAATCTTTGTGGTGGTGTTTAGTGAAGCAATAGGGAGCACAGAGAATAAAGATACAATCGGGAAAATAAGATCAGAGGCTGTAGCTCAGTTGATAAAGTGCTGTCCAGCAGGTATGGAGCCCTGAGTTTCACCCCTGGCATCACACAGACTGGAGACGGTGGGATGTGCCTATAACCCCACCACTCCAGGGGCAGGGGAGAGATCAGGAGATGGTGGGATGTACCTATAACCCCACCACTCCAGGGGCAGGGGAGAGATCAGGAGATGGTGGGATGTGCCTATAACCCCACCACTCCAGGGGCAGGGGAGAGATCAGGAGATGGTGGGATGTGCCTATAACCCCACCACTCCAGGGGCAGGGGAGAGATCAGGAGATGGTGGGATGTGCCTATAACCCCACCACTCCAGGGGCAGGGGAGCGATCAGGAGATGGTGGGATGTGCCTATAACCCCACCACTCCAGGGACAGAGGAGAGACCAGGAGCTCATGGTCATTCTCAGAAATGTAGTGAATGCAAGGCCAGTTTGCAATACAAGAAACCCTATCTAGAGAAATGAATAAACGGCCAGACATGGTGGCACACACCTCTAATCTAGCACTACAGAGATAGAGTTCAAGGCTGGCCTGGTCTAAGAATGAATTCCAGAACAATTATACAGAGAAACTGTCTCAAAATAAAATTATTTTTAAAAAGAGAGAGAGAGGAAGGAAGGATGGAAGGAAGTTATATCTTCAGCAATAGGGTTTTATTACCAAGTTCTGTGGGTACCCCAAAGGACAAAGGGTCTGGACAATTCAGCGGGAGGAGGCCAAATAATTGACCACTGGGCTTTCTGTTTGATAAGCTCTGGGGGGAGCATTACTCCTGCATATAGAGTAACTCCAAATATTTTTTTAAATATAAAGAGAGCTCATGAGATAGTAGGTTTCCATATTGCTTGGTCAAACATCATTGGCGTTATTCATCCCTCCCTCCACCTCTTAGTCGCCCATCCCCCTCCCTCCACCTCTTAGTCACCCATCCCCTCCCTCATTTCCCTTCCCCTTATTATTCTACCTGGCAAGATATGCCCTTTAATGTAATAGTGGAATGGATATTGTAGGAGTAGCCAACAGATTTCTAACTAAACTTAAAGTCTTCTCCATGGAATATAGCTTCTATCTGTTATTGTAAACAAAATCCATGGCTGGAGGTCTAGACCCTATTAATTTTGCTAACAAAACACAATTTCAAACTGGCTTCTAAGGCTTTCCTTATACTCATCAGAGATGCTTCTCTGCATAGCAGATGATAGTTAACAGAGCTATGCAGGGAAAATGAAGAGGATATGAGAAGCTATGGAGTGCTGAGCCCTAAACTTCATATCTGTATCACACCGCTTACTCTCCCTCAAGGCTCACAAAACACCAAAGATGAGGAGCAGAAAGACTACAAGAACCAGACTCAGGTTACTGCAAAACGTCTTCTGTGCATGGCAGAGACACGGCACCCATGAACTCACTGCAGCTATGGTCGCTGGCACAAGATCAAGCCAGTCGGTACTCCAGCATCCCTACCCAAGGAGATAATGGACTTAAGGGCTGGCTGCTCCAGGAGGCAGAGTCTGTTCTCTTCATGCCCCATGGTCATTGTCCCATGCTTCAGGAGAACACCCATGAGCATGTGGGTAGCTTTAATTAGCCTCGGTGGGGTTTGTTGTTTTGTTTGGGCAGAAATTGTACGTACAATGTGGGGAATGTAGAAGAGATGTAGCAGGGAATATTCTTGTACATAATCTAAATACATTGTATTCACATATAAAATTACCAAAGAATAAAATATAAGCTATGGCTTTAAAACCTTTGCTCAAGCGCTGGACAGTTGGTTCAGCAGCCAGGAGCACTAGCTACTCTTGCAGAAAACAAGGTTTCGATTCCTAGCACCCACAAGCTTCCCTCTCGGAAGATCTGATGCCCTCTCTGGCTTTCTGAGAAACCAGGTACATGTGCTGCACAAATACACACACACAAAAATATTCTATAAAATAAAACCTTCACCCAGGTTAGTTTGCAATGCTATCTTTAATTTTCTACAAGCAGTTCTAAGAGATTCAAAACACCTGACTGCGAATATTATGCAATTAGAAGACTGCCAGCTGCAGAAAGCACTTTTCTTTCAAACTAATAATGCACTGCAATGTCTTCAAATCCTATCTTTTCTCAAGGAGGTTTATATGTTTTATGCTAGAAAGCTTTGGGTAAAAAATAAATAAGAAGGTACATGTTCATTAACTTTCACAGCAGCACCAAAAAATAAAAACTTAATATAACCTATATCTGATGGAAGATGTGACATGTATGACAGGCCCTAAAGGTCCTGAGAGCCAACCACAAACCACTATTTGTGTTATTGGGAACTACAGGGAAACACTCGGAAGTCACCTTTCTGCACAAAAATTCTCTAGGATGCTTTTAAGAGAGATATGCAACAAACGATTATAAGGAACTACACCACTTTTAAAGCAAAAATACTTGATCCTGGAACCCTGCTCAGGGGCAGCAAGGATATGAAGAAAGGACGTGCACACGAACACACGTGCAGAAAAACTGGGGTCTCCTGGAGCAGCATACAAGCAACCAGTAACCTCCATGTGTTTACTATGTGGAGAGACTGGAAGAACTTAGCTGGTCTCAGAAACAGGTTTCTGGAGGTAGCAACCTGGGGCTGTAAAGAAATAAAGGGAGGAAGCTGCAGTTATGATGCCATTTTTACACACGCTGATCAGTACTCTGCAAACACGTGTATTTGGACCAGAGTGGGACAGAGGGCTTTGTCAATTTCCCTTGGGCCTGGGGCCTTAGTTCATCTGTCTGTTACCTCCCCTCCTTCCTGCTCTGTGTGTGCGCACGCGCTCACGCATGCATTAAAACATTCCATCTGGACTGGAGAGATGGCCCAGCTGTTAAAGGCTAGGCTTCCAGTACCCACTGCTGTCTCTCCAGCCATCAAATGAATGAATGAATGAATGAATGAATGAATGAATGAATGAATGAATGAATAAACAAGCAAACAAACAAACAAAGAAACAAACAAATAAATAAATAAAGCATTTCACCCTGCAGGAAGCTCAAGTAGGAAGGAAAAATAACTCAAGAAGGCTTCAGGAAACTGACCAGATTCACTAGTACCCTCCCTGCCAGAGGAGACAACCCAAGATGCAATAAAGACATGACTGGCTGCCTGGAAGAGGTTTAGACCAACTGAGTCACCTGGAGAGGACACTCTCCAACCTGTTGAGCTGCCTGAAGGCTGTGCAGTGTGCTCCAGGTTCATAACATTTGTGAGCTGTCACCTATGCTGGGGTGGACTTTGGTGATATAGCTGTCTGAGTCATTTCTGGTCCTTCACCCATATCCATTTGAATAATCCAGTAGAACCATGATTCATCAAATTGGACTTTGGTGGTTCTATATCTTGGTCTGCCTTGGGGTCCCCATCTGGAGTGACTAGACGTGTGAGCTGAGTCTCCCTAACAAAAGTTTTGACACATAATAGTGTGTATGTATGCACATGTATGTGTACGGGTATGTGCATGCCATCTGTATGTATGGAGGTCAAATCACAATTCATAAGAATCAGTTCTCATCTGTCATCATGCGAGTCCCAAGAGAATTGATTTAAGTCATTAGACTTGGTGAAGCAAGAACCTTTACCAACTGGACCACCTCACTGGTCTAGTGCCATCCTTTTAATTAAAACATCAGGTCACATGACCTGAATACACACACACACACACACACACACACACACACACACACCCCTCAAGATCTTCCTCTGTACCTCAGGCTGGCCTAAAACTCACAATCCTTCTGCCTCAGCCTCTAGCCTCCTACATTGTTGGAACGGATGATGTACATACTACAACTGATTTCAAAAAGGATTTTCTGAAAAAAATTCAAAATTTCTGGTTTCCACACCAGTCAACGGAATCAGCAAAACACTATCTTCTACATGTAGATATAGTGGTGCAGCAGGGTGCTATGTGCAGGGCAATGGTTAGCACAGGAGGAAATCTTGTTTTGGTCCGGGCAGTTCATTCAGTTCCACGACACCACTATGAACTAATTACCATTATTATTACCACTTTGCACATAGACTTGGAGAAAAGTCACCTAGCCCGAGTCACCTTGGTATAAATAATTTAGGAAAAGCAAGTCTGGAGTCTGTGTTCTTTTTCTGTTTCTCGGTGCTGGGTGCCCAATCCTCACATACACTCTACCACTGTGTCACACACCTGCTCAAGGCTGAGCATTTCAATCTACTACATCACAGAACCTTCTATGAAGCCAGGTGATGAGGAGGTCGGAAGGTCTCTGATGAGATACCTTCAAAAAATAAAGTGCTTAGATATGACATTAGTATCCAAATATGCTTTATTATATGCAAATTCTGGGAAACTCGGTTCGTTCTAATTCAGATCTTCCTGGCTTAATTCCTCATTCCTATGAGTTTCCCTCACAATGAGGCCTTCTTTGTCCCTTCACATCCCTTTTCATGCACATGTGCTGCACCTGCTCCAGGTCCATTGTAGAAAGTATATTAGTCAGAAGGAAAGTGACTGACCACTTTTTCAGGAGAACAAAAACAGCTAAATCTTACTTTAAAGTACCACATGATTAATAGTTAAAAAAATAAAGTGCCACGTGAGAATAATACGTGATACTTTACCAGAAATTGATAACTGTGGAGTTACTGAAGTCAAATCTGTTGTTTTCTTAACCAGATGAAAATGTGCAGTTTCCCATTAAGAGGCCTTCTCTCTCTCTCGCCGTCTTTCTGAGAATTCTCCTTGGGATCTCAAAGACTCACGTCCAGTTGTTTCTTCAGAATGCTGCCTCTTACAAGGACTGTCCTCTCCTCTGCCATCTTATAAGCACGGAATGAGTGACACAAGGGGCATTTTCATCTACTTGCAGGGAAGGCTGCTGTATGTGACATAAACAGCTACAGGAACCCAGGAGCCCTGTCAGAGCATCCACCCAGCCGTGTATAGAAACATTGGACCAATCCCCCATAGGCACCGCTGTGTCTCCTCACCACGAAAGGATGAGACCCCTCTATCCCTGTGGATGCCAAAGGGCTAAGATTCAACAGCACACTGGGTCACTTGGGTTGAAGTGGTCTTCTCAAACCATCTCTCTTTTGCTTTAGAGAAGCCTGGATTTCCTCACGAGCATTCTCCTGGCACTTCAGTTTTGTTAGACGCTTTGTTTCATACTCCTTTTCAAGTTTGGCGGCTAAAAGACAAAGCAAACGAAGCTGAGAGGCATTTCCACCTGGCACCATCTCAAAGCTGAATACCACACAGCAGGTTGGCTCCAGTGAAGAGTTAACAATTTGAGGATAGACAGGAAGCATGGGCGTGGATAACAAACTCAAAAGTTCTGTGGCTGCTAGCAAATGATACAATCACGGATTCATTAAAGCAGATATTTTTTAAAAAGAACAAAGAAAACTCACATTGTGCGGAAGGGAGCAGGCCGTCCTTGGTGGTTCGGCATAGCTGAAGTTTTACAGGACCACCAAATGCTATTTCTCCCAAGAATGGCAACTTCATCTTTGCCAGGTTTGTGTACCAGGTCTTTGTGAGCTCTGCAAGGTCCCATGGTTCCTGTCTGAGGCAAATTTAATGAGCTCATTCAGTTTTTATTGGGTGTGCTGTGTGAAATACAGGCAGCTGGCTACCTTTCCCTTCAGTTTGGTTTTTGGAGGATTTTCCAGAGTTACCACCCTAAGTAGGAATAAAAACCTAATAATTAACAGGGACATTGGTAAAAGACCAGAAACCATGCCAGGGTTTGTTAACAGTATAGCACCTATGATTCCAGTCAATCCACAAATGAGACCGTGAACAGGAACTATAAGCTACAATGTTGGGTTTTCACACAGGGTCTTACTGTGACAGCTTGATTTTATGTGCATTGGTCTGAAGGTGTCTGATTCCCTGGAACTGGAGTTACAGACAGTTGTGAGCTGCCATGTGGGTGCTGGGAATAGAACCTGGGTCCTCTGGAAGAGGAGCCAGTGCTTTTAACTGCTGAGTCAGCTCCCTAGTCCCTAGTCTTGAACTTCCATGTAGACCAGGATGGCCTCAAATTCACAGATATCTGCTTGCTTCTGCCTCCCATGTGCTGGGTTTAAAGGCATGTGCCTGACATGTCTTTGTAGGTCAAGTAATATCGTGAGCTGGATACAGTAAGGCACACTTGCAATCCCAAAAGTGGACAGACGCACTATAAAATTAGTACTTAGGAGGCAGAGGCAGGGGGATGGAAAATTGAAGACAATTTAGAATGTATTGTTAAGTTCCAGAGCACCCTGGTGCACATGTAGAACCCTGTCTTAAAGAATGACAAAGGGATGGGGCGGGAGAGATGGCTCAGCGGTTAAGAGCACTTGTTACTCTCGGAGAGGAACCAGGTTTCAGTTCCCAGCACTTATATGGTTGGCTAACAACCATCTGTAACTTCGGTTCCAGGGGATCCAACAATTCTTATGATCTCTGAGGGCACTGCATACACATGGTACACAGAAAGACAAAATACTCATACACACACAAAAAAGGAAAAGAGCATACATAGAGAGCATCACACATTGAGCAGGTATGTAGCATATACAGAGACTTTTCATATAGAATCTGGAAAAATAAATGAAATTGCAAACTACATTAAAATGATTGCTATGGACCTTAATTTTGCTTCATTCTGAAGGACAAATATCAGCTACATGTTTCTCATCTGCTGCCCACATGCCTTCAGCCCCATTTAATCTGAACAGGGGAAATGGTATGTGACACATCACCTTTGATCATTCTCCCCCAGTTTTGCTGATACTTCATCATGCAATTTTAGAGAGTAACTTAACTGTAGTTATTATAGAAGCAGTTGGAAAAAAATCACAAAGTTGTATTTATAAAATGCTCATTCTTTAAAAAACAAACAAACAGATTTTGAGATGGTACCACAAGTCAGAGAGATCACCAGCAGAGCTGATTAGCAAACCCGATCCCTGGGATCCCTAGTGGCTGGAGAGAACCAACCTCCACATGTGGTCTTCTGACTCCCCAAGCATGCGCTGTGGCATGTGTATTGTTTGGTTGATTATTTGGTTGTATTTTATGGATTTGGTGTGTTTTATTTCTTTATTTTCTTTTCTTTGTTGTTGTTGTTTCTTCTAAATTGCCCAGGCAGGTCTTTAATTTATAATTCTTCTGCCTCAGCCTCCTAAGTGGCTGGGATTGTAGACCTGTGCTACTGACCTGGCTAAAGCTACAGTTGTAATGGTATTTACTTGAATGGTACTTTATAAAATCCAAGGTCTAAACACACAACTGACAAAACTAAGCTGGATATAATGAACTGTAACTTCTCTACGACTCTAGTTATGCAACCCTCGAAGGATCCACACTGACATCTTTGAACATTATTTAAAAAGAAATCTTTGTTTGACTCAAAATGGTAAGTGTCATAAACCAAAGCAGAGGGGTTAAGAAGAAAAAGCCAGGCATCGTTGTCCATGCCTTTCAATCCCAGTGCCTGGAAGGCAGAGGCAGAAGCCAGCAGCCAGCTGATCTGCAGAGCCAAATAGCTCATTCAGGTCATCTAAGGTTACATAGTAGGACAGCTTAAGAAACAAATGTGATTCTCTAAGGCAATACCACAATGACACAAAGTGTGGCCTGTGCAGCAGTAGCAACATGTGTTCATTATATGTTTCTGTATCCCAGGTCACCAGTTGGTCTTAGACATGCATGGGTTCATTTGTGAGCTCCACCACAATAGTAAGCGTGCATCCTATTACAGATGTGAGCGATAGGACCAAGACACAATGTGCAGAGAGAACCAGGCTTGGAGCCCAGGACTTGAGACTGAAAGTCCATGTTGATGCCAAAGGAGATAGGAAGCTCACCTGACCCTCTGCACCGGCTACGGAAGTGCTCTTACACATGTGTTCTTAGTATATTTGTACATTCTAAAGACATGTTTAAGATGGTAGCAGTAAAAGTGTTTTGAATGACTGAAACCAAAGAAACACACACACATATAGACACACACATATATATACACCCATTATTTTATATGCTAACCTAAAAATTAATATTAAAATGTTTTTAGATCAGGTGGCACAGCCTCCCCCCAGAACATCATAAGCACAGGACTGTGATTTGACCGACCTAAAAACCTGTTTTCACATTTCAGAGTCTTACTTTGGTGTGAAGACTAAATAGAATTGTGTCTCGGTAGCTGTAACAATTTGGCACAATGACCTAAGAAAGTTCCCAGATCCCCGGTGGTCTGTGTGGGCCTGTCTTGACTGCTAATTACGCAATGATGAACTGTGTTGTGAAAGTGTCCTAGAAACGAGGCCAAATCAATCCTTCCTTCCCTTGTATGCATATTCTAATTGTTCAGATTATTTTGCATAGGTGTTTTGCTTGCCTATGTAAGGGTATTCAAGTGTGGTTTAATGCCATTGGGTCAAGAGGATGACACATTGTCTGGAGCTGAGACTTGTGAGCCACCATGTGAGCCTTGGGACCCTAGACCAGATCCTTGCAAAACCAGCAGGTGCTCTAATCCCGCTTGTATATTTTTATATAAGTAATATTTGGGAAGTGGTAAAAATGGACCATCTATTAAGAGCATGAACTGCTTTTTCAAAGGATCAAGGTTTAGTTCCTAGCATCTATAAAGAGCAGCTTCATAACCACCTATAATTCCAATTCCAAGGGATTCAACGCCGTCTTCTGGCCTTCACCAACACCTGCTCAAACATAGTGCACATACAAAGAGGCACTGTGTGTGTGTGTGTGTGTGTGTGTGTGTGTGTGTGTGTGTGTGTATAAATTTTTTCAAGTAGCCTAAAAGAAACAAAAATCCGGACACCTTGTAGTGCTTTCATACACTCCGTTAACTTTCTGTGAACAGAAGAGTGCCCAGCCCTGTCACAAACTCCAACCATAACTACCACAATTTGTGTGTGTGTACTTACATTTTATAGCAGCTTCCCTTCAAAATGTTTTGCACTGTGTTCTTTCTTGGCAAGCCATACGCCATGGCAAATGATCACAATCTTTTCCTGACATAGGAGCCTGTTCACTTTGCCTGAAAGAAAGCAACAGGTCCTAATCAACAGCTCTCATTTGAATATTTTTATGGTCAAATAATCAAAAAGTCACGATAAACCACTTAGGGGTGTCAGGAAGCACTTTCGTCAACATTCTCTGGACCTGAACCCTGAACATAAAAGCTAGTTCTGTTCGTTTTCAGGAAGACCCTCATCAGTTCAGCCACCATGGAAGGAGAGGGAACACCAGGCTAGGGATGTCCTGTTTTAAGTTGCAGTTGACAGCCATGCGCCCTAGCACGGTAGGCGGTCACTGCCTGTGCCTGAGTCTGGACGCTGGGTCTTGTAGCTGCGCGCCCTTGTGGCTGTGATGGGAACAATGACCCTGCTTCTCCAGGCCACCGCCCTTTCCAGGGTGCAGTTCCAGACAGAACCGGCTGGGGCGGAGCAGTGAGCGCCCTCCTCGCCCTCCTTGCCCTCCCAGGTCTCCCCGCTTCTCTGTACCCTGCTGGAGGTCCTACAGCCGCGGCCCGGACCCAGGGCAGCACGCGCTAGGCGCACATGGCCGCGCACTCGCAGCCGCCCCGCCGCGGACACGCGCCTGCCTGCTTGCTCGTGCACCAGCCTGCTCGTGCGCCCGCTTTCTTGTCCGTGTGCCCCGGGCCCTCTCTGCGTCATCCACCACCTCAATAAAGGGCTTTGTGTGCGCACGAAATGCTCGAACTCTACCCGTGCGCGGCGGGCGCCGCACCTTACGAGTGGGTGACAGCCTTATCCACGACGACGGATTCTGGAGACAGCTTCTACAAATAGCAGATGGATTTGTGTGGACTGTCATCACAATAGTATCGTGGGAGTCCATCTAATCACTTCTTAGGGTCCCAAGCATGCGGATTGCTGGAGCTGCTCCTTGCTAAGGCAGGACCTTCCCAGTGTCCCCCCTCCGAGTGTAAATGACTTCATAAAGCAAAGAGAATATTGCATGTGTAGAGATGTAATCTGGAAGGGCCAGATCACATCATTGTGGGTTTAGTGACGACTTTATGAAACAGGCGAAAGGTTCCAACTGAGAGGAATGGAAAGGTTCCAGGAAAGGTTCCAGATGAGAGAGCGTTCATCTAATGTCATCATCTGACCTCAGTAGACACTACATACATGGTGCACTAGTGAGTTCCAGGACCCGCTTTTAAAGTTAAACAGACTAATCTTGCTACCTTTCACACTTCTTTCCTGTTTCGTTTTGTTGAGACAGTTCAAACTGGCAGGTCGTTGGACTTGGCATATCTCTGAGCCTCCTCACCAGCCAACCTATTTTAATAATTAATACTAAATACTTACCAGGCAGGGGAGATAACATGATCATAAAGGTGGTTTTTCCAGTGTGAGGCTTATCAATTGCACTCTGGGCATGCTGACCCCTGCAAATTCCCCAAATGTCAGAAACTCAACTGCATAGTTTGCAGGAGTGGAGTACTATATTTACGTTTTTGTCTTTAACTGAACGAGGAGGAAGGTCAAGATGACAGTGAACAGAAAACACATTTTTACAGACATTTGCCCTATGGTATTCTTGCAAACTCGCATCAAGAGCCACTTACAATCCTTAAATATTATCAGCAAAGAGCATATGACACCACACCACTCCCCACAGTTACAGAAGAAATAAAACTAAAGAGTTAGTCTGGGAAACTTTTAGTTAAAGACAGAGAAAGGCTGTCCAATAAAGCTCTACAAATAGACTATTTTCTGAACTTTCTTTAGAAGCACCAACTTTGGGCAGGAGAAATATTCAGTATTAAAAAGCACTGTTGCTCCTCAGAAGACCCAGATTTGGTTCCCAGAACCCACATGGTGCTAACAACCACCTGTAACTCCCACTCCAGAGCACCCAACACTGGCTTCTGGCTTCTAAAGGCATTTGCATATACATGGTGCACAGACATGCATGCAGAACAATATCCTAACATATAAAGTAAAAATAAATCTTCCCAGCTGGAGAGCTGGTTCAGCAGTTTAGAGCTATGGATGCTCTTCCAAAGGACACAGATTCAAATCCAAGAACCCACATGGCTGCTCAAAGCCCTCTGTAACTGCAGTCTCAAGAGATCTAATGTCATCATCTGACCTCAGTAGACACTACATACATGGTGCACATACATCCATATATGTAATGAAAAATCACCCATACACACAAAATATATATATATATATATATTATTTTTTTAAAAAGAAGGAAAGGAAATACCAAATTTTAGCAAGAAGGGATATGAAGTCAGGAAGAAAAGATAAAGTGTAATGATATGAAGATCTTGGGATGACTGCCATTAGTTTGGATGCTAACTTTAAAATAAATTACCAAATTCTACCTCTCTTTTCTTCCCCTCTTCCTCCTTCCTTTTTCTGTGTCTCTGTCTCGTCTTCACCCCCACCTCTGTCTCATTCTCTCCCTGTTTTGTATCTTCCAGGTCAGAGTCTCCATTTTAATTGTTTAAGTGAGAGCTGCTGCCACCTAGTGTTAAAATGAAGTTCCAAAGAGAAATGCAGAAGAGATTAGTGCCCAAATGTTAGACTGTGATAGCGTTCACCATGTTTTTAGACGCTGTTCAATATAGTGCACACACTGACTCATCAATAATTTCATGGTATTTTAATATTTATTCGTATTCTCTTTAAGAGTGTGTGTTTATGTCTGTGCAGGTACCCGAGTTATCAGGGCCCTTGGGTTGGAGTTAACCTTGAGCTGCCCATTGTGGGTGCTGGGAACTCCATCCTCTGTAAGAGCATTATATGTTCTGAACTGCCAGGCCTCCTGTGATGACATTTTAGAGAAGAAAACACAGGCGTTTTTAGCATTGGTAACATCCATTGCCACAGGGCTTGAACTCAAGGCAACTGATTCTGATCTTTATTCTTTCTCCACTTCACCAACTACACACTCTCCCAAATGGTTCTCCGGACACGGGTTCCATCTGTCGTAAGTCTTGTTCCAAATGCCCTTTTTAGTTAGCATGAGACTTTCTCATATGTGTGTACACTCATCCTAATTTAAAGGACATTTTAGCTCTCTTAATACGAAAATCATAGATGCAGCTTCCAATTTTTTATGGCTACATCTAAACTTTCTCAGGGATTAGTTACATAACTTTTGCAGACAATGACAAAACAGTACACCCCATAATTTTAAGGCCACTAACTAACAGCCCTCAGTGCCACGCGTTCTTTCCTCCTTTGCACTGGAGCCTGCAGGGCTCTCCCTGGACCTCATTCTTCTCTTTTGAGAATGCTGTCCCTGTGACAGACCTTCTTCTGCTACCGCTGCTTTCCTACCGCTTCTCTCACAAATGCAACCCTCACTTCGGAGGGTCAGTCTCAAGTAAGATCACTAGCCAGCTCGGGCTTCCTGCCTGGATTTCTATGCCACGCTTCCATGCGGCAGAGGAGCTTTCCCATCCCACCATTCTCATAAAGAGTTCAACATAATCCAAATATCCTGCTGGCCCCTAAGCTTACCCTATCTTTGCTGTCCTTAAAACGATCCATCATCACCTAAATCAGTCTTAGAGCAGAGGCGATATTTTTTACAGCATTTTGCTGACACCTACTCCACAGAAGCCATCTTTCTTGATCACGGCTCATGATAATCTGATATTCGTGGATTAGTTGGGAAGAAGGTGATATTTTACCCGGTGTTCTTAAAGAAATAGAGTTTAAAGGACTATACGATGCCGTGAGGGTTCCTGGTTGGTTCTCAGTCTGGCAACTTCCACCAAAGCTGTTCCTGCTCTGTGGCACACCTGTGCAGGCTCGGGTCCTAACACGTGATTTGAGCCTCCTTTTGAGCATGTGCAAAGAATTCGTTCTGAGACTAGTGGAGGAGGCCTGTCTTCACCCATCTCCACAGGCCTCTGGGCAATCACAATATTTCCCTAAGAAGAATGGATTCAAAGAATTCAAAGAAGAATGTGCTTATCTGCGTCAGCACAGGTAAAAATTTAACTCAGGCTGTTTATAAATTCAGAGTGACTGGCAAGGAAATGTAGTAGCCTAAGAGCACCGGCTACCCTTGCAGGGGACACAGGTTTCTGAGCACTCACGTAAGCAACTCTTATCTCCAGGGAATTTGACACTTTCTTCTGTCTTCCACGTGTTTCTGCATGTATGTGGTACACATAAAAACATACAGGCAGATATACATACATATAAATTACAAATAATTTTTAAAAATAACTAAATCTTTTTTGTTGTTTTTTTAGCTCAGACTGTGAGAGGCCAGCTTCTGTGATCCACTCCAGAGTAATAAAAGGAATACCTCAGAGTAGTGAAGGATAAGACATATTTTTATCATAGGGTAATTAGGAAGAACCACCATCTAGCTGACTAGTAAAATAAGGAAGCGTACATGCTTTCTGATGGTAACTTTCCTTTACTTCAACTTAGAAGTGGTGTCTGACTCTTTCTGTTTCCATGCAGCTACATATCTCCACACTGCTGCATTCAATACATACAACTACATATCTTTCTTCATTTACATGTGATTATACATCTCTTATATTTTTGCTTGTGAGCCTTTCTTTTAAAATGGCTGAGCCATCACTCTGATCATACATCTCTACACACAGCTACATCTATTTTCACATGTCCACACATCTTTCCTCACATTTCTCTTCTACATCGCTCATACAGTTTCATCTTCCTTGCCTCAACACAGTTACAAATCTCCATACAGCCATCGCTGTTTATCTTAAATACACAGCTCTCTCACCACATAACATTTTACACTCTTCTTACACACTCTCGTACAGCTTTTTGCACAGTTCCTATTCGCACAGCTTTATCTCTCACATATTCACTCACACATATGCTTCTTCTGCATCATTCACTCACTCTGTGTTCAGTCTCTCACTCATCCCCTCACATATCTCTCACTCTCTTTAGCCTTCATCTCTCAGTCAGCACTCACACTCACATACTGCACAGCTCCACCCCTACACTGCTGCTGCTCTTACACACTCTCACTCACACTCACACACTGCACAGCTCCACCCCTACACTGCTGCTGCTCTTACACACTCTCACTCACTCACACTCATATACTGCACAGCTCCATCCCTACACTGCTGCTGCTCTTACACACTCTCACACACACTTACACAACTGCACAGCTCCACCCCTACACTGCCGCTGCTCTTACACACTCTCACACACACTCACATACTGCACAGCTCCATCCCTACACTGCTGCTGCTCTTACACACTCTCACTCACTCACACTCATATACTGCACAGCTCCACCCCTACACTGCTGCTGCTCTTACACACTCTCACTCACACTCACATACTGCACAGCTCCACCCCTACACTGCTGCTGCTCTTACACACTCTCACTCACACACTGCACAGCTCCACCCCTACACTGCTGCTGCTCTTACACACTCTCACTCACACTCACATACTGCACAGCTTCACCCCTACACTGCTGCTGCTCTTACACACTCTCACACACACTCACACACTGCACAGCTCCACCCCTACACTGCCGCTGCTCTTACACACTCTCACTCACACTCACATACTGCACAACTCCATCCCTACACTGCTGCTGCTCTTACACACTCTCACTCACACTCACATACTGCATAGCTCCACCCCTACACTGCTGCTGCTCTTACACACTCTCACTCACACTCACATACTGCACAGCTCCACCCCTACATTACTGCTGCTCTTACACACTCTCACTCACACTCACACAACTGCACAGCTCCACCCCTACACTGCTGCTGCTCTTACACACTCTCACTCACACTCACACACTGCACAGCTCCACCCCTACACTGCTGCTGCTCTTACACACTCTCACTCACACAAACTCCTCCTTCTCTTCCCATCTACATTGCTGCTGCTCTCCTGAATCCTTAGCCAAACTCTGGACAATTATATGTTACATTTTCAGGGCCCAACCCATTATCATAACACATGAAGACATACAGTCTTTATCAGGCTAGTAAGGTCACAAAGACAAGACAGTGTAAATGCTTGGCCTTGCACATAAATTTTTCCCAAACAGAGAATGACATTGAAATTCAGGACTTAACAAAAACAGTATCAGGTTGACCTTTGAGTGGTCAGGGTACATGCAGAAAGTCAACTATTGCAAGGGGGTTATATCTCAAAACAGCCTGGCCTTGGTTTAGCAATAAACAACATCTGGGAATTAGTCGTTGTGTATATTTTCTGCAGGATCAGTTTAGTCTGTTGAATTAGATCTGAAGTCTATTTGAAACTGAAAATACTGTTACTTTCCTGTGTCAGTAAAGAAGAATATTCTGGTATTATTTCTACACATCAGACTTGACGATCCACAACTATAAGTGTTCCCAAAGACGTAAAACACACTACCCATGAGCTGTGGAAAGAATCCCACAGATGTTCTTATTAGGGAGGTATAGCAATGGCACCCAAGAAAGTTAGTTACAGACAGAAAATAAATGGTCACCAACAGTCAGTGACCCCCACAGCTCTGACAGGTGGGGCTCCCTATCCAGGAATTATATACCTGGTGAGTTGACTTATTAAATACTAATTGTCACCTGCTATATACGCCATGACTCTTGGCAAAACACAGTTACAGCCTTCTAATTTTTGATGAAGAGGTCAAAATTACATACTGAATTGAAAAGCCTATTTGACAGATAGCACTAGGAAAAACTGGATAACCACATGATTAAACTACATTCAGTTTTCTCTTTCTGCACCAAAATCAATTCAAAACAGATTAAAGACTTGAATTTAGTACTTGCTACAGGAAGAAATAGAATACTTCAAGATACAGGCATTGACAAGGGGTTTCTAGACAGGACTCAAGTAGCAGAAAAGAATCGGAAGACTCAGAATGAAGAGTACAGCAAAGGAAACCATCAGCAGACTGAACAACAGGTCCACGGGTCTGGGAAAGTCCCTGCCAGCAAAAATTAAACTCAAACAAATTGCTGGGTGTTGGGACACACACCTTTAAGCCCAGCCCTTGGGAGGCAGAGGCAGGAGAACTGAGTTTGAGAACAGCCTGGTCTGTACACTGAGTTCCTGTATATCCAGAACTACATAGAGAGATCCTGTCTCAAAAAAAAAAAAAAAGCAAATAAAAAAGTAAATAAGCAAACAAATAATATGTTCCAACCAGAAGTACTTGCACATGCCTTTAATCCCAGTATTTGGAGGAAGAGACAGGTGGATCTCTGAGTTCAAGGTCAGTCTGGTTTACAGAGTAAGGTCCATGACAGCCAGAGCCACAGAGTGAGACTCTGTCTCAGAAAAAAAAGGAAGGAAGGAACAGAAGAACATGACAACAAATATTGGCAGAGATGCAGAGAAAGTGGACATCACACTCACTCCTGGTAAGAATGTCAACCATAGAGACACTAGGGAAATCAGTGTGGAAGTTTTTGCTGGATGATCCAGCTTTAGAGCACACGTCCAAAGGAGTCTACACCCTACCACAGAGATAGTAGCATATCCTGATGTCTTGCTGCCCTATTAACAGTAGAAGACAATAAGGCTACCCTAAATGTCCACCAAAGAGTTAATGGATAGTGGACATGTGCTACAAATCATTCTTATTTAGCCATGAAGAAAAATTAAATGTTCAGGAAGATGAATCTTGCTTACATATGGAGCCTAATTCTGCTTGTTTTATACACACATTTATGTGGGAATGAGCATTGGTCCTTATTTCTGTGTGCAGTGAATTATCATTGGATAATAAAGGGACTATTTTGGCCTGTGGCAAGGCATCTTAGAAACAGGCAGGAAATCCCAGCATATATAAGGGGAAGAGATGCTGGGAGCTGTGGCATAGAGAGCAAGCTGTAAGGAGCACAGGTGAGCCACGGAGCAACAAATTAATGGAAACGGGTTGAGTTAAGATGCAAGAGCTAGCTAGGCCAAGGAGCAAGTAATTAATATAAGACTATGTGATTATTTGGGACCAAGCAGCTGTGAGTGGTCTATTTGGGACAGCTGGGCTAGATCTCGGGGCTAGTCTGAGCCAGAAACTTTCTACTATGGGTCCTGAACCGGAACAAGGACCAAGAGGCAGGAAAAGTAGAAAGGTAGTCCTGTGGGTTATTTTTCCTGCTGTGGTAAGGTACTCTAATGAAAACGTCATAAAGGAGAGGCGTGTAGAAAAAGGTTTCTGGCCCAGACTAGCCCCACGGTTCAGACCTGCTGTGCCCGCTGCTGCTTAGGCCCCCCAAATGACTCAGACACATATTAATTACATTCAGCTTGGCCTATGGCTCAGCATATTACTAGCTAGCTCTTTCATCTTAATTCAATCCATTTCCATTAGTCTGTCTTGCCATGTGGCCCATGGCTTACCTATTTCTTTACATATTGATTTTTGGGCGGCTGGATCCTGGCTTTCTTGACTCTGCCCTCATTCCCCTATCTATGGTCCGATTTCCCTCACCTACTTCTAAGACGCCACCAACAGGCCAAGACTGTTCCTTTATTATCGAATAATGTCACAGCATAAAGAAAGACATCCACAGCAGACGGGCTTTATTTTGCCTTATAGTCAAGGGGACAGTGAGGCACCAGTCACAAAGCCAGCATTCAGAAAGCAGGGACAACTATCCTCAATGCTCAGCTCACTTTCCTTCTTTCTGACCCCTGCAGTTAGGGTGAGCCTTCAAAACTCAGCCTAACCTAAAAATCCTCCACAGACAAGCCCAGAGATGCTCCAAGGTGACTTTCAGTCCCATCTCGTTCCCGACATTAACCATCATAGTGCTAAAATGTGTGAGATGTGAATATAAAGGGCGGAGCAGAAGGGTACCTATGTTGAAGGAAGAGATTAGGGGAAGGAGCCGCAGAGGACCCTCAACAAGCAAATCAAAGTATAGATGAAACTGCCATCTTGAAGCATGCTGCTTCATCGGTTAATTTAAAAGATTAATAAGAATAAAATTGAGCTAGGTCAAGATTGCCTTTAATCCCAACACTAGAAAGGCAGAGGAAGGTGGATCTCTTTAAATTCAAAGCCAACCTGGTCTGCAAAGAGAGTTCCAACTCAGGGTAAGTAAGATGCCTCTGGCCTCACAGAGCACCGGCACTCATGTGTACATACCCACGTATGTAATAAATATACATATATATTCCATTGAAGATAGCTCATTTTGTTAGGGAGACACAAGACATATGGACCTGAAACACAAATCTACATCCAAATGCTTATCTTTTCACAGTCTGAGCCCTGGGCCTCAGTTCTCCATCTGAGACAGAGATGACTGGTCATATTTTGAGACCGCCTATTAAGTCTTAAGAGAAAGTTTAATATGTGCTATATGACAAATAAAAACTCTCAGTATTTTGAGAATTTGAAAGTAAAAATTTAGATCAGACAAGGTGGAGTATCACTTAATTCCAGCACTCAGGAAGTTGAGACTGAAGGAGTCTGAAGCCAACTGGGGACATAGAATAAGATATCTCAAAAACTCAAACAGAAAGTTAAATTTAGTCTTCAATGTTCTTCCAAAACAATAGAAAGATGCTTGGCAGGTAGTGCAGTCGAGAAAGTGCTTGCTAAGCAAGCATAACGCCCCGAGTCTGAGCTTCACATAAAAAGCCAGGCGTGCTGGTGTGCATCTGCAATCCTGCTGCAGAGGAGTCGGGAGCATCCCTAGGGCTTTGCTGGCCAGCCAGCCTAGCCTGTTGGCACTGTCTCATAACCAAGGTGGGCAGCTCAGGAAGGACAATAGCCAAAATTGACCTATGGCCTCTGTATGTGTGTGTGTACGCACAGAAATGGGTTCTGTGTCCCACTGACCACCTGGGACTGTTAATCCTGAATTATTAAGTGAGCAACTGATTAGTGGCTAATCTGCTATGTAACCACCAAATCTTGTGAAGTTATGGAATGCTTTGCTTTTTGCTTATAGCTCTTCTGGAAAGGAAAAAAAAGTTGTGTTTTATGGAACAAGTTACTATGATATGATCTGAACTGACTTCCAATTCCCCCGTAGCCCAGGAATGACTCATAATCCTCTTCCCTCAACCTCCCAAGTTCTGGGATCCTAGGTAGATGCTGCAATATTTCCAAATTAAAACAGATACAAGAGCTTCGGATCATCAGTCACAACACCCGTGCCCAAGCACTGGTTGACTCTCAGCCAGCTCTATGGGTTCAAACCACTGTCATCTAGGAGAATGCTAAGGCATTCTCTGAGTATGTCTGTTTCCAGGCAGGGCTAATCAGGAAGAAACACCCCAACATGTGGGCATCTGCCCCCCGTGGGACTGAAGCTCTGCACAGACGTAACGGAAAGGAGAAGGTAAGGAATTGCCCTTCTCTTTGTCCTGACTGGGATGAAGTAAGCAGCCTCCAAACAAAGCTTTGCCCAAGTTTATGCATGGACTGGCCCTCTGAAACCATAAACTGAAGCAAATCTCTCCTATGTTTAAATTATTCTGTCAGGTATTTTGGTCTCCATGACACAGAAATAACTAATACGTTCATCAGCCAATGTCAGCCACTAACAGCATGCGTCCAACATTATTTACTCTGTCACTTTATGCCTTTAAAATGCATTGGCCTGCTCAGCATAGTAGTGCTTGCCTATAATTTCGGAACACAAGAGGTAGATGGAGGTGATCAGGAATTCAAAACCAACTTCTACAAGTTCAAGCCTCAAAGGAAAAAAAAGGAAGAAATTAGAAGGGACGGTAGTCACAGAGAGGAGAGAAGAGGGAGAAAAAAGACCCGTCTTTAAAAGCACACACCATTAATCCCAGCACTCAGAAACAATCAAATCTGTTAGTTTAGGGCTAGCCTGGTCTACATAGTGAGTTACAGGACATTCAGGGCTGCATAGTGAGATCCATTTGAAAAACACTAAAAGAAAAAAAGATGGAAAGAAAATGCATTGATTGGTTATGTCACTGTTTTCTTCTTTTGTGGGACTAGAAATCCTCCACCAACTAAGCTACAGCCCGGCCTTGTTTATTGAGACAGTCTCTAGAGCTCAGGTGACCTTGACTTTCCCAGAAGACGGAATCCCAGAATGTTCCTGGTTAGTTGTGTTACTTTTTAATTTTTACCTAAAAGGAAATTAGAGGTAGATATTTCTGGGGTTGGCCATTTTAAAACACTTTCCTAGTATAAGATTTCAGAGTGAGGTCCTAATAGCCGGAGGTGAAGAAGCCACATAGAATGAGTGAAAATCGCCATCTGGGAGAAGCAGGGTGTCTTCACCAGTTTCTTCCGCGAAAGAAAAGCGCTCACCACCGTCACATGAGAATAGATAGCACCACATTGGCAATGGATAGCTGTGCTTCTCCAAGCTAGAAAGACCCTAAGTGCTTCGTCGGCAGTACACTTGGCACTCCCTTGGTGCCAGGCAAGTATTCCAGCTCCATCTACAAGCAGGTTTTACGAGTGACAGAGGGCTGGTCACATGAGACACCGGGGAGACAAAGAAGTGCTTTGACAGCACACGTGGGAAACAGGAGCAGCGGAGGAGGCCGTGCCAACTTTGCAGGCATTCAGGGTATCGGTCAGAGTGCAGTGAGATTAAAACAGTGTAGACTTGAGAAGGAAGCTTCTTCAGTGCTTCCCTGGCCTCACACCCTGCCCTGCTGCCATGCCACCACGCTGGATGCAACCTTTCAATGCAGGTGTTTGTCGGAACCCAAGCCTCATCAGGGGTGGGGCCATGCTTCAAGTTCTCTGTGTCAGGCTTCTGTTTCATCCCACACAGCCATTGAGGCCCCATCATGGTATCTGAATGACAGTTATTAACAACTACTGTGAATACAATGGACAACTACTGTGACATATCAAGCAAGGCTTTGGGATTGGAGGAGAAGAGACCCAGTGATCTGAGATTGGTCCCCGAAAGATAAGTCCCCATTATCCAGGAAGATAGTTCCCAATACCACTCAGCCATTTTAAAAAATATTTTTTCTGTGTAAGTGTGTGTGTGTGTGTGTGTGTGTGTGTGTGTGTGTGTGTGTGTGTGCCCTTAACCCCTGAACCATCTTTCCAGCCCAATGGATTGTGCATTGCCATTTGATGGGCTCCATAATAATGGTCAGTGGGCAAACAGGAATATCTCACGTAGGCCTCATCAGCCCCAAACAACTCAGAGGCTATGCAGGCTGGGTGACCTTTAGAACATAGCCATTTCCCAGGAAATGCTCAGCTCAGCAAGCAGCTGAGCATGGATCCTGAGGGCCAGGAAGGTACAACTTTCAGATCAATATTTATTAGTGGAAGGACCCCCCCCCCCGCCCCCTCAAGTTGTGTCTCCAGGGGGCCTTTGTGGCTGTGATGTAGAGTAGATCAACATGCATCTCGAAGGATGATAACTGGATGTCCTGGCAGTCAAGCAGGGAAAGAATTTCAAATACACATATCCAGGCTCTGTACCTCCCCACTCCCCCCATCCCCCTGGATTCAGCCAGTCTGGGGCAGTTCAAGAAACAAGTTGGGTTTGTTCATTTGTTTTTAAGGATTTATTTATCATGTACACAGTGTTCTGACTGCGGACCAGAAGAGGGTACCAGATCTCATTCATTATAGGTGGCTGTGAGCCACCATGTGGATACTGGGAACTGACCCAGAACCTCAGGAAGAGCAACCAACACTCTTAACAGCGGAGCCATCTCTCCAGTCCCCAAGTTTTTATAAATAAAACTATCCTATCCTCTTTCAGATAGTGTAGGATGGTCATTTAACCAAAAGTACTTCAGAGACAATGGGCAGGGACAGGCCACCAACCTGGAGTATTGTAAAAATACATACTCTTTGGACGTCATGATTTTTCATTCTTTGGTGGTTGGGGACAGATGAGACAGGATTTTGTGATGTAGCCCAGGCTGGTGTAGAATTTTCAAGCAAACAGCTGTAAGCCTTTCAACCTGGGTACACACATGTATACATGACACATGCATTCACAGGGCATCCACAGTAGTGTCCTGCCATATGGTTGCTGAGAATTGAACCTGGGTCCTCTGGAAGAGCAGCTAGTGCTCTTAACCACTGAGTCATCTCTCCAGCCCTGCCTTGTAGTAGGAGGTTTCTATCCTACTAACAACTCTCAAATACTCAGCAGCCATTTCCCAAATAATTGACTCAGAGACTTAATCTCACAGTAACTGCAGGGCCAGTAGCTCAAGCATATTACCATCTAGCTTTTACGCTTAAATAAACACATAATTCTTATCTATATTTAGCCACGTGGCTTGGTACCTTTTCTTAGTCAGCACTCTCATCTTGCTTCCTCTGTGTCTGCCTGGTAATTGCTTCTCTGTCTTTCCTCTTCCCAGAATTCTCTTAGTCTGGCCACCTGCCTGTACTTCCTTCCTGGCTACCGACTAATCATCATTTTATTAAACTCAATACCAGTGACAAACCTTTACTGTACAAAAGCATTGCCCCACACTGCGTATCTACTTTTTAAGAGGATGGTCTCATTCTTCAGAACTCACTATGCAGCCCAGACTTGCCTCAATTTCAGTATAATCCTCCTGTCTCAGATGTCCAAGTGCTGGGGGTTACACATCTGAGCCACGATGCCCCACTTTTGTTCTTATTTTCTTTCTTCCCTTTATTAGGGACTCTAATTAAAAAAAAAATTAGAGGCCATGTGTAGTGGTATTATGTTGTTACATTGTAAATAACTGTCCTGCTTACTGGTTTTATAAAAATGCTAATTGGCCGAAGGCAGATAGGAAGTGTGGGCAGGACTTCCAGACTAAGAAGACTCTGGGAACAGGAAGAACAGGGCAGAGATGCCACAGAGACTCCAGAGAAGGCAGAAGAAGCAGAAGACAACTATACTGCTCTGAGAAAAGGTACTGAGCTCCATGGCTGAACAGGATAAGAATCATGAGTTAGTTTAAGGGTAAAAAGTTAGCAAGTTATATGCCTGGGCCTTAGGCTGATCAGCATGAAACTCATAAACCTCTGTGTGTTTCTGTGAGACTTTGGGATTGCTGTTCCAGATAAGAAGTGGTGGGCAGGTCCAAACTGTGGAGCTAGTTCGGGCCAGAAACCTCATGTTACAGCCATGAGCTAGAGAGATGGCTCAGCAAATGAGAGCTCTTCCAGAAGACCTAGGTTCAATTCCCAGCACCCACATG
Organism: Phyllotis vaccarum; assembly: GCA_033318265.1. Taxonomy (NCBI): domain Eukaryota; kingdom Metazoa; phylum Chordata; class Mammalia; order Rodentia; family Cricetidae; genus Phyllotis; species Phyllotis vaccarum. The sequence goes on along the minus strand of JARWLC010000001.1, from coordinate 72,842,675 downwards.
GCAGCTCTCAACTGTCTGTTACTCCAGCTCCAGGACTTCTGACACCCTCCCACAGACATACATGCAGGCAAAACACCAATGCACATAAAATAAAAATAAATTTTAAAAAAATTAGGTCATTGTTTTAGTAAATATTCCTTAAGTGCTACGTGCTTGATGTTGGGGCAGGTGGCACCCCAGAATCTAAAAGTGAAACTAAAGACTTATTCAGATTAGTCATGAGTAGTTCCCTAAAACAGCAATACAGGAGGACCGTTTCCAACAGTCAGGGTAGATGCAGCAGTCTGAGGTCACTGTTAGTCAGCAGGGCCTGTGCATAGGAAGAAAAACTGAGCACAGCAGGATGGGAAAAGAAAGAGCAAGTAGAGTCCAACGTTACTTTCATGTATTTCAAAATGGCAGAAAGCAGGGACACGCTAACATCTGTGTCTCCAATTCACTAGTTCCTGTCGACTCTCAGGAGCTTGAGGACATCCTTGGTACTGGAGTCCCAGTTTGCCAAGCTAACTTGATATACTGGGCGTAGGAGCACATGCCTTTAATTTTAACACTCAGGAGCCAGACGTAGGATGATATTTGAGCCTGATTTGATCTATATAGCAAGCTCAAAGACATTCAAAACTACAGAGAGAGACCCTATCTCTATAAATAAATAAAAAAGCCAGGTGTTGTGGCCCACGCCTTGAATCCCCCAGCACTCAGGAGGCAGAATTTTGAGCTTGGGGCCAGTCTGGTCTGCTACACAGAGAAAACCCTGTCCAAGCAAACAAACTTCTGAATAAGGGAGAAAAATATAATGTTGAATCTATATAATAAAGTCACATGCTCTGAAGTTTATAATTTTAGTCTAGAAGCACTGATCATAACTCCTTAAAAGTAAGACAACTTGCTTTTAAAAAAATGCCATAACTTCCAGAGAGCTAGATTACACTGCTATGGGACTACGCTTGTATACACTTTAAATATTTGTTATTGTAATTATTGGTTTAATAAAATACTGGTCAAGTAGCTAGACAGGAATTAGAGTCAGGGCAGCCAGGCTAGGAGAATTCTGGGAAGTGGATGAGCAGAGATGCAGAGGAAACGGGATGAGAATGCTGGGCTGAGCAAAAGATCCCGAGCCACATGGGCTAAGCATAGATAGGAAGAATGGGCCAGCTTAAAGCAGAAGAGTTAGATAGTAAAAGCCTGAGCCATAGGCCAAACAGTTTGTTATTAACATAAGCCTCTGCATGTTATTTGGGACAAAAAGGCAGTGGGTCAGGACTTTGAACTACATTACACCCAAGAATTCTCTTCAGCTTCCTACGGAGTCTAATAGGAGAGGGGACAGTCAATAAAAGGCAGGGGCCTCGGCATATAGGCACTGGGGAAGTTGTAATTAAGTCAGAATCAATAATAAAGCAAAGTACTTCCTGGAACGTAGTAAACAGTGTTGTTTGCTTTCCTGAGTGGTTTCTCCTTCTTCCTCACTGACACATCTGTCTTCAGGTATCTGTTCCTCTACACTGCTCTTGTATAGACACTTCCTTACACCCTGTGAAGGCACTGTGGCTAGTCTAGCGGTCTCTTTGTCCCTGGTTGTGTTAGGCATGAATCGATGCCATGTTCTGTCCAGTGAGATGCGATAGAAAATCACCTGTAACTTTCTGAGAGGGGCTCCCTAAGGCCTGAAGAGTATAGAAAAGTAGACATTCAATCTCCTTTTTCTCTGGCATCTCTGCCTGTGTAGTGGATACGCCTGGAGCTGCTGGAGCCATCTTGTAAGTATTACACCAAGAAAAGAGAGGAACAGTGTTTCTCTGTGGCTCACACTCCCAGCATTGAGGATGCAGAGGCAGACCTCAGAGACCCACCTGCCCCCGTCTCTCTAATGCTGGAATTAAAGGTGCATACCACCATGCCCAGAAAAAATAATACATCGTGAAGAAAGAAAATTGTGGTCTCTAAGGAAAGAAAAATTGTGCTGAGCAAAGGACAAGGGTTGCTTTCTACTTAACAATCTTTGGTTTTCTTTTTGTTTGTTTGTTTTGCTTTGTTTTGTTTTTCCAGACAAAGTTTCTCTATATAACAGTCCTGACTGTCCTGGAACTCACTATGTAGACCAGACTGGCCTCAGACTCACTGTGATCCACCTCCTCTACCTCCCAAGGGCTGGCATTAAAGGCATGTGCCTCCACTGTCTGACGGGTGCTCTTCTGTTTTTCTATGAGTGTAAAAAGTCTTCAACTTGTGATGAAAAACAAAAATGACAAGTTTTAAAAAGAAACAACCAGGGTGGGAACAGAAAAGGGTGGGAGGGAGGGGCTGGTGGAGAGGAGAGAGAGAGGACACTGCTGTTGGAATATAAAATAACTCTGAGAGAGAGGGAGGGAGAGGGAGGGAGGGAGAGAGAAGGAAAGGGAGGGAGAGGGAGGGAGGGAGAGGGAGGGAAGGAGAAAAAGGGAGGGAAGGAGAGAGGGAGGGAAGGAGAGAGGGAGGGAGAGGGAGGAAGAAAGAAAAGAAAGAGAAATGAGAGAAGAAAGGAAGGAAAGAACGAGAAAAGAAATAAATGAGACGTTCGTCTTAGAAATATGAAAACACCTCCCAAAGGTGGGAAGTGAAACAAGGGTCCTTCCTTCAGTCAAGTCTTGCCCAGGATGCCAGAAACCCTGGGTCAGTCCACACCACTGGAGAAAGAGCCCAAACAGCAGGGCCCAAAGGATGGAGTTCGTGGCCTCCATTGACCAAAGCAGCATCAGCTGTCTATAATCTCAGCAGAGAGGTAGAGGCGGGAGAAAGAGGTTCAGGATTCTATAAAGAGATTCCTGGCAGAAGAAATGAAAGTCGTTCTGTGTGGGTGAGAGAGTGGAGGAAAAGACATAAAGGGTAGGGGGCACTGAGGTGGCACAGGCCTTGGGGAAGAGGTAAAGGCCAGCCTTAGATCCACAGGACTCTCTCAAAAATCCAGTAGAGAAAGCTTCTAATAAAGTGGTCAAGTCGGGATTAAAAGGAACCATGGCAGAGGTGCATTGAAGCAGACTGCTTGGGGAAACTGAGGTGAAGGGCCCCAACTGATGGGAAGGGAGCTCAGTGGGGTGAGGGGGAGTCTCAGGAGTGACTCGTGGGGAGCAGCGCCTTTTTGTTAGCTTTGGGAAGTAAAATCAGTCTAGCATGATGGCTCTTTTCCCACCCGTCCTTCCTTCAGCCTGTGCACAGGAGTATCCAGCACAGGTCATGCAGCTCCAGCTAAGCCTTATCAACAGATGATTAGTATAAAAATGCGGCAAATCATCTCCCAGCTGGTGTGAGGGATGGAAAGCCCCTGGAACTGCACCGGGTCCTTTTCTTTCCAGGCTCACATGAAGATTCTGTAAAGTTTTCTCAGGGTTTTTTGGCTTTGTTTCTTACATTGATCCGGTGCCGCAGTACACATCCCCAGGGATTCCAGTGAGAATACCCAATGCTCAAAAATTGCTAGGCATTTTCCTATCATCTCAGTTGAGGGAAGCTGGGTCTCAGAAATGCTAACGAAGCTGCTGGTGACACAGCTTCAGTGGGAGGGACAGAGATGTGAACTTTCCTGGAGCTTGCTGATCAGCCAGTGTGAGCTTTAGGCTCAGTGTCAAAAAAAAAAAAAAAAAAAAAAATAGGGGAAGGTTAATGGGTTAATGTTAAGGAAAGACAGCCAGAGCTACACAGAGAATCATCTCCAAAACAAATGAGGAGGGAGGAAGAAAAATAAACAAAAGAAAAGAATATTCAATTTTGCTGGGCAGTGATAGCCCATACCTTTAATCCCAGACTGGTAGATCTCTGTGAGTTCAAGGCCAGCCAGGTCTACAGAGTGAGTTCCAGGCAACCAGAACTACACAGGGAAATCTTGTTTGATAAAAGCCAAATAAATAAGAACAAAAATACTTGAAAAAGATCTGAGGCGCAAATCCCAAATGTTAATCAATGGTAGAAACCCCGTTTCACGAGATCCCCAGCTCCAAAACAACAGAGCTAAGCTAAGTGACCCTGTAGTAACAGTGGTTAACAGCTGTATTGAACATATTCAGATGCTCTCTTATGGTTGCTGCTACACAAAACACCGTACAAACTATTTCCATACCGCTTCAGTATACCAATATTCTAATAGTCTACAGATTACCTCAAATATATAGGACAATATCTATGGGCTAATTATAAGTACTAGCCATTTTATATTTGATTTTAGTATCCATGGATTCTTTTCTGGGTGGAGTTTCTGGAACCAATCCTCAGGATACTGAGGTATTACTGTTCTGTCTTTTGTTGTGCACATTTGTACACTTAGGGCATTTGTAGCCTAACTTTACATTTGGTGTTAGGAAAATATTCTCTTTTACTATTTCCATATGGCTGCCAGCTTTCCATTTGTCTATCTATTCCTGTGCCAACAACATTCAATACTTATTTCTTTGCAGTATAAACTACTTTTTATTTCATGTTTCCAACACTGACTTAGCTATTTAGGGACTTTTACCCCTACTCTGTGAAATTTTATCAATTTCCTTAAATTTTTATTACGTATTTAATTATTTAATATTGAGACAGGCTCTCTTTGCATATGCCTGATTGTTTTGGAACTCACCATGTAGACTAGGTTGGTCTTGAACTCACAGAGATAGTTACTATAGTTTTAAAGTTTTCTCCATGAGAATATTACTATTGGGAAGAAGGGATGGTCCTGTAGTTAAGAGAATGTATTGCTCTTTCAGAGGACCAGAATTTGGTTCCGAGTACCACACCTTGGCTCAGACTCTCTGGAACTTCAATTCCACGGGATGTAATGCCTTCTTCTGACTTCTGTAGATACAAGACACATACATGGTGAGCACACATACATGCAGGCAAAACAACTTATACACAATAAATAAATAAATGCTTACTCAACAGTTTAAGGGCACAAGTTCAGATCTAGCACCCTTGTAGTGCATGAATTCTATTTAGTATATAATAAAACCTGAAGCCAGATATTGGGGGAAAACTGAAATGTCAGAGAGACAGGGAACAAACCACAGCCACTTCTCACCCAACCAACTCCTTAGGCCAAATGGGGTAGGTCCTATCCCCATGGGTCCTCAGACTGACTGGGCCACGTGGGTAAAGGGAAGAACTTCTGCCTTCTCCTCTCCTAAATTCTTTCCCTGCCCAACTATTTCAATTTCTGGATCAACTTTCCTAGTGCTAGGATTAAAGGTGTGTGCCACCACCACCTGGCTCTGTTCAGCCTTGAATTCACAGAGATCCAGAGGATCTCTCCCTCCCTTCATGGCTTGGCTATGTGGGTGACTCTGCCCTCTGATATACCAGGCTATTTTTATTAAATATACAATATGTCACCACACCCTTGTAAGAAGCTCATTCCTGTAACTTCAGCTCCAGGGAAGGTAGAAACAGGGGGCTATTTGCTTCCAGCTTAGCCAAGAGAACATGAACCCCAGTTAAGGAACAGACCACTTCAAAGGAAAGAGCAAGGCATGCTATCAGTAGCCCCTGCTCCTGGATAAATCAAAGGTGTACACAGATACACATCCATAATTATATAAGTGTAACTAACACTTGGGAGGCTGAGGTAGGAAAATGTTGAACTTTGAGAACAGACTGGTTCACAAAAGAAGATTCTGTATTTTAAAACAAAGTCAGGTGTGGTGGTGCAAGCCTTATTTCCAACACTCAGGAGGCAGAGGCAAACAGATCCCTGAGTTCCAAGACATCCTGGTCTAGATAGTGATTCCAGGACAACCAGGATTACATAGAGAAATCCTGTCTAAAACAAACAAAGTCAAACAAACTAAAGACCCAAGGGGTCAACAAGTTGTCTCAACAACTAAGGAAGCACACTTTCAACATCAATGTCCAGGTCCCACACACATGATGGAAAGAGATAACCAAGTCCTTCATGGTGCCCTCTGACCTCCATGTGGCACACTCTGGTACATATGCATGCAAATATATACACAAACATATAATGAATAAGCAAATGTAATAAAAAATAGCAAATTTTACAACGTGAAACTTTATTTTTTGATTAAACTCCAACTGCTTTAAATGTGATTAAGCAAATCCCTATTCATTAATGACCTTGATGTTGCTGAGAGAAAATCTGCCCAGTGTGATGGAGGACTACACAGTTAAGTTGTATTACGCAATCCCCCAAGACGTGTCTACCTGTGACTGGCCTCATTTGGGAAGGGTATTGTTACAGATGCTGTGGAGTTAAAGTGAGGTTATACTAGACAGGGTGGGTTCCAATCCGATGACAGATAGTCCTTATAATAAAAGGAAATGTAGACACAGACACATAAAGAAAATTCCATGTGCTGACAGAAGCAGAGAGTAGAGTAATCCATCTTCAAGCCAGCGTATGCCAAGATTGACAGAAGTTTCCGAATGTAAGCGAAGAAGACTGCTCTCTAAGACCCTCTAGAAAAAAGCATGGCCCTGAATAACCTTACTTCAAATGTCTCACTTTGAGAACTGAGAGGCAGGCAATGTACTTCTGATATTCTGTATGTCTATTTATGATTATGTCACTTGTCACAGCACTAGGCGCATAATAACCTCTATTATGTTTGCAATGAGAAGACAGAAGTGTGTCTTTCCATTGGTTCCTGTATAGATGGGAAAAATCTGGCCAGATGGTCAGAAGAGGGGAAAACTGAAGGTGTGGTGTCAAAGCAGTATGCAAAGGAGGTAGGTATGTCAATAGGCCTTTCTAAGATACCATCTTACCATCCGTAAGATATTTCTGTCTTTGTGAGTGCTTACTGAAGAAGACGCACTGAGATGATGCTCTTAGTTTTTTTTTTTCGGGGGGGGGGGTGGCATTGTTGTTTGTTTGTTTGTTTGAGACAGGGTTTCACTGTGTATGTAGCCCTGGCCATCCTGGAACTCACTCTGTAGACCAGGCTGGCCTCAAATTCACAGAGATCCACCTGCCTCTGCTTCCCAAGTGCTGGGATTAAAGCACCAGCATCACTGGGCAAGGATACTCTTAGTAACTAACAAGGCAATATAACATATAGTCTGTGGATGCCAAACAATCTTTTTGTTCTTATTTTGTGGACTCATACACAAAGTAGCCATGATGGCAAGGGTGGGAGCAGATAGGACACCATTGCCCAGAATGATCAATAGCTGCCTGGTATGGGGGGATTACATTGTCACACATTCATAGTCTGTGGATAGACGATGTTTCTACCTGTCATGATTCTGCCAAAATCTCCACAGAACACCTTACTTGCCGTTGTGCTCTTCCATACAGCATGGCTTCTGATCACAAGAAACTCCTTCCTAGTCGTGGGAATGAGCCTGTGTAATTTACATGCTCCATCAGCTAGAAGTGGCTTACTAACTGAAGGATTACACCACCTGCAGTTATTGCCCACATGTGTGCACGATGCAATGACAAATCACTAGGAGTGAGTGACATATGGATGGTAGAAATTTATGTAGCTCAGCTCTGGAGGTTGGAAGTCCAAGATGAAGGTCCTGTCAGTGTGGTTTGCAATGAGCTGTCGCTTCCTCACAAACAACCTTCTTTTCCACGGCATCCCTGACTTCTGGAAGAGGGAAGGATATGTCCACCCTCTTACAGAATTGGCACCGACCTAATTTGTCAGGGCTCTCACTATACAATCTAACCAACCCTCAAAAGCTTCGCCATGATATACTATTTAATTTGGGGGTGGGATTTTCAAACTAGGAATTTAAAGAGAGACCACAGCAGTGAGTAAATACTTTAAAGACAGAATTCTGTCTTGTAAGGTTCACTGTTGGCTTTAAGTGGGGATAAACCGAGAAATCCATGTATGATTGAGAAAAGGGTTATTAAAAGATTCTATAGGGAAGCAAGTCACACACAATAGGGCAAATTCAGTGGCAGAGTCCCTGGAAGGCAGTAGGCAGATCCAACACTGCTTCATGCTGCCTGATCCAGTCTTCTTCTCCATCCAAGAGTGTGAGAGAAAAGGGCCTTGCCTTCCTGTTTCCCAGATCTTAAACTAGCTCAAAGGCCACACCTTAGTAGCTGATACACAAAGGCCTTAGGTGATAGGAATATGCACTACATAGGGTGACTATTTTATCACCATTGTTTGCATATCAAGAGTATACAGGTTAGAAATCAAGATTTGCAGTGAGCTATTCAAGACAGTTATGCATGAACAATCCTCTTGGAAACTGTTTCTTCTTGTCCTAGCAACTCGGAGGTTTGCTGATTTAACTTATTCCCCCAAACGTTCCACCATAGAACAGTCAAGCAGCCACCAATTTGGAACATGCTGCTATCACTTGATGGTTTTAAACCTGCGTCACAAACCAGTGACCAGGAAAGGTCTCTGGACTGATGGACTGATCCCAACTAGCAAAAATCCCAGGCACCTTGGGGTGCTGCCAGTGCAGGGGTGTGTTGGGAACATAGGCATATCCAGAGATGGCCCTTCCCACTTCAACACCCATTAGTGCATACTAATAGGAAACTGTAATAAAAAATCATAAAGGGATTTAAAATGCCATACTGAAGTTTAGATCACTTTCCAGGTCAACAGACCAGCTGAACTTCTGAGGTCAAAGGAAATGTGAACTAAGCACTGGAAAGAGGAAGTATCAGCTCTGCCACTCTAGACTCAGGACCAGCACAGAAATGGGTTATGGTAGCTTCGCGTTTGTTTTCATTACATGGGTATTTATTGATTCATAAGTATTAATCATTATTTTCTTTTATATCCACTATAATATTCAGGATGTTGGAGGTCGGTTTTGCAAAATATTTAGTAGAGCTATGACTAAAATTAAAAAGCTATCAGTGTTGTATTTTTAAAAAGGCACAAGAGGGAGACCTTGGTGGATTGGAGCCAAGATGTACTCCACTGCAGATAAGGGACAGAGACACCAAGCAGACAGCACTCAGGGAAAAGTTTCATTTGGTGGGGGAGGGGAGAGGGAGAGAGACAGAGAAAGGGGGGGGGAGGGAGGGAGAGCAGAAGGGGGGGGAGATGCAAATGCAACCTGGTGGGAAGAGAGAGAGAAATGGGGAGGGTCTTGCCTTTAATAAGGAAATTTAGCACCTGCACATACACTGCCTGTGCACAGACTACAGACCATGTAACAGACTACATAACTCTGGGCTGTCTAGGCATTTGCCTGAGTACCAGCAATGCATGCATGGCCATAGGACCCTGGAGTGCCTGAGATGCTAATAATCAGTAGCTGGGGGTAGTGGGGCATGTCTCCACCCTCAACAGGAGGACCGGGAGTCTAAGGCTAGCCGGGCTATAAGAAATCCTACCCAAAATAATAATAATTAAAAAATAATACAGGGCCAATAACATGAATCACTACATTAAGGCACTTACTGCTAAGCCTGTGTTCAATTCCCAGGACCCACATGGTAGAAGGAGAGAGATGATTCTTACAAATTGTCCTCTGTCTTCCACATATGTGCCATATATTGGGAATTTAAATAAGATGTCTCTGACTGTTTCAAGCATTTTATATTTGGTCCCAAGTTGGTGTATCTCTTTTTATTATTTTACTTTTATTCGAACCTAGGCAAGGGCTTCATCCAGCATTCCATTTACAGCAAATGAAGGAGGAAACCCCAGGCCCCAGGCCCTGATTACAATGGGCTTCTATAGGCAAAACTACAAGCAGGGAGCTGTATGTCTTGACATTCTAGGATTGGGTAAGGGGACATAGAGTGAGGTAATCTTTTGAAATCTTGAAATTATTGGTCAGGATATAGGAGCATAACAGCTAACAGTTATAGAATGCTGACAAGATTTATGGCAGATATGGGATGTCTGCAGAGAATCTGGCTCTTTTTAAATTTTACTACCATGCCCCCTGTTTGACTGTGTCTGGGATGTTTGCTTTTTGAACTCTGCTGTCACAGCACATTTTGGGGGCTTGGGTTCAATTCCCCCTCCTCCTCCCCGATAACCATATGGAGGCCTGTTCTCAGGATGGTGTTGGTTCTGCTCTTTCAGTATCTATCTGGAAAAGTCTGGGAGAGGTGGCCTTGCTGGAGGAAGTGTGTCAGAGGGTCAGACTGGGCGTTCAAACACAATTTCCAGTTTACTCTCTCTCCTTATCACACCTGATTTTCAAGGCCTGTGCCCTCAGCGATGTGTGCCCGCCTTTAATCCCAGCACTCTGGAAGCAGCCTCGGGCAGATCTCTGTGAGTCTGAGTCCAGCAAGGTTACAAAGTGAGTTCCAGGACAGCCAGGGCTACACAGGAAGAGAAACCCTGTCTTGGAACCTCCCCACAAACGCTGTGAGCCCTCTCATTTGTCCACTGCTTGCTGCCAGGCTTCTCTACCTGAACTCTTTCCCTTTTGGAACCATAAACCAAAATCCCTCCCTGCTCTTGCCTTGGTCACGATATTTTACCACAGCAATCACATGCAGCCAGATACAAAACTTAATAATAATAAATGTAGTTTTTTGTTTGTTTCTCTACGTAACTATGGCTGTCCTAGAACCTGTAGACCAGGCTGGCCTTGAACTTACAGAGACCCACTGGGCTGTGCCTTCCAAGTGCAGGGATCAAAGGCATGCTCCAACACTGGCTACCAATAAATTGAATTTTTAAAGTAGTCAGTATTCAATTAATTTTTATTTTAGCCTTTAGACTTAAAACACATAAAGCTTAGAGTTTATCATTTTAACCATTGTGGGGTATTTGGTACTGGGAGCCACGGAGCGCTCTACCACGGAAGAACAACTCTACCACAGTTTTAACCACTTCTACCAGTATTGAAATACATCCATGTTTTGTGCAACTACCGACGTTTCTCCATCTCCACTAACTGAAGTGCTGCATGCATTGAGTAATCAGCTTCTGTGTGTCCTCCAGACCTGGGCTGTATCAACTACCATCCTGCTTCCTGTCCCAGTGACTGTTCTGACTATCTCATCTAAGTGGAATCATACAGCATTTGCCTCCTTGTGAACAGATTTTGTGGGGGTTGAGGAGTATTGGGGATTGAGGCTAGGGCTGTGTGTGCTAGGCCTAGTGATCTACCACTGAGCCACATTCTGACAGCCTTGGTAACTGGAATCTTTAAAAAGATTTACTTTGCCTGGCATGGTAGCACACACCTTTAAACCTAGGACTGGGAAGGCAGAGGCAGGTGTATCTCTTAAGTTCAAGGCCAGTCTGGTCTACAGAGTGAGTTCCTGGACAGCCAGAGCTGTATATAGAAAAACCCTGTCTCAAAAAACCACACACATACGGTATCTTATTTTATGACACTTTAGCTTAATAAATAAATAAATAAATAAATAAATAAATAAATAAATAAATAAATAAATAAATAAATATCAAATCAAAATAACAACAAAATGAATCTAAAAAAATTAAACATCAAAAAATTAAAAGATAAAATATACAAAATCATTTAACCAGAGAGAAATAAGCTATATTTTCACTAGGAACAATAAATTCTATTTCTATCGGTTAAAATAATCTTTATTATCAGTACCTTTTCTACAAATTCAGGAGCTGTATAATAATCTCCCGTCTTAAAAACAAAACAGAGAGCCAAGAAATGTGCTCGAGACAGGATATCTGAGCACGGGTGGATGTTGACCGTATAGTACTAGGTGGAGAAATCTGAAGAGCCGCTGCTCAGGTTCCCTTTTAATTTTTCTTCCTGGTGAATCTTCCAGTTTGTGCCAGTTTGCCAGTTTGTGCAATGTTCGGCCTCATCCATAGAGGGCGCTAAGAAGACACTGCGAGGCACTGCGGTTACCTCTCTGCCCTGCTGGTTCCAATGGTGCTTCCTGTGGCAGTCCATCTCGACCCAGAGGATGACTTCCGGCTCACCAACCCTGACCTAACCTAGGCAGAAGTGTGAATCCCAAGTCCATCACGAGGTCTCTTCTAGGTCGGTTCCTAAAGGCATGCTCCCTGAGCTCAAACTTTGCATTCCTTGTCTCCTGGTAAATTTTCAGTTTGGTCTGTTAACACCACAATCAAATCTCTTCCTGTTTCTTCTCCTCCTCTTCCTCCTCTGCCCTACACCACAGGGTCTCACTATGTACCCCAGGCTACCTGGGACTGACTACCCCTATTATTTCTTAAATTTCAGGTATAGTTAGTTTAGTGGTAGGCCGGTTGCCTGATATAAACAAGGTCAAATCCCAGCATCACAAAATAAATAGGTAAATAATAAATAAATTAGCATGTTCTGTGTCCATTTCAATTCCTTCCTCCTCAAGTGTTGATCGTACTAACATTTCACAATTTCTTAGATTTCAATTCTGAGTTGTAACTGATCTATTTCTCCATTTCTCTTTTCTTTGGACCCAGCTACTTTGTCCTTTTTAAGGCTACAATAAGGAATCTGAACATCTTGTATTTCTTCATTTCAGTACTTCCTCAAAAACAGTGTGCGTGTGAGTGTATGGGTGGGTGGTGGGTAGGTGTGTTTGTGTGGTGTGTGTTTGTGGAGGGATGTGGGGGAGGGTGGGGGGGTTGAGAGTCTCATTTCATCTCACTATGTAATTCTGTTCTGGAACTCACTACATAGATTAGGCTAGCCTAAAGGCATGAACCACCACGCCTGCCTTAATTTTTTTTTTAATATCTATTTATTTATTGAGACAGCCCTGGCTGACCTGGAACTCACTCTGTAGACCAGGGTAATCTTAAATTCACCAAGAGCTGTCTGTATCTGCTTCCCAGATGCTGGGATCAAAAGTGTGCACCACCACACTCAAGGCAAAAAATTCTTTTTAAAGTGGGTCTTTGTGTGATAAACTTTCTGAGAATTTGTAAATCAGACATGTTAGTTTTATTATACCCTACTCTGTGTGTGTGTGTGTGTGTGTGTGTGTGTGTGTGTGTGTGTATGTATATTCTTCTATTTTGTTCTCTTGAGACTGAGTTTTTCAGAGCTCAGGCTAGCCTCCAACTCATTATGTAATTGAATGTGACCTTGAAGATCTCATTATATAACTGGGGATGACCTTGAACTCCTGAACTTCCTGATCACCTTCCAAATTCTGGGATTAAAGGCTTGTGTCACCACATCCGGCTCTTCTCTGTTTCTGCCTTTGAGAAGCGATCTTACTTTTAGCCCAGCTTGACGTCTGTCTGAGAATTCTGCCTCAGTCTCCAGCGCATGAAGTGAGCCATGGTGACCCAGTCTGATAAATGGATTTTAGATGACTGTTTATTTAGAACTTTAAGTATAAAATTCTAGACTCAAAGGTTTTCTGTTTTGTCTTTTAGCATTTAACAGCTTCTACCATCTTGCAGCCAGTGTACCTTTGAGAAGTCTACACGTTCTGTTTCTAGAAGAGACTGTTTTCTTTATCTTTAATGCTCTTACATTCCTCCATAATGTGTTTACTGTGGACTTTTCTTATCTCTTCCCTTCGCTGCTTTAAGAACCCTTTCAATCTGAAACTTGACTCTATTATTTATTCAGATATGCCCTCTTCCTTCTCGGCCTTAGAACACAGATCCCTGCTGCACGGGGCAGTGGCTGAGTGCCACTTAGCACAGCCTCGTTTCCCTTTAGCTTCATTTGGACTCATCTTCCATTAACTCTTGCATTTGCTCCTCTGTCCTCCATATTTTCTTGCTGTGTTTTATTCATTAACACTTGCTATAGGTTTCTCCACTTGCTGGTGTTTAAAGCAGGAATCAGCAAACAGCATCCCCATTCTGTGTGCTGTAAAAGCTCATCCCCACAGTCAATCCTTGTGCCCATGGGCTGTGCAGTGATGCTCTTCCCCATGGAGTGCTGGCTCTCAGTGCTTTGGTGTTATGACAGCCAAGGACAGTGTGGCTGATGAAGTTTACAATTGGACTAACTGGCTGTTTACATAAAGAAAAGCTTGATGAGTCTGGGATGTAGCTCAGTTGGTAGAGTGCTTCCTAGCATGCCCAAAGCCCTGAGCTTGGTACCCAGCACCTCATAAAACCAGGCATAGTGGTGCATGCCTGTCACCTTAGCACATAGAAAAAAGATCAGGAGGAATTCAAGGTCACTCTCCTCAGCTACAATGGGAGTTCAAAGCCAGCCTAAGCTACATGAAAGCCAAAGGAGCCAAAAACACACAAACACCACCAACAACAACAATAATAACAAAAAATCCCAAACCCTAAACTCAAATAAAACAGACAGGAAAAAACAGACACTGTTGGCACACACCTTCGATCCCAGAGGTAGGGGCAGGTGTTATCTCTAAGTCTGAGGCTAACCTGATCTGCATAGTGAGTTTCAGGCCTGTAAAGGTTACCCAGCCACACTGTCTCAAATAAGATAAACCTGCCTCTGCCTCTTGAGCACGGAAGTAAAAGTATGTGCCACAACACCCAGCTTTAAAACTGTTTGTCTTAAAGAAAAGTTTGAAAACCCCTAATCCAGAGTAGAAGTAAAAAACCTACAATGTGCCTTGCCCAGGATTGCTGGATGAAGAAAATGGACAAGTAAATAAATAAATATGCTTTGAAGAATAGATGCTGTAACAGACAGACAGACAGACAGACAGACAGACAGACAGACAGACAGACACCCTGTGCCATGCTAGAGACCACACCCAGAGGTAGCAACTCAGTACACAAGTCTTCTACCACTGAACTAAATGCACACCTGACTGATAGTATTTCAAAAGGGAAAACTGAGAAATATTATTCCCAAGGGTCAAAGTGTTGCTGCGGCTTAAGCGACCCGAAATGGTACAGAGCGGCTTTTCTAGCAGAACAGAATGTGTCACGGGAAGGAAGCTGATGCTTACCTAAGCCAGGCCAGATAGTCTCACTGTACCTCAGACCAAACAATGCACAGAGTGGAGAACTAGATATGAACACTGGTCCATCTCGCTTTAAGGCAATGAAGATGAGAGGCAGGACCATCAAGAAGTCATCTTGACTATTTCTTTAACTTCATTTAGAGTTAGGGGAAAAAGGTGTTTTTTCCTATAAAAAAATGTACTATTTTATCATGTAATTCTTTTTTATTATTACCATACGTGAATAAACGGACAGTCTCACTCCTTCCCCCCAATCAAATGATCAAAGGAGCCATGGTAGCCGGTAGCACACATCTCTGATCCCTCAGGAGGCAGCACTACATAGAGAGACCCAGTCTCAGACAAACCAAACCAACTCCCTCCCACACACGTACACAAAAGAAATTGTCTCATTAGTTTAATGCCAGTGTTGTGTGCGCAGTTCATAGTCTAGTTTTAGTAAAATAAAAGGCCGAGCTACATAGTTGTGAAAGGGATTGAAGTGTGGGAAGTCTTGAGCCTCAGGTGACCTCCTTAGGAGACTTCTCTGGCAGTTCTGTGGAAGCGAGGAGAAGAGATGGAGGGTAGTAGGATGGAGAGCAGAGTTCGGCAGTGAACGTGAGTCTATACTCCCTCAGTGCAAAACCCAAATTCACAGTTGTTAGAAAGAGTGATGTCAGCTCATCAGGAACTTTATTGCAAGCAATAATTCATGGTGAAATCAAGACAGTTCTTTTTATGGGAGCCAAGTGTGCAGTGGTCATGTTTATATATCTGCCTTCCAGATAGTCCAGAATTTCTCCCATCGGCCCACCATCTATACCTGGCTTTCTCTACATTTTATTCCATGGCTGTAGGGATTAAGACTGTAGCCTCACTGGTTCCAATTTTTTTTCCAGTCAGAATAATCTTTCCAGTGTAAGTGCAATCAAAGAAACCAACCCCCTGTGGCTGGAGAGATGGCCCAATGGTTAAATAGTGTAACTCTTCTTACTGAGGGCTGCATTCAGTTCCCACCACCCACTCCAGTTCCAGGGAGTTAAATGCCCTCTTCGGACCTCTATGGGCACCAGGCACATACAACATACATGCAAGCAACACACACACACAAATCTTAAAAAAAAAAAAAGCAATCACCCAGAGATTCAAAGCATCGAGGATGAAAAGAAAATGACTTTAGTTGGCATGTAGGACCCTTCACCATCAGTCTGCTTGGCCTGTCTTTTGGATGTTAACTAGTGGTGGCTAAGACATGCTGTGCAGGATTCTACCACTAAGCTCCCCCAGTCCCTAGACCCTGGTTTACTTCTTACCACTGTTTCTGATAATCTTTGCTTTGAAATCTGGTTCTTCTTCTTGGTCCGTGCATGGCTTTTTATTCTTGTTACAATGAAATAACAAGAAATTTAGGTGGGGGTGAGGGAGCTATTTTTCCTACAGTTCTCTACCAGGCTCAGATGAATCCTTCATCAATACTGCATTTTCCTTGTCTTATTTACAACATCCTCAAGTCTGGGTTGGTTTCTTTCCTTCCCATCTGAGTCCTCTGCCAAAGAAGCAGTTACTCTTAACCACTGAGCTGTCTCTGTCTGGCCCGAAATCCTTAGTGTAAAGCAGGCTTGGGGATCCTCAGTTGCCTGAGAGTGGAGATTCCAGGCTTGAGCTCCCACGCACAAATCTGCCAGGCTCAGCCTCTCCGGATTAGTTTTCCTATCACAAGCCTACTCTCAGCTCTCTAGCTGGTTAGTACCTGTTTACTGTGGAAGAAGCTCATGCCCTTTGAGTGGTATCTACAGTGATCTGGTACAAACATAGTCCATAGTGCTGGCTTGAGGCACTTGGGCATTGCTTACCACAGAGCCTAGAATACTTTAGACAACAAGCACATACACCTTGTGATGTCAGGGACCATTCACATCACCTTTATCTCACTGTCATTTTCTCATCCCCTTGGACTACTCAAGTGTTTGGGGGAATAGAGTCTTATGAGCACCCATGAGTCCGAGGAGGATTCTCTTATTTATTTTTAAGTCAAATCATAGGATAAAAATATCAGAAAATACCTCAGGAGGTTCATATGAAAAATGAGCTGAAAGGAACCATCATTGTATCAAAAGAAGTTTTTCCCAATTAGTTTGTGATAGCTTTTTTTGGTAGTGTATTTTTTTCTTTCTTTGCTTGTTTGATTCTTAAATCACTGATGCCTGTACCACAAATCCTAATTGATTTTAATAATGAAAACCCATAATCAGATATCAGAGTAAATACTGAAAGATCAGAGAGATAAAGGAACAGAACAGCAGTCCAGTAGAGAGACTTCTTCCCTCCTCCAAATTCTTACGCCAAAGTGGTGGAGCTCCTGTCTCTTCCTGCCTCTTATTCCTCTCTCTGCCCAGCCATATCACTTCCTGTCTCAAATCCCTAATGCTGGGATTAATGTGTGTGCCTCCCAAGTGCTGGGATCAAAGGGTGAGGCTCCATCACCTGTTTTTTTTTTTTTTTTTTTTTTTTTCTCTTTTAGATTGAATCAATCTCTGTAGCCCAGGGTGGACTTGAACTTCTAATCTTCCTGCTTCTTCCTCCCAAGTGCCTAAAGAGATTAAAGACCACTGTTTGGCCTCTACGGTTAACCAGTGATTAGCTCTGCCCTCTGATCTTCAGGCAGGCTTTATTTGTTAGAACACAAACAAAATATCACAACAGATTTCAGAGGCTGGCTTTACCTTAGAAGAAATACAAACAGAAATGTGTGTTATTATCTTGTCATCGTTAAGAAAGTCAGGACCAGCATGGATGTACATGCCTCAAATCTCAGCTACTTGGGAGGCTAAGGCAGAAGGATTGAATCAGCCTTAGCATTATAGTGAGACCCTGTCACAAAAACAAACAAAACAAAACTAGAATTTCCACCGAGTGTATTAATGTGCATAATTGAAGAATGTCTGTGACAAAGGAAGTGACAGGCTGGTGTGGTAACATACACCTGTAATTCCAGCACCTGGAATTGCTGCAAGTTTGAGACCATCCTGGGCTACTTGAGTTCCAGGGTAGCAGCAGGGACTATATAGTAAGAGTAAAATCATATCTCAAAATCCAAACAAGACAGGAACAGAGAGGAAATGTTAGTGAAGCTAAATGCCTGCAGCTTTATTAACAAATTGGTGTTTGTTTGCTTCGGTTCAGTATCTACCTCACCCCTACCCTAAACCTCACATCATCACCCTTGGTGGGAAATGTCTTAACTCACTGACCCATCTGGCCAAACACAAACTCTCAATTCTCCTGCCTCAGACTGTCAAGTGCGAGGATCGCAAGCATTTCAACACCGTGCCTGGCTTCATATATTTCCTTATATATATATTATGACATAAATTGGAAAAGAATGTAGCTCAATGGTAGAGCACTGGCCTAGCATGTACTCGGTTCTAGATTTAATCCTCAGATTCTCACAAACATATATCTCTGTATAAATTTTTCAAAGATACATTTATTTATTATGTCTACAGTGTTCTGCCTGCATGTGTCCCTGCAGGCTAGAAGGCGGCACCAGATCTCATTACAGGTTGTTGTGAACCACTATGAAGTTACTGGGAATTGAACTCACGACCTCTGGAAGAGCAGTCAGTGCTCTTAACCACTGAGCCATCTCCCCAGCCCACAACACAAATATATTTTCTTAAATAAGCAAATAAAATAACCTGGAGGTGGTGGGACAAGTTTCAGGCTCTTGCCTTCCAGCATATTGAAGCAGGGTTCCTCTGTTCTAGCTGTTGCCTTGTGTGCTGTAGGCTAAGAATGGACTGAGACGTCCCAGGCAGTTAATTCTTCTATCTCCACATACTGCCTTGAGGAAATGCTGGGGTTACAGGCGCACAACACTGAATCTAGTTTTGTTTTGTGAGGTTTTATTTTTATGTATGTGGATCTGTGTTTTGCCCTGCCTGTAGGTCTCTTTGCTACATGTGTTCAGTGTCCGTGGAGGGCAGAGGAAGGCACCAGATTATCTGGAACTAGAGTTAGAGATGGTTGTGAACTACTGTGTGGGTGACTGGAACTGAACCAAGACCCTCTGGAAGAGCAGTCAACTCTCTTAATACTGAGCTGTCTCATCTCTCCAGCCTCTGTAGTTGGCTTTTTAATGTGGGCCCTGGGTTGGAACTCAAACTCAGTCTAGTGTATAGATAGTGCTTCATTAATGGTCATCTCAGGACTGCCTCTCCCTCCTGAGTACAGAGAGGCAGGCGGATCTCTGTGAGTTTGAGGCCAGCCTTGTCTGATAGTGAGTTCCAGGACATCCAGGACCATGTAGAGAGAGCCAGTCTCAAAAACAAACAGACTTACATATTTTGTTTCTGCTTTGAGAGATGGTCTGACTATGTAGTTGTGGCTAGTTTTAAACTTACTGTGCAAACCAGACTGGTCTTGAACTCACAGATGCCATCTAACTCTACCTACTGAGTCCTGAATTTAAGTTATGTACCACCATATGTGGCTATTTATTTTTAGATTCATTTTCATTATGTAGCCCTGGTCTGGTTATCCTACCACCCACCATCCTGTGCTATTATTTTACAAGTGTATGGGTCGGGGGAGGTGCGCTCGCACACTGGCACTTGGGTGCCATGGAGTCCAGATCTATTTAGAATTGGAGTTACAGGTATTTGTGAGCCACCCAATGTAGGCGCTGGAGATCAAACTGTGATCTGGTCCTCTGCAAGAACAAAAAGCAGTCTCGACTGCTCAGACATCTCTTCAGCCCTGACTTAAATACTTCTAAACTACTGATCAGTGAGAAAACCAACCAGAAGCATTGTGTGCTGAAATGCTCCCTGATTCACTTGTGTCTGCCACCTTGATGGGCTGGCTGGAATTTTGTCTTTGTCATTGTGTGTCCCACTCTTGGCACATAGCCTACAGAAGATCACAGAAGTGGAATGAGCTGCTCTCTGAACCAAAGCACCTTCTCTTTCAACTTCAAGTAAAATACTAAACCTCCAATGCCAACATCATGTCCCTTCTGTCTTTTACAATGAGATACATATTAGGAAAAATATTATATATGTACGTAAAAGTTTAAAAACTCACTTATCATTGCTGAAAACAGATACCAGTTTCTACTAGAAAAGTGTAGGAATGCCCAAACACCAGAGGCGATTCCTGTCCCACTCTGCTCAGAGCCCTCTGTCATTTTCATCTAAGGACACTCCCTACCCTGGTGTAGCTCTTTGATAGAGCAGCCCTAGGTTCGATTCCAAGCATTACAAGCTAGAGGTGTTCAGTTAGCACATAGAAGGCTAAGGGGGAAGCCTTGGTTTCTTACCTCAGCACTGCACATGCAGAGCACAGTGCCACACACCTGAAACCCTAGCATTCTGGAGGTGGAGGCAGCAGGACCAGAAGCCTGCTCAAGCTCTTTCTTGGCTACAGAGTGAGTGAGAGGCCAGCCTGAGCTACATGAGAATGTCTTTCAGATAAATAAGCAAACGCTTAGGAATGACAACAAAATCCTGTATCCATTTCATCAGGGACATCAAAATTATTTTCACAGTAAATTAACACAATCTAGCTGTGGGGGCATAGTGGAGAGGCAAGCATTGTATTAATCAGCTGTATCCCCTATTTTTTGGAAAACAATCCATGGGAAATAAAGCACAGTTGTCAATAGAGTGTTTAATTTGGAAATGCAAATATTTATTGATCCGACTTTCAATTTTGTGAACAGTGAAGGTCTCATGAGGGACAAAACAGTACTTAATTGGAAAAGGGGGGGGGAGAAGAACACAGCACATAGGAGGGCTTCTTTTTCATGTGTTGTATTTATTTACAATTGACGCTGGATTACATCTAAGTAAGACGACTTTCATAATTAAAGACTTGTAGCCAGGCATATTGGCACATAGTGAATTTCAGGGCAGCCAGAGCTACCCAGTGGACTCTTTAAAAAGATAACAGTCGTGGGTGTGTCCTAGAACATTTCATACAATCTTTCTGGTTCTTGCAGGATCAAAAATGAGGTTCAGGATTGGGTACAGCTGATTAGCTTGTTCAGCGTAGGACTCTTAAGGAATTGAACCCTTCTTCCCGTGGGTCTGCACTACAAGCCCCCCCCCCCACACACACCCATAGAATTCCCAGCGGTTGAGCGAGCAGAGAGCAAAAAGCCTGAGGCTCATCTGCCCAGCCCAGCTTTCCCTAAGTCACTTTATGGCCAACGATTTTGTGCACCGTATTTATTTTTCAGTTTCAGTTTCATTATTTGGGAAATGGGAAGGAAATATCTGTTTAAGGAGATTGCTGAGAAGATGAACCGGGCCAGTGTGTGAAAAGCCTTTCTCAGCTGTAAATCGCTCCCCAGATGTTAGTTATTATCGCCATTAAAGGACATGGAATCCGTTTCAATTGTACAGGAGCTTGCAAAAAGCCTCCTTGACACTTTCCGACGCAACTTGACCCGGAGCTTAATCTGGTTGTCAATGCTGGTTCTGGTGTCCCAGCAGCAGCCTAGGGCAGGGTCACCCACGCGGTCGGCGCGGTCACTGCCGCGTTCTCTCCGGATCCGCAGCTCCCCCACGATCCTCCCACCCGCGTCTCCGCAGGAGGATCGCGATGTTCCTCGCCTTTGGGGTGGCGCGGGCCAGAGGGTGTGGGCCAGGGCGGAGCTGGGCTGGATGGGGGGTGGGGTGAAGCAAGGGGCGTGGCTTGGCACGGAGGGCGTGGCCTGGGCCTCCGGGCGTTCCGGGAGGCCGATGCCCAAAGCTGGCGAGCCGGTAGCTGGCAGAGCCCGGTGCACTCG
Organism: Phyllotis vaccarum; assembly: GCA_033318265.1. Taxonomy (NCBI): domain Eukaryota; kingdom Metazoa; phylum Chordata; class Mammalia; order Rodentia; family Cricetidae; genus Phyllotis; species Phyllotis vaccarum. Next base: position 72,821,124 of record JARWLC010000001.1, on the reverse strand, counting down.
GCCCGCAAGCCTGCACGCACCGTGGTGCGGACTGCACCCTCGGGTCCCCACCGTTCTACAGCTGAACTTGCGTCCCTGCATCTCAACAGGTCAAGGGAGGTGACGAGGACGCCCCTTGCCAGGACTGGAGAACCAAAGACGCTGGAAGGTAAACCCAATCCTGAGTGCCCGGGGCTGGGCATCTGGGGGTTTTCCTGGTTTCTGACACCGCAGTCGCGAACTTTTTCGGCAGCCAGGCTGCTCCGCACACTAACTCAAGGACGGCTTTACCACTTTCCGGGTGGGAACCTTTCGGGAGAATGGGCGCAGAAGACAAGCGCGCCTCCCCGGTCTGCGGTTCCGCTGCAGGTAGCTTCCAGAAACCCAGGGGACAAGGACCTGAGAGGTCGCTTGGCCACCCTTGCTCTCTTAAGCCCTACGTCCTGCGGGAATATGTCCCGTTGTTGGAGCCTGGTCCCTGAGTTGCGTAACAGGAGTCCCAGAAGTTTTTTTGAGCATAGCCAGGTTCTTTACTCCGTCGCTTCCAACTCTCGTTCCCCCCCAGCATCTGGCAGGAGATTAGTGATACCTACCCATACCCTCTAATTGTGATGAAGAGGAGGTGTGGGGAAGGTGGTCAGCATCCTCCAGGCAGGGAAAGTTGGAGGCACTTCTGAGAATTGCTGTTTCGGACGGGGGGGGGGGGGGAGCGGCGTTTTAAGAATAAGGATTGGCCAGTTTCTTTGGACGCTAATCCCCCCCCCTCCCCGTTTTCTCCAGTGTCGGGTCCTTGGTGACTGAGCCTCTAGCCCTAGACGGTTCGAGGGGGAGTACCGATCATCTGCTTCCTGTGTAGAACCTTACTTCCATGAAGGAAGCCCTGAGGGGCCTTCCAGTGTCTTGCGGTTTGGGTTTTCTCCACCAATACTGTTATGCAAATCGTCCTAAGACCCTTGGCTTTGGAGGCTGGGGCTGTGTCCGGATCTTCCGAGAACCAGAAAGAGCTGGCGGAAAGCCCTGACTGCTGGCGGTTCCATTTGCCTTGCTTTGTACTCTTTTGAAGGGTAGGGTGGGATAATTTTAATCCTGTTGGTGCGCCACGGGGGGTATGACCCGCCGCTGAGGAACTTGGCTCATTGAAAACCTTCAGTGCGGAACCATGAACCGAGGTGCAGACGCAGTGCTGCCTGGGACAGTTGCAAAGTGAGAATTCTGAGCTCTGCAATGAAGGCACTGGAAGAATCCTAGGAGTGGGCTACGCGCTGGATTCAGGGCAAGGTCATGCAGAATGCATGATGGAGATGGGCAGCATCCCTCTGCCTGACCTCGGCAGTGTCAGGCTCCTGGTTTTAGATGGGGGCTAGCAAAGGGAAAAGACTTAAGTTCTTCCCTGCGGCTTAGAAATACCGAGGTATGGCCCTGCTGGAGTGTTTGCTTCCTCTGTCTAATGTATTTCCTTAGCTTGCCTTTTATCTTCAGTGGGAAGGATTCCGTGAGTGGGTATTCTAGAAATAGATTCACAAGAGATTGAAAACTCCTGATGGCTCGCCTGCTTCATTTAAAGGTGATTTCTTGAGTGTATGAGGAAGATAAACATGCATAGAAGGAAAGGGGAGACTGGAAAGCTAGCAATCTCGGGAAGAATAGACGAGAACATACATTCTGATTAAAACTAGGGAAATGCATTTGAATTCGGTTGTCTGAGGAGAACGGGAACGCCTTTGAGATGACGGGGTGGAGAGGGAGGCCGAGAGGAGAGGAGGACCTAGTTTTAGACAGGAGTGATTGGTTTTATTTTTGAAATATCACAAGTTTGCCTACTCCAGGATGTGGACGGTTCAATCCTGGGAGTATCTTTGCCCTGTACCGAAAAAAGCCGGGCTTGTTGCACATTGCCATTAATATGTCTTATTCATCCCGTGGAGAAAGTGCATTTCTATAGGGCCCTTGGCTTCGGTCATTTGTGTAACTGTTCAACCTTGCAAAAAGACAGTTTTGATGAATCATGTTGTCTTCAGTTAGGACACAGAAATCACTCAAAGGTTAGACATATAGCAAAATAAGGTCCGCACTATTTTAAACATGGCTTTTCTCACTGTATGCAGAACAAGTTGTCATCCCCACCCACCCACCCAGAAGTCAGTGTGCCGTTATGGGGTAATCTGACAGTATCAGAACCTGCTGTTTTTTGTGTTTCCTACTTGGTTTAACTGACGTTTGTAAAGGGCTGGTTGAGCTAACAGGTGGTGGTGGCATCGATGAACCTCCGTTCTTCCTTCTCTGTCTCCTTTTCATCCTTCAGGGTTTTGTTTTATTTTTGTCTTTTCAAAGAATCTCACTATGTAGTTCTGGCAGTCTCTGCGATCCTCCTGCCTCAGCCTCTGCTGACGTTACAAGCCTGTGCCACTACACCCAACTATCGCTTGTACCTTAGCTTTAGAAGACATTCACTTAAGATATACATATACATATATATATGGGGCTGGAGAGATGACTCAGCTGTTAAGAGCACTGGCTGCTCTTCCAGAGGACCCCAGTTCAATTCCCAGCACCCACATGGCAGCCAACAACTATCTGCAACTCCAGTTCCAGGGTAATCAACATCACACAGACATGCAATCAAAACACCAATGCATATAAAATAAAACCAAGTAAATCATTTAAAAAATCATAAAAAACACGTATGAGTTGCATTTTTGTTAGACACCAATTTTTTTGTTTGTTTGTTTGTCTGGGTTTTTTTTTTTTCTTTTCTTTTCTTCCAGACAGGGTTTCTGTTGTATTTAGTTCGCGGGTCCTGTGCAGCCAGAGATCTCGGACCCACAGACCTGCCCGGCGCCGCTTATCCACCCGCAGCCGCCCAGGTCCCCCAAAATAACTCAGAGGCTTATATTAAGTTCATGCTGTTTGGCCTATGGCTCAGGCACATTGCTAGCTAGCTCTTACATTTTAAATTAACCCATTTCTATTAATCCGCGGGCCACGTGGGGGCCCGCAGCTCACCCGTGCTTACATGTTGTTCTTTTGGTGGCTTCTGCGCGGTCTGCTTCTGCGCGGTCTGCCTCTGACTCCGCCCTGCTTCTCCTACCTGAACTGACTCTCCTCCCACTATTCTACGTACCTGCCATGGTCCAAACCAGCTCCTTTATTTAAAGATACAGTACGCACAAATATTTTCCCACATTTCCCCCTTTTTCTCTAATCAAAAAGGAAGGTTTCAATTTTAACATAGCAAAATTACATATAACAAAATAGCCATCAAGCAAGAATTACAGTTACAATATCTAGTCCACTTGCACTTAGCAAAATTAAAGAAAACATTCTATCTACCTTATCTTTATGAATCTAAAGTTTCATATCTAATATACTTTTCAAATGACTAAGAAAAACTGTACATATAACTATCTAATCTTCAACTACATCAAAGACCACAGAAGGATATAATATTTACCCAAGTAAACCAGAAGTGCAAACGACTTCTAAAATCTAGAAAGGACAGAAATGACACCTATCTGCCTGGACAGTCACCCAAAGTTCCTTTATAAAGTTGGGGCATTCATCTTCAGCCTACAGGCCCAAGGTCTCTTTTCATTTCAGTGAAGTAGGAAATCCGCTCTGCCCATTTTGGCACAGTTCATCCGTTGTTTTTTCTTGAGTCTTGAAGAATGTCTGACAGTTTTCTCTGTAAAGCAGGAACCCGAATGATGATCTTGGCTTGCTCTGCCAAAGTCCAGAGGTCATCTTTTTATGGAACCTGCATGTCCAGTTTAAACAGCATACTGTCAAGCAGTCAATATAAAAACAGTTTTTTCTCCAGTGGCTCACCATCACCACAAATAGATGAGATTTTATATGGAGTTTCTTCAATGCCCATCTTTCTGTTGAAGTAAATTAGTGCTGCCAGGTATAGACCTGTCTCACTGTCCAGAAAAGTCTAAGCTCTTAAAATATTTTAAATGCCATATTCTGTAGGTCTTAGAAGTATTTGAAGATTACCTATCTAATTGAAATATATCTTTGTATACCTAAAAATCCTAACTAACCTAACTATAAGTTTGATTATCAAAAGTGACTATTAACCTTTATTTCTTAATTATACATTACAATTTTAAAACAGTTACATGAACATCATATCTTAAACAAGAATAGAAAAACACATACAGCATAATAAAATTGACTTTAAATTTGTATCAATAAACCAAAATCTATACCAATGTAAAGCAGTTTGAGATTAACAGCTGATTACCTGTAAATTCAATAATCTAATTTTTTAAAAAAGCATTCACATACCATATCCCCCGTTTTTTCTTAGAAAGAGATTGACTATGACCATTAACCATTTATAATGAAAACAAACATTTAGAAACAATATTTGGGGAATTTGGGCGTTGTTTTTCTATTACTACTTCCTGCTGATTAAGGGGCGTTGAAAATCTCACGGTTGTTGAGACTGGGTCATCATCTGCAGCTGTGAAGCTGATCTGGCCATCTCTTCTCATCAGAGGTTTTTTCAGGGGGTCTTGGTTGATGAAACCATATTTGCCTGGAAGCAATGCACAGGTTCTCATCTGTGGAGACAGAAACAGAACTCTTCCAAAGCAATAAATCCTTAGACACAAATTTCAAAATCAAAATACCTTTAAAATATACATTCTTGTTTAACTTAGTAGCCTTTGCAATCCATTGTCTTTTTGCAGTTAGCTCATTAACAGTTAAAAAATTAAAAGAAAACACAATAACAACCAAAATCCAGATTTTGTGTCTATTTTCCATCTTTACGTGGCTTATTATATTTTTATCACTCTATTTTTCACTTTAAAAACTTTTTCTAACCTCTTTCTTTTTTCTCTGATGCCTATGTATCTTTTACAAACATTGTAACCCGTTTACAGGTTTTTTTTTTATCTGAATCTGTTTTATTGTGAATCCTTAATCATCTTCTAACCTTAAGAGCTTTTAAAATACATTTTCTAAAAAGAAGCACAGTTTTTGCAAATTAGGCTGAATCACTAAGTTTTCTTAAACAGAGCACACCTAAGAAAATGCTGTTACGAAGAAAATTTGTTTCTTTTTTGTTCAAAATAAACAAAAATCTAAAATCAATCACATGCTACTGAGTCTTCTGTGAGTTATCAGGAACCCGCCTGATTGCCGCTGCAGCTTACACTGACTGCCGCCAGCTCGCCGCCAGCGCCATTTTGAATGTGACCCGGACCATGCTTTCTTTGTACAAAGACCCGTTCCACACACACAATTTGGAAGCTGCCCTGGCTCAATTTCTGCGATCTAGAACTCTTTTTAATCTTTGTCAGGCTCTAAGTGGATAATCGCCCCACGTTGGGCGCCATCTGTTGTATTTAGTTCGCGGGTCCTGTGCAGCCAGAGATCTCGGACCCACAGACCTGCCCGGCGCCGCTTATCCACCCGCAGCCGCCCAGGTCCCCCAAAATAACTCAGAGGCTTATATTAAGTTCATGCTGTTTGGCCTATGGCTCAGGCACATTGCTAGCTAGCTCTTACATTTTAAATTAACCCATTTCTATTAATCTGCGGGCCACGTGGGGGCCCGCAGCTCACCCGTGCTTACATGTTTAAGATACAGTACGCACAAATATTTTCCCACAGGTTTCTCTGTGTAGTCCTGGCCATCCTGGAACTCATCCTGTAGATCAAGCTGGAAACTCACAGAGATCCTCTTGCCTCTGCCTCCCAGGTACTGGGACCAAAAGCCTGCACCACCACACCAGGCATATACCAATACATATTTATCCATACATTTGTTCAGTGTTGAATGTGCATGCTATGCTCACAGAAGACATTGTCAGAACCCCTGGAACTAGAGTTAAGCTGTAAGGCACCCATGTAGGTGCTCAGAACTGAACCTGGACTCTGCAAGAGCAGCAAGCAAGTGCTCTTAACCATGGAGCCATCTCTCCAGCCCCATCCAGACAGATTCTTACAAGAACCTTGTGCCTCAGCTTCTGAAGTGCTAGGGTTGTCATGCACCAACACATTGCCAGATTAAAATCAAGCTTCTGAAAGGAAACTTGTTTTTATTATTTTAAAAAAACAAGTGGAAAGAGTTCCATGCTCAGCTCTTTCATCAAATTTGCATAATCTTTCATGGTGATAGTTGAATGTTAAAATCTAGGTCCTGAAATAGCCCTATATTTTCACTTTTTAAAGTCAAAGCTGAGCTGGAGAGATGGCTCAGTAGTTAAGAGCACTTGCTGTTCTTCCAGAGGACCTGGGCTTAGTTTCCAGTACCCACATAATTCTAGCTCCAGAGTATCTAACACTACCAGGTTTCATAGGCATCCCCTGACACACAAAAAGTTATGTATATTGATTCTTTGAAACAGGGTTTCTTTGTATAACAGTTCTGGCTGTCTTGAAACTATTTGTAGACAAGGCTAGCCTGGATCTCAGAGATCCACCTGCCTCTGCCTCAAGGGCTGCAATTAAAGGGGACTGGGGACTTGAATCCTCTATTGTATTAAAATTAATTATATAAATGTGACCTGTTTATAAACAGTCTACCACAGCATGGAAATAAATAGGAAATATGTGGTCTTTAATAGGTACAGGTATTTTATTAATGATTAACATGTGTGTGCCTCATGTGTGTATGTGTGTGTGTGTGTGCACCTGGGTGTGTTCATGTACAGACCAGAAGAAAGATCTTAGGTGTTCTGTGGCTACCACTCTCACCTCGTTCCCTTGAGAACAGAGTCTAACACTGAGTCTGGAGCTTGATGGTACCTAACAAGCTCCAGCACCCCTCAAAGTGCTGGGATTACAGGCACTTTCCCATGAGTGCTAGAACTTTGAAGACAAATCCTCAAGCTTGCTCAGTAGCCACCTTACCCCTAAGCAACATCTTCAACCTTTTTTTTTTTTTTTTTTTTTTTGAGATAGGGTTTTCTGTAGCTGGCCCCAAACTGGGTATGTTCCTGGGAACTGGAACCATGGACCTGGTGCATGCTAGGCAAACACTCTACCAAGTAACTGAGCTGTGCCTGCAGCCCTCACCACCTCCAACCCCTTAATTTCTGGTGTTTACAGCTCCTTGTAGCAGCAGTGTTGACACTGAGTGACAAGGCCATCACCACTGCTAATGAGTTTCCCCCTTTTCCTGTCTCAGGACAACTCTCTTTTAGTAGTATTCTCCAGGGGAGGAAAGTCAGCTGACATTCTTAAATTATCTGGCCCATTTTAAACATGACTAAGTGTTTCTTGTTAGAATGACTTTTTCCTGCTGAAATAGTTCTGTGACAAGTGGAGCCTGAAGGAAATGTCTTATGAAATTATAAAATCTCTTGTTCATTCCGGATACTTCTTCAGTGTTCCAGACAGTGACCTAAGCATGACAGATACTGGTGAGCCCTGATCTGAAGAAGAACAATCAGGTACATTCCCAGAGTGCATGTCTGTATATCTCCATGACATACCATGCACATCTAATTGTAACTCTGCGGCTGGAGTTCATTTTCCCTTTTAAAATCAGGAAATTGAGCAGAAGTTGAGTGGCTTGACTCTGTGACTAAAACCCTGTGCACTTTCTAGTATGGCACACTGTGTTGGCTATGTTGATATGTGGTTTCCTGTTTTTCAAGAATTACAGCTTGACTCTAAAATATAAATAGACTTTCTCCTTGGCTAAGTAATTCTTTCTCATCACCATGGGAGTGAAAAAGTAAGCATTTTCATCCAGATTATATATTTGTGGCTCCAAAGGAGAATGTTATGCAGATCTATTTAACAGACAAATTGTATTTCTCTGCACTGAGGATTTTAACTGAACTCGGCCTGTAGTCCACATCTGTAATCCCAGCAGCTCAGAAGGTTGAGACAGGACAGCCATAAGTTCAAAAGGAGGAGCTAGATAGTTCAATGGTTTATGAGCACTAGCTGCTCTTCTAGAGGACCCAGATTCCATCCCCAACACTCATATCATTGCTCACAAATGCTCTGCAACTGTCCAGTCTCAGGCAATCTGGAACCCTCTTCTGGCCTCTGTGGATAATGCATGCAAATGGTGTAAGCATGCACATACACATACACGCAAGGCAAACATTGATATTCATAAAATAAATAAAAATCTTAAAAAATTGACAGGTTCCAGGGTAGCCTAAATAACTTACTTATTAAGACCCATTATTAAAATACTGCTAGGCATGATGGTTTTTATGCCTTTAATCTTAGCACATGGAAGACAGAAGCAGGCTGATCTTGTGAGTTCAAGGCCAGCCCAGGCTACATAATGAGATTCTGTTTTACAAAATACACACAAATAACAAGTCAAATAAAAAGGTCTGAGTATATAGTACTGTAGTTTATTAAGTCACTTTTCTGGGAGGGGGGATAGAGTTAGGCTTCCTGCCCAATGGACTAGCCTATTTGTCAAGTAAGAGACCCAGTCTCAAAAACAAGCTATAACCACCATCAAAGTTGTTCTCCAGCCTGTGCACATATGCACTTTACAAGCTGGCTCCTTCCGTTCAGAAAAACCATTACTGAGTTTGTGAAACCTCCATTGTAGCTTTCGAGAATGCATGCCTTTGTAAATTCCTCATCCTTCAGATGTGTATATATATTGGATGTGTACGTTAATGCAGTGAGAAGGCTTTGGAGCTACAGATGATTCCATTAGTGTCAGAGTCCCTGATTCTGGTGTGTCTAGGATGCTGATGTCGAATTTGCATTTGTAACCAGGAGCTGCTGCTTCTTCTATTTCTGGAACCAGCTTTAGCACCACTGCAAATAGCAGAGCCATAGTGTGGTGGCTCTGAGCTGGATGTGCAGGCTTGCAGTCTTTAATGTACCTCCTGCCACTTGTCAGACTCTAGGCAAAGCAATTAACTTCTGGTTGAGGAATATGAAGATGCGATATTGTCCCACTTACAGGCTAGCCAATTAACCTGCTACAGTCCCCAGCATTGTGGGGTGATGGAGGGATGACTGTCATTTACAATCCTAGTAGCTAGAGTGCCAGTATTTTATTTTCTTACTCGAAGCTCCAATTTACACAAGGGTTTGCCTGCAAATTCAGAGAGTTGTGTTCCAGAAGGGAATGAATCCAGAGCCCAGGGAATCCCATCTTTTATAATTGGCAGTACAGCTGCTCTGTACTCCAGGGGAGTTACTGTCTTGATTACACTGTATAATAAACACACTCTCCTTTGCTGTAGAAATAGACACTAGCTGTATTCTCCAAGGCTGTTCCATACATACATTCTTGAGGGTAACCTGTATCATAGACACTTGGTGTCTCGGCTTGTACAGCATGCCACAGACCTGAGAATTGTCTCTAAAATAAGGAAGTGACATAATAAATAGTACTTTCCCTACTAGGTGGTTGGGTAAGTGAGGCTAAGATGCTAACTGGGTGGATACTTGGAACAGAACATTATTAATGCTACCTTTAATATGTGTATGGTCTTTTTACCTCTAAAAAGAAATGTTGTATTGGCCCTTTATCACATTTTGTTCACTTATTTTGTGTGCTTATGTATGTGTGTAGATACCCTCAACGTGTGTGTGTGCATGTAAATAAAACAGAAGACAACCTGTGGGAGTTGGTTCTCCCCTTCTAAAATGTGGATCTAAGGTATCAAACTCAGGTTGCCAGGCTTGCCAGAGATGAGATACCACTGAGCCACCTCTCTGGCCTCTTTCCTTTTTAACAGTCTAAATACAAGGACTAGAATCATATGGCACATCAGTTAAGAGCACTGTACTGCCCTTTCAGAGGACCCACTTCGCTTTCCAGAACCCACACAGTGGTTCATAATTATAGCATGCTTTGACGTGGCATTTGAAGTCTTTCCTCCCTGCCTCCTGCTCAAGGTTGGAGATGTGAGCTCTCAGCTGCTGCTGGGTGTCTGCTGAGTTCTGAGCTTCCCTGCTATGATGGACTCTTATTTCTCTGGAATTTATAAGCCCAAATAACCCCCCTTTTTTTTTCCTATAAGTTTCCTTAGTCATAGAAAATGAAAGGTACTAAAGCACACATAAAAATTGATTTTAAAATGTAGTGATGTTTGCATATTGAATAAAATTAGTCTGGAATATCAGAGAATAGAATCACCCACAGGCAAACCATGAAAGCCAGGGAGTGATGACCCACGCCTTTAATCCCATCTGTCTCCTTTAATCCCATCTCTCTGGATCTTGTGAATTCAAGCCATAATAGCCAAGCACTGATAGCTCACACCTTTAATCCTAAAGCTAGGATTATGATACAGAAAGTAAAACTGCTGGGGTGGGGAACGGAAGATATATAAGGCTAGAGAAAGCAAAATCAGCCATTCTGTCTGAGCAAACAGTCAGGACGAGGACCCTGAAGACAGGACTTACCATTTGGGCAGAGAAGTTGGCTGGGTAAGAATTGGCTATGGTTTGCTCCCTCTCTCTGATATTCCAGCTTTTCCCTGGATTTTTGTTATAATACTAAATAGAATTTATGCGATAAAAATATTTTACTGTCAAGCATGGTGGCACAGGCCCTTAATCCCAGCACTCAGGAGTCAGAGCCAGTTGGATCTCTCTCTGAGTTCAAGGCCAGTCTGTTCTTCTACAGAGTGAGTTCCAGGACATCCAGAGCTACTCAGAGAAATTTAAAATATATGTGTATATATTCTATCCTCTCTAGCTCCAAGATAGGGTTTTGCTATATATCAGATGACTAACCTTGAACTCAGGATCTGGAATGCTGGGACTAGAGGTGTGCATTTCCACACCCAGCTCAAATTATCTCAAACTGGACTCAGTCCCAACTGCTGCTTACACCTATGATTAATCCTTGTAGGGCTAGACTGGAAGGGGTGGACACAGTGGGGAATAAATTAAGGAAAGCACCAAAATTATCCTCCAAGAATAGGAAAGTCCACCATCTGGAACCACAAAGGCTATGCTCTTGGTTTTCCATTTTAAAGTTTTCTGTTCTGTGTGTTTTCTTTCTTGTAAATTAATGTTTAGCAAAAGATTCCTTAGTAACTAAATTGTTGTACCTTTTTAGAAAATTCATTTTTCATGGTTTTTTTTTTGGGGGGGGTGTTTTTGTTGCTGTCAAATCCCATGGTCACAAAAACACAAAAACTTGTGATTTCTCTTCTTTGTTGATAAGCTGTATTAGTCAGGGTTCTCTGAAGGGACAGAACTGATGGAATTTTCTAGAGTGGCTTACAGGTTGTGGGCTGAGTAGTCCAGCAATGGCTGTCTGCTCACGGAATGGCCATGAATCCCGTAGTTGTTAACCCCGTGATGTAGTTGTTAACCCCGTGATGCTGGGCTTCTCTGCTGTCTTCTGGTTCTGAGGTCCCAAGCGGGTCCTAGAGAGCTGCTGGTTTCAGCCCACACTGGAATTCTGAAGAAATGGGTTCTAAAAAAGGTGTGGCCCAGATTGGGGTGGATCTTCTAATTTCAGAAGATCTGAATTTAGGGTGGGTCTTCCACTTCAGGTAATCCAACCAAGAAAAATCTACACAGGTGCCCTCAAATTATAGATTATTCAAATCTACAACCAGATCAGCCATTGGTGTAAGGGCTGTGTATTTTGTTGCTCTGACTCCCCCATTCCCACCTCAGGGGCTGTGTTAAGAAGTGTGAAATTTCTTTTCCCCATCCAATAGACTGAAATTGCAAATTTCTTTGATCAAGTGTTTAAGTACTTCCTTACATTTCTGTCTCTAATGAGAGGGTTTCCAGGGTGACATGTGACCTGCTCTCAAACATGGTCACATCACAAGATTCAGACTCCGCCTTCAGAGTTTCACTGCTGTGTAACTGGACATCACCTGTCAGATCCAGATGTGTACTTCTGGTTCTCTGGTGAATAACTGGTATCACTTGTAAAATCTTTGTAGAAGGGGGCAGCAAGATTGTAGATCCAGAGGTGTGTAGCAGTGAGGTTTTTTGGTCCCGGGTGGCCAGGGGCCCAGATCCTGCCACACCAGACCCCTTAGCTGCCCACCGCTGTTGCTCAGTCCCCTAGAAATGACTCAGACGCTTATATTAACTTCATGTTGTTTGGCATAGGCTCAGGCACATTGCTAGCTAGCTCTTACATCTTAAATCAACCTATTTCTATTAATCTGTCTGCCATGTGACCCATGGCTCACCTGTGTTCCTTACATGTTGCTCCTTTGGGCTTCAGCTCAGTCTCTCTGACTCTGCCCTACTTCTCTTACCTATGCTCTGATTTCCCCTCCTACTTTTTCTATGGTGCCTGTCATAGGCCAAAACAGCTCCTTTATTTAAAGAATGATATTCACAGCATACAGAAAGGCATTTTCACATCAGAGGTGGTATAAGGAAACTTATCTGGGTGTGGCAGAGTGGTTGTCTGGGCTCACAGTGCTGAGAGCTATGCAAACTCGTATCAGACAAAAATGTCAGCATGGAGAGGGTGAGTGGACACTAAGTCCTACTGTGGCTGAGGAGCTATGGGCTAGGAGAGAGTCAGTTTTCTTTAGGACTGTTAAGTGGCTGTTGCTGTGGAAGGCTACAATTCAAGGATGTACGAATCTCACAAACTAGACTTGATTGACTTAAAATTAGAAGGGAAAAATGACACAAAGTGGGGTGGGTAGGGAAGGGGGTGATTCTGGAGTAGCTGAGGAAGGTTGCCTATGATCAGAGCGCATTGTACAAGATTCTCAAAGAATTACCAAAAAAAAAATGAGGAGGAAGGAGGAGGAGGAGGAGGAGGAGAAGAAGAAGGAGGAATTATACTTCCCTGTAGCTGGAGTGTCTCCATGTGTATCAGATTTCCTGGCCCTCCTCTTCAGTATAGCACACAAATATGCAGCAGACCCCAAGTATGAACTAAGCATCTATTTGGCCAAGCCTCTTAGATTTAAAGACATATTTACCAGTATAGTGTATTCAGCCGTGCACATGCAACCCCTGGCCCAGACTATCTATGAAGTGCCCCACTACCTAACCATAGATTTTATTAAAACATTTTGACACTCTACTCATGAATATATTGAGCTGTTCTTAGCATAGACATTACAATGACAATGTCCTGTCACCATGTCAAAAGGTTGCACATATCTGCTCTAGATTGGTCTAACTGTACTTCACTCCATAAGGCCTGTTTATCCTGGGAAAGTGCTGTTCGTTAAGTCTGATTCTTGAGTGAAATATGTAAAAACTGGAACTTGAGTTTGCATTTCATTGAGGAGTGTTAAATAAAAATATTTTTTTTTATAAATTAACTCAGATACTGGTGTGTACTAAAAAAATTAAAATATGATCTGTGCCATTTCCCCCCAATACCATTCACATTTGTTCTTGTTGCCATGGACCGCAATTTTGAGTAGAACTATATTTGTTCTACCTTAGATGCGGGGCTGTCATCCTCTGCCACCATGTTGTGAGTCACCTACCTCTCTGGAAGCTAGGAGACTGTTTCCTAGATGTGGGTTTTTGATGACCTAGATCTTTTGAAAGAATTTTCCTTTCCTAACAAAAGGAGAAGCCCATCCAAGGAGAAGCCCATCCACACTCCTCCGATTTCTTCTTTCTTGCCTTCACATTGAGTTAGATATCCGGTTGTAGCATCAGGCTTCTACACCTTACAATGACAAAGCATGACTGAGCAGATCAATGGGTTCCCGATGCCCTAAGTAGCTGAAAGGCTCCTGGAGCTAACTGGGCTTGTTATAGAAGTAATTTGTCAAGTGGTGGTTACGTTGTTATAAGCGCATTATTAATTCTATACTTATCCCAGAAGAGAGTTGGAACTGTTGGAGTCTTGTGGAGAGCATACTACTTACATCATTAGTTTCAGGAGTTAGGGATGGCCTTCCTGAGAGTGTCCCTCAGCTGAACACCAAATCATGGCAGAAGGAGGTCAGCAGGACATGAGGCGTGTGCTTGGATCTGGGATCTGGTGTGACTACCAGAACCCCTGAAACACACCCTTTGGATGGGAGTTGGCTGGAAAAATTGTGTTCTCTTACTGGTGTCCTGGCTTGTGGCCTTGGAGAGGTAAAGGAGTTATAAATGGTAAGTCTGTTTGAAGTGGAGTGGAATTCTAGAAAATGGGGGGAGGGGAGTGTGATTCTTGAGCCACCCCAACAGGTTGCTTGTTACCAAGAGACGGCTATTCCTGGAAGGTGGGGTAGAGGATAGTAGGAATGGCCAGAAACAGACTAGCACAGGAGCCCTTAAAAAACCAGATCATGATTATGAGAGCTGAGACAGGATTAGTTCATGTTGTCAATTCAAAAGTGGAATCTTCTAGGTATGACCAAACCAACCAGACCAATAGTACTGCTTAGGAACATCGCACAGGACTGCTCTGTATGAGCCAGTGATTGTACTAAAACCTTTCTTGTTTTTATTATGATGATGATATAATGAAATTAATATAAAAATGTCTACAGACTTCAGGAAGACCTTTTCTTTTTTTCATTTCCTTCCTTTTTTTTTTTGAGACAAGATTTCTCTGTGTAGCCCCAGCTTCCTGGAACTTAACTCTGTAGACCAACTCAGAAATCCGCTTGCCTCTGCCTTCTGAATGCTGGCATTAAAGGGTGAATCACCAACCCCTGGCTCAGGAGGACCTTTTCTTTTTTTTTCCCCCTAATTTTAAAATTTATTTATATTTTATGTATGAGTGTTGAACTTGCATGCCAGAAGAGGGCATCAGATACTATTATAGATGGTTGTGAGCCACTGTGTGGTTGCCTTGTGTGTATATTAGACAAGTGCTGCTGCATCCCAGCCCCCACAAGACTACATACATTCATGCTCAAGCTGGTAGTACACGCACACAGAGTTTTGTTGGTTGGTTGGTTGGTGTCATTTTCCTTTCGGGCATGAGAATGGGTTTACTAGCCCTGGCTGATCCTTAGACACACTGACTTTGAACTCCTATCTCAGCTTCCAAGTGACATGGATAGAGGCCTGGGCCGCTTTGCCCAGCTTCATATGACTATTTGGGAGAAATATAAACAAAATAAAAATAAATAAATCTAGTTGCTGGGCCCAATGGTGAACTCCTTTCCTCCCAGCTCTGTGATTTCAGGGCCATAGTGAGTTCCAGGATAGCCAGCAGTATATAGTGAGTCCTTGTATCAACAAAACAAACAAAACATTTAAATAGTATTTTTTTTTAAAAGACAGCTGCTAACTGAACTATATACACAGTTTCTTTTTGCAGTGATTAGAATGATATTCTGGTTATACTGGGCCTAACTTCTGACCTCACCTTACATCTGAAGTACTGGATACACTGAACGTAGTATACAGATCTTTTAGACCCAATCAGGTCTTTTCCTGTGAGATCAAATATGCTCCTACCTCTGTGGTTTCAGAAGGCTTCTGCCTCTCAGCTAAGCTGGGGACAGGCTGTGGTTGATTCTCCTTCATAGGAACTTAATGTTAGTATTCCTGTAGCCTTCCACTTTTCAGCCTATGGACCTTCTTGAATAGGCAGTCAGGGCTTCTCCCATCCTTAGATGTTCCTCTCCGTGAAATTTAAGCTGCTAACAACAATGTTTCCTCAGTGTTACATTCTCTCATCAACCTCTCTGTGAAATTTCAACATCCTACCTCAGATTCTCTCTGGCATTCTCCACCTCGTTTTGTTCTTCTCTATAGCAGCTAAAGGGCAGAATATTCATTCTGCTTAACATTTCTTCGTCTGTGCCTCCTGTCCTACGTGCATCTGTGACATTAGTAGTGTAGTGGCAGTGCTGTGTGTTTTTTCTTCTGTTACTAGCCTGCCTTAGGAGCCTGGAGTCAGTCCACTTCAATCTTGTTTGTTTGTTGTTATGACAAAAGCAACTTAAACCAGGTGGTAGTGCATGCTTTATCCTAGCAGACAGATCTCTGTGCACTTGAGGTCAGCCTGCTCTACAAAGCAACTTCCAGTGCAGCCATAAATGTTACACAGAGAAACCTTGTCTCAAAGAAAGAGAGAGACAGAGAGACAGAGACACAGAGAGAGACAGAGACACAGAAAGAAAGACAAGAGAGAAGCAACTTAAGAGAAAAAAAGGGTTTATTTGGTGATTCCCAATTCTAAGTCTCGGTCCTTCATTATTGGAAAATCAAGGTAACAGGACTTGAAGCAGCTGGTCCCATGACATCCATAATCAACATCATAGAGCAGTGAATTAATACATGCATATTAATGCACCATCAGTTCAGTTTCTCCGTGCATCCAATTCAGCATCCTTTGCTTAGGCAATGGTACAGCTCACAGTGGGCAGGTTTTCTCACCTTGGTTAAAACATAATCTTCACAGACAGCACCACAAACCAACCTCACTAGACAGCCCCTCACTGAGATTCCCTACCAGTGTGTGCTAGAGCCCTGTGGGTAGCTGCAATTGATCTCCAAACAGCTTGGGCTTCTTTATCAGCAGAACCAGGTGTGGGAGTGCCAAGGCAGACTCTTCACATGCCTCTACAGAACTATTATCAAGGATAATGTCAATCCCAATAGTTTTATTGATCATTTTCTGTGTTCAAGAAAGTGCATGAGAGTAGAGAGGAAGGGAGGGGTGGGAGAAAGTAAGGGGAAGGAGAGAGAGAGAGAGAAGGCAGAGGTGGGGGGTAGGATGGAAAGGAAGTGGAGCTGGAGATTGTAGGGATCTTGCCTAAGGCTCTGTGGCTACCTGGAGGGGTGTCTCTGAAAGATTGACCCTGAAAACCTTAGTTTCACAGGTGAGAGTGAAAAGCACTGTAACATCTGCTGCATTGTAGCTTTTTGGGAGAGGAGATAATAGTAACAAATATGTCCTCCACTATGGAAACATTGTAGTTAGCAGTTTAAATTTCAGGGACTTTAAAGGCCTTATCAGCATTGCCTAGAAAACTAGGAAGGATTTTCTACAGTGATTCAGTCCAAGGGGGAACTGTTAACAGCTAAGTAATCACAGCAGGTGATTGAATATGGTTACAAGATTTCAGGTAATGTTGCCATTTGTAACAAATAGTGATAAATCATTAAGGTAATTTGGCAGCCCCCCCCCCCTTTGTCTTTACAAATGCTTGAAGAAGGAAACAACCGTGAAGGGAGTTAACCAGTCCAGCCAATTTACAAATAGATAGACAGGGAAAGGAAACAGCTGCTGATATTTACTCAGAATGTTATTCCTAGACACACAGATAGTACCAAGGCCGTCTGCCCAGATTGTAGAACAAATGTCTTTTCCTAAAATCCACTCTCCTTTTCAGAGAATGCACCAAGAATTTTATTTTAAGCCAGCATGTGGCACATGCCTGTAATTGTAACTCGTAGGAGGCAGAGGCAGGAGGATCAGGCAACCTCTGTAGTATAGCAATTTTGAGACTCTGTTTAAAGGCGAAGATGAAAATGGAGAAAGAAGAGAGGTTAAGATACCATCTGGATTTATCTGGAGTTTTTGAGATGGGGTCTTGCTATATGCTTAGCCCAGCCTTGAACTCTTACCAAATTATAGGCATGTGCTTTCATGCCTAGCCAACCTACACTTTTAAAACTTGAATTCATGTTTATTAAATACAGGTGCTGTGGCTCACCCTTTCCCCTGCCTCAGTAGCAGCAGGGGCATATGCCTCCTACATTTCTTTTTTTAAAACATTGCATTCTTACATGAAGATCAGCTGTTTTCTTGCACACTCAATACTCTTCCCTTCTCTTAGTTCTATTGACGATGCTAACAGATGCTAACACAACCCGTGACCTTGGGCTGATAGCTTCAAACCTAGTCTCACATCTGCAAGATGGGATATTAGTGTTACTTTGAAAGCTTATCATACTGTTTACATGAAACATCATTTTTCAAAGGGCTTATCATAATGCTTGGCACAAAGTTGATATTAAAAAATGCTATTTCCTTCTCCTCTTTCCCATCATAAACGTATGCATATTTTTTGCCTTTCTCAAATGGCTTTGAGTGACAGCCTCAAAATTTACAGTAACGTTTGGCTCCTGAAATTGCTAACTATTTTGTTCATAGAACTTAGAAGTCAGTGAAGAACTGTTTTCTTTCTAAATTATTTTGCTCTTTGAGAATGTCATGCGATCACCCCAATTCTCCGTTGATCCACCCCCATCTCCCTACCCCCACCTTTATGATCTCTTCTGTTGTTAATGTTGATATCCCATACACTTCCATTTGTACTGCGCTGTCCTGTGGAAGACACCGGAGTGTGGTCTATTCATCAGGATTATTCCCTTGAAAACTGACTGCCCAGAGCTCCTCAGTTAGGGGTGAAGGTTCATGTAACCTTTTCCACTCCTGGCTACAATGTTGACAATGATCCTGCACAGGCCTCCTCTTGATGACAACCACAGCTGCTGAATCTGAGAGCTGTGGTCCTCCTCGTGTCCAGAAGAAACTATTTTTGCTTCAGTCCTCACTGGCCTCTGGCTCTTACAATTTTTTTGTTTGTTTGTTTGTTTTGTTTCTTTCTCTGAGATGGTTCCTGGTCTGGGGGATGAGGTGTGATGATAGACAGTCCACTTGTATGTAAGCATTCTGTTAACACTTCTTCTCTGTAAGTGTCCATGTAAGAGTATCATACTTGGTTTGCTGGATGTGGTAGTGTACGTCTTTAATCTTAGCACTTGACAGGCTAATCTCTGAGTTCTAGACCAGCCTGATCTGCGTAGTGACTTCCAGGCTACCCAAGGCTACATAGTGTGACCTTGTTTTAAACATTCCTGCCTTATGAATACCCTGACCATGATTTCTTAGTCAGATTTACAGTACTAGGTATGTGTTCCCTCCTGAATAGTGGCCTTAAATCCAAGCAGAAACCAGTAAGTTACAATATATTTTTCTAGTCTTGTTATCTGTGAGCATATATTTTCATGCCTGTCATTACAGTTCACTGGGTTCACAGCTGAGCAAGACCACTGATTTTTTTTTTCCTTCCCAGAACCTTGCCCAGCACCTTCCAACACTATGAAAGCATATGAAAGCCAGCCAGTGAGGAGAAAGCTTCCTAGTCAATACCCATGACAGTTGTGTGGGGTCTCCAGCACTAGGGTCTTACATACCATGAAGTTCTGGTGGGCAATGAATAGCAATAGACTGTATTGCTATTGTTTGGGGGTAGTCTCATGGACACCACTAGCCAGCATCTTAAGGGAAGACATCCCACACCTGGCACTGGGTCCAATTAAATCCCATATAAACATATGGGACTTTTTATTGCATGAATTTTACTTGGTATTATAATAAAAACCTGGAGCTAGATAGTGGGAAAAGCTGAGAGGGAACAAACCACAGCCCCTTCTCACCCAGGCCAACTCCTCACGAATCCTGAATGTTTCTGATTCCTCAGCCAAAAGAGAAGGGGGTTGCAGGTGAATGGTAGATACCCTGCCTTATATTCTTTCTCTCCCCAACCATTTCACTTATTGATTCAGATTTCCTAGTGCTGGGATCAAAGGCGTGAGTGTTTCCCCAAACACTGGGAGCAGAGGCTGGGATCCCAAATGCTGGGATTAAAGGTGTGTGCCACCTCTAGCTTGACCTCACAGAAATCCTGATCTCTGCCTCTGCCTCCTGAGTGCTAGGATTAAAGGTGCGTGTCACCATTTATGTAAGAGTAGGTTTCTATATGTCTTTGTCAGACATCTTTAGTATTGGTTATTGGTCCCAATGCCCTCTGCTCTACCCTTTTCATCTCTCTCCCAGTTTCCTCTCTCCTCCCTTCATCACCTGAGTTCTATTCCTCACCCTCTCTTAAGGTCCTGGGTGTGGGGTGAGGGTGGGGGTCAGTGATGGTGCTCGACTTTAATCCCCATTCAAGGCTAGCCTGGTCTACAAAGTGAGTTCCAGGACAGACAGAGCTACACAGAGAAACCTTGTCTTGAAAAAAAAAAAAACCAAACAAAAAAGGATTTTCCTTTTCCTTCACACCAATGGGCCCGTTCTAATTTCCTGTGAGCTGAGGGTTCTAACTGAACACACAAATCTTTTAAACTCTTTTTTAAATTACTCTTTTTTATTTAAGAAGGTGTTTTTTTCCCATATCTACCACTGCTCCCCCTCCCTTCCCTCCTCCCAGTCTTCCCTCAGCTTCCCCCACCCCATCCCCCCATCCATTCCCCAAGGAGGACAAGGACTCCCAAGGTGGGTCACTTCCCTCTGGCATATCCAGTTGAGGTGGGTCCAATTCCCTCATCCCAGTATTAAGGCTGGGTTAGGTTGAACAGACAAATCTTAAGATTTGATGCTAAGATCCACATGTAAGTGAGACCATGTGATATTTGTCTTTCTGGGTCTAGGTTATCCCACCCAGTATGTTTTCTAGCTCAACAATTTACCTACAAATTTTATTTTTCTTTACAGCTTAGCAGAATTTAATTATAAATGTTTACCACATGTTTTCATTATCTTTCATCAGTCAATGGGCATCTAGGCTTTCTCCATGACCTAGCTATTGTGCATAGAGCAGTGATTAACACAGGTGAGCAGATTTTTCTGAGTAGGAACTAGAGTTCTTTGGGTATACGTCCTGGAGTGGAACATCACATAGTGGATCTATTTCTGGTTTCCCGAGAAATTGCCATATTGACTTCTATGATGGTTGCACCAATCTCTATACCCAGCAGTGCATTCCCAGAGTTCCCGGGAATCCTCACCAACCCTTGTTACCCTTTTGTTTCCGTAACCTTAGCTGTTCTGACTGGGTTAACAGAGCATCTCAAAAAAGTTTTAACTTTCATTTCCCTGATGACTAAGAATAATAAATTTTTTTGCAATATTTCTTAGCTATTTATATTTCTGAGAGCCATTTTCTAATGTAAATGTGAACTCTGACTTCTGTCTCCATGATGGTTATGAGTTGGGTGTACCGTGTTTACTCAAGACGTTTACAGCTGTTGTTTTATTTCAGATGAGCACCTTCCAGTGACTAAGAACAATGGCATTCAAGGACAGCAGCAGCAGCAGGTAAGTGTAGAGTCCAGGATCCAAAAAGTTTAATATTTAAAGTGACATTTAACTTCAGAATCTGATCCTCAAAGAAGTTCCAGCTAAGTGTGGTGCCGCCTGCTAGTAATTTCAGCACTCTGAAGTCTGAAGCCAGCTTGGACCACACAGAAAGTTGTAGGCCAGCCAGGGCTCTATTGAGAGACGGTGTCTCAAAAAGCCAAGTGAGCAAACTCACTCAAAAGGCCAAGCGAGTAAGCCAGTCGTGTTGGCACAAGCCTTGAATCCAAACACTTGGAAGGCAGAGGCAGGTGGATCTCTGGTGTGAGTGGGCTGTGACAGTGCACACCTGCCATTCAAGAGCTGGAGAGGGGAAGGTGGGAGATTATCAGATGTTCAGGGCCAATCAGGGACATACCCTGGTGGGTAAAGTGAGACTATTATTTAGACCATCAAATTCTGTGTTCAGAATACTGGCTCATACCGCCTCTGGTTTTAAGAAACATGCATCTGGGCTGTGCCAAAACAAATGTCTTTATGTATGGCTCAAAGGAAGGCGTTCTCTATGACTCACCTTTTACTCCCTTGCCTCTTTTACCTGGCATGCTCCTTTTTTGTACACCGTGGCGGGTGTTAACTGTGTAGAGTGTACTCACTGGCTTTGGGATATGTGTTTGTACTAACCAATTTTTTGATGAAGTTTTGAAGGATAATTCAGTGGACATCCAGGAAGAATTTTCAATAATATGAATAAGTTATTTAAACTAGCTACTCAAAAAATGCATTTAAAAGGGGGAGAGGAGATGAGAAGAAGAAGGAAGGAAGGAACTAAGAAATTGTGACTTCAAAGTACTCAGTTAATATTTATTGAGTGAGGGGTTGGAACCTGAAACTCAGAACTCTGTTCTTCCTGCTTCTTCCCCTTTGAGTATTATTTATGGAATTCAATGTCGGGTGACTCTGCTGTGACGCGTTATTCATTCCCCTCCCCCACACAGGGATGACATGGGACCTTCTAAGACCAGAGTGGAAAGTGTCCTCATTTGTCTTTAGATTTTTTTCATCATTTTTGCTACACATAAGTTTTGAATTTTTGCCTAAGTGTCTTCTCCTTTATAGATTGATTTTGACTGAACTTTCAAAGATTTTTCCTACTCCATGTCTGTATTCTTAGTTGACATGTAAGTGACTTCATTCAAATGAGAATCGGTAAGTTGGTGGCCTGTGGGTTGTTGGCCCTTCACGGCATTCTGAGAGAAAATTATCTGCAGATACTTTTATCTAACAGTCTAGGTCTCCATTTTTTTTTTTTTCTTGAGAATTTTAAGTTTTGGGAACTCTGGACTTATATGCTGCATAGCCACACTAACATAAAAAGAATACATATGGTTCAACACACACATTCTCTTTCTGAAAGATTTATTACTTATGGTGTACACATGTGTTGTGTGTGTGTGTTGCCAGAAGTGTTGGAACCCCTGTTACAGGCGATTGTGAACTGCCCAGTCTGTGGGCTGAGATCTGAACTCGGGTTACTGCAAGGCTAGCATGTACACCTAACCATTAAGCAACTTCTCTAATCTCAACCTGTTTTTGAGAGTCTCATGTAGCCCAGGCTGGCCTATAGCCTAGGCTGGCCCTCTTGACCTTCCTGCCTTCACCTCCTGGTACTATATGGGCTTGTACCTCCATGTGGGTTTAATAAGACATCACTTCTCTAGTCATAAACCCTAAGTGGCTTCTGTAATTTATTTCCTAGAGTGTCAAGATAATGATCCCTTTAGCCTACAGGTCCGCAAGACTTCTCCTGCCAATTTACTTTGTCACTGGGCTGTAGGGAAAGCCTTGAAACTTTCTAGTTTTGTATAATTGATGTTCAGCTGCATCCATCTGGTCAAGTTGAGTATCCTAACATGCAACCCATCTTTGATCTCTTACTGTTTTGATCCATCTGGAAGTAGAGCCTAAATACATGCTTTTGTTGTTGTTGTTATTATTATCGGGGTTTTGTTTTGTTTCATTTTTTGAGACAGAGTTTCTCTCTGTGTAGCCCCAACAGTCTTGGGACTCACTCTGTAGACCAGGCTGGCCTCAAATTCACAGAGATCCACTTTCCTTTACCTCCCAAGTACTAGGATTAAAGGCATGTGCCTCCACTGCTCAGCTATATTGATTATTTTGTTCTAAGACAAGGTTTCTCTATAGCCTTGTCTGTCCTGGGTCTTGATTTGTAGACCAGGCTCGTCTTGAACTCAGAGTTCTTGCCTCTGCCTTACCAGCACTAGGACTAAAGGCATGTGACACCCCACCTGAATAAATATATACATTATAAATTTTTGTGTCAACAAGAAAATTAACTGTGTGTGGTGGCGCACACCTTTAACCTCAACACTAGGGAGGCAGAAGCAGGCTGATCTCTGTGAGTTCCAGAGTGTGTTCCAGGCTTGCCAATATTACATAGGGAGACTCTGCTCCAAAAAATCAAAAAGAAAATTAAGGTGTATGCTTGTAATTCTAGCACTTAATAGGCTAAGACTAGAAGATCCAGAGTTAGAGGCCAGCCTTAGCTATAGTAAGTTTGAGGCCAGCCTGGTCTACATGAGATCCCATGTTTCAATCAAAACAAGCAAGCACACAAAAATTAAAATGAGGCTGAAGAGATGGCCCAGAAGCATTTTCTATTGCTCTTGCAGAGAACGAAAGTTTGCTTCCCAGTACTTATTTGGGGTAACTTAAAACTACCAGTATGTTCTGTTTGCAGGGATCCAGTGGCACTTCTGGTATCTGAGAGTTCCTTGCTTACATAATTGCACACAGCCATGCTTATATACATAATTTCAAATAACTAGGGACAGGGGCAAATATCTTTAATTCTAACACTTGACAAGCAGAGGCAGGTGGATCTTTATGAGTTTGAGGCCAGCCTGGACTACAGAGCTAGTTCCAGGATAACTAGGGCTGTTACAGAGAAAAACCCTCTCAATAAATAAATAAATAAACAAATCTTGGTTTGAAGAAGGGTCTCTCTAAGATTAAAGGATGCACCATATCACAATGCCTGGCTAATAACATATTTTCATTCTGTTAAAGAAGATTAAAAATGGCTGTGTGGTGATGGTGTACAACTTTAATCTCAGCCCTTGGGAGGCAGAGGCAGGCAGATTTCTGGGAGTTTGAAGCCAGCCTGGTCTACAGTTCAGATTGAGTTCCAGGACAGCCAGGGCTACACAGAAAAACCCTGTCTTGAAAAACAAAACAAAAAAAGAAAAAAAAAAGATTAAAATGAGGTTTAGGAAGGGATTATTTTTTCTTTTTAGTCAGAGCTATATTTTAAACATCCTTTAAATATTTCTTATTTATTTTGTGTGTGAACATACATGAGCATGTGCACACCACAGATATGTGTAGAGGTCAGAGGACAGTTTGCTAGAGTTGATCTATGTGAGTTCTGAGGCTGGAATTTGAACTTAGGCTTTGTGACCATCCCTTACCCACTGAGCCACCTCATGGGGTCTCATGTACCTTTTAGACTCTAAGGTTCAGAGGGAAGCACTCATGTTAATGAGGACAAATAGAGTAGCTAGTTCAAATTCAAGGCACATTCTCAATCTCTTTATCTTTGAATAGTGCTGTTTTGCTTTGCTTCATTCATGAGTTCAATTTCTTAGCCTTTTAAAGTCAATTGCCATGACTTCTGCTTTATTTCTGTGATTCTTAAAGGTAAAGTTAAGTTTTGCATAGTGCACACTAAATTATTTTTTGGAATTGGACCAAATATGACACTGGGACCAGAATAAAGCTGAGAGATTCAGGAAATATTTGTTTCATAGCTGAGGAAAATAAATTTTATTTCAGAGTCTCCTACCACATTGTTGGGGTATGATTTATCTGTGTGCCATGAAAGGTGGTCTTTGCACTTGTATCGCATGAGCATTTCAGTGTTTGGGAAACCTGGAGGGATTGCATGTTGTGGTCTCCGATCTAATTGATCAGTGTGTCTCCCTGAAGAAAGCTATCAGCACAGGGCGATTCTCCTAATTGAGAAGAGTGCCCAATTACTGAGGAACCTACAAGGTGTTAAAGCAGATTAGTACCTATTATTCTGACAGATTTTCCCAGGGTTAGTAAACTAAGAACTGAAGTCCTACATGCTTACTGAAGAGATTAGTGGCCCTTGGCCATCCGCCCTCGACCCCCCCCCCCCCCCCCCCCCCGAAATAGCGATTGGCTTGGGCATTGTAAAGAATCCACACCTGGAAATATGAAATGGGAGCGTGAAGAAGGTTCCACAGTTTTCCAAGTGAGGTAGTTTCCTACCTAACTTACAAGCTTCATGCTGCTGCTTGCTGGTGCTGGCACAGAACACAGCTTTCCGGTGTTAAAGAGACACATTGTTAATTGGTTGTGTCATTGTCCCCCTGCAGCTTTAAATGAGTCAGTCGTCCAGCATGATGGGCTTAGGAAAGTTTAATTTAGGGTTATCCCAGACAGGAGGGAATCATTATTGAAGTTAGTTTCCAAAGGGTCACTTAATTTAGTGGGAGGAGATTAAATCGTAGAAATAGAAGTTGTGATTAATTTCCCAGTAAGATTATATAACCTCTGCTCACAGTCATGAAGGGGTACCGTCGTTAGGAGTTCATAACCAGCTGCTGGGGTGGGGCGGGGGGGGGGGGGTGGGGGTCCTCTTCTCTGACTTGGGTAGGAAGGTAAGTTGATTGACTGGCTTTTAGAGCTGTGTTAAAGCTGGGCTAAGGGGGATCATGCTTATAATGTGCTTACCGACTTGCCTGGAACACCTTAGAGCAGAAGGCTGGCATCAACTTTCCACTCAGGCGAAGGGTGGTAGGACCATCCTTCTCTGATGGCACAGGCTTGATTAGTGGTCAGACCCTAGAAAGAAAGGGGACCATCTCCAGGAAGAGCACCAATGGGGAGGAGATTGACCAGGGAAGAGATTTAAACAGAGGTCACAGCCCTCTCAGATTACTGCCTGGTACTCTGTAAATTATTCTTCCCAAACTAACAAGGCACACAGCATGTGGTAGTCTGATGTATGTGTTCACTTAACAGGTTTTACTGTGGTCTATTTCACCTTTAAGAATGCGCATGGGGATCAGGTGAGGGTGGTACATGCCTTTAATTCTAGCTCTGGGAGGCAGAGGCAGGTGCATCTCTATAAATTTGAGGGCAGCCTGATGTGCAGAGTGAAACCCTGTCTTGGAAAACCAAATAAATAAAAAATGGCTATGAGACTGCCCTAAATCACACAAAGAACTAACCATAAGAACACTCTTTCATGAAGTATTTATTCTTTACTAAACTTAATTGAGGCATAATTTACACCCCTTAAGGTATACAGACTAACCTTTTCAGCCCAATTTTATTTTTTAATATTTGTCTAGTCTTATGTATAGGCATATTTTGCCAGCTTATATGGATACGCACCATGTGCATGTCTGGTACCTGTGGAGACCAAAGAGTGCAGTGGATTTCATGCTGGGGCTGGGAGCTGAAACCATTTTTAGAACACCTCCTCATTCGTAACAGGTGAAGTTACTTTTTTGTAGTTAACCCTGATACCTCCACTCTCACCTATTTATGGTATCAAGCATTCACCAGTTTAATATTTTTATCTGTTCTGGACAGTTCATACAAATGTACATGCTTATTGTAGCATGTATTTATTTCTGTTCCTTTTTATTGCCAAATAATATGCTGCTGTCCAGGTAGATGTCTTTTTCTTTCTGTTCACATTAAGTTTGTATTTTTCTACTGTGAATAATGTGCATGTGTTTTATCCATGTGGGTGGGGTGTGAGCATTTAGGAGAGGAGTTGTGTACTTGTGAGGCAGATGTGTCCAGAGTCCCATCCAGAGTCATCTACAGATTATTCTAGGCACACAGTCTAGAGACAGGAGGTGCTTTCAGGTTCATTTGCATGTGGCTTGCCTCTCTGCCTTCAGCCACAGCTGTACAAATGCTCACAACCGGAAGCCGATGACTTAATCTAGTCCTTGCTGTCTGTGTAATGCACACTGCCCAGGCCGCCCTATCTGCTTAGGTGTGGATGAGTACCCTGCATGTTTTTGGACTCTGTTGGATGCTAAGGCAGGAAGAAATCCTTTTCTTTCTGAACAGCTTTAGCTGTGAGATGTCCTATCCTGTGAAACTGACTATGAGCTTCCTTCAGAATTCAGGAACCAGAGTTAAAATTTCAATTCTGCTTCTCCCTGATTTTCACAAGTTTGGGGGATATTATTTCAAATCATGACTTTTGTTTTCTGTTCTTAAATTTCCAAAAAACAGCAGAGACACAATGGGTGTATGACTAAGGTCACAGAATACCGAGGCCACTAGAGTTTTGGGCTCTGAAACATTTTGAGCTTACAGTAAAAACATTAACACGAGGCCCTGTACAGTTTCTTTTCCACTTCACTAATTTGCCCTAAGGCCTTCACCAGAAGAAGCAGTGGAGGGGATGCTGTTAATCCTAAAAAAGATTTAAACCAAGTGGTGGTGGAGCACACCTTTAATCCCAGTGCTCCAGAGGCTGATCTCGGTGAGTTTGAGGCCAACCTGGCCTACAAAATTCCAGTACAATGAGGACAGAGAAACCCTGTCTTAGAAAACAAACCAAAACAAAGATTTAAAGGGGCCAGCAGCAGTTCATGGGTAAAAAGTAGCTGTGGCCAAGCCTGACAACCTGAGTTCCATCCCCAGTACTCATTGGGTAGAAGGAAAGAGCAGACTCCCCAAAGTTGTTACTTCTGCATGGCTGGGCAGACCATGTAACAACATATATAATAACATGTTTGTTTGTTTGTTTTTAAAAAAAGATTTAATGACTTTGGATTCCCCCACACACACACACACACAAATAAATGTTGGGTATGATGTACTATGGCACATGCCTTTAATCTCAGCGTTCAGGACGGTAGAGGCAAGCAGATCTCTGTGAGTTCAAGGCCAGTCTGGTGGCCTATATAGAGAAAGAAGTTCCAGGCCAGCCAAAGGCACATAGTGAGACCATCTCAAAGTGAATAAAGAATAAAGAAATTGGTACAAGATAGACAGCATATATTTATTTAGTCAAGGTGTTAATAGATTACTATATTAAAGCAAACATTCCTTATTAAAGCTACCAAAAGAGGAAGTTTACTGAAGATACGATTTCTCTTTTGTTTATTTTTCAGAGACAGGGTTTCACTTTGTATCCTTGGCTGGCTATGGAACTGGCTATGTAGACCAGGCTGGCCTGGAACGCAGATCACCTGACTTCCAGGTGCTGAGATTAAAGGCGTGTACTACCACCCCTGGCCTTTAGCTTTTCAAAGGTCTTGAAATTTGCTTGCATCTTGATTTAATCATCTGAAGTTCACACCTTGCAGTAGGTCTCCTGTTGAAGTCAGGTGCTGCTCTGGAGCATGCATGTATTCTGCTTTTTGTGGGGTGAGGGTGCTGTCTGCTAGAGGAAGTTTATGGAAGGAGGTATGTGGCACATCATGGATCCCCTTGCTCACTGTGGGAGCCTTGATTGTGTTTCTGTACAGAGGTGGGAGTTCCTAGGTAACATTGCTCCCCATCTCAGAGTTTGTTTGGCATTGTCTGGAAATGGTTAGTCTTGGGACTTATAGAGAGGGGAAGGAGGAACTTGGGAAGCATGGAGGGATACCATAAGCTTCCTACAAACTCACAGCTTGCTGCTAGCTTTAGATGTCAGTGCCCCAAGGCAGAGAAGTCAGTGATTTTATTGCCTATTTCCTGAAGAATGAAAGTTAAGTCAGAAGCTGGGTGAGTGTCAAGAAGTAGTTGCTTACAATTGCCCAGTTGTCCAGGAGTGTTTTCTCTTTAATTCTTGATGCTGCTGGAGCTTGATCCAGGGTTTTGGGCTTCTGTATTGAACTCCACCCTCAACCTGGTGTACTTTCAAAAGTGCATATTGTATTCACAGGATGGCTTAGGGGCTAAAGGAGCCTGTTGCCCGCTAACCTGGGTTTGTTAACCAGAACTCACATTCTGGGAGAGAACCTGCTCTCAAGCTGTCTCTGGCTTCCACATGTGTGTGGTGGTGTATGCAAGCATGTACAAACAATAAATAAGTAAAGGTAAACATATTTAATTATTGTGTTACAATTACTTTCTGAGTCATGGTCTTCCCATATAGCCTAGACTGGCATCAAGCCCTTCGTCATGCCATCTCCTGGATGGCATGTGTGTACCCGGATGACTGGCTAAAAACTAATCTGTTTTTGTTTTCTGATTTTTTTTCAAGGTTTAGCCCCAGTGAGCCTGAACTTTACTAGGTCAGACTGTTCTTGAATTCACAAGGATTTGCTCATTACTACCCCCAGAGTACTGGAATTAAAGGGTGCGCGCTGCCATGCCCAGATAAAAAATGGAGTGTTTCTTTCACTTAGAACATTTACTTTAAAAAAGCCTGCTGAGGGTGGTGGTGCACACCTTTATTTCCAGTATTCAGGAGGCAGAGAGTAGAGGATTGTTGAGCCTGAGGCCAGTCTGGTCTACAGATTCAGTTCTGGATGGCTTGAAGGACAGAAAAGACCCTCTCTCCAAAACTAACAAAAAAGCCAAAGCCTCCCTACAGGTCACCTTCCTCTTCTTGTCTACCCCTTCAGACTTCTTAGATACTTTAGAATTTTTTAAACATTTAAAATTCTTTAAGAGAAAGTTCCCTAAGTAGAGCAGTGAAAACGGGCAGGGGTTCCTTGTGAGCGTAGCTGATGGATTCTTTACACCCAAGAAAAACTACTGCCTTGCTCTAAGGGGGGAAGACTTGATGGATCTGGAAGGTTAGACCCCTTGGGCTTTCTAGGAAAGCATAAAAGCAAGAGAAAGTTGTTCCAGATGGGATGCCTATAGCAGGAGGTTGCCTCTCCCAGTGGGGTTGAGAAAAGAGCCATTCTGGGCAGACCCACACCAGAGTACACAGGGGTACACTGGGGACATCTCCTTGAGAGATCTGAAAGCAGTTTCTTGCGTTCTCTGATAAATAATTGGAAGGAGAGGCAATGAATTTTTTTTCTGACAGTTGGTTCTTACTGGGGGCTGGGGTTTCCTTTGCAAGTGAAAGGGCTGCAGTCAGAGTAGTTAAAATCACAATAGGCCCTGACTCTTTTGACTTCAAAGTGTAAAAGAGCCCCTAGGGGTGATAAATGGAGGCTGCTGGACTCTTTCCTTGTAAACAAAGCTGAGGGATGACCTCTAGATTTTTTTTTTGTTTTTAATTAAAAGAAAACAGGGTTTCCTAGTGGTGAGTGCTGGGCTGCTCCTGAAGTTTGACTGTTCTTCCTAAAGGGGATCTTTGTTAAGGTTGTGGGCAGGCATAGAAGTTATCCAGAGGCCTGCCTTGGACAAAAGCTCCATGCACAGGATGGGCCTGCAGTGACCTTTTTGTCCCTACAGTAAGGCTGGCTGTGGTGGGATTTCTGAGCCCTGCTGTCTTGGGAAGGTTGAGAATTTAGATCACACCCTTTGTATCCTTAACATCAGAAGAAACTCTTTAACTTATAAGCAGGGTGGAGAGCTGTGCCAAAAACTGGCAGCTTATAAAAGTATTCCCAAAATATTGTTAAGTTTCCACTCCATAATTGAGGACAGGCTTTCTTTTATGTAGTTATAACAGGATTTTACATATGGTCGTAACTTCAAATCTAGTGTTTGGAGAGGTTTGTGGTGATAAAAGCAACACCACCAAGGTCACATTTTAGTGGAGAACTAAGATTTGGGAGCTGCTGTCCACACTGAGGGAGGGCTCACTCGAGGTTTCACCCTTATTAAACCCCACTGTTCTTCACTGAGTTCAATCTGTCCAACTCTGCAAGATGTACACTGGAGGTCAGAGCATGCCCTTTGTGACCTCCGCAGCACTGAGCATGCCTAGCCCAGCACAGGGCACATGGAAATTCTAACACTTCCTTCACTTTGCAAATGTGTGGTAACTGCCTTTGGTCTGTGTGTAGATGGAAGATTGGGAAAGGAGCAGAGGTCACACAGCTGGTGAAGAGCTTGGAGTTCCTGGAAGGGTGGCAGGAAAAACAGTCTATCTAAAGGGTGCAACCATATTCAAAGTGGAAAAAGCTGTGCATATCATTAGCTACGTGCACCTGTATTTTGAGTATAGATGCCACAAGAATAAACCAACTTGTCTTTTTAATGAGGTTTGAGCTAAAATTCAGGGCATCCTATGCAAGTGCTGTGCCACTGAAAATTGTCTTGAGTCGAGGAGCAACTAATATTTAATTTGCACAGCCAGATGATGCTGTCTTTTTTTTTTTAATGACTTATTTTATGTATATGAGTGATCTATCTACGTGTATGACTTTGTGCCAGAAGAGGGCATCAGATTCCACTATAAATGATTGTGAGCCACCCTGTGGTTGCTGGGAATTGAACTCTGGTCCTGGAAGAGTAACCAGTGAGCCACCTCTCCAGCCCCCCTCTGCGAAGTATTTCCTAGACCTCCCTCCCTCCCTCCCTCCCTCTCCCGTTTCTTACTCTTTTATGCAGGGTTTCCCTCTAGCCCCAACTGACCCTGGGTAGATATATTTTCATTTC
The DNA here is from genome assembly GCA_033318265.1 of Phyllotis vaccarum. Lineage (NCBI taxonomy): Eukaryota > Metazoa > Chordata > Mammalia > Rodentia > Cricetidae > Phyllotis > Phyllotis vaccarum. The sequence continues at coordinate 72,789,677 of JARWLC010000001.1, read as the reverse complement.
AATCTTACAACTCCTAATGCAATTACATTTTGTAGATGATAAAAGGACAAATTAGTTGCTTAATCTGTGGCAGACAGTTAAACTAGTTTAATAATTTTTCTTGATAGATTTGAAACCGAGTCTCACGCTAGCCCAGGGCGACCTAGAATTTATTGGTAATCCTTCTGCCTCAGTCTTCGAAGTATCGAGATTACAGGCATGAGCCTCTGTGCCCTGTTTGGGTCTTACTGTTATTGGACCCCTAAGACCTCAACTCAACCCCAGCTGTACATGAGCTGCTTAGGAACAGGAGGCAGGGAAATAGTGCAAGCTAGAGCTTGTCTAAAGGAGATTTGTGCTGAATCCTGGAGCCAACTGCCTTTTCTGATACTGTTAATGAGTACTGAATAACAGGTTGTTCCTAGGGGATCCATTTGGCAAGGCTACCCCATTCAGAAGCACCCTTCCAGGGAAAGACAAAGCTGATCAGGCTGGGAGGGCGCAGAGAAGGCTAATGAGCCATATGGCAGGGAAAAGATTAGTTAAGAGCAAAATGTAAGAAAATAAATATAAGGGGAAGAAGAGAGGTGGCTCTCTTGCCTGGACTATCTCAGTGCTGGGCGTGCCCAGCATCACACACACACAGAGAGGGAGAGGGAGAGGGAGAAGGGGAGGGGGGGGAGGGAGGGAGGGAGGGAGGGAGGAGTTTCACATTCATGACATGGTGTGTTTGTAAGAGTGCCTTGTGGTCTATGCAGCCCTATGCAGGTGCCAGGTGGTGGCCTGGCAGATCAATCAACCTCCCAACGGTTACACTGTGCAGCTGTTCCTCTTTTAAAGACTGTCAACATCCGGCAGAGACTTACCTTCCCCAGTGGTCTCTTGATGCCTGAGATAGGAAATTGCCTAAATTTAAAAATGGAGTTCCAAGTGGGACCTAGTGTTTCAGAGGTGAGAGTGCAGAGTGCGGTAAAAAAAAATGCATTGAAAAATTCTTCAATGAGATGATGCACACACACCTTTCATCCCAGCAGGTGGCTCTCTGAGTTGAGTCCAGACTGATCTAGGAGTGAAATTCCAGCACAGCCAGGGCTACACAGAGAAATCTGCCTTTGAAAAAAAAAAAAAAGATAGATCTTCACTACCAAGGGACAAAGCTGGCCCACGGATGTCCTGAGTGGTGTGGGGTATTTGGATCAAGGAAGGCCTCATGTCCTTTTGGTCTCTGACAATAGTAAAGACTAAGTGGACCGCTTCTTACTGCCTCTTCAGGAAAAGTGGCCTAAGGAACTCTAGACTAGTTAGACTTGGGTTTCAGTTCTAGCATCCCACTCCTTAGATATGTAAAGCTGGGAGAATTACCCCCCTCAAGTCTGTCCCTTATTCTGTACAATAAAAATGGGATTATGTGGCTTTTGTTTGTTTTAAATCCCAGCAGATGCTAGTTACAGAGGTGCATGCCTTTGAATAATAACAACTAATCACTTCACTAATATTTTGAGACAGAGCCTCATTATGTGTCCTTCATGGGCTTGGAACTCACATGTACACAGAACTCATGGAGATCCACCAGCCTCTGCCTCCCAAGTGTTAGAATTAAAGGTGTGCACCACCACTCCCAGCCTTAAATTATTCTGAAAAAATCATTTTACATGTGTGTGTGTGTGTGTGTGTGTGTGTGTGTGTGTGGTATTTTGCCTGCATGTGTGTCTGTATACCACGTGCATGCCTGGAGCTCACGGAGGCAATAAGGTGTTAGATTCCCCCAACCTGGACAGGAGTTCCAGATAGTTGTGAGTGGTCATGTGTGTCCTGGGGACCAAACCTGAATCCTCTACAAGAGCAACACTGCCCTTCTGGTTTTATTTCCATTTTTGAGATGGGGTCACTCTATTGTGTACCCTCACTGTCCTGGATCTATGTAGATCAGGCCGGGTTGGAGCCAGGTGCCCGAGTCCTGGGGGAGAAGTGCACCAACATTCCTGGCTCTTCCATCAGCCAGTACTCCAATGGATGGAAAACACCCTCCCCTGTGCTCTGAAAACCAACCTGAAGGGACAGTGGTATGTGAAAGCTGTTTCAGCATGTGGTCCTGCTGCCTGGGGACCTAGTAAGAGTTTTCAGACTGTCTTCCATTTGTTGTGGAATTTATTAAGAGCCTAGACAATGGATTTGTTATTCCACTGTGGGGATCAAACCCAGGCCCTTCAGCGTGCTAGGCATTGCTCTACCCTTGAGCTGTATCTCAAACCCTGCTGCCTCTCCTCTGAATTTGCATAATTTAAAATGGTTGATAAGCTGGTGGTGCTGGTGGCAGTGGCAGCTTTCACCTTTAGTTCCAGCACTCAGGAAGCAAGGCATATCTCCAAGTTCTGAGTTCAAGGCCAGTTTGGTTTACAGAGTTCCAGGACAGCCAGGATGACACAGAGAAACCCCGGTCTCTAAACAAACAAAAAATAGTAGATCCCATTAAAAGGTCATTAATGTAGATTAAGATAGATAACTTCAGAGAAAGTAGGTGTTCATAACTTTTTTCCTTTTAAGCTGGTAGAAACAATGTTTTTCTCTCAGATCCTACACGATAGTTCTTTTTTTCTCCAAGTCCCAACCAGAATTAAGTTATGCATTCAGCAGGGCCATTGCAGAGACTACAGTGTCTAAGAGCGTCCAGTTGCAATAGGCAAGTTAGAAGCCACTGAGAGCTGGAGAGACTTAGGTCTGAGGTGTGTGCATCAGCCCCTTTGGAGTAGCTGCCTGGAGATGGTGTCCAATGCCGTCAGGCATTTGACACATCATTGCTTCAGATTTTCAAAGAGTTGTTTTATTTTTAATTGTGTGTCTGTCTGTCTGTCATGGAGGGGAGTGGAGTCGATGTGGAAGTAGGTTGTTTCTAATGGGTATTTATTTGATATTTCTTGCAAAAACAAAGTGTTTGTTCTGTTACTAATTGGTTACTTGTTTGTGTCAAAGCCTGTTACTATGGAGATAATTACGTCTTATTGACACAAGTGTTGAAGACTGTTTTTTAAGGCCTGAGTATTAAATATGCAAAATTGTGTGAGTGGTGACTTCACTGGTCTTTAAAAACCAAATTGCTTTAAAACACAGCAAGCTTCCTGGCCAGCTTGAAAGTCACTGTACAAGCTATCTGTCTGTGGCACCTCACAGTAGATCTCATCTGCTGTAGTCAGGGTGCTTGCCTTGGGTTAATATTCAGATCTGTGCGTAGTTATGCTGCCTACATGGGACAGTTTTTCCTCCTGTCATATAGAATCTTGAGCCTGTACCTAGGAACACTGTAGCCCAAACTCCTATGGGTAGGAGAGATACGTTCTGTACTGGCTTCTAAGCAGTTAAAATTGATAGCATCATTATTAAGCTGATGGGCAATTTTGGGGTCTTCAGTGATTATTTGGTGCAGTTTGCTTACTGACCTTTTGGGATTTGCTGTCCCAAACTTAGGGCCTCTCAGTATGATTTTGTTCAGTGGGCCCTGCTTCCTTATCAGTCAGTCAGTGCTTACCTGGAATGTCTTTGTTTTGCTTGGGTCTTACATCCTTCCCCCCTGAAAAACCCCCTTTATGCTTCTGCAAGTATATGGACATGAGATCCATTAAGACCCAATTCAGAAAACCAGAGAGTGTCTGATTGTATATATTTTCATGTTATAAACAGGGCCCTATATATCCTATACTAATTTTGAAGTCACCAGGTAGCTGAAACTAACCTTGAACTTCTGACCTTGAACTTGGGAAGCCTGGTATTTTGTTTTTTGTTTGTTTGTTTTCAAGACAGGGTTTCTGGCTCTGGCAGTCCTGGAACTCACTTTGTAGACTAGACTGGCTCAAATTCTTGGAGATCCACTTGCCTCTGCCTGCAGAGTGCTGGATTTAAGGGTCTGGGCCACCACTGCTCAGCTCAATGCTTATTCAAGGCAAATGGGCTCCAAATCTGATTTGTGCAGCACTAGGCAAACAGTCTGCCAACTGAGCTGCATGCCCAGCTCTAATTTTCATGTCTTCAGAACACTCATTTGGGTCCAGGGTTAGGTGTTTTGCCTAAGATGGCGGTATAGTGTCTATAACTAGAAAAAGACTGCGAAATACAGCTTCTTTGAAGTGCATATGGCAGCATGCAGGAGTTGTATCCCACTCCAGGAAACGCTCAGAGCAACTATGCAGACTTACATGCACTGCATTTTCCTATGCTTTGCTCCCCCACATATAGGACAGATCTTGACTCATGCGCCTAAACGTACCCCTCTGATTATGTCCTCAGATTTCATCTCATTCCTTTTATCCTGCTTTACATTCACTAATGAGACCCTATGCAAAAGGAAACAAAATACCCAAAGGAATAAAACCTTACATGGCTAGGTAGATGAGGCTGGCCTCCAACTCACAGACCTGTCTGTCTTTGCTTCCCAAGTTCTGGGGTTAAACGCCTGCAACATACATCATCTTCAAACAAACAGATAAAAAGCTGGCATTATTTAGGAGTGAAAAGAAAGTGGCAGTGACAGTGATCACAAGTGCTTTACGGAAAAAGGAAAAGGAAGATGAATACGGGCAGCAGCATCATATCCCCGTCACTCCTCCATCCCCCACCCCGTCTCCTGGACTGCAAGGATCCTTCTGAGGAACTGAGTAAAGCTCCCTGTGGCCTGCAGTGAGCACTTGCAGGCATGTGACTTTGTGCTTAGCAGAATGACAAGCCTTGGAGAAATTTAAGTGGATTAGTGGTTTGTTAGAATTTTATTTTTGGATTTTCAAGATGGTGGTGGGGGCATTCTGTGTATCCCTGGCTGTCCCGGAACTCTGTAGACCAGGCCGGCCTCCAACTCAGAGATCCACCTGCCTCTGCCTGCCAAGTGCTAGAATTAAAGGCATGTGCCATCACGTCTAGCAGTTTGATGGGGCTTTAAATATCAAGTTTTGAATGAAGGATGGAGTTACATATGACATATAAGGGGATAATTAAGGTCCAGGAGAGGGCTGGACCCAACCCAAAAGGTTCTGCATGATTTTCAAGAGAGTGAAAGAGAGTTTGTGAATTGAATGCAAAACAAACAAACAAAACCCAGCTGAGGACCAATTTTTAATCCTTTGACTCACTTTAGGACAGAACACAGGTGAGTCCCACATCCCCTCTGCAAACCGAGGAATGAAACTACAGTCATGTTCCACAGTGCATAGGGGGGATTGAAGGACTCTGTGTCGTAGGTGGGATCCAGGGTTTAAACTCAGCTTTCTAGGTCCAAGGGCCTAGAACCAGTGAGCTGCCCCAGCTACCCTTTCTGAGTAGCCTCAACTGGACATGCCTCTTAGAGTCCAACTATTAGTGGTCTAAGTCTGGGATTCATCGCAGGTCAGTGCTTATGATCTGCATTTACTCTGTAGAAAACGGAAAATGTGCCACACTTTCCAAACACATTGAGAAAGTGGGAAGGAGAAAAGAGAAGATATAACAACCCAGTGGCAACTTAGTAACAAGAAGGGCCGGAAGTTGCGGAACTGGTGATGTGAAAAGTGTTGGAATGTGGCTCAGTCTACCTGAGTCTGGATGGCTTTCCCTAGGAGAGCAGAAATAGTGATTAGGGTGTCTTTGTGTTTCTACGGGTTGACAGTCTACATATGGTGCATAATGAGTAAATAAATAATTTAAAATTGAGTGAGAATTGGTTTCTGCCTCCAGAAATGGTTATTTTGTTGTTGATTTGTCTGCTTTGTGTTCATTGTCTATTTATTTATAGACAGAATCTCATGTAGCCCAGGCTGGTCCCAAACTTTGCAGAACCTTGAGTTTCTGTTCCTTTTATTTCCTCCTCCCAAGTGCTCAGATTACCTGTGTGCTTTACCAAACTCCTCGGATGTTTTAAATTCCAGATTTAGAATGTTTTAAAGTATATATTGGCATTCCTTCGTAGGGCATTGTGGAATTTTTGCCATCATGGTGGCTGAGCTATGGTGTTTTGGTTCCTGTGGTGAGCAGAGATCTCAGGAATGGAACTTTTGATGACTTTTGGGGGGCTTAAGCTGAGAGGGATGGGAACCAAGGATTCTTGTTAAAATAAGCTGGCCAGTGAGTGGGTGCTGGTAAACTATGAGGAGAGATTTATGAGCAACATCCTGTTCTGGAATCGCTGCTGGGGACGGAAGAGGGGGAGCAACTGCTGTATAAATCAGGAAGGCAGCTCCGGAAACCATGTCAGCTACTGGAGGGTCTGAAGGTGACTCCTTGGTATGTTCTGCATAGTGCATGGTTGGGGAGACTCAACGGGTCCTGTTACTGAGTTCACACCGGGGCTGGTGCTGAGTTAGGTGGATCCATTTCCCTAAGGGAAAAACAGCAGAGCAGAGACAGAGATGGGATTCTGTGGCCCAGAGACAGCTATAGTCTTCAATTACTTCCTGAATTGTGAAGAAAAAGGGAGGAGAGGCATTTGGGAGGCAGTAGGAGAGCCTGTGGATTTTCCTGAGTCTTATGTTGAGCCCATCCCTCCATGGATCATATGCTTATTCCTTCAACAGTCTGCTGCAGTTCTGACCAAGCTCAGGGTGTGCATGTGAAACCTAACATCCTGACCAAAGGGAGAAGCCTTGACCTAACTCTTCCTTTGCCTCAGTGAAGAAGGACAAATTCAGTAGAAGAATGGATCCTAAGATCCAGGGCTGGGAAGGCGGCTCAGCAGTGGAGAGCACCAACCCCTCTGTCAGAATCAAGAGTTCAGTTCCCACATCAGCTCAAAACTGCCTGTAACTCCAACTCCAAAAGGTCCAATGTCTCAGGCCTCCACAGACACCACACTCATTCAGGCAAACAGGTATATGCATACGTACCCAATTTCTATCCTTTAAGAAAGGATAAGATTGGGATGTAGCTGGGTTGGCGGAGTGCCTGTCTAGCATGCCCAAAGCCCTGTTCTGTTCCTAGCTTTGTATAAACTGGGTATGGTGCTAAGGACATTTCTCAGCTAGTTCCAAACTGGCTTAGGGTACCTGGGGCTCTGTCTCATAAACAAGTGAATAAATAAATATAAGATCATGCCCTGTATTTGAAAGTCTACAAATTGCAAAGTAGAATGAAAGGTATCCTATTTTTTTAATGGGTAATATGATTATTTCATGTGCTAGACTGTTGGTGCTCACCTGTAATTACAGCAATTTCGTGGCAGAGGCAGGGGAATCTCTGAGGTTGAGGACAGCCTGATCTACAAAATAAGTGTCAGGATAGCCAGGGCTACACATAGAAACCATGTCTTGAAAAACCAAATCAAACAAAGATTATTTCATTGATCTAAATAAGTACACACATAACAGGCTTGAGAGTAGAATAATTCCAGTTGTTTAATAGAATCGCCTATTTATATACTTAGAGGTGACAGTTATATGTTTTTAAATTATGGATATAGATTTTCTGTGTAGGTGAATTTATGAAGCTACTCACTAAAATGTTTTTACATTGACTTCCACCCACATGCACATCTACAACCCCCCACATATACATACACACATACACATGCACACACACACACCACACATACACATGTACACACGTATACATACACACACCATACATACACACACCACACATACACATATCACACATACACATGCACACATAAACACACACATACACACACATACACACACACACACACCACAGACACACAGGCACATACCCAAGTCTCCACTCTCTGCTTCCTTTAAAAAATGAAAATGTTACTCAGTTACCTTCACTGATAAAAGCCAAGAGAGAAGTTTGTTTTGTCTCTTGATTTCAGTGGTTTCACTTGTGGGGACTTGGCCCGTGACAGGACAGTGTGTCATGGTGGAGTGCTTGTAGGAAGTTTGCTCACCCTAACTGAGAAGTCAATGGAAAGGGCTGTGAGAGAGAGACACCATGAGACTGGAGCCCCAAAATCCCTTTTAAGGGCATACTCAGGGAACTTCCTTCTTTTGGGTCCCACATCTTCTGAAAGTACCACCATTTCTCAGTGGCAACACAGGCAGCAATCTAAGCTTTTACTGCAGGTGACTTTGGGAGATAATTCATATCCAAATTGCAACTTTCATTTATCCAGACAGGGGGCATATGTGTGCCAGCTGTATTCCATGCATTGTTCTATTCAGTGAAGATATGACAGCTAAAGATAAAAGATCTTTCTGGTATCAAATGTCAGGTGTTGAAAGAACAGGCATGTGCCAGGATCATAGAGCAAGACTGGTGGGGTAGAGTATCAGGCAGACAAGGAAGTTCATGCCATTTAAATGCGTTGCCAGGAGAGCCTCCTTCAATAAACTATTTTAGCAAAGACCTGATCAGGTGAGACAGAGGATTGGAACTATGTGTAAAGGTAAGTTTTCATTTATTTGAGAGAGGATTTCTCTGTGTAGCCCTGGCTGTCCGGGGACACGTATGTAGACCAGACTAGCCTCTAAATTGGCACCAGTCGGCCTATTCTTCCTCAGTGCTGGGATTAAAGGCATGTGCTGGTTGTGGAGACACAGAGCTCAGAGGTGAAGGTGATCTGTGCCCTGCATGTTTCAGAGGCAGCAAAGTGTGGCTGAGAGGACATGGTTCCCGGACCCTGGACTGGTAGGTTAGGTTGGGAGGGTCTGCAGGCATTTCAGCTACCTGAGGAAGCATGTCTGTACATGCTTTTTGCAGGGTGTGAATCCACCTGTCTTCTTTGTCTTCCAGTGTCATCCCCGTTCCCCCCCCCCAAGGTCGACCAGTTGGCCTGTTGGACTTGGGAGGGGGGAGGGTAGTGGAGGAGTCTGTGTTTAATTTTTGATGTTTGATACCGATACCGACTACCAAACTTTTACAATTTGTGTACTCTCTTTCCTGTCTTGTCTACTTGTTTTGGGCATTTATTTTATTTAATTATTTATTCCTCGATGGATGCTGCAGCAGGCATTGGGGGAACGAACACCTTGCAAAGGATGGGACTCATCCTCCCTCATGTTGAGAAGACAGAAGTATAGGAATGAAACTGTTCCAGTGTAGGGGCTAGGCCTGTCTTCCTGGTGGTCACTTCTTTGGCTGTTATTCACAGGAAGGAATCTAATCTGGGAATTTTCACTTTCTAACATTATTATTATTATTATCATTATTATCATTATTATTGTTCGTGAGACAGTCTTACTATGTAGACCAGGCTGGCCTCAAACTTGTGATTAGTCTGCCTGCTTTCTCCGAGGTTACAGACGGTTGAAACCTTCTGGCCTTTCTTCAATTGTCATAGTGTTTCTGAACCTGCCATGAGTGCTTGCGTTATCTTTTCCATGACAAAGTGAGGATGATCCCACCCCCTCCAGTCCTGGGCTATCAGCTTGGATTAATCAGCCCACCCTAGTCTATGACAAGGCTGATAAATTCAATCTTTCACTTCATCAGAAGCTGGCCAAAAAGTCTCTCTGGAGGTATAGAGCATTCTTCATAGGTGAACAGCAAGTTGATTTCTTTGGAGTTTACAGTATTGAGCAGTGTTATACAGTTGTGAACTGTGTTGGAAACACAGAAGAGGCCCTGGGGTCTTGGGACTGGGGATTTAAAGTCAGAGAAGAGAACAGGTCTCTCTCCTAAGGGAGGGAGCCAGATGGATGATTCCAAAGAGGAACCCTGAACATTTTTCTGTTGCAGGCATAGTCCTGGAGCCCAGATGTCTCCAAGAAAAGAGAAAGAAGGCCCTGGGCTTAGCAGAAGAATCTGGAACTACTGTTAACTATGCTGGAAACAGTCTAGAATGGTAGCCAGTGGCCCACACTATGGCTAAGGAGTTAGAAGTAACATGTCCTGTCTGGATAAATTCACATAGATTTCAAAGAATTAAAACTATCTCCCATAGCTAAGCACAGATAAACATAAAGATACTTGGTGACTGGAAATGTAGGATCCAAACCTTGTGTTCCCAGGCTTGCCTACAAACTGGTTATGGCTTGGTGTTTTGTAATCCTGGCACTCTGGAGTTGGGGACGTCTTGAGTATGTTGGGGGACTTCTCAAGGTCTTCTTGAGTCTGTTGTAAATCTGAGGCTAGCCTGAGCTATTTGAGGTAGTCTCCTTATGTAGCTCTGGCAGGCTTCAAATTCAGAGGTCCACCTAACTCTGCCTCTGTAATGCTGGATTTAAAAATGTGCACCACACCCAGCTTCTTAATGTATTCACTAGACTTAATCCAGCATTCACTTGCTAACAGACTGAATTTGCTAAATAGTTGGAGGCTGGAATTACAAACATTTATCACTGAGCCTAGCTTGCAAATTTAAATTTAAATTAGATTATATCTCCTGGTTAGAGCCAAGTTAGGCCAAGACTAGTACCTGGAGAAAAAGAAAAATAAAAGAGGTGTAGGAATGTGGAGAAAACAGATAAGAAGGCCTGGGAGGGAGATTCTGGATCTTACTATGGAGATGTGGGAGACTGCTTTGACCTTGGTCAGTCTCCTAGTAGATAGAGTGTTGCTGAAGGCTTTGAAGATGGAGGTTGTGCGTCCTCAAGGCAGGAGTTAATTTGGCAGCCTTTTTAGTGAGTGGATTAGCCCTGGTGAGGATGGAGGTGGAGACCGCTTGGATCAGATCTAGTGCCCATCACACCTGGCTCCATCTACAGAAAGGAAGGGAGTGGAAAATGTGGTTTGCAGATGCTGGACTAGAAAGAATATCCTATAGGTAGACCTGCTTGTTAGATAGTTTGTGCTAAACTTCACATTGACTTCCTCATCCAATCTTTATCTTCCCTTTCCCCTGAATTATTACATTCTTTACTATGACAGGGAGTAAAAGCTTGTAGATAGTGGTGTTATGGTCAGAGCTTTACATGTGCATAGCCAGGTAGAGACTTATTCTTATTTCTGGATGCAGGTTGACTTGTAGCAAGAGGGAACCTCTAAGGGAACATTGGCACAGAAGTTTTCTTTGGGACCCACCATTTAAGAGGGCTGATGCTTTTCTTCATTCATCCTTTGGTCAAACCTTTGTTGAACTATACCTGGAAGACCATTGAAAAGATAAGATCTGATCTTTCATATAGGCTGAAGATGTAACTCAGTAGAGGGGGAGCTCCCTACCTTGTAAGAGGCCCAAGTATGGTGGTGTTGGGTTGAATCCCAACACTCTGGAGAGAGAGGCTGGGGTGAGCCTCTGCCACGGGGCAAGTTAGAGATCAATGTGGCTATATAATACCCCCACACACACACACACACAGGTGCACGCACTTGCACATGCTTGTGCTTGCGTTCATAGACAAGATCTTGCTGCGTAGCCCAGGCTAGCCTCAAACTCTTGGCAGTCCAAAATTAAGAGCACATGGAAAGGACAGGGAGGCCTCACTCAGAGTCTGGGGAAATTCTCTTGATAGATTCAAGAAGAATTTTGCGTCACCTAACAATTCACTGTGAAAATTGCTTGCAAAGAGACAATATTCTTTTTTAAAGAGTTATTTCAAATAAGGATGTTAAACAGCAGTCAGTACGTATGTGTGACCTTTGAGTTTAACTTACTCCCCCTCCCCATAGCAAGCCTTTAACTCTGTGAAAATCTTAAACAAGTTTGTGGACATTGTTTTACAGTCAGCTTGTCTTAAAGGCTCTTGTAACCTAGTACTGTAAGGATCCCATCCATCCTTGTGACTCAAGGTTTATCTTATCAGCCTGTTTTTCTATCTGGAGTACCTCAGAAAATACTGTAGGATCCCTTTACTAAGGGGGACAGGGAAAAAGAAAGTCCTTAGAAATGGTGTAAACTTAGGACTGGAGAACCAGAGGCAGGAGGGTCAAACTTTTTGAGAACACACACACACACACACACACACACACACACACACACACACACACACATACATACATACACACATACATACATAAAACACATAAATACACACTTATACACATACACACATACATACATGCATAAAAGCACATACATACATACTCACACCCACACACTTACACACACATACATACATACTCACACACATACACACTCACACACATACACACATATATATACACACACACGTAGTGCAAATTCTAATTGGTCTTAATAATAGAAATATCACCATATATATGTGTTTTTTTTTTCTTTTTCGACACAGGTTTTTTTCTGTGTAGCCCTGGTTATACTGGAACTCGCTCTATACACCAGGCTGGCCTAGAACTTATAGATCTGTCTGCCTCTGCTTCTGAGTGCTGGATCTAAAGGCATGAGCCACAACCACTGGTTGAGTTGGTTTATATACTGAGTTCCTAGTTAGCAGAGCTGTATCCTGAGACCCTGTCACTGAGTTGGTCTATATCTTGAGTTCTTATATGTAGCCAGAGCCATATACTGAGACTCTGTCATGTCAGGTATAAAAACAATTTTCAATAAACAACTTTGCTTCTTGATTCACTCTGTCTCATCTTGAAATGCCTTTTTTTTTTTAAATGTAAAGTTTTATGCATATGGTGTATACAGGAGCCTGTACCATGCATGTGCAGTGCCCACAAAGGCCAAAGGGGGCGTCAGATCCTCTGGTAGCTGGGAATTGAATGAGACTTCCCTGGAGGAGCAGCTGGCTCTTAGCTTGAACCATCTTTTAGGCCCCTTCCCCTTAGGAATTAGTGGTATGAGGAAACCTTTCATTAATGCATTAGGATTAGGTGTTAAAAATAAAATGACAAATAAAAGAGATATGTGGTCACTCCACTCTGAAGTACATGCCTTAGTGGGAGAGGGCAGAAACCAGAACTTGAAACTGACCTAATGAGGGACTGAGGCTTTATTTAGCTCAGTGGTAGGATGAGTTTGTCCCCAATTCCATCAGACAAAACCAGTCAGAGTAAGCTGGGAGGATAGGAAAGTCAAGTCTAGATAAGAAGGAGGTGACACTTAGTAAAGCATCCTTGGTAATTATCACAGGGTGAGGGAGCCCTAGAGGAGAGATGTGAGGAAGGAACATCATGTAGTGTGGAGCTCAGTGTTGTGTGACAAGGGGGAACAGAGGCAAAGGATAGATGATAGGTAGATAGATCGATAGGTAGGTAGATAGGTAGGTAGATAGGTAGGTAGATAGATGATAGATATGGATTAATAGAGATAGAGATAAATGACAGATAGATGATAGATGGCAGATATGATAGGTAGAGGACTGACAGGTTGCCTTCTGTGGGTGTGGGAGGAAAGGGTTTAGTGATAAGCATTTGAAGGGCTCTGCACACGTATGCATGGTGCAGTGCTTAGACTGTGTTCCCAGAACCTGAGAGTTACAGTCAGTGTGGAGTGGAGAAGCAAATGAAGCCACGGTGGGTGGATGTCAGCCCTTGGCATGTTCTTGCCTGCTGTGTTTAGGGTTTGGTTTGGTTTGGATTTCCCAGTGTCCTGGGCTTCATCTTCTCATCTGTAACACAGGAGTAGCGAGAGCACTGTTGTTGGGTCACCATCAGAGTGAACAAATTGATCCCTCTGACATTCTTGGCACAGTGTCTGGCACACAGCAATTTCCCAAGAAGTATAGTGGCTGAGGGTGCCTGTCTCTTCACAATGCATTGAAATGAACCCAGACCTCCTGCAGGCCCATGACACTTACTACCATGGTGGATAAGGAGCCTTTGGCCTTCTCACAGTTTCAGAGGGACTGTAAGCACATATGTTAGGGCCGAGGGCTGGAAGTGAGTTTCTGTGTGTTCTCTGGCCTCACCCTTCCCCCTTGCTTCTTGCATAATTACCTGTTCCCTTGCTTGTGTTCCCACAGCATTCCAACTCTGTGGCGGTATTTTCCCAGTGTATTTTATGGTGTGTGCTTCTTGTTCAAGACCAAGTCCCGCAGGGTGTTAAGGACTGTGTGGTTAGTCATCTTCGTGTTCCAGTGCCAAAAGAATGCCTAGCGCTGGCACATTCTGGGCACTTGATAAATGTTTGTTGAATTTATTTGAAAGGTTTGCCAGGGAGTTGCCCTAACTTATAATTCAGGAGAAAGGTCCTCCTGAGGGAGAAGTCTGGACCTGTTGCTATGGAGGGTGTTTTCACTCTTTCATGCACCAAGTATTTATTGAGTGCCTACTGTACGTGGTGTTAGGGGGGACAGGGAGATGAGTCAGGCTCACACTCTGCTCTTGGTTGTGTTGACTCTGATCATGTTAATTATGGGTGTACTGGAAGCAGTAAATGGTTGCTGATAGTGTAATAAGAAATGTGCTGTCCTGTTATTGGAGGCTTTGTATGGAAGTAATTGCTTTGATCAAAGAATCCTGAGGTTGTTTTTTTCCACCACATCTCATTTCTCATATTTCATTTTTTTATATTGTGATGGAATCTGTCTGGTCAGTTGCACAGGGCTGACGTCCACCGTAAACATGTCTGTGGCATTTTAATACCAAGCAGATATGACTCCATCTGTGTGAGGTGTAGGGATATGCCCTTTGGGCCTTAGCAAAAATATTTTCATGAGTTGTAGTAAACTTTTTTGAGATTTACTTTACACTTAGTATTGGTGTCCCCTCTGATTAGCCTAGTTACACAGCTCTTACGACAGCTGTGTTTTGAATCTACTGGCTGGCTTGTCTTTGTGTCTCCTTATAATTTGTTGGCACCTTCAAATGCCCCTACCTCCTCCCTTTAACCAGAAAGGGGAGCTTGCTCTGTTTGGCTATAACTTTCTGCTCACATGAGTTCTAAAACCCAGGAAACTTTCCCTGTTTTAGCCTAGGGGTATTCTCTTGGCAAGTTTGCCTCAGGCTCTCCAACTCTGTTGGGCTTTAGACTCCAGGGACTGACTGTAAATTCTTCCACTCTGGACTCCTGTGCTTTGCCCCCTGCCAGTGTTAGCACATGGGCAAGTCCTGGTACACCAAAGCCCTGGGTAAATATGCATGGCTCAAATGAGCCTATAAGTGCGTGGGGAGGGGAGTGTTTCTGAACTGCCCAAGTCTCTGAGGGTATTTGATAATTCTCTGTGATATTTTTATTTGGGTGGGAACTTTTAAAATATCCTGTCTTAATAATTGAAGTGGCCATTAAATATGGAGAGGTCCAGTCCTGCATAGTAAGATGGACACAGAAATCTCCCTTATCATCTCCACTAGACTGGAAACACCCTGAGTTTAACAAGTATTGTTGATAAGACTGGAAGGGGTGATGTGCTGTAGCTGGTGGGAATGCGGATATACACATGGCTTTTGTCCTGTTTCTAAAATCCTTGATATCTTCAGAGTGACAGTGTCTTGTCCTGTGTTATGTTGGCTGATAGTGGCCAGTCACTCAATGAACAATTAAACTCGGCCCTACCTCCCCAAATAAATCTCAAGTAATAAGAGGATATGCGTTATAAGGAAGCTTGAGGCCTGCTAACCCTGTCATAAAAGCATCCTGAGCACACCAGTTGCATCTGAAAACTAACTAGACAGCTTATGCTGTGGATAGAAATTTATTAAGTAATGGTTTATAATTTAATTAGCCACTATTAGAGCGTTTTTGAATGAGATGATAGTACTTTGCTTATGTTGTTTTAAGTCTTCACTTATGTCTATTTAAACCCGGAAAATGGTGGTCCTTGAATCCCCTCTGTTGCAGTTTTCTAATTGGCAATTCCCTCTTCCTTTTCTCCCTAGGGTCTGTTATGACAGTGTGCAGGTGCCTATCTTTAGTCTGTGTGCTTGTGAAGTAGGGACACTACCACTACTGGGACCCTCGCCATTTCCTGGCTCTGTAGTAGGACCTTCAGTCAGGGGCTTTATCCAATTTCTTAGAGCTGAGGATGGGTGCATGCAAGTTCCTAGCCCCTCCTCAAGGCTGCATAGCCTGTTCAAGGCAGTTAGATACCCGCAGGCGGATCTATCCAAACATCCTTAGTGAGCTGCTTTAGACAGAAGGATGAACTTGTAGGACCAGGGAATTCATCTCTGGAAGGCTGCACACCGCAGGGGAACTACTGGACCTCTTGAATCTCGCATGTCTCCCCAAAACAGATTCCGATTGCCTGTTAGTTTGCCCATTAGTGTGGTACTGGCTTGAGCAGTGGCCTTGGGCACTGACACTGAGTGAGAAGAAGGAACTCTCTTGCCAATCATGTCTTGGGTAACATTGCTTTCATCATTCCACGTTTATCTGAAAAAGAAAAAAAATAAAACTGGGTCTTAAGTCCTGTGGCTAAGCAGGGTGAGGCTATCCAAAATAATGGTGTGTCCCCAGAAACTTGGTAAAATTCCCAGAATAAAGGGATGAGTTATAGAATTGGAAAGGTTACCTCTGTCCCATTTTGTTTGTTTTTGTTTTTATATTGTTTGTTTGGGACAGAGTCCCATAAACCCCAGACTAATCTAAAACTTCTGGTGTAGTTGAGCAAACTTGGAGCTGATTCTCTTGCCTCTACTGCCCAAATGTAAAAAGGCCATTGCCCCTGCAAAGGGCTGGAGACCCACAGGTTGAGAAACACTGGTAGCCTATTCGCGTTTCCTTAACCATATCTTTTGGTCACCATTCTTGAAATATCTGCTAAAGAAAATAGTTTAGGGTCCTAGTTTACTTTACATAGCTTTTTTTTTTCCTTTTTTTTCCCTGTCTTTATCTTTAGTCATTGGGGAATAGTAGGCAATTCTAGGCACTGATTTTTATTCTTTTTCAAATTTTATTTATTTATTTTATGCATATGAGTGCTCTATCTGCATGTACGCCTTATGCCTTAAACCAGAAGAGGTCATGAGCCTCCATGTGGGTGCTGGGAATTGAACTCAGGTCCTTTGGAAGAACAGCGCAGTGCTCACACCCGCTGAGCTCTCTCTCTGGCCTGGCACTAAATTGCTTTTAAACCAACTCAAAAGTAACTTCATTTGGGTGTAGTTTGACAAATATAGGGAGATAACATGAAAACTGTTTTTCTTAAGATCTGGGACTATTTCCTCAATGTGATAGTTTCTCTCTCTCTCTCTTTGTGTGTCAATTTGTCTGTCTCTCTGTGTCTGTCTATTTTTTATTCAGTTTCATATAGCTCACACTGGCATCAAACAGGCTAAGGTGAACTTGAACTTTAATCTCTAGCTTCCACAGTGCTGGGTTTACATATTCACTACCCTACTCAGCTAACAATAGTTTTAATATTTGTAATTTATTAGGTACTGTGCATATGTATGATGTGTGTGTATGTGAGCATGCCACAGTGTATGAATGGAGATTAGAGTCTTTTATTTCTCTAAAGGCTGGACCCTGGTGGCAGGCTGTGGAGCACCATGGCTCTGAGGCGGGACCCTGGTGACAGGTTGTGGAGCACCGTGGTGGTTCTGAGGCTGGACCCTGGTGGCAGGCTGTGGAGCACCATGGCTCTGAGGCTGGACCCTGGTATGAGGACCTTATCTCAGTCCTGAACTTTACCAGATGCATGACTCTGAGAAAGCTGGCCAACTCACGAGTGTCATTTTCCTTATCTGTGTTCAGCAAGGGTGGCCACCACGCTGTGTGCCTGAGGCTTGTGGTAGGAATTAACTTATTATTAGTGGTATTACTAAAGCATTAGAACAGGGCTACGTAATAAGCAGGAGTTTCTTATAAATCATTCCCAACGCTTGCTGTTGATCTACTCTGCTCTAAAGACACCAAACATTCTTATTCTCATGTCCAGAGGAAAGGCACCGTTAGGTGAATTTTCAGAAAGTCGACCCTTAAGTTAAGCATTTTCCAGAATTTCCAGCATCAGTTTAGCCCAGGCTTTGGGATGTTCCTGTCTTGTGAGGACACTAACAAGCTTGTCAACAGGAAGAAGTTCTCAGATATGAGCTCTTCTTGAAGATATCTCTGGATTAGCAGGGACATGCCCTCTCCTGTGAGAGCCTCAAAATCTCTATTGCTGGAGCTTTCCTCTCTTGCCTTTCTCTCTTCCTTGTGTGTTGGGGAAGTGACTCAGGGCTTCATGCTGAATAACTCCCAAACCACTAAGCCTCCCACCCCCAGCTATGGAACTTCCTTAAATAGATCTTTGAACATAGGCTTCGAAATAATAATTTTAGTTCAGTAAACTATAGATTTTTAAAAAGATGCTATTAAATTATTTTTATGTGTTTGTGTGTGTATGTAGGGATGCCCAAAGAGCCTAGAAGAAGGTGTCAGATACCCTGGGACCAGCTACAGGTGTTTATGAGCCACTCAATGAGAATTAGGGAGCTGGAACTCAGGTTCTCTGCAAGAATGGCAGGCACCCTTATTGGAGCCAACTTTTCATTATGAAATCTTTAATTGATTGTTATTTAATTTTCTATCCCTCATTCATTCTAGTTTCAGACCTTTGGAATTTAGCTAGAGGTAGAACTGCCTATAATCTTCCAGTACTTGGGAGATGGAAACACTTGAAGTCTCTCTTGGTACACGGGATAGCTGGAGGCTAGTCTGGGATACAGGACACTGATCTACACTCCCCCTCCCAATTTAAAAACTGCTGTTTCTTTGAGGTAGTTGGTGCTTAGAAGGCAGATAGTCTTCTCCATCCTCCCATCTCTAGCCCAAAATTATCTATAGTGTTATGAATAGCTTTAGAAATAATAGGGGTTTTTTCTTTTCTTTTCTTTTTTCTTTTTTCTTTTCTTTTTTTTTTTTTTTTGAGACAGGGTTTCTCTGTGTAGCTCTGGTTGTCCTGGAGCTCTGTAGACCAGGCTGGTCCCTAATTCTTAGAGACCCACCTAGGTGCTGGGATTAAAGGCATAGGCCACCACTGCCTGGTGGTTTATTTTTATTTAGTTTTAACCTTACTGTATGTGTGTGTGATTTAGGTAAAGAGTAGAGACAGACAAATAGAGCTCTCCTGGCTTTTGAAGAGAGCCTTAGACATTCCAGAATATCAAATCACGAACCAAATTAGGTTCTGAATTGCTTGGTTCCAAATATCTACCAGAAATAAAGCCAGCACATTTACAAATGGAATCATAGAACATGCTAGTAGTTGATAGAGCCTCATTTGTGTGTGGGAGGCCCCAGGTCTCAGCGTAGTTTAGAAGTGCTGAGGATTGTTGGGTAATTTCTCTCCCTCCCCCAGGGCAAAAACATTCCCCAAGAGACTTGGAAATATTCCTGTTTTCCAATTATTAAATCCTCCCCTTGATTTCTGGGAAATTTTGGGGTAGTTTAGGGCTAGGAAAAAGCCACTAAGATATAGATGACTGTGAGCCTGACTAGAGTAATATCAGTTACTTTTGACTACTTTCTCACTCTGTGTGTCAGACATGATCTCCTGGCATATACCAAACTGTCCTTCTTTTAACCTATTTCCTGTGATTTCCATACTATGATAAATGTAACCATGAGCCAGAAGAAGCCCTTTCTCTCTGGGTCTTTAATATGACTCATGAGTGCCCAGTGGTCACTTACCTTTGAGAGTTTACACTGTGTTTTATAATATGACACTTCTCAGATTTCAATGGCCACGTGAATTGCCTAAGAATTTTGTGAAAATGCACTCTCTGATTCTGCAGACTTAAGAGGGAATGGCAGATGACAGGTCAAACCAGCAGCCAGTGTTAAGGGGTGCCAATGGAGTGATGGCTTCTTTAGTAGCCAGGCCCCTGAATGGAGATTCTGAAGCTTCAAGGTAGATTAAGTCACTTAGGAGTAAGCACATTAAAAAATAATAATAAAATAAAGACTCCTATCTCCCACATTCAGAGTCATTGACCTGGGTGTGTCTGTATGGTGCCTGGATAGCAGAAACATATAAGTTATTCATGTGATTTTTCACCTGCAGCCAGCTGTGAACTGTCAGGAAGTCCTTTCCTTCAGATGAGGATGTGAGAGCTGAGGAAATATGGTTCATCACACGCTACCTCTTGCAGAACACCTCAGTTTTGATCCTCACATCTACATTAGTTCACAGCCACTTGTAACTTCAGCTTCCGGGATTCCATTACCATTTGTCAGCTTCTAAGGGCACTGGACTCACACACACACACACACACACACACACACACACACACACACACACACACACGACATTAAAAAAAATCAAAGTGGTAATGTGTCTTTTTATTTTTGTTTTCCTTCTCCATTGGACCCAAGTTTTGAAGACATTTCTTGACTAAGCATTGTCTTATATTTAAACAATATCTATTTTCTAGCTAAGCTCCATGACTGCCAGTCACACTTGCCTGCCAGTGTCCACCAGCTAGGATGGTACCTATGAGCATCCAGTCCAAAGGGGCCCAAAGCAGCTCCTCCTAGCTTTCCATGGCAGATACAGTGTTTCTATGGATCCTCTTGTGTTACAATGAGGTTTCTTGGCCCTTGGCGGCTAGAGGTCCAGACCCACAGACCTGCCCTCCAAGACTCCTTAGCTGCCGCCTGCCCGGGGCCAAGAAACCTCATTGTAACACTCTTGGGACCCTGGTCCTTTGGAAGATTATCTTACAGACCCAGAGAGAAAGGGCTTCTTCTGGCTCATGGTTATATCCATCATAGTGTGGAAATGACAGCAGCAGGAGCCTGGAGCAGCTGGTCACACCACATGGATAATCAGGAAGCAGACAGCTCCCTTTCTCACGTGCAGTCCAGGATCCTTGTCAGGGAATGGTGCCACCCACAGTGTGTAGTCTTCACATCTCAGTTGGGTGAAGGTAATCCCCTACAGGCATTTCCCAGGTGATTCCAGGCTCTGTCAAGTTGACAGTTATGCTGACTATCATTGACCTCCCCATTCCACACCTGTGCTTTCCTTGGCCTAAGAGGTCTCTGGGGGTTAGTGGATCTGGGGGATTGACATCTGTTGGAGCAGTAAGGGACAAAGAGGTAAGGAGTTGTTATGTTGAGGGCCATTCTAACCAACTCTAGCCCAGTGAGCTGGAGGCCCTTAGGATTGATTCTCCCTGGCTTTGACTGGTTTCTCTGCTGGTTCTGGCTCTGGCACCCCCCTCTCCCACTCCACTCCCATCTGCGTTGCCCCTGTAAGGGTTTCACCTCCCATGTGCTGTCTAGTTGCTCTTCTGTAGTTTTATGTAAAAACACACAGAACTCAAAATTCTTTTGGTGCTGACTGTGACCATTAAGAAAAAACGCATGACCTGGTAATGTTTAGTTTTGTGGTATTCAGATTCTTCATAATCTGCTAATGGGAAACACCTCTTGTGTTCTGCCTCCTGCAGAGTTGCCCAGAGTGAAAGTGATGAATTCACATCTTTCCTGGTCTCCTTTTTAGTTGAGAAAGTGTGGGTTTCTCTTGTGGGGAAACTACTCTTTGCAAACCAGAGGCACAGCCATAGTAGTGCTATGTGTGTCCTGGAGACTTTCATGAAAAGGCTTTCTTTTTGTGGGGGACAGTCCCTCTGGCTTTACAATTCTTTCTGCTCACACACCCAGGATCCAGAAATAGACCTTGAAGAAGGTATAGAAGGAAAACTTTTCACTTTGATATAACCATTACTATTTATATTGCTATTGTCTGGCATGTGCCACAGTGCTCTATAGAGCATAAGCTGTGGGGTCTCCTCCCGCCCTTTCCTTTGCTCAAGCAGCTGGACTCAGCAGCACCAGGGCCTTTATTCTTTGAGCTGTCTCCAGAAGAATGTACAGAAAGATTCCAAGTAGATATTACTAATAGTGTGAGACATCCACAGGAGAAGACTACTTGGACATGGATTAAAGCCAATGGAAAAGTTTTTGACTTCTATAGGTGTTTGGGATCCCAGTGTAGCACTGAGTATTTCTTTTTTAAGAAGCTATAATCTTATAGCTTTTAAGCACAAAAATTATATCCTGGGTTGACATACTTCAGTCAATAAGAACAATTAGCCAGAAGCAGAACTGTGGAAACCGAAAAGCAAGGTTAGTGCATTTAAACACTTTCCCAGAACTACAGACTTTGGATTATGTCTTTGGTGCTGTTTATGTGCTGCATTTACACCCTGAATGGTATGTTCACCATGGAGTCAGTTATGCTAAGGTCTGGGGTCTGTAACACTACCATCTTTCAGAGGTGGCACTCATCCCTTATCTCTCTTTAAGGGATGGACAGACTGACGGAGGACAGAAGGTGGTGGACAAATTCCTCTGCAAAGTCCAAGTCAAAAAAGGAAGGACTGAGGAATTTCCTCCACAGTGTGAATGTGATAAATGGAGTTTAGTTCCTTGGGATGCACCACTGTTGATTTCTCAGATTTAAAGCATACAAACATTGAGGAAGCTGGTGAGGGGTTATGTGGTGAACCCTTTGTAACCTTTTCAGATACATAAATAATGGTTTTATTGTATTAATTTAGAGACAGCTTTTGCTGTATATCCCTAGCTGACCTTGAACTCACAGAGATCTGTCTACTTCTGCCTCCAGAGTGCAGGGATTAAAGGGTATGCTCCCAAGCAGGTGTGATGCTACATATCTTTAATCCCAGCACTCAGGAGGTAGAGGCAAGATCTCTGAGTTTGAGGTCAGCCTGGTTTACAAAGTGATTTCCAGGACAGTCAGGGCTGTTTAGAAAAACCTGGTGAAAAACCACACTCCACACACCCACACACAGAGAGTGTGTGCTCCCATGCATGGTGGCACAGCCTGTCACCTCTGAAGTTAAAGCAGGAAGACTGTTGTGAGGTCATAGTCACTGTGGACCACATAGGGAGTGCTAGTGTATGCTGTGTGTATACTGGGCCTAGTGAAAGGCTTTTAATCCCAGCATCCTGCGAGACAGAAGCAAGGAGAGCTTTGTGAGGCTAGCCTAGTCAACACATAGCGTTCCAGGACAGCCATACTAAGCCCAAAACACCACCACCAGCAGCAAAAAAATAATAACAATAAACTGGCTGTGAATGTTGTCGGTGGAATGGATAAGTGAAACTGAGCTAGGAATTAGTACTTGCAGAAAAGGGCAGAGATCTTGGGGGGAGCGGTGAGGGTTTCATGAATGCAGAAAAAGAAAATAAGGAAATGTGAAGCAAAAAGTATAACTGAAAAAAGTCGGAAGTTTTGTTCTAAACCAGTGAGTGAGATCAGCTTTGTCTTTCTAAGGAAGTCTGAGTTTCTCTTTCCTTTCTGTTCTCTGGAATGCCTGGGAGGCAGGGTGGGAGGGCAGATTTGCTACCTGGATGTGTTTGATGAGAAGCCGTGGGTGAATACTGAATACTTGTTGAGCTCCAGGGCTGGGACTCAGCTGCCCTCTGGAGAGAACAGTTCCCGGGAAGTGGTACTATTCTTAATCCTAGAGCAATGCACCGTTTAAGATCGATTTGGGATGGATTAGAGGCTCGCTTTTCTTTCTCCACAGGAGAGGGCTAGTGGAAATGAGGGTACTGTAGTAACAAAGAAGGCACTGGGCTGAGAGGAGGGGCATTTGGAAATCAGAGACTTGGAAATAGATGTTCTTAAAATCCACTTTGCCTTCACACACACTGAGATTCTCCACGTAACCCCAGTTTGCAGAGCTAGGTGAAAGAGGGGTGTGTGGACAGGGCCATCTTAGGCTTGCAGGGAAGGCAGCTTTAACCTCATCCATTTCTCTCTGCTGCCTTTCATTATTGTCTGCTTTGGTTTTATTTTATTGTAACCTGGAACACTTCTTTTGGCAATGTGATTTCTATCACATCCTCTTTAGCTATAACACATTGAAATGAAGTGGCGCTTCTTGGGAGGAGATTCCACTTATGTAGCTTTTACGCACAATTTTGGTTTATGACACTAACATGACTATTGTGGTATAAATGGATACATTGAAGTATTTTAGAGTAATGAATAAGGCAACCTGCTTTAAAATACGTGTGTGTTATGCTGGGTGTAGTGGTACAGTCAGTCCCAGAGTGCCAATACAGAGGCAAGAAGATTGGTGTGAGTTCTAGGCCAGCCTGGTCTACATAGCAAGTACTTTGGAATAGTTTAGATATGCATAAGTAAAGATCTATTTGTGTGCTCTATCAAATAAACAATAGAGTATTTTAATGCTGAATCTAAACTCCCTCAAGTCCCCCCCCCTTACCTCTTCCCTTCTTCCCTTGCTCTCCTATCTATTCTTCTCTCTAGCTTCTTGGGACAGGGTCTCTTGTAGCCTCGGTCCCTCCAATTGGATACATTACCTGGTATAGCTTTAAACTGTGAATCCTCTGGTTTCAGTGAATGATGGCTTACCTTTATTTTACTTTTGGACAAATTCGATTGAGTTGGTGATTATATTTAAAATGCACTTTCTGGGCTATTGCTGAAGGGCTTGCCTGACTACTAGAACAAGCCCTGGGCTTGTAGATAATTACATCTACTGTGTGTAGTTAGCATTACATGCATGAAAGAATTATTTTTAAAGCTCATTAATTTAAAGAGCCAATGAAAAGGTCCTCCTGGCTTTCAGAAGGTACAATGATTGCCCCACTCACCTTGTAAAAGTCTGCCCTCTTTGCTAACTTGAGCACCCTGGCCCCTTGGGAGTAATGGATTCAGGAAATGTAGAAATAGAAAGCTGTTCTTCTTTTGTTGTGCTGGTGATACACTTGCTGTCCCATGGCAGCTTTCTATCATTAGGAGAAAGTCTACTGGATAATAAGACTGCTCTGCATTTAAAATTTTTAATGAGTCAATTATTAGTTAGGACAGACTCTCATATGTAGTTTTGGATGGCTTAGGAATTCACTACATAGACTAGGCTGGTCTGTGAGATTCACCTACCTCTGCTTCCAAGTGCTGGATCTAGAGACATGCTCCACTCATGGCCTGCTGCACATTGGCAATTTTGATCTTTCTCACGTGCTTGTAAGATGAAAGTTGGAGAAACTGAGCCTTGTCAAGGTATGACGGATGTTGTAGTGTTGGATCTAACTTCGTGGGGGGGGGCAAACAATTCTGTGGTTATATATTGTATATTTAATAAAAACAATCTGGAATATCAGAGGACAGAGTCACCCGAAGCCACACCTTTAATCCCATCACTGGGGAAGACAAAGGTTGGTCTGGATCTTTGTGAGTTCA
This sequence comes from Phyllotis vaccarum, assembly GCA_033318265.1. Taxonomy (NCBI): domain Eukaryota; kingdom Metazoa; phylum Chordata; class Mammalia; order Rodentia; family Cricetidae; genus Phyllotis; species Phyllotis vaccarum. Next base: position 72,764,811 of record JARWLC010000001.1, on the reverse strand, counting down.
AGGTCTAACAGCAGGCAGTGGTAGCTCACACCTTTAATCCTAGCTCTAGGAGAATTGAATCAGGAAGTTAAAAAGGTTGGCAGGGAAAGAAATGTAAGGCAGGGGAAGGAGAAGTTCAGCCACTCTGTCTGAGTGACCTGTCAGGCTGAGGACCCGTGAAGACAGGACTTACCCTGTTCCGGCTGAGAAGTTGGCTGGGTAAGAATTGGCTGTGGTTTGTCTCTCTCTCTGGTATTCTGGCTTCCTACAGTATCTGGCTCTGGGTTTTTATAATACTAAATAGAATTTGAGCAATAGAATTCTGTGTTCTCAAAACCTCACGAGTGGCTTTTGTTCAGTTTAAATTTCCCAATTAGACCCATACAGTGGTGATTTTAAAGGAGGACTAGGCTTAAATAACAGTGTTGAAACTGGCCCGTCTTTACTCACACAGCATCCATGGGGGTCACTTCTCCTGGATTTCTAGTTTGTTTGGATCTATTACTAGCAAGACCCACTTCCATTTTAGATTACTCTAGTTTATAAACCGCTCAGAATCCCAAGACTGTCAGGTGTACTTCAAATTCTATTCTATCTCTATAGAGATATATTTGCTGTATTTTTATTGACATTCAAATTGTCTCGACAGTTATCACTTGAGAAGAGTGCAGTCATTTATTTATTTTGTGGTGTGGGGATCAAACACGGGGCCACTTTTGTGTGGTAGGAAATCTCTGCTAACCACACACCCAACCTGAAAAGAAAATTTAAAAAAAAAAAATGTTTGAGTGGAGTCTCACTATGTAACCCTGGCTGGCCTGGAACACGGAGATATGCCTGACTCTGCCTCCTGACTGCTGGATTAAAAGAATATACCACTGTGTTCCAACTTCGACCTTTCCCCTCACATCCTGCCGAATGTTTACTTTTCTTCTAGAACAAACCTACCTGTACCAGATAAAAAAGGGGTATAAGGGAAGACATTTAAATGCTAGTTTTCAGTAGATAGGCTTTTCTTCCAGTTTTAATACTAATGACATTTATAGCCTGTTCCAAATGGAAATTTTGAAGGAATGATATTTTCTCTAGTTTTATATCTGAAACTATTTTGTTTACAGAGTAAGTGACCACCGTTGGCATATTAGTCCCTTAGAACATGGCTTATTACACAGAAAAGGATATGTCTGTGTGTTTATTTTGTAAACTGTCTCTATGGAGTGAGGCTTGAAGCTTTGATTCTCTGCCTCAGCCTCCCAGGTGGCTGAGCTTATTGGTGTGAATCACTGTACTTTGAGGAAGGTGTTTTCATAACACCATTCTCAAGCTTTCAAGAGGATATTTTACTAACTTGGGTATCATACTCATATATATTTTTCTGCTAAACTTTTATTTGCTTATTTTTATGTGTATGGGAATTTTGTCTGCACGCGTGTCTGTGCACCAGGTATGTGCCTGATGCCTGCAGAGGCTTCACATCTCTTGGCTCTGGAGCTATAGTGAAGAGCTCAGATTTGGAATGTGGGTTCTCTGGAAGCGTTGCCAAGCCATCCCTCCAGCCCCTTGTGCATGATTGTACCATCCTGTACTGTCATTTGGAACCTATTGCTTCCTAAGTCATTAGGCTCTTTGAATCATTCACTGCCACCATGATCTGTCAGGAACACCTTTTGAGTATAGAAAACTGTCTCATGGTAGCATTTGCAAAGTTTTCCCAAGTGCTTAGAAGCTTAAACTTTATCTTTTACAATGAACACTGACAGTTGTTTTCCTTGAAGAAAGACTTGCCAGATGCTCAAGTCAGAAGTTTGTGATTTGTTTTCTCAAGGAAACATGGAAGTCCAGAACTAGTTCAGGTTTTACAAGTGCCTGTCTTTCGGGCCTAAAACTGTGCTTCGCAGTTCAGAATAGTGCTTCGTGCGCACTTTCCATTTTGTCGCAAAGAAAGAAGGGAGAAGGAGAGAAGATACAAAGTTGAGATTGATTTTGTTACTGTACACATATTTTTAATCTTGTTCAAGGTATTGCACCTATACGGTTCATCTAACAAAGTAATACAAATTGCTAGTCCTTAAATTATTATTACCAACTAATTAGGCCATAAAGAATGCAGCTTAGTAGCTAGTCATTACAATCAAACAAATACGTTTTCAAGGTCAAACACATTTTAGATGGACAGGAGGAGGAGAGGAGGAAGATGAGGAGGAAGATAAAAGAAACCTTACCCAAGAGCCAAGATTTAGTGAAAGGACTAGTTACTTCATTAAGGGCCTTCCTAAAGAACAAACCCTAATATGTTCGGTGAGAAAGTACTGGCCACTCAGCCCTTATCCTTCGCCTCCATGAGTGCTAAAACCAGCACTGTCTTGTGCTATTCTCAAAGTGGTTTTTGACTTCTCAGAAGGGACTCCGTAGAGGCTAGAAGGACTACATTGTAGTCTTGGCGCTGGATCGTTCAGTCTTTAGGAACTGGGCAGTTAGTGACCTGAGCATTATACCACGTCGGACCGTGAATGCACCGGATAAGAGTGTCGGTTTAGCGTTGCTTTTAGGGTTTCCCGCGCTAGCAGCAAGCTGGTCCTCGGCAAAGCCGAATCTTTCCCCTGCCTCTTTGCCCTTTGTAGCTCTTAGCCACTTCCCAGGCAAGGCTTGATGTCTTTCCTGATGTCTCAGTTGGACGCAATTTCGATTGTACTTTCGAGCGTTTATTGAATTCGTTGTTTCGCATCTTGGCTTTTGTTTTGGGAGGGGAGCAATTCTTTTAATTTATTAGGGGACTTCCCCGAATGGTTGTTTTCTGTGTAATTCGCATGTTTCCCCAAGAGGGAAGTCGTTGTAAACACTTTTCTCAGAGTTCTAAACTCAAAACTGAAAGCAAAGTGTTGCTTGCCGGGTCCCTGATGTTTCCGATGGCAAGCCCAGCAGCGGCAACCAGAAGCAGGGAGGGTGGTGTTCGGTTGCCCGCTCCCCGCACAACCCCGCGGCCGCTTTAGGATCGCCGAGGTCCCCAGCCGGAGCTCGGGGGTCCCCCGAAGCGGAGCGCGCGTTTGCACACGGCGGGGCTGGAGGGCTGCGCCAGCGGAGCGCGCTGCCCTTAAAAGGAGGCGGGCCGTACCACCGCAGCGCCCGCGGGGGGCTCCCGGCGAGCTCGGGCACCTCGAGGGGAGCCGAGGGCCGTGCGCTTCGCCCTCGAAGTGCGAGAGGATAGGGAGCGGAGGGCACTCGGCGGGCCGCGGGGACGCGCCCCTTGCTCCTAAGTGACCCGAGTGTGCCCCGGGGCGGTGGGAAGCGCCGGTCCCCGGGCTCGGGAGAGGTGCGGCTCGCCCGGCGGCCCCCGGTGCCCGGATGTCCGTCAGGCTCGGCGCGAGCCGAGGCTCCGGGGGGGCGGAGGCGGCGCTGAGGACGCGCAGCTGAGGACGCAGCGGCCGGGAGCTGAGCGTCCGTGCGGCTGGGGCGTCCGCTGGGCAGCGTCGTCGCCGACGGCTGCGGTCGATGCTGAGCGCGGTGCGGGCGGAGGGACCCGCGGGCCGAGGGCACTGATGGATCCCGGACGCCGGGCTGTGTGAGCCGAGCCATGGCAGCCCGCTCCAGGTGAGGCGGGCGCTGGGGGCTTCCCGGACGAGTGATCGGCTCCGGGGGCCGGAGCTGGGGCGACGCGGGTGGGGTGCCGGGGCGGGGACAGTAGGAAGCCGCTGGGTCACTGCTATCTCATCCCCGAGTGTCAGGCAGAAAACGGTGCAGAGGGACCGCCCGGAAAGTTGAGGTTAAAGTTAAAGCTCCCGCTTCTGCCCCTAAAGAGCTGTTATTTTTCGGCAAGTGAAGTTGGTTTCACTCGTCTGTGGAGCCTGGGTTTTCATTGACGTGCCCTGTGCAGTCCTTGGCTCGCTTCGTTGTTCCATTGGTGACTTCAAAAGAAACTTGGAAGTACACTTAATGGAAAATAGAATTCGCCCCGGAGAGGGTGGGGGAGGATTTGCCTGGTGAGTAATGAAGATTTTTCCTACTAGAATGTACTATTCCACATAAACCGGCACTGCCAGGGTGAATCTGCTGAGTAGGCAGAGGCCGGAATGCGCTCGGTTGGTGAAAGGGAGTGTGTCTAATGACCGGCCTTAGCTGTCAGAGGAGCACTCTGCACCGCCAGGACCTGACGTCCTGCCTTCCCGGGGGGTTGCAGGTTTTGAAGGGAACCTTAAAAAAGTTGACCGCACAACGGTGATTGCCTAAGATCCAAGCATTAAAGTGTCATTGCGTTGACAGCAATTGATGAGGGAAACGGGAGAGGCGTATCATTTTAAAACTTTTTGCCAGAAAGCAGTGTAGCCCCACAGGTTTACTGCTATGCAAAGGCCGTTTAGTATCACACTTGATGCAGGATAGTGACTTGGAGGTGAATCTGGAAGCTGAGTTGAACTAATTTTTAGGTCCGGAAGACTCGGATCATGGAAAGAGGAAGATGCATAAGTTGTTAGAGATTGAGTTGATATGACTTGACTTTTTCTAAGAGATTAAAAACTTTCTAGGAAGAACTCTAAATAGAAAACCTCCTGAGTGATGTCTCCTTTAAAAACAAATTTAATCTTCTCAACTTCTGCCTTCATTTTATTGCATGTTCGAAGGAAGGGGTGTCTAGAGGAACAGAAATCGGGTCTATCAAACTTTTGCTGAACTGAAAAAGTAATGTTTATTTGCATGGAATATATCACCCAACAACCTCCACATCCCCAGTCCTTGAGCTGTGAGCACACACAGAAACTGTAGATTTTCATGTCATTAGTTACTACAGGTGTCTTAAATATCTAACATTTACCACCTGTTTGAAATTAAGAACTGTTTATCTTTGTTATTAAAGCATTACTTTGTCAACAGTACATTTTAATACTCCCCTACATAATTTGTTTTGTGTTCTTGTTTAATTAATTTTGTATTAAAAAGACAGTTCCATTAGTTATCACACTGCCCCAAGAGCCCAAGGCAAAAAACCTGAATTGAAGGTACCTCTAGAAAATAGTTAACGATGGCAGAGCATGGTGATTTTTACCCTGGTTCGATTGTTCCAATGCCTGAGCCCTTAAACTAATGTCAACCGTAAAATGAGATAAAAGATAAATTGGATACTCTGTGTGTCAGACTCAATTGAGCTGCTGTAATTGGATTACCTCTCTGGTCACCTAAATAGATAAGTGCTTTATTATCTACATTTGGTAGTTAAGGAAACAGGCCTAGCCAGGGTGTTTCTTGCCCAAGGTCACACAGGTGGAACAACTTGTCTGACCCCGGATAGACTGTGTAGCCGTTACAGTGTTGCACTTCCTGGCCACTGTTGCCTCTTTCCAGCTGCACCTCACTGTAAGCGCACATAACATTATTTCTGCAAAGATTGCTCTGGTGCAAGATGTTATAATCTAAGTTGTAAGTGTGGTTGCTCAACGCATTAGCAAATTAAAATAGGTCCATACCTGGCCACATGCTCTGGAACTAGAGACAAATCACGAGGGGCTATTGTTGTTTTCTTAGCCTGCATGTTGAGAGTGTATGCCATATTCTAAATATTCTTCAGTTATGCCTTGCCTGTAGTCTGAGTTTGTGAAGACATTGTGCTATGTGAGAGATAATCTTTTATGATGCTTGGGCCAGGAAGGAGCACCTGCCATTGAGAAGATTTGTGCCAGCTAATTTGGATTGTCAGATTCATTGGATTCAGATATGCACAGCTCACTATTTAACTGTTTCTTAAGAGCATTTGACTGCTCTGTTCCCAGCACCCACGTGGCAGTTCACAATCATCTATAGTTCCAATCCCAGGAGATCCAGTGGCCCCTTCTGGTTTCCTTGGACATCAAGCAGTCAGTTAGTATGCAGACAAACAGGCAAAAACATAAACAAAAACTAAAATCCTAACAAACTTACCACACATAGTTTCATTGTCCATAGACATAATTGTAGTGGGAACTTGGAGAACTTGGGGATCTCTAAGCAGTGAAAGAGAATGTAGGAACCCGACCTTCCTGATTTAATGCTCATGTGAATGGGCCCTGCAGTCCCTTCTCCATGTGGCTCCTGAGGCAGGACAGTTGCTCTTTTTTAGTTGTGAATGATGGCTCAGTGTTTTGGGGCTCCCAGCAGCTTTAAAACCAAGATCATATACTCCTGCCAAATCCTGAAAGCAGGTTATTAATTTTTGTTTTGCTTTGATGGCAGCTTCCTTCCTTCCTTCCTTCCTTTGGCTGTGTATCTGGCTGTCCTGGAATTCAATATGGAGAACAGGCTGGCCTTGAACTCATGATCCTGGGTTCAAAGGCATGTGCCACTGTGTTTAGTGGTAGTACATTTCTTAGAAATGAAGACATTTGTTAACTACTACTTGGAAAATAAATTGGTTTATTTAGGATCAGAGATGGGAGTTATTCACAGCAGGGCATGTGCTATTTCCCAGTCCAGTGTGGGCTTTCTCTGGAACTTACTTGTAAACATAACACACCCTGAGCACACTTCCTTGAGAGAACCGGTAGAAGCTTTATGTCTTTAGCATGAAATGATTGCAGAGTCTATGTGAAGACTATTCTTTATGGAAGTATAGAAACTAGTAAACTCAACAACACTGAACCATGTCCTGTGTAGAGTGCTTGCTGCTTGTTGAATGAAGAATAATAGTGTTGACTGGTATAATTAAAAGGAAGCATGTATCTGAATCTCCAGCAACACCCCCCCCCAATTCCTTCATTGAAACAGTCCATGAATTCTAGGATGGAATACATGTCTATATTTGCCATCAGAAATTAATCAGTTATAAAACCCTCTATGTGCTGGGCTCAATGATAGACTCTGTAATTCCGGCACTTGGGAATTAGAGGTAATGACACCTACAAGTTCAAGACCAGCTGGGGGCAATCCTTTGTCCTATGAGAGTCACCCTGGCCCACACCTACAACTGGGAAGGTCTCTGGGTAGCATGGGGAAGTTGAACTTTTTTTTTTTTTTTTTTTTTAAGATTTATTTACTTATTTGTGTATACAGTGTTCGGCCTGCATATGTCTCTGTAGGCCAGAAGAGGGCGCCTGATCTCATTACAGGTGGTTGTGAGCCGCTATGCGGTTACTAGGAATTGAACTCAGGACCTATAGAAGAGCAGTCATGCTCTTGACCACTGAACTTATTCTTTGTGTGAAAATTGCATGTGGTGGTTAAAGCCCTCCAGGCACTGCAAATGGAGATTCAGCTAACCCGATGTTTCACAGTTTTCCTTTGGAACTTTTAGTGTCCCTGCTAATGAAGCCCCAAAAGTCAATAAAGATGTAAAGTCAGGCTGTACCCAAGCTTGATGCAAAGCTGGTTTGTAGTGACTTTCTCTGATTTTAGGGAAAGAACTGTTGTGATTGTGTCAAGGACTGCCCTCAAACTGCTACAGAACCAGTTTGGCCTCACCCTGTGCCTTCACACCCCCCCCCCACCCCCTGGGGAGCCACTGATTACCTGGAAGAAAACCCAGAACGCAAAGTGGCCTTGATTAAACAGAGTAATTATTGGGAGAGTGTAGTCAAGGAAGAGATTTGGAGGAGAGGATATGTCACCCTTGACTTCCTGACTGGCCGGCACAAGTCCCCCATGGTACCTTTACACATAGTGTCTGTCTGTGACAGAGGAAACACAGACAGGTCTTTCAGGGGTTACTTTTTGGTTCATCTGGAGGGCCCCGAGAGCTTCCTGACTCACTGTCTAGTTCTTTCCAAGATGAAGACTGCAGGAGCCATGAGTCATTCTTTCTTAAAGTCAGCTGGCTTATGCTGTTTGGCAAAGTTAATGGAAATGATCTTGGAAGAGACATCTAGGTGGTTCTACAGTTTAGCATGAGTTGTTCCATAGCTGGATGGATCTGTGCACTCATGAGAATGAGCGTTCATGAATGCTGCTTAACAACTGTTAAAATCTCAAGTATATTCAGGGAGGGAACAAGTCTCCATCATGGATGTGAGCTGACAGGACATTTTTGTTTTGGTGTTACCATTTCTGTGTCTAACTCCAACTGATGTGTGACTGAAATGCTGTAGAAAGAGCCGATTAATTAGCTCTGGAGTGTTATACAACTCAGCTGCCTTTACATATAAATCTAGTTTTTGTGGTTTTTCAGGCTTCTCCAATTCATTTGGTTTTTTCAGGACTCAAACAAGTGCATTTCAATTGAGAATGTGAAATGTCTTGGAAGTACTGTTTGTTCTCTCAGAAACTGGCATTTCCTGGCATAGCCACATGGATGTCTAGAGCTGGAGTATAATTTCTTTGCAGGTGTAGTCATTTTGCTGTTCTTTGTATAACTTATAGCTTCAATGCTCACCTTGAAGCTCTCCTGCCTTCTACTCCCTGAACTGGGAGTCTGGCTTTGCGTTAGGTTGTTGTCATCATTTATGATAGATATAACATGCATTGGTTTTCTCAAAATAGTAGCCTGGGGAGAGACTGCACGGTGTCCTCAAATACAGAAGCATAATTTTCCTGGTGTGGTGGCACACACTTTTAATCCCAGCACTCTTGAGTTCCAGGCTGCCTGCTTGGTTTACATGGAGTTCCAGGACAGCCAGGGCTACACTGTGAGAAGAGGAAAAAATAACAGTTGAAGTTTAGATTTAGACTCAGTATAAAAATAAAATTTCTGATTTTGTGTCTGATACCCTGGGAATCAAGTGTGAAGATCAGCTTCAGTCCTGAGCTCTGGTTTCTGCGTGTTCACAGAAAGAGTTAACCTAATGGCTTAGCTGGATATGGGATCTCAAAAGCTTCAAAAGGTCTCTCTTCTTGTGCTGGTTTATTAGTTTTGCTTTTAATTTAACTGGCTTAAATGCCTGCAGGCATCTCAGGGCAGAAATTTGGTGTTAGATTTAAAGTATTAGCAGCACAGTCTCAGCAGTCGTTATCTTGTCCAAGGGAGCAGCAGTAAACAGTGGAGGAATATTTTCATTGACACTTAAATTGTGTTTAGTTTGGGATTAGACCTTATCTTTTTACAGGACACCCACAGTCTGAGTCTTTCACTTCTGTGACTCACAGGGGTGGTGTTTGCTGGTGGCCAGGGGCTCCTTTACGAGGAGCCTGGGGAACAGTCACTTGCTGCTGTTCATTCCATCCAGAGGATCTTGCCTTTCAGTACTGCTTGCTTCTGGATTAGCAACTGAACACATGAAGCCAAGGAATGATTTAGGGATATGAGTCCTCATCCTTGGCTGAACATGAGAATCACCAAGGTACTTGTTAAGGCCAGTGGGGCTTCCCTTCCCCCAGAGATGCTGATTGGTCAGGTCCCGGGTGGAGCCAGGGTGGAACCTGTTGGCCCCCCGCCCAGGGGCCCACATATCAGCTCTGTGAACTGTGAGAGGAAGAAGTCATGAAAATACAGTGTGGTTAAATTTTTATTGAAGACATGAACTCCTGCCAGCTCAGAACAGAATAGATAGCAGAAAGTATGGATGAGCTCTGTCCACCCATGTTCATATTGTACTTGACCACCAAGATGTTAATGCTAGATGTCCTGCTGTTTACTGTCTAAGTGTGAGGGAAGGGTACCAGTACCAGCAAGGAGAGCTCCCTCACGGGGCACTTGGCAGGGACTGGTGTTTAGTTGCCCCCGTGGCTCTTTTCCTAGAGCTTAACCACATGCTCACCCACACCTCCACACAGCTCGAAGGTTCCCCAGTGAAGTTACTCAGCTGGGAATTGCTGGCGACTGTAAACAGGCTATGAAACTGTAGGGAAAAGCTGTTTGTATTTGTTGAACAAGAGAATTACCTCTGTGTCCTGTTGTTTGTGCATGTGATAGTTGGTATGGAACTCTTTAAGTGGGCCTGCTACTGGGAAGTTAGTGCTGAGATGATGGTGGTACATGTCACTTCCTGTAACAGCCTTCAGGAAGCACACTGCAGGAGGTGCCTAACTTCTCCGCCCTTGGAGCACTCCTGCTCTGCTACCCTGTCAGAAGCAGAAGTTGATAAAACATGGAGCACGGTGCATGGGCGCTGTTGCAGTGTAATTAGTTAGATTTGTGCACTTGTTTCTGTGGCCACAGTCACAGTGACATTCATTCTGGGTAGTGCATCTGGGCTGTTTGTGACAGCGCCCCCCCCCCTTTCTGTGCAGGTGTATCTGATTCACTGTGGCGGGAAATATATGGAAGAAGGTCGTAAAATTAGCCAGCCAGTTCTCATAGGAGGAGGGAGGGAAACTGCCTGTTTGGTAGAAGATATTTTTTCTTTTTAAGTCTTTTAGTCAGCTGAGGTATTTCTAAGTAACAAGGGCATTCTTAGTAGTTTGGAGTTACCAAAACATTGATTAAAGAGAGTCCACAGTATTCTAATTATGTTGTTCAATTTTTTTTTCTCTGAAAGAAAAAAAAATTCATCTCACTGAGGCATTATTCTGAAGTTTAAATAGCTTTAAAGTTGGTTTATAAAACAATATGTGTAGAGTTAAAGTTAATTCAAGCTTTAATACGGCTAATTGTTTCTCAGTACCTTGGAGTTACTTATTACACTCAGAGATTGTTCCTGGTTTTCTTCCATTCCTTCCATTCACCTTTCAGACAAAGGCCATGTCCTCATTAACTCCCAAATATCCATGTACCCAGCCTAAAGGCAGAGACAGAGGATCTCTGTGCTTTTGAGGCCAGCCTGGTCTACAAAGCAAGCTCCAGGACAGCCAGGGCTACATGGAGAAACCCTTTTTGGAAAACCTTAGAGCACAAAGACTATGTAACTCTAACAGTTCTGTAAGTGTAGGTGGGGTTCTGTTTGTGTGCCTCAATGGCCAGGACTGTTTTTCTAGAAATGCCTTCCTAGCTCCTGCTTTAGCCATCACATTGGCTTAAGGGTGAGGTGGGAATCTTCAGGCTCAGTTATCTTTGTGTTTAATTTGTAATTCTTAAGTTTCTGGACCTTTTTATGTCTAGTGTAAAGCTTTATTTCTTCTGAGGTCACCTATATTCCCTGGTACTGCTGAAGTGATGGCATTCCACACTCCCACTTCCTGGGGCTCTAGGCAAAAGCTTTGCTACCAAGCTCTTGTGTATTCCAGTTTCCTAAAGAGTGCTCTGAATGGGGACTAGGCAGCAGCCCTCAGGCCGACTTGCTCCAAGACATAAGTGTCATTCAGTGTTCTATTTCCTATGTCACAGCACATTTTATGATTGTTCTAATCATGATTAAAACAAAAATAAACATGGCTTCATGGAGATATATATCACTCTCCGTAAAGTTCACTCATCGAAACTGCACAAATTACTTGTATTCCCCCCATTTTTTATTTTATATGTGTGGGTGTTTTGCTTGTATATATCTTTTGTTTGTTTTGTTTTGTTTTTTAATTAAAGTTTTTTTTTTCCTCCCTCCATATCTACCTCTACTCTGTGCTGTACAAAGTTTCTGGCCTGTCTGGCCTGTGTTCCAGACCTGCAGACCTACAGTCCCACAGAGACGCACACACTCTTACATTAATTTTATGTTGATCAGCCAAAGAGCACATAAACTTGCTAATTCTTTACTCTTAAACTAATCCATGATTCTTATTCTGTTCAGCAGGGAGGCTCAGTACCTTTTCTCGGAGCGGCATAGGTGTCCTCTGCATCTATGGCTTCTCTGGCGTCTCTGTGGCATCTCTGCCCCCTGTTCTTCCTGTTCCCAGAGTTTTCTTAGTTTGGTAGCCCCACTCACAGGTCCTGTCTGTCTTCAGCCAATCAGCACTTCTATTAAACCAGTAGGCGGGACAATCATTTACAATGTAACAATATAACCCCACTTCAGCCCTGTATGTATATCTTTGTACTTCATGTGGCAGTGCCTACAGAGGTCAGAAAGAAGGCTCAGATCTCCTGAATTGACATCATAGATGGTTGTGACCTGCTGTGTATATATGTGCTGCCTACTGTAATTCTGTCCTCTCCAGTGGCAGCTAGTGTTCTTAACTGCTCACCACCCATCATTGATCTTTCTTTTTTAGTTTCTAAGTGGTATAGCACTGACTGTAAGTGGGTTCTAAAGATTTTATTTGTTTGTTTGTTTGTTTGTTTGTTTGTTTGTTTGACACAGGGCTTCTCTGTAACAGCTCTTACTGCCATGGACCTCACTCTGTAGACCATACTGGCATAGAACTCAACAGAGATCCCACCTGCCCCTGCCTCCCAAATCCTGGGATTAAAGGCTTATTAGTGTGTGTGTGTGTGTGTGTGTGTGTGTGTGTGTGTGTGTGTGTGTGTGTGTGTGTGTGTGTGTTAAGGGTGTGAAGGCAATGATGGTGCATGTCTTTCTCTGGGCCGACCTGGCCTTCCCACTGCTGATGCTGAGACCTCCATCTTGTGACACAGGGCAGGCAGGAACATCATCAGCAGGATGGAGCCCACCTCACCTGTGATCACACAGGGTAAGCCGCCTTCTTCTTCTCTAGCAAGGTAGTGGCATCTTGAAGGACAGGTGGTTTCTTAGTGGGACAACTGCTTTGTCAGCAGCTTTTTCTGCTGTCTCTGGCCTGCTCTAGTGGGCAAGCTTAAGGAGCTGGAAGCAGTTTGGTTCTGTAAGGCCCTGGAGAACTGGCTGATGGCCCGAGGTGCTTTGAGGCATTTACAGGTTTTGGGTTTATCTGCATGTAGTAGAGCCCTTTGATGAAGCCTGGGAGGTCTCTTTGGGTTGAATGTCTTGTTTAATATCAAAGTTCTCACTAGTGTTTTGGCTTCCTGTTTCTTCACAGTAGCAGCCCGGCGGGGCCTCCTTCTTTACCTTCTAGCATCCTCCTCCTCTGCAGGAGAAAGTGGGTTTTTGAAGATCTTTAAAGACACTCACCCTACCCCATTCCCCAAGATCTCTATGTCATTGTCAGTTAATCCTATGTCTATGTCAGTTAATCCTAGTTCCCTAGATTTGTACAACCACTACCCTACTTTTATCTGTAAAATGCCTTTTCTGGGCATTTTACAGGCATGAGTTCATAAACGGAACATTGTGGTTTCTTGGGTCCAATTTTTTCACTCGGATAATTTTTTTGATTTTCTTTTGTGGTCCTGTCTGTGTGGTTCTGTTTTACTTACTATTGAATAGTGGTTGCAGTGTGGCTTGGGTGAACAGGTTGTTTGCAGTTTTTTGCCTATTAGGAATTTATAAAATTTCCTTGCAAGGTTTTGTGAGGAAGTTTTACTTTTGCTTAGTTATATACTTAGAGGTGGAGTTTCTGGGTTCTGTGATCACTTTATGCTTATTTTTAGATTTTATTATTTGTGTGTGTGTGTGTGTATGTATGAACCCTATGTGTGCATACACACCATAGTGTGAGGGTGGCAATCAGGGAAGGTTAGTAGGCTGGTTCCTTAACCTCCTCCACTGGGTTCTAGAGATTGAACTCAGGTGCTGGGCTAGTTCCACATCTTATCTCCATCCTGAGAAACATCGGACAGCCCATGCTTATTATTATTAGTTTTTGGAGAAATTACCAAGTTGGTGTTCCAATTATTGTCCATTCTAGCCTACATTTAACAGATCTAATTTTAGTTAGCCTTTTGGAAGTTATTTGTCATTTTTATAGATGTGTGGGCTGTGAAAGGAATGACTATGGAATGTGACCATTTTATATTTGATTGCTAGAAAATGTATTTTTAATATATATGGTTTAAGACCACAACTTCCATATAATGTAGAGCCTCCCTCCTTCCCTCCTCCTTCCCTTTAGTTTTTTGAGACAGGGTCTCTCTGTAACCCTGGCCTTATGCTTTTCTGTTACTTGTGTGCAGGGCGCTAAGTTGGGTAAGATGAGCAGCCCATCTTCCCCATGAGGTCATATATCAGCCAACAGAAGAGCACATAAAACAAATCCAAACTGTGGACATTGCTGCTGCCCAGAATTAGGTCTTGGGTGACCCCTGTGAAATAAATGATCCTTTACTCCTCAAAGGTGTCGTGGCTCACAGGTTGAGAACCATTGGGTTAGATAGTCACAGGTCAGTTAGCCCAACCACTAAGTACCAGAGCTTGAAACTAACCCTTGCCCATGTAGAAGATGCTCACAGGAAGTAGACTGACAGCCTTCATCACTGAAAAGATTAATTTTTTTTTTAAATGTTACTTAATCAGAGCATATGGAGCTTTGAGGGATATTGGAAAGTGTTACAGAAAGAAACAGGTACGTGTTGCTGAATAGTTTTTTCCTCAGAATTCTGCAACTTCCTGAGAAGACATCACAAGTGTTTCAGGAACCTTCCAGTTATGTGAAATAGTTGTTGCAGGGCCCACATCTTCGTCACGTCATCTCCCCATTACCTTGCCCTACAGTTATTTTCAAGGGAATGTGTTTAGTTCTTGCATTTTGTGACATATTCCGTGATTTTTATTTTTAAAAATGAATGCTTTATGAACATATAAAAATAATGGTGTTTAGCTACTAGAATTAGATGAGTTGAACAACATATCTGTTTTAGAAAAGTAAGTTACAAGGGAAAAAAATCTTTTATGTTGACCTACTATGGCCTGAGAGATTACTAAAAGGCTCATACAACTAATGGGTGTTCTACTAACCGTGATATTCTGAGTTATTCTCACTGACAAGTACTGATGAAATGTCTTTTTAAAAGCTTTTATTGGCTGGTCGGCGTTGGTTGCTTGCCTTTGATCTCAGCTTTCAGGACACAGGCATGCCGATCTCCGTGAGTCTGAGGATGGGGAGTTCCAGAACAGTCAGAGCTTCACAGAGAAACCCTGTCTCAAAAGACAAAACGAACAAACTTTCATAATTACTTCACCTGTATGAATGCTTTGTCTGCATCACATCTGTGTACCATATGTGTGCAGTGCTTTCAGGGGCCACAAGAGGGTGTTGACCTTCCCAGAACTGGAGGTACAGACACTTGAGAGCACTACGGGGGTGCTGGGAATCCAACCCTGGTCTGGGAAAAGCAGTCAATTCTTTAAATTGATGGGCCATCTCTCTAGCCTTTTGAACGATTGATTTTTGATGCGTAGATACCATTAACAGCCCTTCCTCTTCTTTTTAAAAACAAGGCTGGCTTAATATTGTTATCCTTCTGCCCTCATACTCCTGAGTGCTGAAGACAGTACTGAAGATTCCTGGCTTGTCTCTTTTAAATAACCTGTTGGATAGTATTGTATCTTGTCGGAAGATTTGAGGTAATTTTGTTTTGTTTTATTTTTAAGTGTATGTCTTCTCTTGATTTTCAGGCTGAGGGACAGTTCCATAAGCCTTCATTCTATATCCCTCCCCGAAATGCCCGTTCTTTTTGCCTGAGAGCCATGATTAAAGTCTGTCTTGTGGTTATCGGACTAACTATGCAGCAGACTGGGCTTCCTTCATTACCGTTAATCTTTGCAGAAAAATGCTTTAGTTTAAAATAAAAACAAACAAAGACCAATTAGATTTATTTATTTTATGTGTTAGGGGGTGTGTTGGCTGCATCCAGGTGCACCCAACAGTGTGTGTCTGATGCCCAGGAAGGTAAGAGGCTGTCAGATCTCTAGTTACAGATGGTTGTGAGTCACCTTGTGGGTGCTAGGAGCAGGGTCCTGGTCTCTGGCAAGAGCAACAAGTGCTCTTAACTGGCTTTCTCTTCAGCTCCTGTTTTGAGACTCTTCCTGGAGCTTTGCCATGTATGTCTTTCCAGATGAATTGGAGTGCTTTCTCAGGAAACTTGCGGCCTTTTAATGGGCTGATTTCCCCACAAATTTGGAAAACCTCATCCTGTTTTTTCAGAACATTACATCTAAAATCAGGGAGGGTTGCCATGTTCCTTGTAGGTTTTCATGAGATGGAAAAGGTGAGTGTCAGTGACTCCTGAATCACTAGCCAGACAGGCATCATCCATCTGTCATGGAGACAATGGAGAAGTCCTGTTTGCCTCAGTTTCCCCAGAGAGTAGTAGGTATGTGTCTTTGCTCCTGCCATTGATTAAGAAAACTCTGTAGCAATCTGATCAATTTAAATATGAAGATTTAGATATGTTTTTAGGCAGAAGATCACTTTAAATGTGGCTCTGAATAACATCTTATTTACTTCAGCGAACCTCCTACTTCTTGTCTCTTTTTTCCTTTACGGGGAAACCACAGAATTGCTTGCCATTTTCAAGTAGGCTGGCTGCCAGCAAGCTCTCCCCCTTCTCCTCCACACCTGGCCTTTTACATGGTTGCTGGGAATTTGAACTTAGACCTTTGTGTTCTTACTTACTGAACCATCTCTCCAGTCTTTTTGTTTGTTTGATTGTTTTTGTTTTTTAAAGCTTCTTTGGGGGGAGGGGTAATTGTGAACTTTGACACTTTGAAAGGCAGGACCTGTGTGAAGTGATTTAGAAAAACAGGGACTTGTTGGCTAGATAGCAGTTATGACACAAACCAGATAAATAGAATTGTATACTCCACCCCTTTCTCAAGGCCAAGCCAAATGTGTGTGTGTGTGTGTGTGTGTGTGTGTGTGTGTTGTGTGT